>CM062813.1:417945669-418686667 GCA_031772625.1 Pinus tabuliformis
AAGAGAAATATGTTTTCTCTCATTTACAATTTGTTATCTCATTACTTAAGAAACTAACTCCCATTTTCTTGTTACATAGGTTATTCATTAGGGGAGGATTGTATTTCAGATAAACTATGATTATGGAAGACTATATTAGCATAATGTTACAACCATTCAAGCCCATGTGCATGGAGGTCCTAAGTTCAGGGGAACAACTAATGTTTTAAAACCATTTATGAAGGAGGGAAACTGTTTGTAAATATTTCTGAAATATGTATTTGTTTAATAGACTATTACTTAAAATAAATATTAATCCATTTGTATCAAATCCCTATTTTCTCATTCGAGAGGGGCCAATTTCAATGTCCAAAAACTTTGGATATACCGAAACAACTTGTACATGATACACAACTTTCATTACTAGTTTTGAAGACTATTCTTGGTGACTCTCTTTTTTTTTTCTATTATATTAAATTGGAATTAAAGTCAATTAAATTTGAGGCTTGATCTCATTTAGACGTTAAATCGTTTAGTGTTGTGTTCTGATATCGATATTATCAACACAATTACTAAATGATTTATCTTGAGTTATTTATGATGAAGATTTATCCTTTGTTAATATAATTCATACATCAAATGATTGCAAAATTCGGTGTTACATTACTATGCTATCAAATTCTGTCTTCCAAACAATGTATGTTATTCTCTAAAATGCTCAGATTTTACTCTTGCTTAAATCTCAATCCCGATATATAATATTTACTATTTTTTAGCATACAGTGGAATGAACATTGCTGCGCGTGTTGCATATGTTTTCGCCTAACCACAACACAATTTTTAATGTTACTATGTTGATACATTTGTGCCTTTAAAAAAATGTATGTTTTTCTCTAAAATTAATACGTTTTACTCTTGCATGAATCTCAGTCACAATATATAATATTAACTTTTCTTCAGCATAGAGTGGCACAAACATGCCCGCACTTGTTGCACATGTTTTCATCTAACTAGAGTGTGTATTTTAATGTTACTATGTTGATACATTTATGCCTTCCTAACAATGTATGATGTTCTCTAAAATCCTCATGTTTTACTCTTGTGTGAATTTCAGTCCCGATATACAATATTAACTATTTTTAGCATAGACTAGAATGAACATGCACGCTCCTCCTACACATGTCTTCATCTAATTTGAGCACAGTTTTGTTTTAAAACCAATGTCTTTATTTTATTTTACTTAATATTTCTACCTTACTTATATTAGATTTTTATTGTTGACATATCTTGTTATTGTTTTCTTGCTCTCTTGGAATCTAACTTCAGAATTATATATCATCAAATGTTTTCCTTCCTCTTGCGAATGTCACCACTATTTACTACAATTAAAATATTCACACCTGGTCTTATTCTATTTTCATATTTAAAATCTAACAATTATATTGAGGGTTATCCCCTGTGGTGTGCTAAGGACCAACAGTTACACCTAGAGTGGGAGGGCTCTCTAGTCCTCAGTGATGTGGTCTTAGG
This sequence comes from Pinus tabuliformis, assembly GCA_031772625.1. Taxonomy (NCBI): domain Eukaryota; kingdom Viridiplantae; phylum Streptophyta; class Pinopsida; order Pinales; family Pinaceae; genus Pinus; species Pinus tabuliformis. Next base: position 417,947,179 of record CM062813.1, read on the forward strand.
TTGTCCTTCATTACTCACACAATCTGTGCACCAACACCACCCATAGAAAAACAACAAATATTGCATCCATAAGAGACTCGACCTAGTTCAAATGAATCCATAGATTCTCGACAATTATTTGACTAAATCTTGACATGAAATTCTAATTGTTGTGACCCTAAAGCTAGCGTTACTCGAGTCAATATTATGAACACAACTACTTCTATTCTAGACCTAAATTCTAGTGCATGCTCTCCATTTTCGTCGATCTTTATCACAGGCCTTATGGCCTACTAACCACCACAAGATGGGGTCTCAACCCTCTCTGTTATTTTATAATTTGATGTGGCCTTCACACAGAGAGACCACTATAATCACATGCCGATATTGTCATGAGAAACCTATCTTGAGCTCAATTTTTAAGAAGAGAACCAACAATATGCAATCCTACTTCCTAGATCGAACCCATTAAGGTATGTGGCATTATTGAGAACCCTCACATGATGATCTTGCTCTTGGTGGATGATCATGGCATCCCTTTAGCAACCCTTACTTGGCCCTCTAACTTAGCATACTTGAGGACTACATCCCTCGTGGCCTCCTTAATCAAATGATATTTTTCTCATTTTATGTTCTTGGCATCATCCTAAGGCCTCCTTGAATAGATTTTCCTAGGCCTCACACAAACCTTCTAGAGCTTATGGGTTTTATCCACTTAGACCTTAGGAAATATTAATTTTCCTTTTTAATTTTATTTTATATTTTAAACCCCATCTTGGGTCCCAAACCCCTTCACTTGGCTCTTTTCACACAAATCCTTTTGTCACAAAACTCACACAAACCCATTTCACTAGGCTTATGGAGTACCTCCCATGCTACACAATTCAACAAGATAGTCTAGTTGTAGTAATTGTAACTTGGTCAAGCTCTTGTAGTCATGCGAGGACTTGGTTGGGTTCACAAGTTACAAATTAAGGGTAGTTCTGAGAACATGATAGCTAGGGAGGGTTAAGGCATGCCAAGGAATCAAAATGTGTGCTAACACATTCCGGTCAATGTCAATGCATACTTATGAGTGTTAGGGAGTGTTGGGGCATCAAAAGGGAGAACTAGGTCAAAGTTCATGGAAAGGAATGAATAAGAGTGTGTGCAAGGGAGTTTCAATGAATTTAAGTGTGCCAAGGATGAAGTGTGTTAGGATAAGTTAATATTAAGATTTGAAGGAGGCGACCCTATAATTGCAATAATAGGATTGACATGGTAGTTTTCGACAAAGGGAGACTTTATGATGGGAACAACATTGTTTTTCCTTTAGCTATTATTTTTATATGAGATGTGGCACATTTTGTTCTAGATAATTTCATATTGTAAATTGTTGTGTATAAGTTTTGGGGCACTCAGACTGTGTTGACTTATATCTTGTGTGCCTTGTGCATCTTGTGGTTCTTGCAAACTTTCAATTAATGATCTACTACTTATATGAACTAGACATACATGTGAAATATTTCATGTGTAAGCTATATTGCTTAGTTGTTTTATGGCCATGGCTAGATGTGATGCTTGTCTTGGTTATTAGTTAAGTGGGATAAGTTTAGCTTGGACATGAGTGGACTTAGATGTGTTACAACTAGTTCTGAGGTGAAGAAAGCACATTATACTTGCAGCAGGTGCAATTGGTCAAGTTGTTGTTGTTGAAGCAGGCCAATGTCACATAAACTGCAGTAGCCAAGGACTTGATTGGGTTCCCAAGTCGTGAAAAAATGTAATGCTAGATGTGAGGGAATGAGTTCCAAGGCATGCTAGGGAATGCTAGGGCATGCTAACATGTGATAGATAGTGCGAATTTCAAGCATGCTAATATGTGCAAAGTGCTAAGGCATTCCAAGATGTGAAAGGGTGTGAAAATGCATGTGAGGGACTATCAAGGCAACAAAAGGGAGAAAAAAGTTAAAATACAAGGAAATGAACACATAAGAGAGTTAATAAGTCACCAATTTACCTTTTCCAAGAGGGGAATTTGAGGAACACCAACACTAAGTTCCAATAGGTGCCAAGTCTTAGTGCATTCTAAGCACCAAATCTTCCTTTGTTTTTTCTCATCTACATTTTAGTAATTTATCTCAAATAAATTTAATAATAAACTATGCCAAAGCATACCAATGCATCTCAACTCATGCTAAGCATGCTAAGACTTTCCAAGAGCCAACACATGCCAAGTACCAATGTGTGTCATGGAGTGTTATTCATGTTATGAATTGGCAGGGCATGTCGAAGAGTGTTAAGGTGTGCTAGAGAGTGCCAATGTATGCTCAGGAGTTTTAGTGAGTACTAGGAAAACATAATGTAGCACTAGGTCAAAATGCATGGAAGTGAGTGAATATGAGGGTGTGCGAGGGAGTGTCAATGAGCACTAGCTATCATGAAATGTAGAGAGTGATAAGGTATGATAATAATTTGTAAGGCATGCTAGGGAATAGAAGGGAATGTCAAGAAGTGTCACAGTGTGCTGACATGTGAAAAATTGTTCCGAGGCATGCAAAGGAATTCCAACTACTAATGAATGCTAGGATGTGCAGGGTGCCATGGTATGCCAATATGTGTCAAGGAGTGTTAAGGGAAAAAATGGACTACCAAGCAAAAATGCAAGTAAATGAACACATAAGAGGGTTAATAAGCCAATACATTATCTTTTCCAAAAGGGGCATGTTAGGCACAACAATAATAGGTTCCAATACATGCCAAGTGCCAATGTATTCTAAGTTCTAATGTATTTCAATGCATGCGAAGGTGTTCCAAGGTGTGCTAGGAACTACATGGGATGCAACATATGCTAGGAGAGTGCTATACTACACTAGGGCATGCAAACATGTGCTTGGGTGTCCTAGTCATGGGAATATGTTCTAGGTACAAAGATGTCTGAAAATATTCGAGTTGTGAAGGAATGTTAATGTGTGCCATGACATGTTAAGGTATATGAGGATTAAGAAAGATTCTTCGTCGAAAATCACATGGAATATCATTTGTTGACGCGTTTCGAACCAACTAGTGTGGTTCATCGTCAGGACAAGTTGAAGAAACAGATCCAGCTTAGCATGATAAATAGTCTGAGCAGAGTCTCCAACAGCTAAATTAACGGCTAATTTTGACCAGGTCAAATTCTTATTTACTAATTTAATGATATTATTATAATTATAAATATTATTATCTTTCTTATGGAAATAAGTTAAATTAGGTAAAAAGGTTGGTTTTAAAAAGGGAATCTATTTATTTATTTAAATTAATATATATATATATATATATATATATATATATATATATAGATATATAAATATATATATATATATATATATATATATATATATAGGTTATAATGGTAGGATTTAGATAATTTATTTATTTATTTTATTCAAATTATTAAATAATTATTATTGGTATTCTACATATATGTATATATTTTAATTAAAATCATAAGTTGGCTAGTATTTTTATTCAATAATAATTCAATGGTTAGTTTATTTTTAGTTAAAATAAAAAATAAAATAATTTTAAGGTTAAAGATGTAATTATTTATTTATCTAACTTATTTATTAACAATTATATAAATATATATATTCTATAATTAAAGTTAAAATATTCGGTTATTAAGGTGAAAGTTAGGATTAATGGTTAGATTAAAAAGATAATTTATTTACTTACTTAAATAATTATTATTAAAATTATATATATACATACCTATATATATATAATTAATCATAGGTTGAGAAAGTAATTAAATAATTTATTTATTAATAATCATATATATATATATATATATATATATATATATATATATATAATTTAAAAATATTATTTAGGACCAATCCCTTAGAATATATATAAAAATAATTTTTAAGGGGTATTAAGTTCAAAAAATATTATAAAAAATTATAAGTTAAATATAATTTAAAAGGAATTTTCGTTAAATAAAGGGCCAAATAATATATGAATAAATCAAAGATTATAAGTTAAATAATAATTAAATGGAAAATTAGTTACATAAAGGATTTTATAATATAAAATAAAGTAAAGTTAGTACAAAATTAGTTAAAATTATAAGTAGATTAGAATTAAAAAGGAGAATTGGTTATATAAAGGACCTTCTACATATATAAAAATAATGAAACGGTAGAAATATTAAGATAATACGATGATTGAATCAGCTTATTATCTTAATATTTCTCCGGTTTCATTATTTTTATATATGTAGAAGGTCCTTTATATAACCAATTCTCCTTTTTAATTCTAATCTACTTATAATTTTTAACTAATTTCGTACTAACTTTACTTTATTTTATATTACAAAATCCTTTATGTAACTAATTTTCCATTTAATTATTATTTAACTTATAACCTTTGATTTATTCATATACTATTTGGCCCTTTATTTAACGAAAATTCCTTTTAAATTATATTTAACTTATAATTTTTGATAATATTTTTTGAACTTAATACCCCTTAAAAATTATTTTTATATATATTCTAAGGGATTGGTCCTAAATATTATTTTTAAATTATATATATATATATATATATATATATATATATATATATATAATAAATATATTTGATTATTAATAATAAATTATTTAATTATTTCAAACCTATGATTAATTATATATATAGAGGTATGTATATATATAATTTTAATAATAATTATTTAAATAAGTAAATAAATTATCTTTTTAATCTAACCATTAATCTTAACTTTCACCTTAATAACCGAATATTTTAACTTTAGTTATAGAATATATATATTTATATATTTGTTAATAAATAAGTTAGATAAATAAATAATTACATCTTTAACCTTAAAATTATTTTATTTTTATTTTAACTAAAAATAAACTAACCATTGAATTATTATTGAATAAAAATACTAGTCAACTTATGATTTTAATTAAAATATATATATATATATATATATATATATATATATATATATGTGTATCTGTGTGTGTAGAATACCAATAATAATTATTTAATAATTTGAATAAAATAAATAAATAAATTATCTAAATCCTACCTTTATAACCTAAAATATATATATATATATATATATATATATATATATATATATATTTTAATTTAAATAAATAAATAGATTCCCTTTTTAAAACAAACCTTTTTACCTAATTTAACTTATTTCCATAAGAAAGATAATAATAATAATAATTATAATAATATCATTAAATTAGTAAATAAGAATTTGACCTGGTCAAAATTAGCCGTTAATTTAGCCTTTAGAGACTCTGCTCAGACTATTATGCTAAGCTGGATCTGTTTCTTCAACTTGTCGTGACGATGAACCACACTAGTTGGTTCGAAATGCGTCGACAAATGATATTCCATGTGATTTTCGCCGAAGAATCTTTCTTAACTTGATATGGATTACAGAAGCCTGAACTCTATGTATGAGGATTGTCGACGAGTGTTAGGTATATCTCATTAATAGAATTGATAGAGATTGATTATGTATTAAATAATATAGTTCCTACACACAACTAGTGGAACTTTATCTAAAGGGAATTTTCTATATAATAAAACTAATAGAAATGAATCATGTGTTGAATCATATGAAAACTATATTATCATTACTTGAGGGAAATGATACACACTAATTACTTCTTAACAAATTGACTAACTCTAACCGCTATGCCCTTGGACGCATAATGAAAAATACTTCACCACAATGGTCTTAAATTGTTATATTTTGACAAAACATATAGTAACAGGAACATAAAGTCATCAAAAACTCATTGGAGTGATCAATGAAGATGAAAAATTTTTGAACATCACCAAAAGTAACCAAAAAGAGCATTAGTGAGGGCCAATAAAAGATTATTACTAGAAGTGTCACCAAAGAGAAAATCAGTGATGAGCCTTTAACATCCCTCACCAAAAGTGTCATTTAAAATTGCTTTGGTGACAAACCTAAAAAGACCATCACTATATACACTTACAACAACATTTTTTAAGGACCATCACCATATGTGACATTGGTGACAAACCTTAAAGATCCATCACAAGAATGACCCTCACCAATGGCCTTTTTTGTTCTGGTGATACACTCATTGTTCGGTGGTTCATCGAATAATATGGGGTCTTGGTGGTTCATTGAATAATATGTGGTCTCGATGGTTCATTAAATATACTTTGGCTCATTGAATAATTATAGAAATGTACGGTACAACTCTAGAAACATCACATTGGGTCTACCACACTCAATACAACTCTGAGGGGTGCATACGTTCCCACATTCCCTCCTCTTGTTAAGTTTTGCCTATTTACACTATGAGTACTTTCCTTCATATTTCTAAGCCCCCCTCTCGAAAAGGGAGACCAAGTAAAATTACCATACACATTATTTATGAGTACATTGAATCTTTAGAAAGACAAGGGGAATAAAGAGAAAACCATTTAAAAATAGAATTAACTACAATGCTTGAAAACAACCACAAATCGTTATAAACTAAAATAATCACACTCGAGACTGAACTCCAAGGAATGAAAAGTAGAATTCCAAAAACAGAACATAGTAAAAAAACAATGGATAATGAAATGACTCTTTGAAAAGCAAGATTAAAAATATAAAAGAACAAATACATAATAAATCAATCCTAAATAGCACAAAAAATAAATTAGATATTAAACCCATAAAAGAGGGAATTAATAAACTGATTATACTTGACCATGAGCGCCACAAAAGAGCCTTACACCTTATAATTGCTTATCTAGAAGAACAAAACAATGAAGAAACATTAGAAATAGTTAAAGAACAATTAAAAATAAAATCTCAAATTAAAACAACTTATCGCACAGAAGTAATAAGGGGGAAACATAGACTAATCCATGTCAAGGTCAATTGTAATGACCATAAATTATATATACTCGGGAAATTTCCAAGCCTAAAAGGGGCAAGAACCTTTATAAATAAAGATGTCATTACAGAAGACCAAGTTGAACTTAGGAAGGAAGCCCAAAAGGTCAAGGAAGTAAGGAAATAAGGGAAATGGGAAATCATTAGGAATATGAAAGCTATAATTAGAGATAAGTTCCCAAACACGAGTTATAAATAGGGACTAACATTACTCCATATCCTCTTCTGGAATTTTCGTGGCTTTCCATTGTGTTAAGTTCCTATGCTAAGTTGGATCCCGAGTGATATTGATCTTATTCTCTTAGTTGAGAATTGGGAACATGACGAATCTAGGTTCCCTCACCTTGATGGATTAACTCTTTGGTTAAATTTGAATAAGAAATCCTACCAGAGGGGTTTTGGTGGTATAGCCTATTATATAAGGAACATTATTTCCTCTCACATCTGACTTCATAAAATCGACCCTTCAATTAGTACATTTGAATCGAGATCTCTGATTCTACCACTAATAGGATCATTCTTACAATCTGCTATTTGACCTGTATTAACTCTACATCCTATAAGAAAAACAACATGGATAATAATTTCCCTTTAAATACCTTAGAAAAAGATATATAAAACCTAATGAATGATGGTAATATCCTTTTTCTTGATGACTTTACTCCTAGAACTGCTACTAACCAAGCTATTATGTTAAGTAAAAACTCTAACTCCGAACACTTGTCGCTTGATGAAGATGGTAACTTAGCTAATAGATTCAAGAGAAAAAATGAAGACATAATCAAAAACATAGTTGGAACCAAGCTCCTCAAACTTTGTAGTTCCCATGACCTAATCATGAGTAATGGTATTAACATTTAACCTCTTTGCACTCAAATGATGTGTTTCCATGGTCCGGTAGCAGTGTCATGGGTTATGCAGTTTATGATACCCATGTCCTCAATCGTATTACAAAATTTGAGCTACTTAACAGGTATGCTACTGACTCTAACCAAAGATATTAGTCTTTATCCCTTAATATTGTTATGCATACCACCCACATGAAAAATATTAGTGAAACAAAAATACACATTTTCTTCGATATAAATAATGCCGACCTTTTCTTAAGAGAGTTAGAGAGGGATTTAGGCTCCCTAACTTGTAATAATAAGATTGATCAAATTTATTACCATTTTATTACTACCCTTTCCACTAGCATTAGCAAGTTCTCTAATGAGACTTCGTATAAGAAAAATGATAGAACTTCTAATCCTTCGTATGAAAAAGACTATAAAATTTCTAGGAATGTGATTAGAGATGGTCTTAATGAAATCATTAAGCTCTAGAATATAAGTATATAAAAAGCTATCATCAAGAGGAAGAATAAGTAATATATCAATAAGAGAGAAGAGTATCTTCTCGACCTTTCTAAAGTTGTGACCAAAAAGTTTTGGTGGAATGTGCTTGTTCATAAAACTAAAGATAATCATTACATCTCCTTAGAAAATTGGGACAACTATCTTAATAAGTTGTATGACTTTTTAGATAGCATGGGCACCATCTTAAACACTCCTATTAAGGAAGATATATTTTCTCTCGAAGATGTTGAGTATAGGATTAATAAGCTTGCTAATGTGAAAGCTAAATTTATTGAGGATACCAGGATGAGATCCTTAATATGGGAAGATCTATCCTCATTCCTCCTCTCCATAAGCTTCTTAACTTGGCGATGAAGCATGGCTTCCCTAAGGTTTGGACGTAAGACTTTATTGTGCCTATTATTAAAAATGGGGACGGAAAAATTTCGTCTAACTACAATACCATTATTATTAGCCGCATCCTAGACAATCTATATGGGCTCATTTTGAAAAGAATCTTAGCCTTTGGCTTGAAAACCATGGTGGGCTAAAAGGGAAACTGGTTTTAGGAAACATCACTCGACCATCGACCACCCTGTCACTCTTAGGATCATTGCAAAGGAATATCACAATAGTAAAGCCAATCACCTCTATCGTTTTGTGGAATTTAGAAAAGATTTCAACACTGTTCTTCGAGATAAGCTCTCACAGAGACTTGAAGAGATCATGATTCCTCCTAAACTAAGTATTAATATTATCCACCTCTACAATATTGTCATTGTCAAGATTAAGACCAACGAAGGGTGGTATAAAGATATTAAATGCAATATTGTGGTTAAGAAAAGCTTTCATTTATCCCCTGCCCTTTTTGGCATTTACATCGATAAGCTAGAGGAGTGTTTTGAAATTTCGGGTTGCACAGCTACCGCACTTGCTCGTAAAATCGTTACTCTTCTCCTTTATTCTAATGATATCGTTCTTCTTGTGAAAATCCATTATGACCTAGATAAGTAGCTTAATACTCATCATGTCTACTGCTCCAAGATGGGTATGAAAGTCAATACCGACAAGATTAATGTCATGATCATCAAATCCAAAAAGATCACCCATGGTAGTTTCGTATATGATAACCATAACTTAGAATAGGTTTCTTCTTATAAATATTTGGGTACTAACATTTCTCATCAGCTCAAATGAAATTATAACATCGAGAAAAGGATTATCGAAGGCTCGAAAGCTTATGATGATCTTGAAAAAAGGTTCCTCTTTGAGACTCGCATCGCCCCTATTCTCTTATACAAATGTGCAGTTTGGGGTTGGAGTATATCCAGAGAGTCGTGTAGAAAGATTGAGATGAATCAAAAGTAATTCATAACATACAACCTCAATATCAAGAGAAATACCCCCTATCCTATCCTCTTGATCGAAGCTCCCCTATCCCCCATTGAAAGTATGACTATGCTTAGATATGTGATGTTTAAGAAAAATATTTGCAACATGGACTCTAAGAGGCTCCCAAAATTACTCCCAACTTTAGTCAAAACCACCACCTTCTCCTTAAGCATGGGTGCCATAAGGATGCCCACTCTTGGCTGAAGCTTTGGGGGATTCAGGAGGAGATCATCATGGGAAGCAAGTATAATGTCAAAGGTATTGTTACCTCAAATTTTAAGGACAAGTTACGGGATGATAAGGAGCTGGAGGTTAAAAGGAAGCTAAGATATTATAAGGAGGTGATCAAGCCAACCCTCAATAACCATAATTATCTCTATATGTTGACTAGCACTAAGAAAAAAATAAATATCTCTAGGATATGAACTAATGCTTATGAGATTCGAAGTGAAGCCATTCGGTGGGCTACTTCCAAAATTCCTTAGGACAATAGAATCTGTGAGATTTGTGATACTAAGAAGGTGGGAGATGAAAAACACTTCCTTTTAAACTTCTCGGCTCTTACTCACATCCACTCTTAATTCGTTAACATGTGCCACATTTCCAATCTTGTTGACTTACTAAGGAAACCCAACTATAGTGATCTTGTAGCCCTTATTTCCCTTCTTTTTGATCATAGAAACAATATTTTGAATGTTATGAAACCAACTCACAAAATATAAGAATAGATAGAACAACGACTTTAAAATAAGCCTCTTCAAGGGGGCAACCTCCTTTACATTACACAAATGAACAATTCTTGGATGATTCAAAAGAGAAGACCTCATTTGTATATATAGGAGCCTAAGGGGTCAAAATATAATGAGAGCTTACATAACAATAATATTGTAAGGGCACAACAACAAAAATAGTGGGCTTCTATGGGGCACAATAATAACAATATGGGGACTACATGGGCACAAGAATATAATAAGGGGGTGGCACTAATAACAATATGGGGCTACACTAGTAGTATAGGGACCTAACATGCCCTTCTCCTCAAAAAAGTGTTGTCCTCAACGCTTGTGTAGTTCTAGATGCTTCTGTATAAAATTATCATCTTCCCATCTAGAATATTCAGCGGGTAAGTTCTTCCATTTGATGAGATATTTGAAATTGATTGATTCCGTAGTTGTCGAGTTCTCGTTTGCAAGACTTCTTCACGTTGCATTATGATTTTTCCTTCCTCATCAAGTTCCGAAAATATTGTTTGAACTTAGAGCTTATCACCCATAACCTTATTCAAGCATGAAACATGGAGAACTCATGCACTAGGGAAGATGTAGGAGTCTCCAATTTGTATGCCATAGTACCAATATTTTTCAACACCTTGCAAGGACCATAATACTTTGGTGATATTTTTTTATCCTTCTTAGCTTGCTTTAGGGACATTTGTTTGTATGGATGTAGCCATAAAATACCTAGTCACGTAGATCAAAACTTATTTTGCTACGATGTTGATTTGCCTATTGTTTCATTCGATTGTGAACCAAAGTGAGGTTATCATTTAAGAGTTAGAAAACTTGTTGTTGATGCTCGATGTGATATTCCACTACTTGAACCTTAGGATGATTCTCCAAGACTTTTTGGAGATCTGTAGAAATAGATGATTTCATTGTTTGAACCTCTAGTGAACATAATTGTCTAATTATTCCTCATTTTTATTTATTTAGAAGCTTTGTCCTTCTATTAGAGCTGATTATATTTCCTCATTTCCATGCGATATCCCTTACTTCAACTTCCTTTCCTTCCCCAAAAAAAATCAAGAAAAGTTCTTGAAAATTAAATGCTATCATGCCCGAAGATTGTAACCATTGGACTCCTAGTACAACATAACAACACCCAATGCAATGGAAATCATTGGACTATTCAATACATATTCTCCCATGGAGAGCTTGATATTATGGCACTTTCGAGAGCAATTTATGATTCATCCATTTGCAACCATCACTTAACACTCTAGGGCTCGATATATGAAGCAATTGAATTCCTTGGCTATCCTACAATGAATAAAGTTATGGGTACTACCCAAATAAATCAACACTATTACCTTCTTCTTCTTCATATTCCCTTCTATCTTAAGAGTTTGAGGAGTGGTAATTCCCATCAATACATTACAAGAAATGGTCAACTTCATTTCTTCTTTATTTGGTGTTGGTTCTTGTGTATATACTCTTCTTTTGATGTTTATTATTCATTTTCTTCCTCCTCTTAATAATCTATATAAAATATTTTCTTCTAAGCACACTTATGACCTTTAGTGTATTTTCTATGAGAATTGTAAGAAGGCCAATTTTCTCTTTTTTCGTGAAACTATTGTGGTGTCAACCTTGGAGGTTGTGGAAGGCTAGGAGCAACAACACTTCTATCTTTAGAGTTGTGAGTGGTAGAATTCCTTATTGCCATAATTTTTCTTTCCACTTTCCTAGCAATCATCATGATCAATATTATAAATATTTAAATAACTAGAATTTTGTATTTTGTAAACTAAAATTGTTCAAATTTCTTATAATAAAATTCAATAACACCAACATCACCAATCAAAATTTTAAAATGCATTAAAAGTTAAGTATTGGTGAGGCTACATCATGGTCATGTCATAGAATAACACATGAATAAGGGAGGGAATAGAACTGGTGACCTAACATCAAAAAGTGCCTTAAGAGTGCACTCATCACCCTTTGTCCAAGACCCCATGGACTATTTAATTTAAATATTAATTACTCACTAAAATTCCATTATACATGAATCTCTACACTACACAAGTTAGGATAAGGAATTTCTAAAATACAAGGGTGACTATCAAACTTAATCTCCTACAACTTCTTATTTCAACTTTAATCTCCTACAGCTTCTTATTTCAACTTAAGGCTCATGAGGATCTATTGATTTTTTATTTTATTTTTCTAATTGAGGGCCTAGATTAAATGTAAGGGAATAAATTTTGATGAATCAAATTATGAATATAAATAATAATTAATTAAATATAAAGTAGTTTAGTTATATAAATTAAACAACATGAGTCAAGTTCCACTAGCACAACCCCTTGAGGACGGCCTCCTTAGCAACTCTACCTAGGATCAAACCTCAAGGAGACAATTGCCCACCTTCTTTGGGGAGGAGACATGCTAGAATCTAGTGAGCTTAGGGCTGGTGCTGCCCACTTAAGGTTTTATGGGAAGGAGACATGCTAAAATCTAGTGAGCTTAGGGCTAGTGTTATCCCTACAAGCTGGAAAAACACACTTAGCAAACAAAAAAATAAATTAACTAACACCAAAACACAATTCATTTCCGTTGAAATTACGAAGAAATTAGTGTTCCAAGGTGTCACAAAAATTAGTGTTCCAAGGTGTCACAAAAATATTAAAATTTAACGTTTGCATAACACAACTTTCATTTAAGTGGAAGATTTCAGAGATTAAAAAAAGTCCCACCTATTTTAGAGGAGGACCACATGAGGAGGGACATCCTACTTATTTTAGAGGAGGACCATATGAGGAGGGACATCATGATAAATAGATAATGTAGAGACATAATTTCAATTAAAGTGTATATTTGAACAATAAAATTTAAATTATCATATTAATTTATTAATATATTAATAACAAATATTATTAAGTAATAAGCTAGTTTTTGAAAATTAATATTTACATTATCACATTATTTTATTAATTTATTAAAAATATTAATAAACTATTAGTTTGAAAAATAATATTTAAATAATGATATTAATTTAGTAATTTATTAAAAATATATTAAAAACTAACCATTACTTTTTTAAAAATAATATTTAAATTATGATATCACTTTATTAATTTATTAAAAAATATTAATATGTAACCACTATATTAAACAACCACATAAAAAAATAATAAAAATAAAATAAACTAAATTAAAAATAGTTAATGGAAAAATAAAATAAAATAAAACAAGAATATACACAATTCAAAAATATATATATATATATATATATATATATATATATATATATATATATTCAAAATATATATATATATATATATATTCATGAAATTAATTAATAGATAAAACAATTGTGAATAATAAAATATGAGGCAAATAACAAAAATACTTTAAAAAAAAATTAAGATAATAAAATACATTAAAAATAAAACTTAAAACATAAATATTAATCACTAAAATTAATATAACATATTTATGCTATTATATTATATGTAACATATTTTATTTAAAATAAAAGTTTGATTTTTTATATATATTTTAATTAGTTAAATTATAAAAATAATTCAAAGTAATTAAATATATTTTGTCCAGCTACATAAACTCAATGACATATGAACATTAATAAACATTGACAAGTGTATTTTGAGACTTCCACTAATTTCTTATGAATGTTCAAATCAGCCATAACTAGCTATGAACTATAATAAAGTTTACCAAAGAAATTATTCTTCCAATATTAAAATTTATGAACATTAATAGAAATTGAGACTTCCACTATTTTTTATGAATGTTCAAATCAGATATAACTCCCTATGAAGTATAAAAAAGTTTAAAAAAAATTATTCTTCACGTCTCTCAGAAGATATTAAAATTTGAAGTTTGGAGCAAAACACAACTTTCATTTACCTGGAAATTCATTGGAAATATGAAAATAAATGAAATTAAAATTTAAGATTAGGCTGATTAAATACTGGTTTTTGCTTTCCCATTTTCAGAGTGTTTATTGTTCCAAGGTTTTCCAAAGAGATTATGATATTAACAAAACACAACTACTAATTAGGAAAGTAAATGGAATTAAAATAAAAGGTTGGTTTAAGTTAAAAAATGGTTTAAATAAAAGTTAAGAAGTTGCACATGTTCTCCTCGGTTTTCTTCCTGGGGATTATACATCATCTTCTCCATCTTAAAAGGGTTTAGATCTTTTTATATATGTAAGTTAATTGATTGATTAAGACTATCCCTAATGACTAGAGCTGTATAAAGACCTAGGCAAACGACTATTATCATTTTGGTCTGTCGATTTCGATTTGCTGAGAGCAAAGCAAGAAAATAGAGCAGCGTCAACATGTCCGCAGCGAAATGGAAGGAGTGTAAGAAGGAAGGGAAAGACGTAAATGTGGCACCTACGTTGCTCGAATCGTCGTCGCCTTGGAACGTTCGACAATCCGGAGTCAGCCGCCTTTGCTTATGAGGAAGCAAAAAGAAAAAGAGATAAACATGAAGTGTCGTGCGGTGATTCGAGCACCAGGCCTGGTGGCTCCCAGGAACTGTTGCAGCAACCAGAAGAAAATATTATTCAGTTCCAGCAGCAACACGGACGTGAGTGACAGTGTCGCATATTATTCAGGATCTGGTCTATTAGAAGAAATAATAGCTCCTTATTTTAATTTACCAATTCCGTGACCACTGGTACATCAGTATGCTCTGCGCAAATGCTTTATATAATACACCTTATATGGTCGAAAGTTTGTTGTCGCACCTTTTATAATGATTGTGGCACGGTTGTTTGTCTATTTTGGTGTAATGTGTTGCTGCAGGATTATTGTGAGTTTTTCAATACAATTATTGAATCGTTTTGATGTCTGAAGTGTAATGATAGATTATGGTTTTGAACCTGATTAACCTGCATGCCACTTGTAAATTTGTTGATTATGATGTGGCTTGGCTCTACTTTCTGTCTTAAATGCAAAATAGTGAAGTAGGAAATTGCAGAAAAGGAAATGAATGTACCTGTTTCTAATCATGATGATGGAGTGTTTGAAATCGTGTTTGAAATTGTTCTTTGGATTGAGAAATTAAAGGCTATTGTAAGTAATTTTGCAAGACAATGGTATGTTAGAAAATTGGGATTTGGGTTCATTTTGGAAGCTTTTATCTAGTGAAAGTATTATATTACCTACTGTGTTATTATAGAAAGTTATAATTGAATGAGGGGTAATTGTGAATGGTAAATAATATAAGTGTTTTTGAGTGATAATTGTGCATTCTAAGATTCATTGAATCTGGCATAGGGTTCTCCACATAAACTTGGTTTTGTTCATCACAAAAACTAGCTTTGGATTTCTCCACAAAAACTCTCATAGGGTTCTCCATACAAACTCACATTTGTTCTCCACTAGAAATCATATTAATACCTCACAAACCATTACAAAGTATCAAGGAACAAACTTGTTAAATTGTGGAACTTAAATGCCAATATATAGTTGTTTCAATGTAGGAAAGGTCATGACCATTAGAGGTAGGCCTACTTATAGAGGGAAATTCAGATTAGAATTTTCTCAATAATAATACATATCCATTTAATGATTGCATGCCACTTTAATAATGATGAGAGCAATGGCTAAAATATTAATATTAATTTTCCTTTGACCAACATAATTTCTCTTCGGGGCACCATGGATGTTCCTTGGGGAAGATTAGGCTCCTGTGTGGAAATTTGTCCCATAGATTTCCCAATTCCATAGATTTCCCAATTTCAACAAACACTGCCTCCTCCTCAAGAGGTATATAGTAAAATGGATATCCAATCAATTGTTAATGGCCACTACTACTACTTTTCCCCTTATTTGAAGTATATTTTAGCATACTTGGCCTAGAGTTATGCATCTATTTTAAAAATATAATATTTGAGTTTGATGTTATGTATATTAAACAAATTGTACCAATTTAACTCCACATTATGTCTAGATAGACTGATTTAAAGGTTATTACTATTTGATACATTCTGTAATATCATTTGGTATCTAGGGTTCTTGAACCCTCTTTTTATATGTGGTTGAAGTATCTATCTACAACATGTAATATTAAATATACCACTCCTTGTCTGCACTTAGTGGTTAATTTTTTTATTAATTTTCTTTATATTTTAGCTTACTTTGATATGGTTCTTTAGTTTAAGTGTATTACCTTTCCTTTTATTTGGTTCAATACATTTTCATTTTAACAACAAACACTTCCTTTATCCCATGTTGTCTCAATTTCTATCTATAAATTCCTCCCCTTTAAGCCACTCCACCAAAGTCAAGCTTAGAATTTGTCTAAGCTAACTTTGCATAGAAAGGTAGTTATAGGGTACCTATAAAGGTTTCTTGATATTATTATACATGTCAAAGTGTTATATTAACCAATATTAATTTATTACCCAGGTTATCCCTCCATGCTGCCTTTCAATCATTCAAAGTCCACTTCAATATTTTCTCTATTCAATATGTCAATATTTACTTTGTTTACTATGAAATGTACATGTATAACTTACTTACCTTCTATCAATAGACTTATGAATTAATGAAAATTAATACAAATGTTGTACTGCATACTTCAATTTCATTCATGAAAATTTATGTATACCTACTATTGCAAGTTAATAATTGTTTTACATTCCCTTTTTCACTAAACATTCTGATCACTTACCTTATACATTAATATTTTTACTTATTTGAACTCTGGGAACTATAGTAGAAACAAGCATGTCCCTCCCAACCATTGAGTTGCAAACACAACAACTCCCCCTAACCCTCACACTCCCATGGTAACAATAACTTGTCATCATTTAGTGGTAATTTCCTCCTTCTCCATGTAGACTCTAGCAACCTCCTAACCTTTTCTCAATGTATGCACTCTTCTCTTCTTTATACCTAGAATTTTACACAAAACATTTTCTCCTTTTCTTCACAACAACCTTTCTCTCCAACCACACCTTAACTTATCCACTATGTGAAAATCCAACCACATAACAATGACTTGATAGAAAAACAACATGGTTAACCAACACATGTTGATTTTGATAATATTTTCAAATAAAAAATTAGATTTTATTTATAAATGTACATAATTATTTACATATATCATTCACAATATTTAAATTAATAATAATTTTTAAATATTTAAGTTTAATCTTGGCTCCACATTTAATATCTCTAACTTGTATATTTACAAGTATACATAAAAATAATAATCTTGAGCAATAAGAGTATTCCAAAGACATATGAACACAAAAAAGAATTACTTTCCAAAATAACTCATCCAATTCAAGATAAATAATATGATAATAGAAATTAATTAACTAAAATTTTAGATTTTCCACTAAAACCATTAGTGGACAGTAGAAGTTGTGAGATTTTGATACGAAAAGTAAATATTGTAAATATGAAAATAACTTACTATACAAAATATAACTAGAATAAAAAAATTTATATATAAAAAAATTAATTTATTTATTGATTTTAGGTTTTTTTGAAGGTTAAAATAATGAAATAAAAAGATAAAAATAGAAAAACCATATATATTTATTTTTCCCATAAAATTTTGGTACTAAACCATTAATAACTATTAAGGAATTTAGACTTCTGTGATCCATAACTTGTTTAGATAATCTTCCCCAAAATCACATAATCAATCGTTTGTCGACGCTTTTCGAACCAACCATTAATAACTATTTTTTTTTAAATTTTTTTTTAATTAAAAATTCCCATAGATAAACCTAATAATGATTTATAAACAATATAAGTTTTGAGAAACAGAATCTCTATATGCATGAAAAATATAAATTTTTATTTATTATATTAAGACTATATATATATATATATATATAATATATACAAAATTGCAACCAATTATATTAATTAAATTTTATTATTTGATTATTTTAAATTATATATTCAATTATATATATATAAAAGTGTAAAATCAAATATCTCATTTTAATTATCTATTTGAGAAAATTAAATTTTAAATTTAAATAAAATAAATATAAATATAAGTAATATATTTATTTAAATATATATTTTTTATTTTTTATTTTTTATTTTTAAATTATTATTCATTTTTAAATTAAATAATTTTAATAATTATATTTAAATTTTAAAATAAATAAATAAATATTATGATAACCATTATTTATATGATTAAATTATAATTATAATTATAATTATTTATATATATATATATATATATATATATATATAATAATTTTATATGATTAAATTATAATTATAATTATAATTATTATATATATATATATATATATATATATATATAATATTTTTTGTAAATGAAAGTTCTATCATTCATGAGAACTTGAGTATATAGATATAAAAATACAAGTAGTCTTACTCTCACTTGTGTCTT
The DNA here is from genome assembly GCA_031772625.1 of Pinus tabuliformis. Lineage (NCBI taxonomy): Eukaryota > Viridiplantae > Streptophyta > Pinopsida > Pinales > Pinaceae > Pinus > Pinus tabuliformis. The sequence continues at coordinate 417,965,952 of CM062813.1, forward strand.
GACTAAGCCTCCTGTTTTTCCTTCTTAGCCTTATCATAATTTTCCAGGCACTAGGTCTCAACAAGCCTTGGAACATTGTTGTGGGTTAGAAGCCCCTGGCCAGCTACAGCCCCATGTGTCCCATTACCCAATTTTCCATTCCCCACTGCATGACCACCTCTATCTCCTGCACCACCCTGCCACCACTGCTCCCAAGGCTGCCATAACGATACTTCTAGGAGTTCTACCTCCCTACATTAAACTCTTATTTACCTAGTGAGCCAACACCACCTTCAACTCATTAGGGCATTAGCCTTGTCTCAAGGAAGATCCCCTATTTTGGGTCTTCAAATGGGAATTACATGCACTAATAAGTGGAAGATGGCTCTGCCAAAGGAAGTGCCTGAAAACAAAGTCACACACCTAATGACTCAACACCCAACCACAAACACACTAGATATGAACCCAAACTGACAACCCATAAGCAGAGACACCTTTAGATGATTTTTCACCATCAAACCTAATATTTCTTCACCTAGTAGTTGTGAACCTTATAAGTGGCTCCAAAATTTGAATGATTGATAGGAGACTCAAAAGCCCATGCAAACTTAGCACACATGTTGGAAGGGAGTTAACTATCAACACAAGAAAGGGTGCAAAGGCCAACCTATTAACCATGTATAGTTCACTCAAATCTCTGAATAAAACAAGAAACCATATTTCCAGAGAGGAAATTAGAAATTTGTGAGCCAAAGTCCCAGGAGAATCTCCACCATTCCAAGACAAGCCAAAGGGGAGAGAAACCCATTGACACAACATAATATCAATACAAAAACTTAACAAATTCCATATACCCACTACCCTCTCTTGTTCTCCATCCCAAAGAAACAAAATGATTAATGATTCTTTGCATGGGGCACAACAAATATAATGGGAGGACAAGGTGATAGTCCTCCTTACCATCTCCCAAATGTTCACCTTCGTGAGGCATGCCTAGGACGAACCTCAATGGTCAACACACCATATATATATATATATATATATATATATATATATATATATATATATTTTAAATTATTATTATTATTTAAAATAAATAATCATATAACCAATTATATTTTAAATATTAAAGAAAACTACCCCATGAAAATCTTTAATTTATATGCTAAAATGATTGTAACATGGAAATCAAAAATATTAATAAATTCAAGTTTTGGTAATCTCATTCTAGAGAGGTTTAATATGTAGAAAAATAATAATTATATTTTTAAATTCAACAATTTTTCTAAATAAAAGTATTTATGTGAACAAATTATTTATATTGATTATTAATATATCTTATAAAGACCTAAATAATGTGAATTTTGTATTTTGTAAAATAAAATTTGTCATTTTTTTTATAAGAAAATTTAATAACACTAATATCATTAATCAAAATTTAAAAATGCATTCATATTTTATAAAATTTAAAAAATTTAATGTTATTACTCACTCATATATAGAAATTTGGTATTGGTGAGCTTACATCATTGTCATGTTCAAGAATAATACTGAAATAAGGTAGTAAATAGAACATGTGTCCTAATATAAAAAATTAACTTATCAATGTGCTTATCGATGTTACTATTGTGCTAACATCAAAAATTAACTTAACTGTGCATTGTTGGATGTTCAAGGTGTCGTAACATCAAAAAGTAACTTAAGAGTGCAGTGATAGATGTTACTAACTTAGCAATGCATTGATCACTCATCACTTATCAATTTCTATCCAAGAGCGAATGGACTATTTGATTTAAATATTGATTACTCACTAAAATTGAATTATATATGAATCTCTACATTGTAGAGGATAGGATAAGGATTATCTAAAATTAAAATTTAGGGTTTGCATGGAAAGAAAAACACAAGTTTTGTTTATGTTGAATTTTTCATTGGAAATATGAAAGTATATAAAATTAGTGTTCCAACCTATCACAAAAATATTAATATTCAAGGTTTGTGTGGCCAATAGACGCAACGTTATTTACTTGGAATATTTCATTGTCAAAGTTACCAAAATTTAATTGAAGATTTCTTGACTTGAAAAACGCTATTGTGTTTCAAAACTTCAAAGACAATTTCATTTAAGTGGAAATATTCATGAAGATTATACATCTGGATTATACATTAAGACAATACAATTACATAAGAAGGATTGGTTTGATTGACTTTTCGAGGCATTATAGGCCTACATGATCACATGGAGAAACATGACTGGATTCTCTTCATATGAATTAGTGTATGAAAGAGAAGTTTTAGTGCCAATTCAATTTCATATCAAAACTTTTAAGATGGCAGCAGATCTCGACATAAACCTTGATGAAGCACAACAACAGAGAATCTTGCAGCTTAATGAGTTGGATGAGATTTAGGAGAGATGATTTTCAACATAGTGATTTAATCCAACAACAATGGGCTATACGGCATGATAGACACATTAAGAAAAACAAGTTCAAAGAGGGAGACTCTAGATTGTTGTTTGGTTCTAAAGGTAAGAATTTTATAGGGAAATTTAACAAACATTGGCTTGGCCCCTATGAAATTGAAAAGTTTTTTATAATGGATATGTTCAAGTTAAAACAATTGATGATGAAAGTGTTACCTTCTTGATGAATGGGCATAGACTCAAACTATATCAAAAGCCCCAATCTGAGGAGGAATTTTTGGAAGAGATTGTGAAGAAAAAAGAGCTAGAAATGGTCCAAAAGTGAGTCATTCCTTTCACTAACTCTTCTTAATTTTCCTTCCATAATAAGCATAACATAATTTGTTCCTTCTTGTGCTTAGTAAACCATGAAGGGAATATCTATTGGGTATAGGTTTATTCCTTTTTTTCTAGCCACAATAGACTAATTATGGAAAAGAAGTCTAGTTGGAGTCTTCTTTCTGAGTATTTCAAACTCTCTAAAATTGAAATTTGGTAAGCATGAAAAAACCTAGGCTCTTTAAATTCACATGATAGTAGATCCTTTGAATCCTAGAAATAAATTATGTATTTCAATTAATTGTTGGTTTTCTCATGTTGGAGTGGTGTGGGATCTCTTAAGGCCATCCTTCCAACAATATTGGCCCATCGACATCAACAAATTATCTAGGGTTAAGATTAGATACTATCTAGGGTTAAGATTAGATACTCTTGATGCCTTGAAGCTTGTATACCTCAATGAAAAGCCATCTGGTTAGCAACAATGGAGATTCATCATGGCTCCTTGACTATTGGATCCTACACTAGTTTCGACAAAAACTCATACTATCACACCTCATAAGTTGCATTAGAGGTACCTTGGTCCTCACTTTCATTAATGGCGATGGAGCTCGTGTTGGTTAACAACTCACCTTAATGGCTAGTAATCCAACAAGATTACTGCACATTCAAATACTCATTTGCAGTAAAATGTAAAATAAAATGGGAGAACATGGTTTCTTGTAACGAATTTCAAGAGTTGCATTTCATGAAGAACAAATTTCCACGAGAACATTTTATAAAATAATCTTGTAAGTACTAATCATCTTCATTATTAGCTAATGATAAGTAAATACATGATCTTGCACATGATATGGTTTCTAGGTGGTTCATGATTCCAAAGTGAGTGTAGCTATCACCCAAGTTACTCGAGCATTGTAAGGTAAGATTGAGCAGGTACATTTGGCAGGAGAATACTTAAGGTAAAAAGGTAATGGTATGAAAATTTTGATTCTTTGTGAATATAAGTTATGGCCATCCTCGCGGAATAAGGCAGTGATGAGCCATTGTTTCATAACACGGGTTACCATTTCCAATTATTATTTTGATTATCTTCCCAATAATTATCCCACAGAACATATAATGATGGCAATCATGATCACGTTCTGCATTGTTTGATGTTGCCTTATTACCATACACCTTTCCTAAAATAAAACATTCTTGTTCTTATGAGGTTTGAATTATCTCCCTTGGTCTTGTTAAAAATGCAGTCCATCATTAGATTCAAACCTCAGGGTCTGTATTACTTGACGCTTACCCACAAAGTAAGAAGAGGTTGGAGAAGGCAGGATGGTTGCCTTTGTTCTTAAATTTTAGTGGGAATAATTTAGAAGTGACGAAGTCTTTTGCTCTAAACCCAAATGGCGACAGGGCATAGGTGGGTAACATTAAGTTTAGATTGATGGATGAGCTCATAGCCCGAACTTGTGGAATTCCACACGAAGGAGAGAGTTCATTTAAAAAAACAAATATGCAACAAGGATAAGTGTGCACCCTTCCTCACAAAAGAGCATGGAGACCCAGACTCAAGCAATGGGATTCTACAGGATTACCTTAGATGTAAGTATCGGTGTCTCTTGTTTCCCTTGCAGAAGTATATCACTTTTTGAGGTCGTTTTGGGTTAGATTTCCTATTTCATATTCATCTCCTTGACCATTTTTGAGACAAATCCTTGAATTTACCATATTATCTTAGAATGTCTTTGTTGAACATGGCTACTTCTGCCAACGAGAGGGTATCACATATAGAGGAGAACCTCTATGATCATGGTCTTGTCAAAACTATTGTGATAGGAGCTTTGAAGAAATAGAATAAAACATGGGAAAAGTTTTTAGTCTAAAATTACTTTGTGGATGATGAGGAAGAAGCCCCGGACCCATGGTCAGCTGACAAAGGGGGTTAATAAAGATGATGAGGTGGTGGTAATTGAGGAAACTAAAGGGAAGAAGCCTAAGCTATGAAGAGGTACCCAGGCCCCTACTAGGCATCTTACGAGAAGCCACGCAATGAAACTAGAGATAAAGGAAACTCGGGGGGAGGAGGTTAAACAAATTGAAATTAAGAATAAGTATAAGAAGCCCTGAGACTTGTCTTTTTGGAAGAAAGTAAAGGTCGAGTAAGTTATGTTCATTGATAAAGAAGGGTTGGAGGCCATGTCTTTACAAGGGCCATAGGAAAGTGGGGAGAAAATAGTTGAAGGTTGCAAAGAGCACGAAGAACCAAGTATGCCTCAGTCCTCTCAAGGGAAAGATGGGGACGAGGAAACCTCTAAAAAGAGCAAGTCCCTCATGGAGATGGAGGAAGCTATCACTAAGCTCATTATGTCTGAAGAAGTTCTTTAGAGGGAAAACAAAACTCTAAATAATAATAGCCTACGTATGTAGAAAGAATTAGAGGAGTAGAAAGATAAGAATCAAAAGGCGTGCCGATTCATGAAGAAAAAATAGGCTCACATAGATCACATGTAGAAAAAGAATGAAGAATATAAAGGTAGGGTTCAGAATATTGAGTCCAACAAGGTGCAACTGGATCAACTACCTGCAATAGTTGCAACACACGGCACATAATGAATTTTTCTTCTAATGTTCAACATTTTTTCTTGCATAAAGGACGTGCAAGGAGCTAGGTGTGGGTGGGATGTTCAGTCTTGATTTTTTCCATTTTTTATAATGTCTTAAGGCCTTTCTCCCCCCTATTTTGAACTCTTTTTGACCCTTCATGACTCTCTTTTTACCGTACCCTATTCGTTTTGACCAAAAGGGTGTTGTGGGCTTTAAGGTATGCAAATTAGTCTAAAAAGTATCATTTCGCGTTATTCTTGAGTTTTTATGAGGTTAAATGATACCTAATCAAATTATCTACAACTTCAAGAGGAGTGACTAAATCCTATGTAGGTCAACTATCTTCTGAAGTAGTTCAGCCATTTCCTACAGATAGGCCACGATTTCTTGCAAAGTCCTCGATTTCATGTAGATACACTGATTTCCTGAAACCATTCTATTTTCTTGCAGTGATCTTGATGGTTGAGTATGTTTCGATCAACCTCGAAGAGAATGAAAACATGAGTTTTATGAAGAAATCCATTTACATGGATGTTGTCCTATTGGCTATCTCAAACTTCCATCGAAACCACCAAGATCTTTAGACCTCTCATGGACAACTCTAGCAGGAAACAACCTTAGCAACCAAATGAGATTCGTTTGCTGCAAGCTTTTAGTCATGGATCAAACTTAGCATGCTTATTTTTATTGTCTTTCTGAGTTATTATTAGCAAACAATTGAAGTATTTCAGTTTTACTATTCAGGCATGTTTATGCCTATGTATTTGTATAAATAATTTTATGTTTCATTTATAAGGGGGCTTTGAGATACCAGGCTTTGATACTACTGTAATACTTGTCCAATTTAATAAAAAGTTCATGTTTTTTTTATCTTGTTGTGTAAACTCATTTGCCAATTGAAGGAGTTGTGAGTAAGGGAGGGTACCCTTTACTCACAACTCCTAGAGTTGAAGATTGTGTTCTTTTAATTATTTCCATGAGTTGATAGAGTTATTACACAACTTTTGATTCCTCTTTTATAAATTGTAGCAACTCATGTGTGATGATCAAATGGTGAAACTTATGTGATGAATATGTTTGGAGTATTTGAGTATGCTTTAATCTTAAATTGCAAATTGTCGAATTGATTCATCTTTTTCTGATCAGCATCAAAAAATTTCAGAGATTTAGAGGGATGATTGAATCCACTCCATAGCCTTTGCTGCTAAGTCTTGATGGGAAAAATGGATATTGAATATATGTGTGTATGTGATTTTGTTTAGGGAAACACTTAAAGTATTAGTGTGAATATATTTTGCACAACATCTCAGAAGGTTACCTTGTCTTGGTTGATAATTTATGTTTGTCAAATTATATGTCTATAATTTGCCGAAACAGGGATGTTAAAATGTACGGTTCTAAGATTTTGTGTGGGTGGGATTAGACAAGTTGTGTGATAAGAAATAATCTAGAACATACTTCTAGTTTCTACTAATATGAGTTATATTTTTCTACAGAATACCCATAACCATTTGACCTTCATTATTGTAAGTGCACAAAATATTATTTTTTAGTTCTTAGATGATTACTAGAAAAATCAATTTCCTCATACAAAAGTCCTCAAAATAATCATTGAGAGAGTCAAAGCATTGCCTTATAGTTTTTGTTGTAGCTAGAGGAATTTCTTCAATCACGGACCCACTAGGACCTTAATTTTCAATTCCTATTGCATCCCAAATAGAGGAAAAAAATGACCACTTGTTATGTAAATATGAAATTTACTTTAAGAAAATGTTTAAAAAGTAAATGCATTTCCTCCATGGTAAAAAAAGATCCATTCCAACACAAAACTTTTTATTTAGCCTAGGTTTTCATGATCAATGTCAAGCCATTGGATGGCTACATTTAAATATGTCGACAAGTGTAGAGACCATTTCATGAATAGATATTAGATTTTTCATGGATATTTTTTAAATCTCTATCAATTTCTTTTTCTATAATTTCCTATTAGCGCTTATGTCAACTCCATCAAGTTCAAAATAGGAAAGTGTTGAAGCCCCGAAAATCGGGTCGACAACAAGGGGGATACCCACCCGGTCTGGACCTTGGTTGGCAGCTCCTTATCCGTTTGGTATAGCGGGTCTGACTGGGGATAATGGGACCAGTTTCCCAATCTAAGGGGTGTGTGTGTGTGTAGAGTTGGATGATGTTGATCTAGGAGTCTTTTAATCTAATTTAATTCAAACTTCTAAACTAACTCTATGCTATTGTAATCTAATAAAAAAAGCAACACATCTAATCTACGCTAACCCGGGGTGTATTTATTCTATTATGCGATCTAAAGAGATTTCGAACAATAACTGGTAATAAAGATCATTCAGCTATCATAAGAATAGAAATCAATTAAGATAAACCATTCTGCATAAGAAGTTAAACAAAACAGTTGTGGACAACATATCGCATAATAAGTTATTCATATATCAAGCACAAATAAATGACTCCACCGTACAGAAGTGCCAAATGGTAACCCACACATTCATGCATTAACATATAAACAACTGAAAACTGCATATCACTTTAAGAATATAAGCAGAAACTGGTCAAGAGATAAAAGTACCATTTATGACTCGTTCCACTCATAAGCTTCAAGCAATAACGATTTATCTCTACTTGTCCTAACATCTACTAAGAGTACAAAAGTGAAACATCAGTGGCAGACATTAAATGCAAACATTGATAAATCTCGATCCATCTATTCACTAAAAACCCCCTCCGAGGGTGCAAAAGTGCATGTTCTGAGGACAAGTTTTTTGACAAATTTCCGGACCCTTCTCCAAATGCCTCAGAAGGGTTTAAATACTACTAACTAATTAATCTTAATTACATAAATTTAGGACACGGTTTCAAATGACCGCCCTTCTACTAAAGCAAATTTATTTCTAAAAATTGAATCTAATTTCTAACTGTTTCTGTATTTGCTCCTTAGTGCCGTAAGCAATGCAACATTCGCCTCGGAAGAGTCGACTCGTTGTCTTCTCCTTTCGTTTGAGTTATGAAAATAGAAATAACAAGAGCTGGCACTGCTTTCTGACAAACTGGAAGATATTTTCTTCTGGCTTGGTGTATTCACTGTGTGTATACTTGGTAATAACCCAAATTTCTCTCAAACTGATTGTGTTGTTGCTATTTTGGTTTTCCGGCCTTGCGAATGACTGAATAAGTTAGGAACTTTGTTCTCTGAACAATTCTCTGTATTGAAAACTGCTTCCGTTCTTTGTTCCAGGCTTTTCTGGTGCGTTTTCCCTCTTTAGCGTTTTTCTTTTTGCTTTACCCAGTCTAAGCTTCATGCTCTTTTGTAAACATGCTCCTTTTGTGCGCCTTTGACTCTGAGTCTTGGATAGTCTATTTCCATCAGTATCTGTTGAGTGATACTCTGGAATCCACGGTCCTGCTGCATGCCGCGTCCGTTTGCGAAGGCATCTCTTCTCTTTTCTCCGAGTATTGACGCTTTCCCCTTTTCCTTAGATGTTTCTTGCACATTGATTTATGTTAGTTGCTGTCTTACAGTTTACGCAAAGGAAAAGAGTAATGACGAAAAGATTGACATGAAAGCTTTAGCTCTAATGAATGCATAATCATGACACTCATAATGAACTGACTCTTCGAAAAACACAACACAATCGTTCTTGGATACTTTGGCGTACAATCATTAATTTCTTTTAAGGCGCGCGCCCAATTTTGGTCTGCAGATAGCTTTCCTTGAACACTGTGTCAAGGAAATTTTGCGATGAGTGACTTCTGTGACTCGCATCGCAGTGTCGAGGATTGCGTCGTTTAAGATGTGTCATCGCAGGAATTGATGATCGCATTCATCGTATATCGCAATATCGCAGATCGCAATATCACAGATCGCACTTAATCATAATCATTGTGTGCTGCTTATACGATGTTGCGATATGCGACGTCGCATATCGGCCATCAGCGATTCCTTAAGTTTTTCATTTAAGAGCACTTCACAATATAAGCGATGCTATGAATTTCGCGTTGCTTCTTCGCAGCTTTATTATGCGCATAGGAAAACGTCTCACTCTCTTCTCGCGATGCGATACAGCTTTAGGGAGTTAAAATACCAAAATTTTGATAAAATGTTTTTTGGATTTTTTGTTAAGGGTCCCCATTTGCTTGGTGTCATTGCTAATACCAATCAAGGAGGGGGGGTTTGTTGGTGACCACAACAATGGCGATTCACTGTGAAGAACTAGTTATCTCTGTTTTTCTATTGAATTTTAACTTCCGGAGCAGAAAAATTTTCATATGTCTAAATTTTTTTATGGACAGATAGACTATATTACGCCTTATCCTATCACTGATACTTTGTCTCAACCTTTTCATATTCCAATTGTTTGTTTCCTGAGGCTTAGTTCTTGTATTCACACCAGACATTACTTGGTCTTTTAAAGATAAAATAAGGTCTTCTCTGCGTGCTGGCCTTTAAAATATGCTCATTTGTCGTAGGTAGAGCCTCTGCTGCCTGCAAGCGTCCATAGCCTCGATAGGGTTACCTGTTACCTAGCAATGATCCTTTATCCTGCTTGAGGTTATTTACAACCTTTTCGGAGGAAAACCCTTTTTGACACTTTTTCCTTTTTTATTCTCTAAAGAAAAATGTCTTGGTTTGGTGGCCAAATTATGACACAGTCATTCACTTGATTTACACTTTTGTTGAACAAGCTGGTTCGTGATGAGACCCCTTGTCTTTTGATTGCAACAATCTTGAGTCATTGCCCTGTTTTGGTAGACAGTATTGGCAAAGTCAGCAAGTTATAATATCTATGATCATGATAAGCCGGCTCGTGATGAGACCTCTTACTCTTTGAGATATAGTGTTTTCTCGGATTGTTCCTCTGAATGCTGCGATTTCCTTTAGCAAGGAGGAAGTCATTGTTTTTCCTTAAGAAATCTCTGGACGACAATAATAGAGTTTGAAAACAGCAGCTTTACAGAGAATATTTATTTTATTATTGATACCTTTCATTGTGCTGATATAAAACAATTTTTTTACCAAAGGTTGCTTTCATCAACTTTTTGAAGTTGAAACTAGTATCATGTCTAGGCTAAAGTTAACTCTACCTCTCAATAATAAAAATCAGATTTTTCGAAAAATTTTGCTGTTTGTACAAGCGAAAAGTTCAAAATCTGATAGAGAATTGGTGTCCTTTTTATGAACCCTTTTAGTGACCATCTACAACTGGTTTTATTTATAAGAAAGAGAAAAACAAATAAAAAACAAAACTATCCTACAAAAATAGAAGAGTGATCTTCTATGGAGAATATTTTTTAAGAATCTGTCCATTAACAAGCAAAGAGTCTCTTCTACCTACTAAATCCTGCAACACAAACGTCGATGGGCCTATGACTTCTACAATCTGAAAAGGACCAAGCCACAGTTTCTGAAATTTCGTATGTTTTCCCTTTTCTTCATGAGCCTTATCCCATTTCAAAACTAAATCTCCCATCTGAAAAAAAATTCTGGTCATTATGCTTGAGTCAAAAGAGGATTTTATCAGCGCTTGGTGATGAGCATGGGTTTTCTTAGCTTGTTCTCGTCGTTCTTCTAATTTAATTATTTCCATTTGTCTTAGTTGTATGGAGGAGGTAGATACCTCATCGATGTGTTGTACCAAAGACAAAGAGGGGATGACTAAGTGAGTTGGAAGAACCACTTCTTTCCCATAAACTAAATTAAAGGGAGAAGTGCCGATTGAATCTTTCTTCATTATTCTATCTGCCCATAAAGCATTTACCAACGCTTTGTGCCAATTCTTTTGGTTTTGGTCGACTGTTCTTTTAATAATCCTGATCAGGTTTTTGTTTGTTGATCCATTACCTTGCGGATAGTAGTTAGCCGAATATTTCAGTTTGAACCCTCTTTTAAGTGCAAACTCAGTCATTGTATTTCCAGAAAAGTATGAAGCATTATCAAACATTAAGGCCGTTGGCAATCTAAACCTAGTGATTATAAATTCATCTATGAATTCAATAATGTTTTCAGAATTAGCTGTCTTGAGAGGAACTGCTTCTACCCATTTAGTAAAATAATCTGTTGTCGTGAGGATGTACCTATGCTGCTTAGAAGAGTGAGGAACGATCTCACCTATTATGTCCAAGCCCCACTGACTGAATGGTTGCTCGATGTTTACCTGCTATAGTGGCATGGACAATTTCTTTTGTTTCCCTGCAGCAGTCTGACAGACTTGGCATTTCCTCACGTAACTGTGTGACTCTTTGAACAGCGTGGGCCAATAATATCCTGCATGTAAGATTTTATGTGCAGTAGCATCTCCAGCATAGTGTCCGCCTGCTGGTCCATCGTGGAGTTCCTGCAAAACCTTTTCGGCTTCAGTTTTCTCAAGACACCTAAGAAGCACAGAATCGTAATTCCTTTTAAACAGAACATCATTTATGATCTGGTATTGTTTAGCTTTCAACCTCAGAGCTATTTTCTTGGTATGATCCAGGTGTGATGGAGCATACCCGTTCTTAAGATAATAAATGGTGTCAGCATATAATGATTCTGCATTGTTTAGGCTTACCTCATACGTATGTACCTCTTCAGATGAATTCTCAGGAATTTGCGATGCTCCAGCCAACATTTTGCAGAAGCCTTGACCTCTTACAATGTTTGCTGGTTCGATCTCAAGATCGTATTCTTGTAAAGCGGTGATCCAATTTGCTCTTTTTTCGCCCACATCCTTCTGTATTAGAAGGTTTCTTATTGCTGGAAACGGTACTATGACCTTAGTATGGGCTTTAAGTAAGAAAGGTCTGAAATATTTGATCGCTTTGAAAACAGCATATGCCTGTTTCTCCACGTCTGAATATTTGAGTTCAGCACCTTGTAAATTCGAGCTAAAAAATGCGATTGGAGCTTCCGCTTTCTCTTGATTTGCTTGAGTTAGAATCGCGGCATAAGATTTCTCTGAGGCAAATGTGTATAAGATAAAAGATTCTGAAAAATTCGGGGTCGCTAAATATGGAGCGTTAATGATGGCTTGTTTGATCAAGATGAATGCTTCATGCTCATCTTGACCCCATTTAAAATTTGAATTCTTTTTAATCATATTTTTCAAAGGAGAAACAATACGTGAGAAATCTGGGACAAATCTCTTCACAAAATTGATTTGACCAAGGAAAGATTGCATGGCTTTTTTGTTATGAGGTGTGGATATTTCAGAAATTTCTTTGATTCTGACAGGTTCAATGTGAATACCAGATTTTGACACTATGAATCCTAGAAGTTTTCCTTCACTTAATGCGAAAAAAGATTTCTTTGGGTTAAGTGAAATCCCATACCTTAAACATCGTTGAAAGATTTGTTTCAAGTCTTTGAGATGGTCGCTTCGCTTCTTGGAGTACACTGTTATATCATCCAGGTAAATCACTACAGATTTATTGACTAAACCTTTCAATGCGATGTCCATGGCTCTCTGAAATGTAGCGCCGGCATTGATCAAACCAAATGGCATCTTCTGATATGCGTATGTGCCCCATTTAGTTCGGAATGTGGTTTTTAACTGATCATCGGGATGTACCAACACTTGATTGTATCCTAAAAATCCATCCAAAAAAGACATTAATTCTGAGCCTGCTACTGCCTGTAATATCTGCTCCATAGGTGGGAGGGGAAAATTGTCTTTTTGACAGGCTTTGTTGAGATTCCGGAAATCGATACAAATTCTAATATCTCTGTTTTTCTTTCTAACGAGTACCATATTGGAGACCCATTTGGAATGTCTGACGGGGAAGATTATTCTGGCTCTCAATAACTTATTTAGCTCAGTTTTTATCTGATTTTCTAAATTGGGGTGGATTTTTCTGAGTTTCTGTTGGACAGGTTTTTCATTGTCAATCATAGGGATAGTATGTTGAATGATAGAAGTGTCGTATGTCTTCAGCTCATCGTAGTTCTAGGCAAAAACGTTTTTGTATTGTCTCAAAAGACAGATATATGCTAATTTTTCATCAGGGGCTAGGCCGTGGCCTAGATTAACGTTTTGTGGTTTCTCATCGGTTCCTAGGTTTACTGATTCGTAGTTCAGAGTCGAACTGTAGAGCTTAGAATTGGTAGACCTTTTAAACCGACTTTTCAAATCATATAAGTCTTCTAACTTAACCACCGACTTAGGTATAGCATTATCAGTGCTATTTTGTTGTATTTGGTGATCATGATGGTCTTCGTCAATTATTTGATTTGAGTAGGATCCTTCAGAAGTGAGGAAATTTACAATGTCTAGATCGTCATTGAATACTCTCCAGTTCGTAATGTTGTCAGGGATGGACGGTCTAAAGATTAATTCTATTGAGAATCTATCTGGACTAAAATCTTCGGATGGAATAAGTCTAGAGGCTATGTTAGCTAACAGGTCTGCGCTCGCATTTTGGAGTCTTGGGATTGACAAAATATTGAATGCTATGAAATGTGCAGTCAGATCTTGTACTAAAGATTGATAGTGCTTCAAATGACCTGATAGGCAATGTATGGTGTTACGTACCTGTTTGACGATAATCTCAGAGTCTCTGAAGACTTGAAGGTACTTAACGTTCAACCCAATTGCTTTGTATAGGCCTTGCACCAAGGCCTCGTATTCTGCTGTATTGTTTGTGCAATCGAATTCAAGTCTGCACGTAAGCATGGTCTTATTTCCGTCTGGGCTAATCAGAACGCATCCTGCTCCTGCTCCCTCGTTAGATTTAGAGCCATCAAAATATAATTTCCAAAACAAAGATGTATTTACAGGGCTATCTAAAAAATTAACACACTTCGAATTATCAGTTTGGGAAAAAATTTCGACTTGGGACAAAACTGAATTTTCTAAGTAAGTTGAGGTATGAGGATTGAAATTTCCGAGGAAAGAATCTACTGAGTAATTGCCTATGTTATTGTTGTTGTATGCTATTGCTTCATTTTCTCCCTCCAATTCTGTCACTATGTAATTCTGGTGTAACTCTCGTTCAACCTTTATTTGATTCGGTTTACCATTGTAGGGTAACCACATGTGCGACCAGTCGGTTGAGAAGTATCCATGGAGTTTTTCAGACCAATCCCTGCTAAGAATTAAGCCATAGAATTCAGGGATATCAGCTACTAGAATGTCAATAACCTGACATACCTTCGGGTTAGACGACAATCTTATGGTCACTTGATTAAGTTCACCAATCACTTCGACTTGGGATCGATCAAGTTGAACTATGCGCACTGTGGATTTTTGCGGTTGAACATTCAACTTGGCACATATTGATCTGGGTAAAATATTCGTTGAAGCACCAGAATCTACCAAACAGTTGTGCACGTTTTTATTGAAAATTTCATAAGTGAGCAGAAAAGGGGGAGTGTGAGACCTTGATCTTCCTCCAATCAAGGCAATGTCATTTGGGTCAACCTTATTGATCGTGTTGGTTGGAGGTTTTCACGTGTTGTGGGAAGCTACAGCTGTAGGCAAAGATGTAGTAGGCACGACATGTAATTCTTTCATCATTATCTTCTGTTGATGTTTCAATTTGCTCAACTCATAAAGAGTGATATTAGCCCTAGCCTTTTTCATGTCATCAATAATGTTGCACTCCATTTCATCCGACACAATCAGTGTTCTTGATGGAGGTGTTTGATCTGATTGGATTGGGCTTGATTGAGTCGCTTTAGCGGTTGTTTTCTTTGTTGCGACTTTATCTTTTGCTGCAGGGCTTGTTCCCTTCTGCTTAGTGGTAGTTTGGGGAGGATCAAGTTGATTTTTGCTTCCTGTGCTAACCGGAAATGCTTCTTGATCTTCTTCTTGCGGGAGGATGAAATCCCACATTCCTTGTAGTTCCACAACTTCTTCGTCATCGGTCTGCCCTTCAGTGGTATTCTCTTCTTCTTCTTGTTCTTCGGATTCAACGTTTGAGATAGCATTGGGTGGTTTCACCTCCATTAAAGGATTTCTTTTAAAAGCTCTGTAGGGCTTTCTCGAAGAAGTTTCTGCTACTTTTTTTTTTATGTCAATCATCGCATTGGACATGGTTTTTAACACTTTTTGTAATCCTTCCAAATTGAAAGGATCTTTCAATTGTTTCTTTTTGGGGTCTTCCTTGTAGGAGACTTTCTTAGATTTGCGTTCCTCTATCGCAGATCTTTTTTCCAGGGCTACCACGCGTTTCTCTACTGCTATCGCCTCTGTCAAGTTTTCAACTAAGGTTGTCTTATTTGCCCTATCCACGAAGATTGCCAAGTTCGATGGTAAGGCCGTAATATACCATTCACGTCTCACTTCTTTGGTGGGCTGGGAAGCAGCAGGGATTTTGTTGAGGATCTTATTGAACCGTAAATTGAAATCTTTGATGGGTTCTCTAGCCTCGACTTTAAGATTGGATAGGTCATTGATTAACGTTGTCGTTGATCTGTCATCACCAAACTTGGTAAGGAATTGACTTTGAAAAATGTCCCAACTTGTGATAGGCCCGGAAGGTAATGAAAAGTACCATGACCCGGCTGTCCCTTGCATTGTGTAGGGAAAAAGCTGGACGACAGCATCCTCGTTGGTAACTCCGTTGAGATTAACAGAAAGCATGAAATTATTAATATGCTCTTCAGCTAGCATGCCTGCTTCTGGATTGAATTTGGGTAGCCATTTCTCAAGATGCGCCGGTATTGGGCTCAGGGGTGGAGGCATTAAAACTGCCCCAGGATTGTTCCATGGAGACTGGGCCATCGTTGAGCTGCTAGTAAATGAAAGTGCAGAGGATGATCCCTGATGCTGGGAAGATGAAGATATTATGATATTTGATGATTGAAGAGGAGGGGTTGTGGAAGATGGATGAGTGGTTTGGAATGAAGATGTGGGTGGCTGACTTCGCGGTGAGGGAGTTCGAATCGACGACGTAGATGAAAGAGTCTCACTGTCACACTCTGGTGGTGTTTTCCTTGCTATTTTCCTGGTGGGGAGAGGGAGTTCAGTTGGTTGGATGCCAAATTTTTCACTCTTTAATCTGGTCAGGGGATGAGCAGGATTGTACTACGAAGTCATGCTGCTTTGAGATTTATCAGACCTCTGAGTAAAAATAGAAAATCCCTGGAGTTTGCGAATCAGAGTTTGAACTTCAGGGGGTTCAATGATAAATTGGTCTGAAATATTAGGGTATGTAGCAGCGGTTGATACTCGAGCGACTTCTGACTCTGGATTTAAACGTACTGGGGAAGTCGAGGGAGTTGATGAGGGCGATTTACTCTCAGAATGGTATTTAGATTTTGATTTAGGTGCCATTCATAGTTCGGGCCCTCCTTCTAGCGCCAAATATGTTGAAGCCCCGAAAATCGGGTCGACAACAAGGGGGATACCCACCCGGTCCGGACCTTGGTTGGCAGCTCCTTATTCGTTTGGTATAGCGGGTCCGACTGGGGATAATGGGACTAGTTTCCCAATCTAAGGGGTGTGTGTGTGTGTAGAGTTGGATGATGTTGATCTAGGAGTCTTTTAATCTAATTTAATTCAAACTTCTAAACTAACTCTATGCTATTGTAATCTAATAAAAAAACAACACATCTAATCTACGCTAACCTGGGGTGTATTTCTTCTATTATGCGATCTAAAGAGATTTCGAACAATAACTGGTAATAAAGATCATTCAACTATCATAAGAATAGAAATCAATTAAGATAAACCATTCTGCATAAGAAGTTAAACAAAACAGTTGTGAACAGCATATCGCATAATAAGTTATTCATATATCAAGCACAAATAAATGACTCCACCATACAGAAGTGCCAAACGGTAACCCACACATTCATGCATTAACATATGAACAACTGAAAATTGCATATCACTTTAAGAATATAAGTAGAAACTGGTCAAGAGATAAAAGTACCATTTATGACTGGTTCCACTCATAAGCTTCAAGCAATAATGATTTATCTCTACTTGTTCTAACATCTACTAAGAGTACAAAAGTGCAACATCAGTAGCAGACATTAAATGCAAACATTGATAAATCTCGATCCATCTATTCACCAAAAACCCCCTCCGAGGGTGCAAAAGTGCATGTTCTGAGGACAAGTTTTTTGACAAATTTCCGAACCCTTCTCCAAATTCCTGAGAAGGGTTTAAATACTACTAACTAATTAATCTTAATTACAAAAATTTAGGACACGGTTTCAAATGACCGCCCTTCTACTAAAGCAAACTTATTTCTAAAAATTGAATCTAATTTCTAATCGTTTCTGTATTTGCTCCTTAGTGCCGTAAGCAATGCAACATTCGCTTGGGAAGAGTCGACTGGTTGTCTTCTCCTTTTGTTTGAGTTATGAAAATAGAAATAACAAGAGCTGGCACCGCTTTCTGACAAACTGGAAGATATTTTCCTCTGGCTTAGTGTATTCACTGTGTGTATACTTGGTAATAACCCAAATTTCTCTCAATCTGATTGTGTTGTTGCTATTTCGGTTTTCCGGCCTTGCGAATGACTGAATAAGTTAGGGACTTTGTTCTCTGAACAATTCTCTGTATTGAAAACTGCTTCGATTCTTTGTTCCAGGCTTTTCTGGTGCGTTTTCCCTCTTTAGCGTTTTTCTTTTTGCTTTACCGAGTCTAAGCTTCAGTATCTTTTGTAAACATGCTGCTTTTGTGCGCCTTTGACTCTGAGTCTTGGATAGTCTATTTCCATCAGTATCTGTTGAGTGATACTCTGGAATCTGTGGTCCTGCTGCATGCGGCATCTGTTTACGAAGGCATCTCTTCTCTGTTCTCCGAGTATTGATGCTTTCCCCTTTTCCTTAGATGTTTCTTGCACATTGATTTATGTTAGTTGCTGTCTTACAGTTTACGCAAAGGAAAAGATTAATGACAAAAAGATTGACATGAAAGCTTTAGCTCTAATGAATGCATAATCATGACACTCATAATGAACTGACTCTTTGAAAAACACAACACAATCCTTCTTGGATACTTTGGCGTACAATCATTAATTTATTTTAAGGCGCGTGCCCAATTTTGGTCTGCAGACAGCTTTCCTTGAACACTGTGTCGAGGAAATTTTGCGATGAGTGATTTCTGCGACTCGCATCGCAGTGTCGAGGATTGCGTCGTTTAAGATGTGTCATCACATGAATTGATGATCGCATTCATCGTAGATCGCAATATCGCAGATCGCAATATCGCAGATCGCACTTAATCATAATCATTGTGTGCTGCTTATGCGATGTTGCGATATGCGACGTCGCATATCGGTCGTCGGTGATTCCTTAAGTTTTTCATTTAAGAGCGCTTCACAATATAAGCGATGCGATGAATTTTGCGTCGCTTCTTCGCAACTTTATTATGCGCATAGGAAAACGTCTCACTCTCTTCTTGCGATGCGATATAGCTTTAGGAAGTTAAAATACAAAAAATTTGATAAAATGTTTTTTGGATTTTTTGTTAAGGGTCCCCATTTGCTTGGTGTTATTGCTAACACCAATCAAAGAGGGGGGGGTTGATGGTGACCACAACAGAACGTCAAGAGGTTATTATGTTGTTGCAACAAGGAGCTAGGCAAAGAAATTTCAATCAAAGGGAGACTTTGGGGTGGGCACAGTAATGTTTTTCCAATGACATCATTGGGTTCCTAATTCATAGAAAAAAAAAGGCTATCTATGAGGGCATGATAGCTATGGAATACGAAGGTGTGCTAGGGAATGTTAGGTAGTGCTAACACATGCTAGATAGTTGAATGTAGGGAACATTTTATGGGTGAAATTTTGCAAATGGGCTATTTTTTAGACATTTTCTGAAAAAATATATTCACCAATTTGTTTAAAAAATTGCCTATTTTTTACATATATATGATTAAATGGATAATATTCACCAAGACACTACCATTTTTAATACTAAATTATATATTTTTTATTAAATATTCACCTACATTCTATACATATGAACTTTCGAACCAAAATAGTTGTTTGCAATACTGAATATAGGAAAATATTTAAATCCTTAAAGAGTACATTGGTTCAAATGCATGTTAGGCATGCTTAGACATTCCAACTACTAAGGCATGTGAAGATGTGTCAAGTTGTAGGAAGCATTAGGGATGCTATGGAAACACAAGGGAGGAGTAGGTCAAAATGCATGGAAATGAATGAATAAGAGTGTGTGATAGGGAGTATAAGTGAGTTTGAATTGTGCTAAGGAGGAAGTGATGAGGTATGCTAGGATTTTCTAAGGCATGCCAGGGTCTAAGGCGACATGTCAATATGTGTTAGCTTCTAGAGTGTGCCAACGCATGTCACAGAGTGCTAAGGAGTGCTAGGGAAACAGAAGGGAGCACTAAGCCAAGGCATACTAGAGTTCTAGGTCGTGTCATAGAGTGCTAGGGTTTGCTAGGAGGTGCTATAACATCCCAAGGAAGAGATATGATACTAAAAAATGTCACATAATGACAAGGGATTGTTAGGCATGCTAGGTGTTATGGCATGTCATGATGTAAACTATGTTTCTTATTTGTTTTACAACCATAATTGGATGTTAGCCTTGTCTTTGTAACTTGTTAAGTGGGATGAGTTTAGGTTGGACCTGAGTAGCCTAAGATGACTTATAGGCAGTTCTTAGTTGAAAAAAAAATAGTCTAGTTATAGTAACCATAACTTGGTTAAGTTGTAGGTGAGGCAGGACTTGGTTGGGTTCCTAAGTCCCAAAAAAAGTAAAAGTGGTTGTGAGGGCATGATAGATAATGAGTGTCATGGCTTGCAAAGGAATGAAAATGTGTGGTAACATATGCCAGACAATGTCAATGCATGCCAAGGAGTGCTAGGGAGTGTCAAAGTATCACAAGGGAGCACTAGGTTCAAATGCATAGAAATGGACGAATAAGAGTGTGGACGAGTGAGGGTCGGTGAGAGGTGTCCCAAGTATGAAGTGTGTTAGGAGAAGTTTATAATAAGACTTCTAGGAGGTAATTTTACATTTGAAATAAAGGGATGAACAAAGTAGTTTCAGGCAAAGGGAGACTTTGGGCAAGCCACAACACTATTTCTCCAATGACTTGGTTGGGTTCCCAATTTGTAAAGAAAGAAAGGCTATCTACCATGGCATGACAACCCGGGAGTGCTAAGGTGTGCCAGGGAATTCCAGAAAGTTCTAACTCATGCTAGATAGTTCCAAGGCATGTTAGGCATGTTAAGAGCTGAGGCATGCCAAGATGTGCCAGTTGTTAGTGTGTGATGCCATCACATATTAGGGAGTGCCAAGGAAACACAAGGGGGAACTGATTTTAAATGCATGGAAATGAATGAATAAGAGTGTGTGATAGGGAGTGTTAGAAAGTTATAGGTCTGTTAAGCACGGAGTGAAAAGGTATGCTAGGTAGTATTAAGGCATGCTAGATTGCTAGGGTGCGCCAATGTGTGGTAAGGAGTGTTAGGGAGTCCCAAGGAAACAAAAGGGAGCACTAGGTAAAAATGCATAGAAATGAATGAATAAGAGTGTGACATGGAGTGCCATCGAGTTCTAAGTGTGTTGAGGAGGGAGTGAAAAGGTATGTTAGGTAGTGTTAAGGCATGCTAGAGTGTTAAGAAAATATGAAACCAATATGTGTGAGGTGGTAGGATGTGCCAACATGTGCTAGGATGTGTTAGCTGTGAGTGCGAAGGAAACGAAAGGGAGAACTAGTTCAAAATGCATGGAAATGAATGAATAAGAGTTTATGACAGGAAGCGTTAATAAGTTCTAGGTGTGCTAAGGAGTGAGGGAAAGGGTACGCTAGGTAGTGCTAAGGCATGCTAGAGGCGAGAGTGGCATTCCAAGATGTGCTAGGTGTGAGTCTGGATAATGCATGCCAAGAAGTGCCACTGAAACATAATGGAGCACTAGGTCAAAATGCATGGAAATGAAAAAATAAGAGTGTGTGATAGGGAGTGTCAGTGATTTCTAGTTGTGCTAAGGAGAAAGTGACAAGGTATGCTAGGTAGTGCCAAGGAATGGTAGAGTGCTAGAGTGACATGCCAATATGTACAAGGTCATAGGGTATCCTAATGTGTGCTAGGGAGTGTTAGAGAGTGTCATGGAAACTCAAGGGAGAACAAGGTCAAAATGAATGGAAATGAATGAATAATAGTGTGTAATAGGGAGTGTTAGTGAGTTCTAAGTGTTTTAAGGATGGAGTAACAAGGTTATATGCTAGGCAGTGCTAGGGCATGCTAGAGTGCCAAGGCATGTCAGGGAGTGCTAGGGTGTGTTAAGGAGTGTTGGGTCCCTATAATACTAGTGATTACCCCATTACTATTGTAGTTATACCCCTTATTTATATTGTTGTGCCCCTATTACCCCCATATTGTTATTTCTGTGCCCCATAGAATCCCTCTATTGTTATTTTTGTGGCTTTATATTATTATTGTTAGGTCGGCTGGACTATATTGTGACTCCCTAGACTCCTATATATAGAAAGGAGGTTTTGTCATTTGTATCATCCAATAATTGTTCATTTATGTAATGTAAAGGAGGTTTCCCCCTCGAAGAGGCTGAATTCTAAGGCGTTGATCTATCTTTTCTATCATTTCTTGAGCTGGTTTCATAACATTTGGTATCAGAGCTTTGGATTCTAGGGTTTCGCTACTCCAAACAGGTCATCGTGGCATTTTCGCTATAACTTTTTTTCTGTGACGTTTCAGAAGTAAAAAAAAAAACCCATTTGAGAAGAAATCGCTCTAAACCTTGGGTCAGAATTTTAGAGCTTTTCGCACGGTATTTGTGGAGAAATGATCTGAGGAAGTTGGTCTTTCTGCAGACTCCTGAATTACATTCAAAACAGGTGACCTGGGGAAAATCATCATAACCTTCTCTCTGGGGATCGGATTAAAATTTCGTAAGAAGGTACAGAAAGAGGACGAACTTTAGTTTCTTTTGTGTTTGTTTCAGATTCAAGGGTTGAAACAGTGACGTGTGGCACGTCGTACAAGTTTGCTCTACTGAACTAGTCTAAAAACAGGTCACTGTGGGAAATTTCACATAACTCTTCCTTGGAGAATCCAATTTGGCTCAGACTTGTGGCATTGGAAAGAGGACGCAGAAGGATACTACAGGTAGAAATTTCAAAATTGGATGATCCGAAATTACAAAGATACATCATATTCAATATCAGGCTTCTATAAAGTGAAAAAAGGTGTGTAGTTTTTTTTTTAAATTTTGTGTAAACTTGGTTTAACGGAATTCAAAGGGCATAGTAAATCATTATTATCGGTAACTGATGCCCCGAGGAAAGAAAATGCAAAAACCTAGTAAGGAACCTGAAAGCTCTAGCATGACCCATGAAGAAGAGGAAGAAATGCTACATGATATATCAAAATTACAAGAACAAGTGCAACAAATGTCACGCTCACAAAAGCTAACAGAAGCTAAGATAAGTGGCGTGGAATCTAAGATAAATGGCGTGGAATCTAAGATAAAGGGCATGGAAGCTAAGATGGATGATTCAAAGACAGATTTCAAGAGAGACATGGTAGATTTGAAGATAGATATGAAGACAGACATGGAAGAATTGAAGAAGTTGCTACAAGAAAGGGTCCCTAATGGTGAAAAGGTAGTAAAGGAAAATCATGATGAGAACAAAAGAAATGTTAATCATGATTCCATAGATGCTAATGTTGGATCGAAGAATCACCATATTCCAAAAATCGATATGAGGAAGTTTGATGTCAAGGATCGTGCCACATGGATATTACAGATGGAGCAATTCTTCGATCTCAATAATGTGCAAAACGCACAAAAGGTACGTATGGCAACTGTATATTTGGAACCAAATCAGTTTGTATGGTATCAATGGCTTTGCTCTCGTAAACAATTTATCACTTGGGCAATTTTTACGCAAGAATTGATAGCACATTATGAAGATACAAAAAGCAACACTTTTTTTAGCCAATTGATAAGTCTCAAACAAAAGGGTTCAGTAATGGAGCACATTGAGGAGTTCCAAAAATTGAACATAAGGGTAAAAGATATTCCAGAGGAGCATAGGATTGATGTGTTCATAGGGTCTTTAAAGGATAATATCCAACATGATGTTCGCCTTTGGGAACCTGATTCATTAGAGAAGGCATTCAGGTTAGCAAGAAAAATGGAAAGCAAAATTATGGCAACCAGGAAGCTTACCACTCACAACTATAAAGACGGAAGTGTTGTTGCCCCTAGTCTTCCACAACCTATAAGGTTGACACCACAACAATTGGAAGAAAAAATAGCAAAAGGGCTTTGTTACAATTGTGATAGCAAATACACTAAAGGTCATAAGTGTGCTGAGAAGAAATTATTCTAGATAGATTGTGAAGAGGAAGAAGAAAAGGAGCAAGAAAGGTCAAAAGAAGAAGATATACTTTAGGAACAAAGCCTAGATGAAGAACAAATAAATCCGACCATATCTTGTAATGCATTGGCGGGAATTACCACTCCTCAAACCATCAAGATAGAAAGACAAATCAAGAAGAAAAAGGTAATAGTGTTGATTGATTCAGGAAGCACCCACAATTTTATTCATTGTAGGGTAGCAAAAGAATTGAATTTCTTCCTATATCCAGCACCAGAGTGTCAAGTGATGATTGCAAATGGAGGAACAATAAATTTCTTTGGAAAGTGCCATAATATCAAGCTATCCATGGGAGAATATGTATTGACTAGCCCAATGCTTTCCATTCCAATGGGAGGTGCAGATGTTGTACTAGGAGTCCAATGGCTACAATCCTTGGGTACAATAGCTTTTAATTTTCAAGAACTTTTCATCAAATTTTATACGGAAGGAAAGGAAGTTGAATTAAGGGGTATTGCAGGGAAACCAGGAAAGATAATCAGCTCTCATGGTATGAAAAATCTTCTAAAAAAGGAGCAAAGAGGTGTAATTGCACAATTATGCTCGCTAGATGTTTCCACATTGGAATCATCTATTTCTCCAGATATCCAAAAAGTCTTGGACAATCATTCCAAGGTATTTGAGACTCCCAAGGGTCTCCCACCTATGCGTGATCATGATCATGGTATTCATCTGATTCCAGGAAGTGTTCCTCTAAACATCAGGCCGTACAGATATCCCTATGTCCAAAAAAGTGAAATTGAACGTATGGTTGCAGAAATGCTAGAGGCTGGTATAATTCAACCGAGTCAAAGTTCTTTCTGAGCTCCAGTAGTATTGGTACACAAGAAGGATGGATCATGGCGCATGTGTCCAGATTATAGGGAGCTCAACAAGCTCACTATTAAAGATAAGTTCCCCATTCCTGTTATTGATGAATTACTCGATGAATTGCATGGATCAATTTACTTCACCAAGTTGGATCTTCGTTTGGGATATCATCAAATCAGAATGAAGGTTGAAGACATTCCGAAAACAGCATTTAGAACTCACGAGGGTCGTTATGAATTTTTGGTCATGCATTTTGGCCTTACCAATGCACCTTCAACATTTCAAGGTTTGATGAATTCAATTTTCAAACCATTCCTTAGAAAATTTTTGTTAGTATTTTTTGATGATATACTAATCTACAACAAGTCTTGGAAGGATCATGTTGAACATGTTGACAGGGTGCTACAACTATTGGAGGAGAAACAATTATATGCAAAAAGATCCAAATATTTCTTTGGATTCCAGGAGGTGGAATATTTGGGTCATATTGTATCTCATGAAGGAGTTAAGGTAGACCCTAGAAAAATTAAAGCCATTAAGGAAAGGAAAATCCCCACATCCATAAAGCATCTGCGAGGATTTCTTGGGTTGACAGGGTCTTATCGCAAGTTTGTTAAGAATTATGGGAGAATAGCAGCACCTCTAACAACATTATTGAAGAAAGATTCATTTTCATGGACTCCGGAAGCAACAAAGGCCTTTGAACATCTTAAAGAGGCAATGTGCCAAGCACCGGTCTTAGCTACACCGGACTTCACAAAAACCTTTATTGTGGAATGTGATGCTTCAGGAAATGGAATTGGTGCTGTTCTAATGCAAGATGAAAGACCCATTGCTTTTGAAAGTCGTCCGATCAAGGGAAAGTTTTTAAGCAAAGCTATTTATGAGAAGGAAATGTTGGCAATACTCCATGCACTTAAGAAATGGCGACCCTACCTAATTCGAAGACACTTCAAGGTAAAAACAGATCATGATAGCCTTAAATACTTTTTAGAACAAAGATTATCCTCTGAAGAGCAACAAAGGTGGGTCACAAAGATGTTGGGTTATGACTTTGAAATCATCTACAAAAAAGGGAAGCAAAATGTGGTGGGAGATGCACTCTCAAGAAAGGATGAGGATGTGGAAGCATTTTTGTGTGCCATTTCTATTATCCAACCAGATTGGATAAACGAAGCAAGGGAGGAATGGAAGAATGACGAAGAAGTGTGGGCACTTATTCGAAAGCTACAACAAGATTCCAGTACTTCTGATACATTTAGCTGGAAACATGATTCGTTATGGTACAAAGATCTCTTATACCTCTGTAAGAATTCCCAGCTAAAACAAAAGATTCTTATGGAATTGCACACTTCTCCCTTAGGAGGGCACTCAGGATTTTTAAAAACTTACCACAGGGTTAAGAAGGAATATTTTTGGGATGGCCTTAAATCAGATATTCAAAAGTTTGTGGCGGAATGTTTGGTTTGCCAGCAAAATAAAGTTGAAACAATTAAGACACCGGGTCTATTACAACCTTTATCCATTCCAAGCCAATGTTGGGAGGAGGTTTCAATGGATTTTATCACAGGTTTACCCAAGTCTGAGGGAAAGAGTGTCATCATGGTGGTAGTTGACAGACTTACCAAGTATGCACACTTTTGTGCATTATCACATCCACTTAAAGCCAGTACAGTTTCTACTGCATTTATGGAAACAGTTCAAAAGCTACATGGAAACCCAAAGATCATTTTAAGTGACAGAGATCCCATTTTCACTGGAAATTTTTGGATAGAATTATTTTCTTGTCTTGGTACTCAGTTAGCTCATAGCTCATCTTATCATCCTCAATCTGACGGGCAAACTGAGATAGTAAACAAATGTTTGGAAGGATATCTTCATTGCTTTGTATCTGATAAACAGACACAACGGGTCAAATGGTTGCCTCTAGCTGAATGGTGGTATAACACTTCCTTCCATACAGAAACAAAAATGACCCCATTTATGGCACTTTATGGGTATCAACCACCATCCATCACATCATATTTAAGAGAAAATTCTAAGGTTCAGGCAGTGGAACATCACATCGAACATCAACAACAAGTCCTTCAACTCTTAAAGGATAACCTCGTGTTGGCACAAAATAGAATGAAACAACAGGCAGATCAACATTGCAGTGAAAGAAGTTTTGATGTAGGTGATTGGGTATTCCTACGGCTACAACCATATAAGCAAATGTCCCTAAACCAAGCTAAGAAGGATAATAAATTATCACCAAAGTATTATGTTCTGTACAAGGTGTTGCAAAAGATTGGTACTATGGCATACAAATTGGAGCTTCCTGCAGCTTCTCGATTGCACCCAGTTTTCCATGTTTCATGTTTAAAGAAGGTTATAGGTGACAAGCTCCCAATTCAGACAATATTGCCAGAACTTGACGAGCAAGGAAAAATTATATTGGAACCGGAAGTAGTCACAGAAAGAAGAACTCGATAGCTACGAAATCGATCAATTTCAGAGTATATTATCAAGTGGAAGAACTTATCCGCTGAAGATTCCACATGGGAGGATGAGAATTTTATGCAGAAGTATCCAGAACTACTCAAGCGTTGAGGACAACACTTTTTTTGAAGGAGAGGGGCATGTTGAGTCCCTATAATACTAGTGATTACCCCATTACTATTGTAGTTATACCCCTTATTTATATTGTTGTGCCCCTATTACCCCCATATTGTTATTTCTGTGCCCCATAGAATCCCTCTATTGTTATTTTTGTGGCTTTATATTATTATTGTTAGGTCAGCTGGATTATATTGTGACTCCCTAGACTCCTATATATAGAAAGGAGGTTTTGTCATTTGTATCATCCAAGAATTGTTCATTTATGTAATGTAAAGGAGGTTGCCCCCTTGAAGAGGCTGAATTCTAAGGCGTCGATCTATCTTTTCTATCTTTTCTTGAGCTGGTTTCATAACAGGGAGTGTTAAAGCATGCCATGGAATGTAGGGGATGCTAAGTACATGTGCCGCATAGTGCCAAAGGATTCTAAGACATGTTAGGTGCTATGGAATGTGAAGATGTAAACTATGTTTCTTAGTTGTTTTATGGCCATGGTTGGATGTGAGCCTTATCTTGGTAACTTGTTAAGTGGAATGAGTTGAGATGAAAATGAATGGATAAGTGTTTGTGACAGGAAGTTTCAATGAGTTCCACGTGTGATGAGGAGGGAGAGACGAGGTATGCTAGGAATTGTTAAGGCATGTTAGAGGCTAATGAAACTTGCTAAGATGTGCATGGTGCTAGGGTGTGCTAATGCATTCCAAGGAGTGTTATGGAGTGCCAGGAAAACACAAGGGAGAATTATTTTGAAATGCATGGAAATGAATGAATAAGATTGTGTGATAGGGAGTGTTAGTCAGTCATATGTGGGCAAAGGAGGGAGTGATAAGGTATGCTAGGTAGTGCTAAGGCATGCTGGTGATCCAGATTTAAACAGGAACAAAACAAATTACAGAGATAACCATATACATAATGATGCAGTAGAAATAATACTTCATTTCATTAATGGAAAATACTGAAATATGCTTACAACCAGAAACGGAAATAAACCAGCTAGGGCGATGGTAGCTTATCTCTGAGAAGAGATGTGGTGGCTACATGCCTCTGAACTATGTTACAATGAGGCTCAAAGGCCTATTTATTGTTGAGAAACAATGGAAAACCCTTCACATCCCAAAACCTAACCCTAGAAGATGAAACGCCAAATTGTGGGCCTCGTTTGGGTAAATTGGTACATCAATTTCTCGAGGCCATAACTTTGGCATATGATCTCTGTTTGACGTGTACAATAGCTCGTTAGAAAGATCTATCCGAGCACTACCACTTTGGGTGGGGAAAATTAGTCCATGGACCCATGTTGCCCCTAGAGTTCATAAAAAACATAGTTTAGGGCCTCAAAACGGCTCCGGAAGTTCAGGACCTGAAAAATTGCTAAAAATAATAAACTGTGATACAATTTAGGAAACTGAAAAAAATAAAAGAGATAGTTGTGGGCGTCCAAATGGGCTAGGTGGGTGGCCACCAACATCCACCTGGATCATTCCTCCCCGCTCAGGAAGCAATGGTCCCCATTGCGTTGAGTTCCTCCCTGAGATGAGGAGGCTTCTGTTGAGCTGGGTCTCTCGTGAGCTGTTCTACAATCTCTGATGTGTCCATAAATGGTGGGAAGCATGGTCGAAGACGGTCCACATTGAACACTCAGTGCAAGCGAAGGAATGGAGGAATGTTGTGCTTCAAAGCATTGTTTACCGTAGCCTTGGTACTAGTGTAAGGACCATGTCGGAGTGGTTTGAGTTTCTGATGGGTTCTGGTAAGGCATTCTCTCTGCAGATGTAACCAAACTTTGTCGCCCACCTGAAACTTGTGTGGTACCCCTATGGGTGAGGAGAAGTTGTTCTTGTGTTCTGTCATGACCATATCCATTTGCTGTTGTTGCTGCGTGGAGGAACCCTTTGCGGGGGTCATGGATGTAGCAATGATCTTCCCCTTACTTTGGGAGTGAACCAGACAGAAAATGAATTTCCTAGTCTGGGAGATGAGCTTGCTACCTTTCTTGGCAGAGATCAAAGAGGTGGCAGTAGGTGGGGCTACCTTCAGTATCCTGTATAATAAATTATCCAAAGAAATAATTACAGCGCGAGGCCTTGACTCATACACGACATGTCACGTCCATAAGTATGGCTGGCCTAATAATACATCACAAACATCCAGAGGTGTAACATCACACAATACCTTGTTTGTGAAGGGTTTGATGCTGTAGGGAAGGCGGCACTGCTGGCGAACTTTGAGATCTCGTCCTTCGTGAAGCCACTTGATACTATACGGCTGCGGGTATGGTGTAGTCGGTAGGCCCAACTGCTTCACGATCTCTGCTGAAATGACGTTCTTTTGGATGCCACTGTCGACAATGAATTCCAGCGACAAACCCTTCACCCACATCTGTGAGTGGAAAAGACGTTCCCCCTCCTCTGGATCATTGGCCTCATTTTTCTTGATCTTGGTCATGGCAACAATGGCATTGGGATCCACATCAATGATCTGCTTCCCTTTGCCACTCCCCTTGTCGGGCTCTGGCTCGGGGTCGGAACACGCATCTGATTCGGAAGCCTTCAACTCAGCCACCAGCGACTGCTTGGTCCGACACTCACTTGTGTTATGAGTGGGACTCTTGTGGAACTCACACCACTTTCATGTGTCCTTCTTTGGCTTCGTGGTGTTGTTCTTTTCTTGCAGCTTCGATGGGTTGTCTTGGGTCACCCCGCCATGGCTTTGTCCTTTGGGCTTTAGATTTACAGATCCAAAGTATTGGTTTTTCTATTTGAACTTTTGCTCGATTTTGACAGTGTATCGGTACGCCATTCCGAGCGAGGAGATGTTAAAGAACTCCATCTCTTCCTGGATGTATCTGTGTAGGCAGCCATGGTATTTGAGTACCAAATGCAGCTCAGAGTCCTTGATACCAAACTATGTGCGAAGGGTATGAAAAATGTTTGTGAACTCTGGCATATCTTGGTCCCGTGTCTGTCGTAGCGTGGTCCACTTTATGTACTTGTCCGCATAGATTTTGACAGGGTAGTTGATGAGCCCCAAAAATGGACAATTATTTGGGCTCATTCAACCTCCTAATTTGGCTTAGTCCACCATTCTCATTTGTTTATTGCATGTTTTTGATTATTTTTATGTTTAAGGAATTTAGACTTCTGTGATCCATAACATTGTTTAGATAATCTTCGGCAAAATCACATAACCAATCTTTTGTCGACGCGTTTCGAACCATCCAGTGTGGTTCATCGTCAGGACAAGTTGAAGAACCAATCTGGCTAAGCTTGATTAAATAGAGGTGTAGAGACTCCAACGGCTAATTTTGACCAATGACCCTAGTCAAATTAGTTAATATTTAAAAAAAAAATTAATAACGGAGTTAATTTAAAAATAAATAAATCTAATATTAAATATTAAGAGAATTCCTAAGTAATACCATATCTTAATAATCTAGTTATATTAGTCATTTCACATTTATTTATATTTGATATTATTCCAATATATTTTTCTAAAAAAGTAATAAACACTATTAGGTAATTGGTAATAATGGTAAGATAGATCTTTAGAATATATTATTTTTATCTATTATTTAAATATAATGGTCTGTTCAAATTTAAATTTAGTAAGTTATATATGTTTATTAAATAATCTACTTAATAATTTATAATTCCAACCAAATCATAATTATTCCTAGAATTTAGCTCCTTAAGGTAAATATCAGATTATAGGGTTGTTAAAGTCCATAATCAAAGTGTAACTAATAATAATGGTATATCGTAAATATCTATTAAACAAATGGTCAAATATTCAGTATTAATTCAATATTTCAAGTTTAAATATATTAACACTAATAATATTGGTATATCATAATATACCCTTAAATATTCTATATTCATTAATAATCCATATATATACTTAAATATTAATTCTTCCAAAAATTAATTATTAGACATAAGTTAAAGGGAAACCCGATTCTAAAGATGAAAAATGGAAAAAATCAAATTTAATTATAAATTGCCCAATAGAATCAAAAACAAGTTAAGGTAATACACCAGGAAGCCCGAAACTAAAACAAAACCTATAATGACTTAAACACTTCATAATAATAGGACAAACCTGCCAAAAGAGAAATTAAAGGAGGATAGAAACCCTAAGACCTAACACAAAGGGGAATGAGGAGGCTAGGAAGACAGGGCTGGGACCCAGCAACGGCTAATCTTCCAGCCATCATCCCTATTAAGATTGTTCGGCCTTTTCTCAATCTCCAGGGCCTCTCTAAATTTGCGATGGTGAAACTGCGCAATTTTGGCAATGACTTGAGCCTCCTCTATGCATACATGATGCATAGTCTTCCCTGCATGCTCAGCCAGGGCCGAGGACTTGGTCCTACCATGTCTTAAGTCAGCCGAATGCTCGCTGATCCGCTGATTGATAGAACGACCAGTTTCACCGATATAAGGGGTCCCACAGGAACACAGAATGACATAGACACCCTTCATGCTCTTAGGGTCAACCGGGTCTTTTACAGACCTGAGGGAGCCACGGATAGTATTGAGAGGTCTAAAAGATGCGGATACATCATACTTCCTTAGAATCCTCGCAATCCTGTCCGTGGTCCCTTGGATGTAAGGACGGTTCACACCCAGGACATGATCTTTAGGAACCTTTCGGATTGAAGGCTCCTTCTTGGCCTTGAGGAAGGCTTTTTGACCGAGGTGCCTATTGTAACCATTCTTCTCAAACACTTCTAGGAGGTGAGCCTTCTCTGTTTCCAGGCTCTCCTTATCCGAAATTCTCACAGCACGGGTGGCAAGAGTGCTAAGAACCCCTAACTTCTGAGCGGGGAAATGATGCGACGAAGCATGCAAGTATTGCTCAGTATGCATCTTCTTTCTAAACACCTGATGAGAAAAGGAACCATCCACCTTCTTCGAGATGAGAACATCCAAGAACGGAAGACAACCATTCTCTTCTTTCTCCATCGTGAATTTAATGGCGGCGGATTGGTTATTGAGGTGACAAAAGAAATGATCCAGCTCGTCAGGACCATGAGACCAGACAACACCAGTATCATCGACGAATCTTTTCCAAAGCTTTGGTAAGAGACGAGAGGAGGCCAAAGCCTTAGACTCAAAATCCTCCATGAAGAGATTAGCGACAACAGGGGACAAGGGGGAGCCCATGGCAACCCCACAAGTCTGCTCATAGAATTCTCCTTCGAAGTTGAAAAAGGTAGAGGTCAGGCAAAGCTCAACCAACTTAGCCGTATCAGGGTCGGTCAGCTTATTAATTACCGCCATGGCCTCATTGATAGGAATGCAAGTATAAAGAGAGACCACATCGAAACTAACCAAAATGTCCTTTAGAATCGGGTTTCCCTTTAACTTATGTCTAATAATTAATTTTTGGAAGAATTAATATTTAAGTATATATATGGATTATTAATGAATATAGAATATTTAAGGGTATATTATGATATACCAATATTATTAGTGTTAATATATTTAAACTTGAAATATTGAATTAATACTGAATATTTGACCATTTGTTTAATAGATATTTACGATATACCATTATTATTAGTTACACTTTGATTATGGACTTTAACAACCCTATAATATGATATTTACCTTAAGGAGCTAAATTCTAGGAATAATTATGATTTGGTTGGAATTATAAATTATTAAGTAGATTATTTAATAAACATATATAACTTACTAAATTTAAATTTGAACAGACCATTATATTTAAATAATAGATAAAAATAATATATTCTAAAGATCTATCTTACCATTATTACCAATTACCTAATAGTGTTTATTACTTTTTTAGAAAAATATATTGGAATAATATCAAATATAAATAAATGTGAAATGACTAATATAACTAGATTATTAAGATATGGTATTACCTAGGAATTCTCTTAATATTTAATATTAGATTTATTTATTTTTAAATTAACTCCGTTATTAAAAAAAATTTAAATATTAACTAATTTGACTAGGGTCATTGGTCAAAATTAGCCGTTGGAGTCTCTGCACCTCTATTTAATCAAGCTTAGCCAGATTGGTTCTTCAACTTGTCCTGACGATGAACCACACTGGTTGGTTCGAAACGCGTCGACAAAAGATTGGTTATGTGATTTTGCCGAAGATTATTTTTATGTTAATAGAGTGAATTTGGTTAGTCATTATGCCAACAAGTCTAATGGGTGCTTTGTGTAGCCTTTTTGGTCAACTTGGAGACAAAATGGAAGGTCTTAATGAGCACTTGGCAGCCAAATTCGTGGGAGAACAAGCTAGAGGATTTGTAGGAAGGTGTCCCCCTCATTTATGGGCCCTTACCTCGAATTCTCCACCATCAGCTCGGAGTTCAAAGGCCACCAAATCAATGAGCACAAGGGCAGCCAAGCAAGTCAAGTAGGACTGCTGTTAACTACAAGTCTTGGGCAGCCAAGTCCCTAAATTTTAGGAGGACTGTTGGGTCCTCAAATTGTATAAATAAGAAGGCTTAGGGCCTCATTTTGGTTAGCTAGTGGGTAGTCATTTTGTAGCTAGTGGTTAGTCACTTGTCTCAATCATTAGTTAGTCATTTTGTAGTTCGATTTTTAGGCCATGGATTAGCTTTGCTTTCAGCTCATTCTCAAGCTCTCCTTGTGGACAGTTTTGATGTAACTCTTCGTTCTTGTTGGATAAAGATGAATCCAGCTTTGCACCAGCTCTAAATCTCTCTTGGGAAGCTGTAGCTCTTGGGGTTGGGCCCATCTCAAGCGCTCAGTACCTCCCTTGTTTATCTTTATGTGTTTGTTGCGTTCTTAAAATAAAATATGCTCTTTAGGATTACATCTTGCTTTATTATTTAGATTTCTTTTGATGGTTAAAGTAGTTGTTTATGTTAGCATATATTGATAGGATATTGACAAGGAAAAGCTCTGCAAAAAGGCCATCAAGTACCTTGGATCTCACCTCTCCTTCAGTGGGATAATGAGCTGGGACCAATGTAACCTTGCTGCCAACAAAAACACTTTCTTTGCTTCACCATGCAATCATTAGTGTTTGAATCTCATTTGCAGAACTCGATATCAGTTTGGATGCATGTTTAGGTTTATAATCACTTAGTTTCATAATTGTTTCACATGGTTTCACTGCAAATAAACTTCTGTTCATTTCCTTTGTTGTTAGGTCAGATTAGAGTGAAGTAACTAGGTCATAGGTTTCATAACTAGATCTTTGTTTTCTTGCATGTCCTTGTTGGTTCAGTTGTAAACACTATGCAGGGCACCTTCATCACCTCCTCGTTCATCTAAGCCTCGTCCAGATCAGCTCCTCCATCACCAAGTCTGTTTCCTCATCTCCCATCTACTCTTTTGCCACGTAACCCTACCTTCTTGCTTTTCCATTGCCTACACCTTCGTTGATGCAAGTCAGCCTTCCACATCATCTCACCACTCCATCCATCAGGTCCTGGGTCACTTCAGACCCCCATCCTACCTCCATAACCATCCATGCATCTTCCATCAACCATCCATCCTCAAACATCCCATTTCGAAACATCCTGTAGAAATTCCTGAGTTTCCTGTAGAATCCCCTGCAGACATCCTGTAGAAGCCTGCAAACTCGGTTGCCGAGCATCTGAACGTTGTGGAATTCTGTGGACTGATGCTAGGGATCCTCTGGGACCTCTCCTAGCCCTCCTGACCTTTCCCAAGCTTTCTCTCCCTTCGCACCACCTCTGCACAGCCAAACCCTAATAAGAAACAAAATCATAATCACTACAACCACTTAAGCAAAAACACAAAAACAATGTTATTTTCAATAGAAGTAGTTTAAGTTCATGCATTTCATATCACTAGAGGTAATGGCATCATTCTTAGGCATTTTCACTCTCACTATTGCATCATAGAGGTCAAGCTAGTCAAATTAGGGTTTATTAGGGTTTCCATGCTTTGTTGGCTTTCAGTTCATTTTTGCAAAATAGATTAATTTCCTTTAAGATAGCCTTCGTCCATCATTTAGCAAGCTTCTTCTGAGAGCATATAGAAGTTGGCTTGAGCCCTAGCGGACTTGTGCCAGCTAACCAAGTGACAGCTGCGACAAGAGCTAGTACTTGTGCATACAGCACCGTCGCTTCCAAGTTTGTACGAACTACCGGGTTGATAAAATTAGAGATAGGAAGCTCCAGGAGTTGTAGCATTATTGCTACAATACTGAAGCCCACCATCTTTTTGGCGCTGTTGCCGGGGAAGCGTCAGAGTATTAGTAATTGTTGCTTTTCTTCTATTTTCTTACTCTTGCCTTCTGCTCGGTAGTTTACTTCATTTCCATTCTGGAAAAGTAGCATAGACATTTCCTGCTTTCATAGATTAGCACTTCCTGCTTTCATAGATTAGCATTTCCTGCTTTCATAGATTAGCCTTTCAATTCCCCAATTTCAATTCTGCAAGCATAGATTAGCATTTCCATTCCTGCAATTTCATTTGAGCAAAGTAGACTAGTTCTTTCCTGCTTTCATTTCAATTCCGCATGTTCATTTTAGCAAGATAGTTAGTTGCAGTTCAATTTATTTCAGTTTTGCAAGTAGAAGTAGAAAAAAGCAAAAATCAACCAAAAAGATTTCATTTCATGCCTTGTAGGAGTAGAGATAAGTTAGAAAAATGATTGCACAACCCCCCACTGCTTCACACAGCCAACGTTATCTCTTCTTCGATGGCTGTGATTAAAGAACCCCTGGGTGGACATCAAGGCATATTTAAAGAACCTCTAGAGGAGAAGAAGAAGAAAACATTCCTCTGGAGCAAATGGCTACAAGTAGAGATGTTGGGAGCAACATCTTCTCCAAAGATGAATTTGAAAATCAAATCAAAGATTTCCAGAGTGATATGAGGCAGTTTCTTGCCATGCAACTAGATACCTTGCGGATCCAAAAGAAGCAAGAGGAAGCCAAGAGGGCTTTGGTCATCTTTTGTCCTAGGTGCACTAGAAAGCATCCTAGGAACGAATGTCCAATGCACTCCCTAGAAGTGTGTTTCATCTGTGAAGAATACCATCCTACAGATCAGTGCCCTTCCTTGCCCAGAATCAAAGCTGCATATCAAAGAGCCAAGGGAGCCACTGAATCACTCTATTATATGAACCAAAGTTGGCCGCATGAACCTAGATCTTATCAGCAGGAACTGCAAGGGACACCTGAGACCTATTATGACCCCTACCAAGCCACTTTCATGCCTTCTTGGGGTCCCCCTGCTCATCCTTCCTCGTTCACACCTCCTCCTTGTTCCTTCACAGATCCATATTATACCCAACCAGTTGCTCATTCATTTCACTCTTATGCTCAGCCACAGCCTCAATGGAATGCACCTTATCAGGAGTGGAGGCCCCAGTACAACTCTCATCCCGCTCATTTTCCTCCACCACCTGCTCATCCACAACCATTGCCTCCTCCTCCACCAAGGCAACCCCAAATGCCTACCCAACCACAATGCCATCCATATCCATCTCAATTTCACACCTCCACTCAACTACCCGTACCATTTCCAAAACCACACAATGGAGCAGCTCAACCCCATTGCAAATCTGAGGCACAACATGTGCAAATGACTCCTCTTGAGCTCAATGATGTTCACCAAAGCTCAGGAAGAGTGTTGCAAAACAAAGATTCTATTGAAGGACCAAAAGCAAAAGAAGATTCCAAAGAGGAGATCAAAGAACCATGGGCCGCACTTGATGAAGAGAAGAGATCAAAATCAGAGATCGAGAGAGTTCCCTCATGGTTACCATCAAATCTTCCATGTATTCAAGAGAAAGATCAACAAAAAGAGGAAGATCAGAAGGTCATGATAGAAGGTGACATGAAGAATGATCCAGATCAACAAAAGAACCAAGGATTGTTATAGACATTTTTGTGCCTTACAGCATAGAGCATGAAATGTCAATAATCTAAGGGATCCAAAGTCCCTAAACAAGTTGTTCTTACCCTTAGAGGGACAAGGTCAGCAAACCACAGCACTGCAAGTCAGTTCTCCACTGAAAAACACTCAAAAACAGGTCAGTTTTGGATCATTGTAGCTGCTCCACTAGGCATCTGCGCTGCATAGCAGGTACAACAAAGGCTACCTGCGTTGCATAGCAAGTAGAACAAAGGCTACCTGCGTTGGGCGTACTTGGACATGTGGAGGAATCTTTTTCTCAAAGTGCCAGTGCCCAGGAAGCTTCTAAAAAGACACTTGATGATAAGATTCGCCTAATGATGAGTTAAGAGCTTCTAAAACTCCAAGTGGAAGACAGAAACTCCAAGTGAAGAACTGAAGAACAACTGGAGTTGAAGAGGACAACAAGTCACACATCAAGCTGACTTATCTTCACTCCAAAACTCTATATAAGGATCTCATCCCATGGGATCTAGAGGCGGGAATTTAGTGCAAAGAATTGTTGTTGGTTTACAGTTGTGAGCATTGGGTGATTGCTTGAGGGAGGTGAAGAAGAGATTTCTCTCCGTCGGGAAGGTGATGCTGGATTGGACCTCTCATGGTTGTATCACCGCCTGAACCTTACTTCCATATATTAATAAAGCTTTTGAGGTTCTTCTATTTGCATGTGTTTCAATGGTGTATTGTCTTACTTGCGTCTTTGATTTATGCTAATCCTTGAATCGATTATGAATGCATGCTTCTTGTAGTTTCCTTTCTTTGTCTTGTTTGCAGGATCTCGTGTAGTTGGGCCCGTGAAAAGACTTGGAGCTGGGAGCAAGCGGCAATCAAAGGAGATTGGATCGACCATTTGCGCAAGACATCGGTAAGTGGATCTCTTCCTTTTATCTCTTGCATGTCATAAAGAAGAAACTTTAGATAGCTTTGCTTTCAGCTGTTGCTAAGGAACTGTCACCCTTAGAGTGGGTTAGGGTCATTCCGAGTTGGATACTTTCCCCCACAACAGACTGGCGACTCCGCTGGGGATCGTGTCTTGTTGGTAGCTTGTGTGTCTTGCTATTCATTTCTTAAACAAAGGAGTACCGAATCGAACTGCATTCGAGTTCTTCGAATACAAAGTAGAGGGCAGCTACTCTAGCCCAGTGCTGGGCATGTTTATGATCTGAAGAGCTGATCCACAAGGACTCTTTTTAGCTCTTTGTGATAGTGTTCTTCTTCCTTTAATCATCCTCTAGTGTATACTTGACTGACAGCCTCTGATTTGGCCAAAAACCGCTCATTTTTTAGCAAACTGTGACCCGGAATCTGAGAGAGACGTGACTTGTCTCATCAGTGCAGCTGCCACAAAGGCTACCTGCACTGCAACGCAGGTCCCGAAGGGGCTACCTGCGCTGCATCTCAGATCCACAGTGCAGCACCTGCGCTGATCCAGTTTTGCCTTGTGTAACTTGGATTCTCCACTGTCTGTTGCCTAGTTTTCAGTATTGTTTTTGCAGCCAGTTGTCAACCTGTATACCCAGATGAAACCACTTCTCTTTGCCTTCATTCCGCCTCAGTTGTATGAAGAAACTGTGATTGTTCTTATTGTATTTCTTGCTGTCATTCACAGTTTCCCATAGCGAAAGTGAACTAGTCTTGCTATGACCTCTTGAATCTAGACCTGTGAGAAAGTGTCGTTGTGATTCTAAGAGATTAGTTTATTGCTGTTCATAGCTGCTTGAGCATTTGCTTTCGTTATATGGTTTGAATTTCAGTATTTCTTGTGTTGAAATGAGTGAATCTTAAGGTGTTCTTTTGATTATTGGACAAAACTTGTTTTCTTTCACTTGAAATTGAATTCGAAATTATACAACAGCTTTCTTTTTGTAATACATCAACATTAAGGAAGAAGAAAAGAAATACTTGAATTGTGCATGTGCATTTTGACAGTTTGCATGTCGATTTAGGAAAAGTGCATCAGTGTGTGCTCTATGATCTGTTTGAAAAGATGATGTCTTTCTTTTCCTTCAATAGTTAAGGTTTTCATAAGTTGAAAGAATTGAAAAAAAAAAAAGCTTGCTTATCATTCTTAGACTGCATTTAGGAGTTGTCTCATACATCACGTGGTGACCCATAAAGGCAAAATGCTAAGCAAGATCAACCTAAAAAGAACTGAATTTATCTAACAACGCTTTGAAACATAACGAAACATAGTAGAGGTCTAGGTAGAGACGTGAACCGGCGTCGTTAAACATAGTGACTGTTGATCTCTACGAAGGTGGGTGATTCCTCCTGAGGGACGATAGCACTAATACGGACTTGTGCCCCCGCGTACCGTCGCGTATATTGGGGACCCCTATAGGAACAAAGCCTTTATCCATAGGAAGCCGTGTCGGCCGCCCTACTGATCGTGATGCAGTGAACACAGCATTCCCGAAGATCGACCACTCGTACCGTAAAACGTATTCTGTGGTTTCGCGAAAGGTTTGGCACACCCTTGCCTAGAACTCCAGAGTAGTTTCTTTTGGCCTTTTTCAAACTCTATAACTGAAAAAGTCCATCCGAGCATTTGTCACTTCGGGCTCGTTAATACATCGAAGGAGACTAGAGTCATCTTTAGCTTTTTCTCGACTCTTAAAACATGAAAAAGCAAGTTGTGTCTTAAAAGCGTCTAAAATTAATTCAATTCGAAAACACATTTTACCCTGTGCATTGTTGGTTGATCAAGTAATCCGCAATCGTGGAAGAAAGTTAATCGATGAACCGTCGTTCGCGGAGGAATACGAGACAAACGTCTTTGTCCCCGGTATCAAAAACAACCCGGGCAAAGCGACCTCGTTCAACTGGTTCCAAATCTCCTGTCAAAGTTAGAACAAGTGTTCCAACGACATCTGAGGTTCCAGTTACTCCAAACATTTCTGGAAACCCTGCCCCTATTGAAGAAGTTCAACAGCCCCAGAAGGACAGTAACACTGATCCTAGTCTGAAAGCAAATACTTGTGTTACTGAATCAGGTCCATCAGTGATCGGTTCAGAGAGTCTTGCTCCTCAAACAACTGTCGCTGTCGAAACAACCCCTTCTTCGACACCAGAGATATTCTACGGACCTGACGGTCTTCCTCTTCCACCCGGTCTGATCGCAATAGAAGAGATTGTAGAAGATCTGCAAGCAACTACTCCCACACGTTTTGGAGCAGGGATCATTCTACTTCCTACTGCATCAGAAGCTAGCCTATCACCCAGAGAAGTTCCTAAAGAATCACTAGGCAATCTACTGGATAGACTCAAAATGTCTGAACAACCATCGACATCTAGGACTGTGCCAAATGACACAGCGACCGCAGAACTCCCTAGGGTCATTCCGACAATGTTCGCCGACACACCATCTGTCCCTAACTCTCAACAGCTTGCGGGGGTCCCTTCGGGGGCCATGACGACAGTATGGTCTGTTCCTGTTTGTTCTCCCGGGATAATACCCGGTAACTCCTATGTTGGAACTCAACAGATTGATCCTTTTGGAAATCCGTTGGGGCAATCCGGTCCTCGAGGTGTAATAAATCCTCTCGGTTCCGGACCACCACCGTATGGGGGGCAATATGCTTTCTCATTACCCCCTCTGGGAGGTTACCCATACGGGAGTTCACAACCATACTCAGGTTATACTGGAATAACTACAAGTGGTTGGATACCTATGCCATCCCAGCAACCAAGAGTTGTGTATTCTATGCAACAACAGATGCCTGTGACGAACATCCCGACGACACCAGCAATTGTGACTGTGTCGCAAGTTCAAACGATACCTGTTACATGTCAACCTCAGTTTTCTCAGGTTGTAATGCAACAACCCGTTGACCCTGCAACCCAACCGCAATCGCCGGCTAGCGAGGCGTCACAAAGACAAACGGGTACCCTTACCCCTAATCTTGGCCCAGTGGTAAGCATAGCACAACAACCAATGGCGTCACAACCATGGTTAGTGCAGTATCAACAACCGCAGTTCCAGCAAGTGTACCAAGGTACCGAGCAGCAGATTTTTGCGAATAATGGACAACCGTACCTACAATACGATCAAAACCAACCACTCTACGGTGGAGTAGTCCATCAACCGTATCAGTCATATCAGCATCAATTACATTATGCTGGTATGCAAAGACCAACTGCTCAGGCGATTCCATCGTACCCTGGGTACGCTTCACCTAACTTGAGTCAGCAGCTGCCATTCGTGGCAACTCTGGAGTTACCTGATCTACATCGGTTGACAAACGATCCTATCGCATACGCCCCTTGGTGGCCCATGATTCCTCACAAACTTCCATCGGACATTCCTAAATTCAATGGAAATCCAGGTGAAGACCTGTCGAATCACGTCATGACCTTTCATCTGTGGTGTTCATCGAACACCCTGAACGATGATTCGATAAGACTTCGCCTCTTCCAGAGGACATTGACAGGTCCGGCGGCTAAATGGTATATAGAATTGCCAAGAGCCTCTTTCGACAATTTCAGCTCCTTAGCCACGACTTTCTTAACCCATTTTCAATTACCAATCAGGTATGAAACAGGAACCGAGATACTGACCAACTTCAAACAGACGACAGCTACTCACATATCTGATCATATACATGAGTGGCGTCGCCGTCGTAGGATGGTGAAAACATACGTTCCTGATCAGCTACTAGCTGAATGGTTTATAAAGTCACTGCTTCCAGCTATAACGGAGGATGTGGCCAAGGGAGGAGTCATGACAGAGGAGCAAGTCATTGCTCGTGCTCAATATTTAGACTTGGTATATACTCAGTCTGGCACGCTCTATGACAAAATACCTGATGCCCCCAGACCTGAATTTTCAATTCCTCCCCCTCCTAAATCGAATATTGACTCTCATGCCGGAGATGGCGTGATTGGCACTGCAAGCGCGAAGTCGAAAAAGGCTTCACCTCAGAAAGCCCGTAAGACTTCAGATCGAAATGCCCATGAAGAGATTCTTGCTTCGGAAGTAAATGCCATATCAGCAGATAAAGGCAAAGAAACCAATCAACCAGGAAGCAAGAAGAAACAAAACAAAGGGAAGAAGAAGCAGCAGGATGATCCGTCACCTGAAAAAGCTTCTTCAAGCTCTCCTAGGAAAGGGAAATAGAAAGGGAAGCCACCTCATCCATGTTTTATATGTGACGAGGATCATTGGACACAAGATTGTCCATACAAAGCTGAGCTCAAGAGATTCTTTAAAAGTCCAAAGAACCCGGCTGTGCTGACTAATCCATTTCCCAATCTAGGTCAAAATATGGTTGATAGTGGCAATGCTTCCCCGTCGCAAGTGCTGATGTTGTCGATCTCTAAACAGCAAAATGATGCTTTGATTTCGACAAGGAGCAAAGATTACGGGAATCCGCAACTGTCAAACGAAAAAGGTAAAGATCAACCTAGTAGTTCGACAACAACTTCGACAGAAGTTGTCCCGCCCATAATGCCAGAATTAACGATTAAACCACCTAAGGGTGTAGTACACAAGTCGACGTTTAATCCTCGTGCCAGAGCGGCGCAGCATTATAACATAGTAGAAGATTTGTCTCAATCGCCATCCGCTATGTCGACTCTAGAAGTACTACAAAATTGTCCATCCCAGAGGCAGGCATTGTTATCGGCAATAGGGGGGGTTGATCCTAAGGATTCCAATCTTGTGTCCTTTGATCACAAAGGGTATGACCCTCAGTTACCAGCTCAACTAGCTTTCCTTATCCAAGTGAAGGCCCTCAACAAAACTGTTCAC
Organism: Pinus tabuliformis; assembly: GCA_031772625.1. Taxonomy (NCBI): domain Eukaryota; kingdom Viridiplantae; phylum Streptophyta; class Pinopsida; order Pinales; family Pinaceae; genus Pinus; species Pinus tabuliformis. Next base: position 418,008,678 of record CM062813.1, read on the forward strand.
AGAACAATTATTGACGAGGGGGCATCGACATGTATTATGTCGATGAGCTGCTGGAAAATGCTGGGGTCACCAACCTTGTCGAGATCTTCGACAACACTAAAGGCTTTTGACGGTAGGACATATACCCCTTACGGTATCCTAAGTAACTTGAAAGTTGAACTAGGTGGAAAAACAGTAGAGATGTTGAAGTCATAGATGGAAATCTAGATTACAACATCCTACTAGGAAGACCATGGATTTATGCCATGGCAGCTGTCGTGTCGACTTATTTTAGGAAGATCGCTTTCCCGTTTGAAGGAGGGATTACGGTCGTCGACCAACAGAACTTCCTCCTTAATGGTTCACAAGTTACGGGAAGCATTCCCATGATCCATGAAAGCGACCATTCAATTCAAGATATAGGAGTAGGCCTGTTGAAAGACCCCACGATGATGGGGACTTTCTCGCTACCAAATCATATGTACATAGGAAATGTACCATTGGTGGCCACCTGCAACATGATATCTTCCACGAAGGTCGCAAAAGACAAAGTCATCATGGATCGGGCAATGGTGTTACACCCGAGCCCAATCGAAATATTGTAGCAATCAATGTTTCAGGCATGGGAGGCGAGCCCAAATCAATGCTCGTCAAGCGTTTGGGTAGATAGGTCAGGAGAATATGGTACCCCTTTGGATCCTTGGTCACAAGTGCATGCAAGTGACGAAGGAATCCTGCAGTCAATGTTGATTGAGGGGGCACCATGGGATGATAACCACCATCGTTCCCTTCCTCAGGAAGATACTCAAGGCGACCTGTATCACCCCTCAGTATTTGAATTCCTAACAAATACTGTAAATACGGTGGATTCCGAGAGAAACCTATCCAATATAGAAGAGACTATAGCCATAAATATCTCGACCAAAACAGACATTGTAGAGAATATTTATGTCGGCGAAGGTTGTTCTCCTTCAGAACAAGAAATATATAAAGCTCTTTTCCGCGAATTTAGAGATGTCTTTGCTTGGTCCTATGATGAAATTCCAGGCATTGACTCGAGTATAGTTGAACATGAAATTAAGATGTATCCTGATGTCAAACCAGTAAGACAACGGCTTCGGCAGGTGCACCCCAAGAAGGCCGCTGCCATCAAGGCGGAAGTTGAAAAGCTCCTCCATGCTGGTTTCATCTACTCGGTTCCTCTAACCGATTGGGTATCGAATATTGTCCCTGTTATGAAAAAACAAGGAACAATACGAGTGTGCGTCGATTATAGGGATGTAAATCAAGCTTGTCCAAAGGACAACTACCCTACACCCTTCATCGACCAGATAATTGATGAATGCGCCGAATGTGAAATCTTTTCATTTATGGACGAATTTTCCGGGTATAATCAAATTAATATCCACCCACAGGACCAGTCAAAGACTGCATTTATTTGTCCGTGGGGCACATTCGCTTATCGAAAATTACCCTTTGGTTTAAAGAACGCAGGGGTGACATTTCAGAGAGCAATGAATTATGCTTTCCATGACATCAAGAACATCGTTCAACCTTATCTCGACGATCTTCCGGCTCATTCGCAAAAGCGGACTGATCATCCGCATCATTTAAGAGCAATATTTCTACGTTGCCGACACTACAAGATAAGACTCAATCCACACAAATGTGTGTTTTGCGTCGGTTCTGGTCGTTTACTTGGCTTTATAGTCTCCAAGGATGGGATTCGTCTCGACCCTTGCAAGGTGCAGGCAATCATTAATTTGCCTCCGCCTTCGAACTTGCTTCAGATTCAGAAACTCCAAGGGAAAGCAAACTTTCTGAGGAGGTTCATTCCAAATTACGTAGAACTTGCTAAAGGTTATACCCGTCTCCTGAAAAAGGATGTACCTTTCGTCTGGGACCAGGTTGCACAAGCTTCCTTTGATGCTTTGAAAGAAGCGCTAGTCAAAGCATCATTAATGTACGCCCTAGACTATCTAAGGGATTTTAACCTGTATCTGGCTGCAGCAGATACGACCATTGCAATGGTTTTAGTTCAAGAAGTCGATGGAATTGAACACCCTATATATTATTTAAGAAAAAACTTAAATGATACGGAAAGTAGATATTCTCATGTTGAAAAGCTGGCATTAGCAGCTGTTCAAGCGATTCAAAGATTTCGACATTATGTCCTCTTTAGGAAGACCACCGTATTGTCAGATTGCAACCCCATGACTTATATACTGTCGCGACAGTTGCTTGGGGGCAAATATTCAAAGTGGATAGCTATCCTTCAAGAGTTTGATCTGGAATTTGTGAAATCCAAATCAAAGAAAGCTTTAGTTTTCGCAGAATTATTATGCGATCTCCCATCATCGTACAACGATGAAACGTCCAAAGAATCGATCGTGGACGAAAGTTTGTTTCTGATATCAGCAAGTGATGAGTGGTATGGAGATATAATAGTTTATCTCCAAACCCAAAAGTTTCGGCCAGACACCTCTCACTCAGAACGAAAACGCATTCGATACCAAGCAAAAGACTACATGATCGTCGGTGATACGCTTTACCGTCGTGGTGTCGATACGGTCCTGAGAAGGTGTCTAACCCATAAGGAAGCCGAAAAAGCCCTGAATGAATGTCATTCAGGCACCTGTGGGGGGCATCAATCTGGATATGCTACCGCACAAAGAATCTTACGAGTAGGATACTTCTGGCCAACAATGTTCAAAGATTGCATAACTGCGGTTAGAAGTTGCCATGCATGTCAGATTTTTGATAGCAAAACCAGAAGACCCCCCGCTCCTTTACAGCCAATAATAGCTGTGGGGCCTTTCGCCAAGTGGGGCATCGATTTCATGCAATGTAACCCCACCTCGACCGAGGGGCATGGGTATATTATAGTCGCAGTTGACTATTTTACCAAATGGGCCGAGGCGATGCCTACATTGGATAACACTGGTGAAACAGCAGCCCTATTCTTTTTTAATCATGTAGTCGCCAGATTCGGCGTGCCACAGGCCATAGTAACAGATCATGGATCGCATTTTCGCAATCACATGATGGTTGAATTAACTGCCAAACTAGGATTGTCTCACGACAGCTCTACTCCGTACTATCCGCAAGCTAACGGACAAGTTGAAGCGATCAACAAAGTCCTGAAGCGCATGCTGCAAAGGATGGTGGGGGTTCACAAAAGAAGATGGCATTTGATCCTATACTCGGCTTTGTGGGCCTACCGAACATCGGTAAGGAATGCCACTGGGTTCACACCGTTTCAACTGGTGTATGGCCTGGAAGCGATCCTACCAATCCAGTGCGAAATTTCGTCCCTTAAACTCGCAATTGATCTCCTCCCCGGAACCTCAGAAGAAGAAGCTCGTTTCTTAGAGTTAATCCAGTTGGATGAAACTCGTTGTGATGCCGCCTTGGCCAACGAAGCCCATAAGAAACAAGTCAAAGCGCAGTTCGACAAAAATGTCAAACCCCGTGTCTTCTCGGAAGGTGATTTGGTCTTGCTTTACGACCAAGAATCCGATAAATTGGGAGCTGGGAAATTCAAGTCCTTATGGATGGGCCCTTATATTGTTAAAAGTGTATTAGCAAAAGGTGCCTACGAGTTGGTAGATTATGACGGAGTTCCACTGGTGCAACCCCGCAACGGGTTGTACCTTAAGCGTTACTATGCCTAATAGTAACCTATATGCTTTTGTTACATTTTTGTTTTCGCTAAAGCGTTTGTTCCGGTTTAAGTAATCCACTTTTTACACTTATTGCAGATGTCAAATCCATTGGAACCGTGGGTCGGATATGCTGACGGAGCAAGTCGTAGTTCGAGGAACCTATCCTCTGCAGCATGGGCCATTTTTGACCCAAGCGGCGAGTTAGTGAGTTTCAGGGGGGTATGTATTGGTCAATCGACAAATAATATCGCTGAGTATAGCGTGTTGATAGAACTCCTCTCTGATGCCATCACCCATGGCATACGCCGGCTAGTCGTCAGGCTAGACTCACAGCTCGTGGTACTACAGCTCAATGGTACCTACTCTGTCCGAAATCCAGCTATTTATCGCAAGTTCCTAAGAGTTAAAATCTTGGAAAGACGGTTTGATTTTATCCAATATCAACACATTTCCAGAAACTTAAACACATTAACCGACTCATTAGCAAACTATGTGTTAGATAGACATCTGCAAAATTGATAAAAAGAGAAGCATCATCGATGTTTCATACATGGATCACATAAAAACTGGAATAAAATCAAAAATATACATAACTGTTTACGGTTTACATGTAATGTTCTGTAACCAAGACAAAATCGGTCATATGACCCCAAAACTCAAAAATGGCTGGGGGGCACCCTAGCCTAGTGATGCTCATGATAACATGCCACGGCCTGTGCAATCATGCGCAGAAGACGAGACCATCGTCTGGGAACACCAACAGTATGTCGTTGCAATCGTAGAGGCAACTCGTCGATCCGTACGTCCGGAATCCCAAGGGTAAGACCCTCGACATGTTCCTGCACAGCTGTAAGAGTCTCGGCCAAGTCAAGGTCACGGAGAATAGCTCTCCCAGGAACCTCCCCTGCGGGGGCAGCGGCCGGAGCTCTCGGACGAACTGCTGGACGGACAGGGCCCACATCTGCATGCACACATGAGTTTGATTAGAGTCTTGATAGAGTAAAGCACAAGGACATTATAAATAAAAACAGTAAACAGTGATAAGGTCAAAATATTTACCAAGATCATCCCACTGCTCGCCATCCGGTAGTACCAAATCCGGATCACCTCGGAAGTCCATGCCAATATATGGATACTCGGAAAAAGCCATATCCTGCCGCTCAAACCACCTAAAGAAGGCATCAGTAAAAGTAATCTTAGATTGACCTGCATGTCTAGCCATGTGGTCAACCCACCTCTGCATGCGTGGCTCAGTAGGAGATGGCAAGTCGAGAATAATGTACTGAGGTTGCATCAGGGGTATCTTCTCCAAAGCGAAGGCAGTCAAAACTGAACTGAAGCCAAAATTCTTCAGTTTCCCGTCCTTTACTTTGGTCAACTCGTTTTTCATCTGAACTAGTACTGCATCACACCAGTTAAAAACTTTCGGCTGAAGACACTCCAGGGCGTGCTGCACATATGACCTGTTGGCAACATGAGGGGATGCACTACCGGCCATCCTACAAATCGTGTACAGAATAGACCTGAGAGACCTGTCAGTGACATCATAGATAGAAATCTTGCCGTCTCTGCTCGGCTGAGATCCCTCCCTGCAATACTGACGGATATAATCTTTCACGGAATCACTCCCTCGGGCCGAACCGGACAAGGAAATGGGGGCACCCCGCCTTGACAACCCAGTTAAGAAGTAAATGTCCACTATGGTCAAAGGGATGGACTTGCCCCTAATCTGGAACACTTGGTTAACAGGATCCCAAGCATCAAGCAGGTACTGCAGTAAACGTATCTGTGCCCTCATGCTAGATATCCGGAAGAGTTTTAGCAAGCCACAGTTCCGCAACGCGCTCACGGTAACAGGATCATGGAGGGCAATCATGTCCTCCTCTTCATGCTCTCGTTCTCGCCACGTAAGAGTCATTCTGCTCCAATAAACTCTGCAAAACAAACAAGAGGAGGAGTAAGATCCCTGACTCGGTAAAGAAAATGGCAAGAATCTCATGAAAAATTGTGCAACCAAGATGTTTTCTGCGCCCAACGCAGGTAGGGAAGGGTCTCACCTGCGTTGGGGCACAAACTGCCTTTGAAAATGAGAACCCCAACGCAGGTTTCGATATAGGGAACCTGCGCTGATGGCAGAGCGCCCTAGAGAAACCCCAGGGGCTCATGGGGGCAGGAAAACAAGCATAAAACTGAGAAATTAAACCATGAAAAGATAGAGTTAGGGTTTAGCTCCTACCTGGTGGAAACGGCGCCGAAAATCGTCCACAGAATCTCCCGAAATCAGCTGGTGAAAAATCAAGAGGAAGGGGCACCTCCAAAGCTCCAACAAACCAAATGCACATGAAATGGTAAAATGAGAGGTAAAAACATCTTTTAATTGTTTTTACGTAGTTCGAAGTGAAATATTAGTATTTTTACTTCATGTTATCCATTTCTAACAAAGTTTGTTGCAGCAATTGATGATACAGTACTATCTCTGAAAAAGAAGAAGCTAGTCATGGTAGAATATGAATTTGATCTTATCAAACGAGCAGTTTTGGCAAAGTTCATGCTCGTTAAAAAATAAACGCAAGATCCGAGCAGTTTTAACGCGGAAATTCATGCTCGTTAAAAAATAAAATAAGCTTGTGAGCAGGCTTCCCCCCCAGAGTTCAAGCTCATTCAGAAAAAATGAACCGGTAAATAACCATTTGAGACCGTAAATTCATCAGCCACAAGAGCCTTGGTCGTGTTTGTGCACCGTCACCTCCACTTTTCATTTGGCCGATCATTCACATCCACTTGATTGTTTACCTATTTTGAGGAACAGCTGCGAAGAGTGATCTCACCTAGCCATCCTTGTAATACTGCCATGATTGGAAAATTCCAACCTGTACCTGGAATCTGTTGCTATCCCTGTTTATCACTCGTTCCTCAAAAGACGAGTCTTCTTTGAGCTCTTTTCACTGCCTCGTAAAATATGAAAAGTTTGTCGAGTTTTGGCCTTCCAGCTCGTTAAAAGGACCGGAAGAGCTATCCCTCCTCTAGATTTTAATCTTTTTGGACCTGAGGGATTATTGCACAAAAAGATCGAGCGCTTGTCTAGTTCGGCTCGATAAAGATATCGAACATTCATCCCTTCTGTATTGTTTTATACTTTTTCGGACTTAAGGGATTAGATGACGAAAAAGGACCCCTGGAGTCCACTTTATGTACCCTTTTCAGACTCTCTAAAAATGAAAAGGACCGAGTTGTCTTTGTCGCTGGGCTCGTTAAAAATATTAGATAGCGACAAACTTGTCTTTAGACGAGAACGAGTTTCCCCATCGTTAGGCTCGTTAAAACATAGCGATGGGCTTGCCCGAAGGGCAGGTTATAGAACAAGCATATGTTATCCTCCTCAAGCTTGACAAAAATAAAGAGGTACTGGTCAGAAATGACTGGGGAAAAATTGGGAAGAACCTCAAAGCTTAATGGTAGCAAGTCGCTCTTGAACATGACACTTTTGCCTCCGTAAATATCGGGTTGGGTTATTATCATTCACCGGTCCCTTCACCATGGTCTCGCCATACCATCCAAATGGGGTAATGCTACCGATCCATCACATCAGTGTCGAGATATGTTCAAGAGATGTCATTCAGAAAGTGTCAACCGGGTCCCATCCACTACCATACATCATCTTTCATCCTTCCATGACCGCCACCCTGGATCATATTTCACAGATCGTTTTCACCATCATCACTAGTTCCGTTCCATGTCACTGATGTGGGATTCATTAAGGCCCTCCTTTGACGGATCGCTTCTTGTCGACATCAGCTCACTATCCAAGAAGTTGATCTAGGAACACCCCCTCAGTACTTTGAAGCTTGCATGCCTCAATGGCAAGTTTCTCACTTCCGGCGATAGGTATACATTAATGACCTTCGACCGGGAGACTTTGCGTGGCGTTCGACGTCAGATCCTATATTCACGCCACGTGAATGGTGCTGCAGTACCTTGAGGGTCATCATCATTATCGGTGATTCCTCTCGCGCTTGTTAACAGTTTACATTATTGACTGGTAATCAAGCGATGTCTTTCCATGTTCGACTCCAAGAAATTCTCACATGGATCGACTTGTACTTAGTGTGAAGATCGGAAGTTTGAAGACCCCGGATCTAGTTTCATCCATCCGGGCTGCGATATATATTCAGGAGATAAAAACATAGACATGTGCAGCAGATGATCATCCTACTAAAAGGATGATAATTAAAAGCAGAGAATTATCAGTCTACTATCAGACGATCGTCTGTTTATGTACAGCAAATGTATTTATAAAGCTGAGCATGGGAAATGCCCGCATCAGCTAGATCATGAAAAGAAAGTATGAAAAGATAATGTATTGTATTGTATTTTGTTACAGGTCACCTCCCGGCGATTGAATGAACTTCGGATCCTCCTAATAAAGCATTTCACCCGATAAACGACCTCATACTTTAGGGGGCAACTGTTATAGACATTTTTGTGCCTTACATCATAGAGCATGAAATTTCAATAATCTAAGGGATCCAAAGTCCCTAAACAAGTTGTTCTTACCCTTAGAGGGACAAGGTCAGCAAACCACAGCACTGCAAGTCAGTTCTCCACTGAAAAACACTCAAAAACAGGTCAGTTTTGGATCATTGCAGCTGCTCCACTAGGCATCTGCGCTGCATAGCAGGTACAACAAAGGCTACCTACGTTTCATAGCAAGTAGAACAAAGGCTACCTGCGTTGGGCGTACTTGGACATGTGGAGGAATCTTTTTCTCAAAGTGCCAGTGCCCAGGAAGCTTCTAAAAAGACACTTGATGATAAGATTCGCCTAATGATGAGTTAAGAGCTTCTAAAACTCCAAGTGGAAGACAGAAACTCCAAGTGAAGAACTGAAGAACAACTGGAGTTGAAGAGGACAACAAGTCACACATCAAGCTGACTTATCTTCACTCCAAAACTCTATATAAGGATCTCATCCCATGGGATCTAGAGGCGGGAATTTAGTGCAAAGAATTGTTGTTGGTTTACAGTTGTGAGCATTGGGTGATTGCTTGAGGGAGGTGAAGAAGAGATTTCTCTCCGTCGGGAAGGTGATGCTGGATTGGACCTCTCATGGTTGTATCACCGCCTGAACCTTACTTCCATATATTAATAAAGCTTTTGAGGTTCTTCTATTTGCATGTGTTTCAATGGTGTATTGTCTTACTTGCGTCTTTGATTTATGCTAATCCTTGAATCGATTATGAATGCATGCTTCTTGTAGTTTCCTTTCTTTGTCTTGTTTGCAGGATCTCGTGTAGCTGGGCCCGTGAAAAGACTTGGAGCTGGGAGCAAGCGGCAATCAAAGGAGATTGGATCGACCATTTGCGCAAGACATCGGTAAGTGGATCTCTTCCTTTTATCTCTTGCATGTCATAAAGAAGAAACTTTAGATAGCTTTGCTTTCAGCTGTTGCTAAGGAACTGTCACCCTTAGAGTGGGTTAGGGTCATTCCGAGTTGGATACTTTCCCCCACAACAAGGATATCAAAGCTATATTGAGATATGGTTTCAGAAGGTCACTAAGTTGCAACAGTACTTTCTTCCTCAGTTATGTTTGATCCCTTCAAAGCCAGATCATTTGGTCTCTGAGATCTGGATACTTGTCCAAGCATGCATTTCGAGCCTTCACATCATTTTTTCTCTAATATCGATGTGCACATGGCTCCATTGGAAGTATTCTTATACTTGAAAAAGATTTTGTTCTTCAAGTAGGTTAGGGTAGAAAAAAAAAAGAAAAAAAGAAAAAATGAAAAAAGAGAAAAAATGAAAATAAGAGAAAAATAAAAATCTAAGGTGAAAACCTCTTTGGAGGCGCCTTAGATTGGCTCATTGGTTGAAAACCTCCATGAGGCGGTCAATGGGTTGGAAAAAAGAGAAAATAAAAATGGAATAAGATCCCTGGGTGAAAACCTTCCTTGGAGGCGCTCAGGGCAAGCAATTAGGGTGAAAACCTCCATGAGGCGCCCTAGTTGCTTTTAAAAAAAAAGAGAGAAAAAGAAAAATAAAAATAAAGCTAATCTCCATTGAATAATTTCATGTTGCAGCAATGACATTGCAGGTTGCAAGAAGGACGTTTCATGACAGGAGGAGCACTCAAATCAAGGTCAAAGTAATTGTTCTTGTGCCTTCTACAGGAAGCTCTGTATTTCTACAGGAAACATCCTGTAGAACCTTTGAACGAGCCAAATCCAATTTCAAAAGTGAATCTGATGGTGGGAATCTGTTGATTAGGCCTACAAGCACTTGTGTGTCCATCCCTTGCCTTTCTCCATCATTTTTTCACCTCCTTGTGCTTCTCGTTGTGCTTCTACAGGAACTTCCTGTAGAAATTGTGGGAAACTAGGCATGCATTTCAAAAAGTGGTTTGGCAAGCATGGTAGCTTCCTCAAAGGTTCAGAAGCCCTCATGCAATCTTCCAACTCCTCCTCCATCATCTCCATACCTGCATCACAACCAAAATTCATTTTGTCATACCATGCAACCAAAATGCAAAGTGCCTTGAAGCAAAAACACATAGAGCAGAATTTGTTTTTGCCATAACTTGAAAACCATGCATCCATTTGACAAACCATTTTATGGGGAATTGTACAAGGTCGATGAAAACATGCCTGAGCAGTTTCATGCAATTCCGGTGCACGGTTTCCAAGAAATCAGCCTCCATCACCATCAGCCATTTTTGCATTTTTTCCATAACCGTGCATCCGTTTCAAAACCTGTTTCATGGGGAGATGCACATGGGTGATAGTAACCTACCCAAGCAGTTTCAGCCGATTCCGATGCGCGGTTTCCGAGAAATCGACCTCTGAAATCTTCAGCCATTTTCCATTTTTCTCGAAATCCGTGCATCCATTGATCACGAATTTACTATGGGAGATGCATAATGATGATAGAAACATGCTCAGAAAGTTTCAGATCGATCCGCTTTTTCGTTTGGGAGAAATGTCGAAAACAAGTTCTGGTTCGGTGAAAATGCAGCAACAACAGCTTGAACGTGCAGATTTGAATGTGGAAACAATTGTTTGGAGCTTGGATCCGTCCAGAGGACACCTGCACAGAAAAAAACAGCCATGAATCATCAATCAAGCCACCATGCAGCTACATCAACACATGCATGCAGCAAAGCTTCACAGCAGCCAGTCAACTTGCAGGTACGTGACTAAACTAATTCCTCTGTTGCATGAATGTAATTTGTGAACTGCGTGAACAATGAGATGGTTGGATTTAGACAAATCGGTGGCCAGCTAACTGGCCACCCTCATCCAGTTCAACAACACTTGGTGGGTGAATGAGACACATGCGCTCAGCCATCTCAGGAAGAAAATTGAAAACAGGTAGTGATGGACAGTTAAACTTCAGCATGCTTGATGGATGAAATTAACAGCAGAGAACAAATAGTTAAACACTGCAGTGGAGACAACAGTTGCATGGGCCAGCACACGTCTTGGCCACCTCACTCAACCAAAAATCACGCAGAAATCCGAGCGCTCAGCTGTTGGTCAACTTGCACTTGCAACATGATTCACTCGAAGTGTATTCAAATTCAGGTATTGCTTCCCTTTTTGTGAAGTTACATACTCTGAAATACGAGCTCTCTTCTTGTGGAACAATGACCATATAGTTAGTTTGATAGCTCAAAATCGCAGTGTTCTTCTTCCACTCATTTATGAAGCTTTGGAAAAGAATACTCAGAGCCATTGGAACCAGACAGTTCATGGTTTGACATTGAATGTGAGAAAGATGTTCACAGAAATGGATAGTGACCCTTTTCATGAGTGTCGGCGCATATTTCAAGAAAAGCAAGCAAAAGCGAAAGAAAATGAAGAAAAACGTGAACTGATCTGGAAACGTTTGGAAGAAGTTGCAGAGTCTAAAAGTGGAAGCAAAGAATCCTTGCCAGCCATTCAGGCATTAAAGATTTGAGGGTCAGATTGAACCAACTTTAAATGAGCAAGTTGATAGTTAACCTGATAAAGGGAACCCTTTAATGTTGGTGAGGATTTTATAGGGACTTTGTTGTAAACCTTAATATGTTCAATATCTATGGAAGTCCAGAGAAAGCAGACCTGGAGGAATGTGCTCTTCTTAAGATTGTCTTGTGAAAGAAAAGTGGATGGGTTGTTCTAATTTGAAGAAGTGAAAGGTTATGATCAGCTTGGCTTGTTGTCCAAGTGAAGGAGAATGTAATGTATCAATCTTGTCGGGTTCAGGTATGAATGGATTTCCATCACTGATTTTAGAGTATTGGTTGCAGTGTTCAAATTTGTTATTTCGGAATTTTTGTGCTATTATGGTATCCTGACAAATAACAAAGGCACTACTAGCAGGCTATTCATTTCAGATCACCCTTCTCATCTAAAGAAAATGGAAGTTTCACATTTTGGGCATGGCAGGACTGTAGATGAAATCATAAATGCAAGACCACGCATGGAAAACCACTCAGCAATAGCTAATGTTGGCAAGGGCATACTTTCAGGTTCTCAAGTAGAGTCATATTGCCCACAGCAATGCACAGCATAATGGTGTTGCTCCCACAGGTATTTCCCTTCCTCAAACAAGCTGCCAGGAAGAAAAGAAAGAATACACCAGAGGGGAATTTGCATGCTTCTTCCATTGCTGAATATGATCCTAATAATGAATCTTTTGGTCAACACCATGCAGTTAGAAACAAAATTGGGAAGTCTTCAGGGACTTGATAGCAGAAAGTGAAATAAAAGCCCTCACCTATGATATCAGTCCTTCTAACAGTGAGGAAGAAGAGCAGAGAAGGGGAGAAGATGAAGGATAGCCACAGCCAAGCTGAAAGGAAAATCACCCACAGCCGAGCAGGATATAGTGGTGCTGTTTGTTTCTACAGGAAGCCAAAACTCAGCTACAGGATTGTTTCTACAGGAAAACAGAGGACTGTTTCTACAGGAAGCTAGCGAAGAGTTTCTACAGGAAAGTTTGAAAAGAGGGAAGCCAAAGGAGAAATCGGCTGAGATGCTAGCCAAGGAAGCCACCAGGGCCATCAAAGACGAAGAGAGAGATTGGTTGCTCAGAGGGTGAGCAACACTTTCAGTAGGGGGGTGATGATGAGCCCCAAAAATGGACAATTATTTGGGCTCATTCAACCTCCTAATTTGGCTTAGTCCACCATTCTCATTTGTTTATTGCATGTTTTTGATTATTTTTATGTTAATAGAGTGAATTTGGTTAGTCATTATGCCAACAAGTCTAATGGGTGCTTTGTGTAGCCTTTTTGGTCAACTTGGAGACAAAATGGAAGGTCTTAATGAGCACTTGGCAGCCAAATTCGTGGGAGAACAAGCTAGAGGATTTGTAGGAAGGTGTCCCCCTCATTTATGGGCCCTTACCTCGAATTCTCCACCATCAGCTCGGAGTTCAAAGGCCACCAAATCAATGAGCACAAGGGCAGCCAAGCAAGTCAAGTAGGACTGCTGTTAACTACAAGTCTTGGGCAGCCAAGTCCCTAAATTTTAGGAGGATTGTTGGGTCCTCAAATTGTATAAATAAGAAGGCTTAGGGCCTCATTTTGGTTAGCTAGTGGGTAGTCATTTTGTAGCTAGTGGTTAGTCACTTGTCTCAATCATTAGTTAGTCATTTTGTAGTTCGATTTTTAGGCCATGGATTAGCTTTGCTTTCAGCTCATTCTCAAGCTCTCCTTGTGGACAGTTTTGATGTAACTCTTCGTTCTTGTTGAATAAAGATGAATCCAGCTTTGCACCAGCTCTAAATCTCTCTTGGGAGGCTGTAGCTCTTGGGGTTAGGCCCATCTCAAGCACTCAGTACCTCCCTTGTTTATCTTTATGTGTTTGCTGCGTTCTTAAAATAAAATTTGCTCTTTAGACTTACATCTTGCTTTATTATTTAGATTTCTTTTGATGGTTAAAGTAGCTGTTTATGTTAGCATATATTGATAGGATATTGACAAGGAAAAGCTTTACAAAAAGGCCATCAAGTACCTTGGATCTCTCTCCTTCAGTGGGATAATGAGCTGGGACCAATGTAACCTTGCTGCCAACAAAAACACTTTCTTTGCTTCACCATGCAATCATTAGTGTTTGAATCTCATTTGCAGAACTCGATATCAGTTTGGATGCATGTTTAGGTTTATAATCACTTAGTTTCATAAATGTTTCACATGGTTTCACTGCAAATAAACTTCTGTTCATTTCCTTTGCTGTTAGGTCAGATTAGAGTGAAGTAACTAGGTCATAGGTTTCATAACTAGATCTTTGTTTTCTTGCATGTCCTTGTTGGTTCAGTTGTAAACACTATGCAGGGCACCTTCATCACCTCCTCGTTCATCTAAGCCTCGTCCAGATCAGCTCCTCCATCACCAAGTTTGTTTCCTCATCTCCCATCTACTCTTTTGCCACGTAACCCTACCTTCTTGCTTTTCCATTGCCTACACCTTCGTTGATGCAAGTCAGTCTTCCACATCATCTCACCACTCCATCCATCAGGTCCTGGGTCACTTCAGACCCCCATCCTACCTCCATAACCATCCATGCATCTTCCATCAACCATCCATCCTCAAACATCCCATTTCGAAACATCCTGTAGAAATTCCTGAGTTTCCTGTAGAATCCCCTGTAGAAGCCTGCAAACTCGGTTGCCGAGCACCTGAACGTTGTGGAATTCTGTGGACTGATGCTAGGGATCCTCTGGGACCTCTCCTAGCCCTCCTGACCTTTCCCAAGCTTTCTCTCCCTTCGCACCACCTCTGCACAGCCAAACCCTAATAAGAAACAAAATCATAATCACTACAACCACTTAAGCAAAAACACAAAAACAATGTTCTTTTCAATAGAAGTAGTTTAAGTTCATGCATTTCATATCACTAGAGGTAATGGCATCATTCTTAGGCGTTTGCACTCTCACTATTGCATCATAGAGGTCAAGCTAGTCAAATTACGGTTTATTAGGGTTTCCATGCTTTGTTGGATTTCAGTTCATTTTTGCAAAATAGATTAATTTCCTTTAAGATAGCCTTCGTCCATCATTTAGCAAGCTTCTTTTGAGAGCATATAGAAGTTGGCTTGAGCCCTAGCGGACTTGTGCCAGCTGACCAAGTGACAGCTGCGACAAGAGCTAGTACTTGTGCATACAGCACCGTCGCTTCCAAGTTTGTACGAATTACCGGGTTGATAAAATTAGAGATAGGAAGCTCCAGGAGTTGTAGCATTATTGCTACAATACTGGAGCCCACCAGTAGTATTGCTCCTTGATGGCATCCCGAAAGTCATTCGAAGTGGGTGCAGCTGAAAACAGTGAGCCTGTGCTTTCATCCCTCTGCTCATAGTAGGTTTCCCACCAATCCTTGATGTGGGGGGCTACTTTGAGAAGAGCGAGAACAATCTTTTCCCGACTTGGAAATTCATGAACAAAAAAATACCCATCTAGCAGATTTAACCATTTATCTATGTCATCTGTGTCTATTTGACGCTCAAATATGGGAATTTCAAAACTAACTTGTACCTTAAAGAGCATGGCATTTCCAGTGTAGCTGCTGGAAGTCGATGTGTTGCGTCTAGGTAGCCGCTGAAGGATCTGCGCAAAGTTGTCCATGATCGCATTCCTTTGTCACTCGAGGGCTTATTCGAGAAATATTTTGATAGGATCTCCTGCCCCCTCGTCTTTCTTCTCATCCGCCATGGGAGGTCGTCGGGATTAGCGAGGCTGGTCTTGCAAAGTTTCGACCAGTTCAAGCCCTAACTCCTTATATCTTGACCTTGTTGGGGACATGCAAAGAAAAACAGAGAAAAAGCAGACCACTCTAATACCACTAATCCGGATTTAAACAGGAAAGCAACGAATTACAGAGATAACCATATACACAATGATGCAGTGGAAATAATACTTCATTTCATTAATGGAAAATACTGAAATATGCTTACAACCATAAATGGAAATAAAATAGCTAGGGCGATGGTAGCTCATCTGTCAGAAGAGATGTGGTGGCTACATGCCTCTAAACTATGTTACAATGAGGATGAGAGGCCTATTTATTGTTAATAAACAATGGAAAACCCTTCACATCCCAAAACCTAACCCTAGAAGATGAAACACCAAATTGTGGGCCCCATTTGGGTAAATTGGTACATCAATTTCCCGATGTCGTAACTTTGGCATACGATCTCTATTTGATGCGTACAATAGCTCGTTAGAAAGATCTATCCAAGCACTACCACTTTGGGAAGGGAAACATTTGTGCATGGACACATGTTGCCCACAAATTTCCCAAAAAACGTCGTTTAGGGCCTGAAAACGGCTCCGGAAGTTCAGGACCCGAAAAAGTGCTAAAAATAGTAAACTGTGCTACAATTTACGAAACTAAAAAAACTGAAAGAGGCAGTTGTGGGGGTCCAAATGGGCTAGGTCGGTGGCCCCCAACATCCACCTCGATCAGCTAGAGTCCTAGGGAAGCATGCTAAGATGTACCACCTTTCATGGTGTGTGAATGCATGCAAAAGAGTGTAAGTGAGTGTTAGGGAACCTCAAGCGAGCACTGGGTCAAAATACATGGAAATCAATGAATAAGAGTGTGTGACAAGGAGTGTCAGTCACTTCCAGGGTTGGTAAGGAGGGAGTGACTTGGTATGCTAAGTAGTCCTAAGGCATGCTAGAGTGTCATGACAACACATGACAAAGATGTGACAAGTGCCAAGGTGTGACAAAACATGGTAGGAAGTGTTAGGGAGTTCTAGGGAAATAAAAGGGAGAAATAGGTCAAATTAATGCATGGAAATGAATGAATAAGAGTTTGTGACATGAAGTGTTAGTGAGTTCCACGTGGGTTAAGAGGGAGTGACAAGGCATGCTAGGGAGTGGTAAGGAATGCTAGAGGGTAGGGTTGTATTCCAAGATGTGTCAGATTCCACGTTGTGCCAATGCATGACATGGAGTGTTTGGGAGTGTCAGTGAAACACAAGGGAGCACTAGTTTTATATGCATGGAAATAAATGAATAAGAGTGCATGACATGGAGTGTTAGTGAGTTCTAGGTGTGTTAAGTGGGTAGTGACAAGGTATGCTAGGTAATGCTAAGGAATTCTAAAGTGTCGTAGTGACATGCCAAGATGTACCAACTATCAGGGTATGTCAATACGTGTTAGGGAGTGTTCAGGATAACCATGGAAACACAAGGGAGAACTAGTTAAGAATGCATTGAAATGAACAAATAAGAGTGTGTGATAGGGAGTGTTGGTGAGTTTCAGGTGTACTAAAAAGGGAGTGACAAAGTTATATGATAGGCAGTGCTAAGGCATGCCAGAGTGCCAGGGCATGCCACGCAGTGGTAGTGTGTGCTAGGGAGTGACAAAGCATGCCAAGGAATGTAGAAGATGCTAACACAATCCATATAGTTCCAAGGCATTCTAAGACATTCTAGGTGATATGACATGTCAAGATGTAAATTTTGCTGCTTAGTTATTTTACTACCATTGTTTGATGTGAGCCTTGTCTTGGTAACTTGTTAAGTGGGATGAGTTGCGTTTGGACATGAGTAGCCTAGGATGATTTATAGGCATTTCTTAGGTGAACAAGGCATATGTTGAATTTCCACAACACATGAGAATCTAGGTTTGGTCCTAGAATCTTTGATATAAACACACTCAAGTTTTGCAACACATCTACTTTAATGCACAACAAATTATACACACATCATGAAGTCAATTAGTTCACATGAAATTTTTTAACATTTTCAAACCATTCTTCATTATATTACAAACTACAATACAATAGGCTAGAGCTCCCATACAGGGAATCTTGACCCTTTACAATCACATTGATACAAGAAATACAAATAGGGCTTGGTGTTAGTCCTCTGACAAGAAATATATTGTGAACAAGATAGCACTTGATCTAATTGTTGATGGATGCCACACACAACCCTTTCAGTCCACATGTCCTAAACACATATGTAAGGTTCTCTTGCCTCCCATTCTGCAACTCCTTAATTTACCTTCATCAATGAGCTCAACTCCTTTAGCTTATTGAACTTCGCTCAAAAAAATCTACCCTTTAGTTGCCTCCTTTGTGCTTCAAGGTCTACAAATCTTAATGTCTTCGATCAGCTATTTATAACTCGATTTGTGAATAACTCTTTGGTATTCCAATTTTTTCCATACTACTAGTCCAAGATGACATGTCTAGAGCTATGGAGGCTACCCTTATTCTCACTGAATCAATCCTCTGCAATATAGTGAACTATGGCTAGTTGGCTGGCCTAGTTGACTCCTACTTTAGTCCTTCAAAGTCTGCACATCCTTAGGCATAATAGACTTTCCATTCTACCAGTGTTGATGTCCTTCAAAAGTAGAGGACTTGGGGATCTTATTTGATAGTCACCTAATAACTCTCCAATTGCACTTGGATTGCCATTAACTTTCCCAACCATAGATAATTATTTCACTGATCCAGTGCCCACAAGACTGCCCACATCTAGTGCTTTTCAAATCTACCATCTAACAATGATTTGATTCCTCTCAAAATCATTATTCTTTTGTATCAATTTTTTTGATGTCCAATCTCTGAACAAATCCAAACTACTCCTCTTATCATCCTTCTAACAATTCATAGATGACTGAACTAGGGTCACAAATAAACCACTAACAATCCATTGACTAATTCTTTATAGGTTTCTTTAAATATTTGTCCAAAAGTCTATGGATAGTCCACCAAAATTAACTCCTCTTCATGTCAATCCATTCTTCATATGGAAAATTTCTTCTCCTCAATCTTCTACTCAGGTTACACTCTCCTTTGGATATGTTATCTCCATACATACTGCAAACCATCTTCCATATCTACAATCTATATTGCAGAGATAAACCTCACTCTAAGGGTCGCAACCCCTCTTCTCCTATGAAGATTTGTCACGGTCTTAAGGGAATACCTTATGGACTAAACATGCTAGTAAACCACCCTAACTATGGAATTATGCTTCTATTCTAATTTCTTTATAATAAACCATATCCACCTGTTGTCACACAAAATGATCCTCCTTAGAACCAGGTCCCCTATGAGCGTGCTGATTTTTATTTGCTTTCCATTTGACTCCTAATCATGTTCCTATGATTCAAATCCCTTCCTAAAACAGAAGAGATTATAACAAAAATGAGTAGGGTTTGTAGCTTAGTGATGTTAAATAAATGCGATATTATATATATATATATATATATATATATATATATATATATATATATATGGAATACTTAATTATTATTTTGAATCTATAAATAACATAAAAGTTCAAAATACAAATGATTAAAATATTACTGTAGCTAAGAACCCTAAAAATAAGGAAATATTGTCCACAAATTAAGGAAACATTGTCGAGAAAATGGGGGAATTAAATATACAAATGAATTATTTATGCAAATCCTTTAATTCCTATATATTTGGGAGGATTGAATTTCCTAAAGAACATAGGTAATGAATATTGAAAATATAATTTCATGAATGTAAAAATTCTATTTTTACCTCACAAAATATCACTATTGGTCTTGTCATGAATTACTGAGCATTTTTAAATTTTACCTTTATGTTGAGATATCTAAGCCCTAGGTGAAAAGAAAAATCTTCAAAATTTGAATACATTTAATGGAGGATTTAATATTGAAATTTTTATTAAAATGAAAATACGGTTCAAAATATTTATATTAGTTTTCCATAAAACTCATATTAAATCTAAAATTTATATAAAGTATTAAATAAAACTGATATTAAGTATAAATGTTATTGTATTAAATATGAGGCCCCACTCATTCGTAATAAAGTCATTAGGGTGGATACGGGAACTAACTCACCACCACCTTACCCCTTGATGTGGAATGACTATCATGTGATTAAATGAAGCTCACTGTAAGATCTCATTGCAATTAAAATGGTCATTAAACTTCCATGTGACTCTCCACGTGATGAGAACTATTAACTCTTGATTAAATATGGCTCTCCTCTCATGATAATTACATGTTTGCTGAAAAATTCAACACCTTTATAAATTTAATTCTAAATTGCAATCATCTTTGTAAAAGTTTTATAGAACCCCTTAAAACATTTAAGGTTTTATTCACCTTAAATGAGTTTAGGGTTTTCTTCACCTAAAATTCATTTTTATATTTACATGCATGAATTCATACATGTGAAATATATTTTAGAAACTAGAACTTTATTTGTAGGTTGAGGAGGATTTATGGCAGTTTACAGTGAAATCCATTAGTAAATTAGTTTTAGAATTTTGGATGCACACATATTTAATATTCCTTTCAGTTGGAAATGGTTCCAAATATATTTCACAAAATTTATCATAATGTTTACAAATGGTTTAGTTATATTTTAGAAAACTTAACCACATTTACTAAGGTGAAAAATATGAGGTACATAATATATTTTTCTTAGAATTTCCTTAATTATTATGCAAATAAATTTTGTAAATAGGATAAGAGAAATATGTTTCTCTTATTCACAATTTGTTATCTCCTTACCTAAGAAGCTAACTCTCATTTTCTTGTTACATAGGTTATTCATTAGGGGAGGATTGTATTTCAAATAAACTATGATTATGGAAGACTATATTAGCATAATGTTATAGCCATTCAAGTCGATAATGTTACAATGATTCAAGCCCATGTGTGTGGAGGACCTAAGTTCACGAGGGAAATTAATATCTTAAACCAATTACAAAATAGGGGAAACTATTTGTAAATATTTCTTAAATATGTATTTGTTTAATAGACGATTACTTAAAACAGTTATGAATACATTTGTAGAAAACCCTTGCTTTCTCATTTGAGAGGGGGTAATTAGCATTGTGGAAGAAACTTTGCAGATACTACAACTCCTTGTACATGACGCACACATTTCACTATTAGTTTTGAAGACTATTCCTCATGATTCACGTTTATTTTTTTTTCTCTTATTCTGAATTGCAATTATAGTCAATTAAATTTGAGGCTTGATCTCATTTAGAATTTAAATCCCTTAGTACTGTGTTATGATATTGATATTATCAACACAATTACTGAATGAGTTATCTTGAGTTATTTACGATTGAAGAATTATCCTTCATTAATATAATTCATCCTTTATAGTTATTGCAACTTAGGTGTTATGTTACTATGTCAACACATTCTTGTCTTCTTAGCAGTGTATGTTGTTCTCTAAAATGCACACATTTTACTCTCGTGTAAATCTGAGTTCCAATATATAATATTAACTATTTTTCTGCATAGAGTGGAATGAACATGACTGCACCTATTGAACATGTTTTCATCTAACCAGAGCATGAATTTGAGTCACCATATATATTATTAACTATAATTCATCATAGAGTGGAACAATGTGCATGCACCTGTTGCACATGTTTTCATCTAATAAGAGTGCATACTTTAATGTTACTATGCTAATGAATTTGTGCCTTCCTAACAGTGTATGTTTTTCTCTAAAATCCTCATGTTTTACTCTTGTGTGAATTTTAGTCTAGATATATAGTATTAAATTTTTTTCATCATACACTGGAATGAACATGTGTGCACCTACTACACATTCTTTCATCTAATCTGAGTGCAATTTTGTTTTAAAACCAATGTCTTTATTTTCTTTTCATTAATATTTCTACCTTCCTTATATTCACTTTTTATTACCACTGTATCTTGTTATTTTTGTCTTGCTCACTAGGAATTTGACTTTGGAATTGTATATCATCACATGTGTTCCTTTTGTGAATGCCACCACTATTTACCACAACGGAAATATTCACACGTGGTCTTATTTTATTTTCATCTTGAATACCTAGAAATTATATTATAGGGTTACGCCATGTGGTGTGCTGAGGACCAATAGTTACACCTAAAGCGGGAGGGCTATCTAGTCCTCAGTGATATGGTCTTAGGTTGTCCTCAATTACCATGACAATCTGTGCACTAACATCTTCTGGCACCATTGTCAGGGAACGAGTTATTAATGTTTCATTTTCTTGGTAGCTAAAGTAATTAGTGAACTCCGTGACCTATAGGAAAACATGTTCACTGGTGCATGCACCTTAAAGGTTTTAAAGGATATATTTCTTTGCTTAGTTCACATGGCGACTCCTAGATTATGTATATTATTTTTTATTTTCCAATGGATTTCTCTTGGGCTTGTTTGCAAAATAAATTATCTTCTAAAATACCTTGTGTATTTCATGTTTTTTATCAAGCTAATATTGATAATTGCAAAGAAAGCGACTTTGA
This sequence comes from Pinus tabuliformis, assembly GCA_031772625.1. Taxonomy (NCBI): domain Eukaryota; kingdom Viridiplantae; phylum Streptophyta; class Pinopsida; order Pinales; family Pinaceae; genus Pinus; species Pinus tabuliformis. The sequence goes on from CM062813.1 coordinate 418,030,591, forward strand.
AAGAGAATCAAGGTTAATCAACCACTGAGAAGAAGAGGTATGTGATGGTGTTTTCACTAGTCCTAATGTTGATTCATTTCAGGTTCATGTTGATTACTCGAAACCTCCTATGTATAATGAATATGATAATAATTATACATATGTAGGTTTAATTTCACACAACTATAATGTTTTCCATATCAATAATCATGATAAACATAATTATGTAAACAATAATGGACGTGATTATGGTGATTTTGCGCATGATAATGTTATGGTACGTGAAGAATGTAATTGAAATAATTTTATTGTTTATTTTTAATATTCATTTATTTATTTTTCCATATATACATCATCACTTCAATAAATATTTCCAAACTACACACAATTCTTCTTATTGTCGTGAACATGAATTTCAGAAAGATATAAGTTTCCACATGAAAAATCCTAGTATGATTTTAGATTGTTCTAATGAGGAAGTAAATTATCAATATATTGCATATAAATTAATGTTAAAAATCTTTTATCATTTAAATAATAACACCAATTATTATGATTTTGTCTAATATTCAATGAAAGAAACCTATAGCAGAAAATCATTTTATTGTTTTGTTGATATCAACTCCCTTCTAGGAATCAGAATGAGAAAAACACCATATCCTTTCTTACAATTACAGAACATATTTTCGAAACTTAAAGATAAGATTGTTGGAGTTGGAAAATTATTGTCTCGGTTACACTCCTTGTTTGAATTTTTTTGAACATTTTTTCTTTTGAAAAGTCATTGTATATAAACTATCTATATAAATAAACCTTTTATGCTTTGTAGGTTTATAATGTATAATGGTGAAGGTTTTTTGCATCTTGAAGTGTCTTGCATGATCATAGTAGAATGAAATACACATATAAGTGCTTGTATGAACTATATTAACAAGATTTTTAACACATATTAAAAGATTCAGTTTGTAAATTATGTTTGAGGGGTAACATATTTAAATTGCTCATATAGTAATCTTTTAGTAATGTCACCTTCAATTTGAATATTCTTCACCAGATTCCTCTTCCATAATACTTACACATAAATACTAAGGGATAAAATTAAGTTATAAGGGTTAGACCTATAACCATAAGATTTATCTTTCATATACATAATTGAAGATTTGGTAGGACTAGTTAATCACGTCAAAACCATACATGATACCTTCCTAATCAACATACTGCCCTAAGTATAGGAACTAAAGGTACCCTAGGTGGGGCATTTTGGTATCTTCGACGGGGTTATAGACACTCGCTAGAAGCAGTGCAAGGTGAGTGGCATTAGATTAAAATCTAATATGTAATCATCCCACTCCTTCTATTGAGGTGACTTTGATGGGCTATGCTGAGATCTCCATTAGGGCTATGAATGCTCAATGGCGATGGAGCAAGGTCAATGGTATTAGACTATGTCCAATGCGTAATCTTCCCATCCCGTGAATGCTATATTTACTAAATAAATTGAATGAAGGACATATAATGTGAAAAGAAAATAAGATTCTAGAGAGTTCCTCACCTCAGGTTAGTAGATGACTCCATTGGGGCTTTGGACTCTCGCTCATAGCAGAGCAAAATCCGATTTTGGAAACTCATGTTATCAACGAGAAGGGAACCAAAATTCCTGGTGACTAGCATCCTTAGTCTCAATAAATTGAAAAATGGAAGTCCCTCTTTTGTACTTTAATTAGCTCCTTGGTTTATGTGATTTCTTAATCGTTAGCTGTAAGTATGTATAACTTTTTATAGTATTGGATATTCTTATGAAGTCATAAATTTATCATTTTTATGATTTTATACCTTAATAATTATTATAACTACCACGGTAGACTTAATAAACAATATTCCTTTTATGTATGTAAATAATCCTTGAAACTTGTTAATCTATACGTGCTATGGCCTCACATTTATTCTTGCTTCATTCTTGTTGTCAATCGGCTGAACGTTTAAGATGAAAGAGATTTTCCTTTCATTACTTTTTGTTTCTTAGTTTCCTTTTGCGGCTACATGCCCAATACAAAGGCTTATGTTCTGCGTTCTTGATCCTCAGTAGGGGAGCATCATCCCTAGCTGGAGCCAAATGTTGTCGCCCAAAATGACCCTCCTTATAACTAGGTCTCCTGTGAGGGTCGTGGTTTATGTTTCCTTTCCATTTGGCCCCTTATCGTGCTCATATGATTCAAATCGCTTCCTAAAATACAAAAGGGAAATGAGTAGAAGGGATTAGAACAAAAATGAGTAGGGTTTGTAGCTTAGTGACATTAAATAAATTCTATATTATAAACATGTATATGAAATACTTAATTATTGTTCTGATTCTATATATAACATAAAAATTCAAAATACAAATGATTAGATATTAAATAAAACTTACTATTATATTTTTCTAAAACATAAATAAGTTATTATTACTATAACTAAGAACGCTAAAAATAAGGAAACATTGTACACAAAATGGGGGAATTAAATATGCAAACGAATTATTTATGAAAATCCTTTAATTCATATATATTTTGGAGGATTTAATTTCCTAAAGAATGTAGGTAACGAATATTGAAAATATAATTTCATGAATGTAAAATATCTATTCTTACCTCACACAATATCACCATCGATCTTGTCATGAATTACTCACAATTTTTAACTTTTACCTTCACCTTCAGATATCTAAGCCCTAGGTGAAAAGAAAATCATTTAAAATATAAATACATTTAATGGACACTTTAATATTGAAATGGTTATTAAAATGGAAACATGATTCAAAATCTTTATATCAGGTTTTCCATAAAACTCATATTAAATATAAACTTTATATAAACTTTTGAATAAAACTCATATTAAGTATAAATGTTATTGTATTAAATATGAGGCCCCACTCATTCAGACTAAGGTCATCGGGGTGGATAAGGGAGGTTAACTCACAACCACCTTACCACCTGATGTTTAATGGTCATCTTTCAATTAAATGAAGGTCACAGTAAGATCTCATCACATTTAAAATGGTCATTAAACCTCCCTCCAAATCTCCATGCGATGAGAAGTATCAACTCTTGATTATGTATGGCTCTCATCTCAAGATAATTACATGCTTACTATAAAATTCAGTGCATTTATAAATGTAATTCTAAATTTCAATAAGCTTTGAAAAAGATTTATAGAGCTGCATAAAACATTTAGGGTTTTCTTCACCTTAAATTCATTTCTCAAAAATATTTTTGTTAATGTTCAAGTTAAGTGTTTATATTTACATGCCTAAATTCATACAGTTGAAATACATTTTAGAAACTAGAGATTTATTTAGAGGTTGATGAGGATTTACGTTGGTTAACTCTGAAAGCCACAAGTAAATTAATTTCATAATTTTGGATCCGCACATATTAATTGATTCATTTTAGTTGGAAATGGTTCCAAATAGATTTCACAAGATATATTAGAATTTACATAGGGTTTAGTTATATTTTAGAAAAAGAAAAAATAGATTATCCTCCATTATTATGCAAACAAATTTTGGGAATAAGATAAGAGAAATATGTTTCTCTCATTTACAATTTGTTTTTTAATTACTTAAGAAACTAACTCCAATTTTCTTGTTACAAATGTTATTCATTAGGGGAGGATTGTATTTCAGCTAAACTATGATTATGAAAGACTATATTAGCATAAAGTTACATCAATTCAAGCCCATGTGCGTGGAGGTCCTATGTTCAGGGGGAAAATTTATGTTTTAAACCATTTGCGAATGAGGGGAAACTATTTGTAAATATTTCTTAAATATGTATTTGTTTCATAGATAATTACTTAAAATAATTATCAATACATTTGTATCAAACCCCTGTTTTCTCATTCGAGAGTAGGTGGTTCGTAGTGTCGAAGAAACTTTACAGATACTGAAACTTCTTATACATGATACATAACTTTTAGTACTAATTTTAAATACTATTCCTCATGATTCTTGTAACAACCCTGAAATTAGAACATGCAACTAATTAGATCAATTATGAAATTTACAATCAACGCACTTCTTCAACTAATTAACATATAATTTTTGAGAAATAGGAGCAAATGAAACTTACGTGTAGTGATGATATTCCTTGTAATTTCAGAGTCGAGTGCTATTTGAATCTTACGAACTACAACAAAGTTTTAGGGACAACTCTCCACCAAACCGTAGGCTCAATTGCACAAAATCTTGCTACAACTCGCCACCCCTGAGCCTTCAATTGACGTACTAGTGCCAGGGAATCATTTGTCTCACAACACTTTTCTCTCAAGAGAATGGATGATGGAATCATGGAATGATCTCTCATCTTCCTCGTCAACTATTAAATAGAGCAAACATTGGAAGGACAACCGCACACACACATTCTATGTGTCAACATGAAACTTTTATTTCTTTATTTTAAGTTTAACCTAATTTAGTAATTCACTTAATATAATTCTTTCTTATTTTATTCCATTTTACTTTTTGATAACTTTACTTATTTTTACTATTTTTATAGTTCTCTTAATTTAAATATTTCTTATCTTGTTGTACTTTTTGTTATCTTTACTTATTTTTACTATTTTTATAGCTTATTTTTATTTATTTTTATTTAGAACTCTAGTATTGCATTTACTAATTTATTTATTTATTATTATTATATTTTATTCATTATTTATTATGTATTTACTATTATTATATTTTCTTTATTGTTTATCATTTATTTTCTTATATTTTATTATTATATTATATTATTTATTATTTATTATTTTTATTATTATTAGGGGACATTGCATACTCCCTCACTTCAAGGAACTTCATCGTGAAGTTAAGTTGAATTATTTAACATTTTATTTTGTTAGTTATTTATTACTTCATGTTCGCCCTACACCCTCTACTGAACTAGTATAACGAGTAGGCATCAAAAGTTTTCACAACACCCGGGAAATATTAAGGAATTTCTATCCTTTTTCCCCCTTATGTTACCAAGCATAGGCCTCCTCGGTTTGTATCCTAGTCCAAGGTTGGCCCCAATGCTCGTGCCCAACTCAGACCTCATCTACCCCAAGGCAGGCATCCTGTACGGTACTTAATGACTCTATGTGTCTCGCAAGGTTGGACCACTCCCTCCACAACAAATAAGGCCCACAACCCTATGCATCAAAGTCCCTACACCCCCACCAAAATTCGACGTCCCAATCCAATACTAGGCACCTGGCCTACAATATGAGGCACTTGGCCTCCTCAAGATGGTCCCATAGCCCCTCAAGAGCTATCCATCAAGAGCTATACAAGACAAAGGAATCGATGACATATGTAGTGTTGATTGAGTATGTCCCTAGCCCATATGGTGTTACATATTCTCCCTCGCAAGTATGGGCTCCAACGAGATCATCAAATAAACTGGCCCTCCTGACGCATTTGTGGAGTTCTTGTGAGTTACCACGTCTCAACATGTAACAATTGCATTAGTTATAATCATAATATGATATAAAATAATCGACATGCTAACTCTTACATGTCATCATGGTAACGTAACATCATTTTTAATCACCACATTCTCATGGTATAAAGTTTGCTTGCGCTTACCACATGCTTCACATCATAATATCCTCATAAGTTACAACATCAACATATGAACATCAAAGATATATCATGACATCTCATAATAAATGAACCACATGTCAACATAACCTCATACAATAACATCATAAATATGAGAATCATCTCAATACACATCAAATATAGAAAAAATGATACACTATAAGCATTCTTACCATGAGTCAATTTCATTTTCTTATATAAACAATGAATATCAACTATGATACAAGATTATTCAGCATCCATCTAAGATCTAGGCTATCCCATAAACATCTGAGTGTTGTGTTCTCCACTAGATGTCAAATGCTTTCAATAATCATTTTCTCTTCTTTCCATAAGAATTTTTAAAATTTACTAAATAGGCATAGCCATACTATGAGTATGCTATAGCTTTGATACAATCTCTTTACTTGCAAGTTTGACCCAATAATGTCATAATCTCTAGTTAACTTATTACTAGTCTTACCATCATTCCTTAAATTTTTGTTTCATTTCCAATACATTGACTTATTTAATCCAAATACATAACTCATCAATGGCATACCAACTTCTTACTCTTTACTTTAATTATTTTTCGATTAGTCTTTAATCCTCAACTTATCATGAAATGTATCTCCTTTACCCATGATAAACAATTATTATATTTAATATTTACCTTTCACTATTGGCTTGTCAACACTACCATTGATTTGAAAGGTGAAGCATTGAACCACTATTACACTTATTCATCCATCAAAACCTTTTATATGGTTGGTGTACTTGGTAACTTCTTCCATTAGCCATGGTATAAACTAGATAAATTTATTCTACAAAAGTCTCATTATATCATCAATATAGTCATGAAACCATGAATGAAATATAGTCAAATACACCCTCTATTAGGGAATGATTTTCACTTCTTTTGTCATTTTATGTGTAACCCTTCTCAAGGTCTCATTATAGAATTTCCAACAATATTTATTCCTACACTTCATGCTCAGTGTTTTCTCATTAGTCTACATAGTTTATATCCTTTTCCAAAAGTTAAACCATCACTATCCTTGAAACATTTTCCCAATTTAACATTTTTCATTTCTCACCAATTAAAAGTATTCACAATTTCCAATCCTTACACTTTTAAATTTTGTAGGTTATCACTATAACCCTTACCAATATTGTTGTTCAATCCACTCGTCAATATCATTAAAGGAACTTGTCACTTAATATAGCCCTCATAAATTATCCTAAGACAATAGCACATTGCCACATTTGCCTCCCCACTTTAATATTATACACTTTCAATAATTCTATGAACTTAATTAGCTACTCCAATCCTAAAATTTCATATTGTTGTTATAAACATTGGAACCTTGCTTGACTATCAATATTTTTATGCTAAGGCATTCCCCTTTTTCCCCTTGTAAAGTCTTCCCATTTTTATTTTTTTTTCATCTTTATTCCACCCTATAGAAATTCATGGTTTTATTGCCTTTGTAATCTAATGTTACCATAATTCCTACAACTTCCTTGAAAATGATCATCACCATTATATAATCTTTTAACTTTACTCGTTGATTGAAAGTATTGCCTTCTCGAAACATGCCATCTTCCATTAGACCTTATATTGATTCTTTTAAAAATATTTTTTTTTCAAATGGTTACTTACTCATGTGCCACCTAAAGAGTATTAAGTTACTAATTTTCATTGAATTCTTATACTTGTTTGTGAAACTTTCACTCACTCCCTTTAAATGTCATATGACTCCTTCCTTTTCATCTAAACATTCCAAGTTGGTCATGGTTATAACAACCACCATTCACTATCATCGAAATCTACAAGTTCATCTTGTATTATTCCTCCATAAGGTATTTTATCAAACATATATTGCTAATATTGGAAATCAAATTTGTAAGCTTTCCTTCCTTTCTTATAGTTGTTGGCTCTTTATAGTTATTTTCCATTGCCACATTCTAATACTTATTACCCATTGCATACTATCTTAGAGTATATTGCTTCAACTTTGAACTTCATTTAATGTATAGTTTTAGGGGAATGTGCCACTCTTCTCTCAATTTCTGAATTAGGATTTCCCACTCCTTGTTTGAACACATTACCTTGGCCAATATACCATTGTTAATCTAGTGTATTATTGCATATCTTATGGTCTCTTCTTAATGTTCATAGTAGAGTCTCTATGTATTCATTCATGTATATTAATCATCATGCCACTGAAAATAGAGATTGTTAATGAAATGAATATCTTTAGAACAACAAAGTTTATTATAAAAATAAACATAAGTAAGGTTAAAATGACACTATTTGTTTTGACTTTATTAAGACCTTTTATGTATCATTCTTCTTTTGAGAACCCTGAAACAAGATTCACCAAATAACTTTTCAAAAATAAAAGATAAACAACACGTCATTTACTTGCATAACCTTAATTATTTGCATCACTATAAATCTATTATTTATCTTTCCCAATTATTCATATAAACTTTCTTTAACACATATAAAAATGTGTATAATAATCATGAATTATATTTTTAGATAATATATTGCCTAATAAAACATCAATATATAATATTGTTTAATCGTTAAAGTCTTTCCCCATTTATTATAAAATTAATTTCACTTAAGTACATTTTATATATATATATATATATATATATATATATATATATATATTTCATGCCTGAGATGCAAGATTTTTATAATTAATTCTTAAGGGCTGACTTCCAATGACTTTAAGAAATTTTCCTTGCAGGTAAAGAGAATCTGCGTGGAAAAGCTTTCGGCTAGGTAAGAAAAGGCTCGGAATTTATTTCCTTAGATTTTAAAAGTCAAACCCTTTAAAAAAATTGGTTTGATTGTAGATCCCTTAAGCCCAAAGAGACACCTGGCACAAGGTAAAGAGACCAACACTTAGGGCTGTCGGTTAGAAAAAAAAGGGGGTCAAAATGTCTACGGCAATAATTCAAGAAAATATTCTTTGAAAACCCTTTGACCAGAGGAAGGGAGCTTCTTCCAGCTCTCAACTTCAGAGAAAATCGATCTTTAACAACTCTTGGCTAGCCCAAGAGATATGGCTCAAAATTTAAATTTTATTTTACAGATTCTTATGAGCAATTTTCTTAACTGTTGAAAGCTTTGAGAGAAATCCCTCGAGGAGAAACATTCCACAAATCGAATTCTAAATTCCCCAAAAAATTAAGTCTCTCTGCAAAATGGGCAATTTTTTTTTGAAATTTGATTTATTAAAGGCACAAAATAGGTTTTTAAAATATTGTAATCCTTCGTAAATATTTGAATAGTAATACTATACATCCATGTAAACAAGATATATGAATTATTTTAAAAATATAGTAATAGCCGATGTACATTAGAGATATGTGGAGTTCTTATTGAATTATATTAAATAATATTATAATATTGTTTGAGCTATATATATATATATATCTATATATATTATTCTAAATGTATATTCTTCTAAATGTATATTTTGTTAAAATTTAAACTATTGTGTATATATATATTTAAATTATTCAAAGTAAAATTATTGATAAATTTAACTAAATATTCCTTTTAATTTTTACCTAGAGGCCATATAGAGTTGAAACATGCTCTCACACCATATGTAACCGCCCCTAAATTAAAACATCCAAATAATTACATCAATTATGCCATTTACAATCAACACACATCGGAGAAAAGGAAACTTATGATATTCCTTACTTGTAATTTCAGAGTTGAATGCTACTTGAATCTTCCTAACCGCAACAATATTTTGGGGACGACTCTCCACCCAACCGTAGGCTCAATTACACAAAATTTTGCAAGGGTAACCACATGCACACACTCTATATGTCAACATGCAACTTTTATTTCTTTGCTTTAAGCTTAACGTAATTTAGTAATTATCTTAATATAATTCTTTATTATTTTATTCCTTTTTCCTTTTGATAACTTTATTTCTTTTTACTATTTTTATAATTTATTTTTATTCATATTTATTTAGAACTCTAATATTGTTATTTACTATTCTGTTTATTTATTATTATTACCTTTTCTTCATTATTTATTATTTATTTACAATTATTATCTTTTCTTTATTGTTTATCATTTATTTCTTATATTTTAATATTATATTATATTATTTATTATTTATTATTTTTATTATTATTAGGGGGCATTGCAATTATTGTTCGTTTATTTTTTTGTTTAATATTCTGAATTAGAATTATAGTCAATTAAATGTGAGGCTTCATCTTGTTTACACTATAAATCCTTTAGTGTTGTGTTTCGATATCGATATTATCAACTTAAGCACTGAATGAGTTATCTTGAGTTATTTACAATTGAAGATTTATCCTTCGATAATACAATTCATGCTTTACATTGAATGAAAAATTAGCTGTTATGCTTCTATGTTAACACATTCCTATATTCCTAATAGTGTATGTTGTTCTCTAAAATCCTCACATTTTATTCTTGCATGAATCTCAGTCTTGATATATAACATTTACTCTTTTTTAGCATAGAGTGGAATGACCATTCTTGCACCTGCTACACATCTTTTTGTCTAACCAGAGCGTATTTTTTATTGTTACTATGTTGATACATTTCTTTCTTCTAAACAATGTATGTTGTTCTATAAAATCCTCATGGTTTACTCTTGCGTGAATTTCAGTCACGATATATAACATTAACTATTTTTCAGGATAGAGTGGAATGAGCATGCATGCACTTGTTGCACCTGTTTTCATCTAACCAAAGTGTAGATTTTAATCTTACTATGTTAATGGATTTGTTTCTTTCTAAAAGTATATGATGTTCTCTAAATCCAAATGTTTTACTCTTGCGTGAATTTCAGTCCCAATATATAATATTAACTATTTTTCAACATAGAGTGGAATGAATGTGCTTACTCCTCCTGCATATGTTTTCATCTAATCTAAGCATAGTTTCCTTTTTTAAACCAATGCACTTATTTTATTTTAAATAAATTTCTACCTTCCTTATATTCGAATTTTATTACTATCATATCTTGTTATTGTTGTCTTCCTCGCTGGGAATCTAACTTCAGAATTGTATATCATCAAATGTTTTCCTTCCTCTTGTGAATGCCACCGCTATTTACTACAATGAAAATATTCACACCTAGTCTTATTCTATTTACATATTGAAAATCTAATAATTATATCATAGGGTTACCCGTTGTGGTGTGTTTATGATGCAGGAGCATTCAGCCCAAGGGAAATCATTGTAAATAGTAGACATAGGGGGTCATGCATTTTTGGAATTAGTTTCCTTAGTTCCAAGTCAATTTAATATTTAGGCTTTTAATGTGTGATTTAATTAAATATTCTCTAAATGAATAAATGAGAACATAGGAAATAGGAAGAGCTTTTAGGCATAAAAGGAATGGATGCAGACCATTAAGTGATAAGGAGGCTTTTCTGTTTTAAAACAGGAAAAGATGGAATAAAGCCTTAAGAGTCTTTTTGTCATATGTATGCATTGCATGTAGAGATTTAGAGCTTTTATTGGAGTGATTTAGGGAAAGGATGGCATTAGTAATCCAATCCAAGTTCTATATAACCATATGTAAGCCTACGGGCAACAAGGAGGCCACTAGAGTTGATAATCGGGCCTGTGAGAGGAGAGGCCACTAGTATTGGGAATCTGGGTTGTGAGGGAGTGAGGGCCTTGTATAATGAAACATTAGGCCTGTGCACATGTGTGAGCGAGACCAAGGAGTCTCGGATGTAACGTGATTTTACATTAATATATATGTGGAGTTAATTCATGTTGTGTCAATTATGTTGGAAATTATTTCATGAATGTGTGAATTATGATGAATTTGTAGGTTCTGTAGGTTGGAGATAGAATTTTGCAGGACACAGGGGAATAAGTAATTAAGAGGAGCCTTTTTCATCCAAGTGAAGACAGAATAGACATGGAGCGCATTGAACCATTAAGCTCTGTGAGAAAGACAGAGACTAAAGGGAGTGAAGGGCTTAAACCCAAAAGGAAGAGCGCACGACGAAGTAATAGAAGGCTAGAACCTTTTTAGGAAGCAATTCATGAGAATCACAAAGAAGTGAAGACAACACTCGGTAGCCATTGGATTAGTTAGATCAATGGTTGAGAGCGTGTCGCAGCGGCAAAGATCTTTTTAAAGTAATCAAAGGGACCTTGAAGATCTATAAAGAAGAAACAATGATTAATCGTAGACCGTTGGATCGTGGCTAGATCAACGGTCACGATTAAATCGCATATCAGTGATCGGAGAGGTGTAATAGCCTTTGGCACCGCCGAAGTGTAAGCTTCGACAGTCCGGATCCAAAAACACTATAGAGTCGAATATAAGGTGTCATCGGGTCCGCAGAAACCCTTGTATCGCATCCGAGCAACGGAGGCAACGATTAACGAAACCACCGATCTTCTGGACCCAAAAATATTATAAGGTAGAGTATAAAGGGCGTCGGGTCCACAAAACCCATCACAGTACGGAGGGCATTCCAGATCCGAAATCCATATAAGGAGGAGTTACAAAAGGCGTCGGGTCCGAGAGGGCCTTTAAGTATTTCGAAGTGGAAAGCTCCGATATACGGAGCCAAAACATTATAAAGGGGAGCTTAAGGGAGGCGTCAGGTCTGCAGACTTGTTACATTACAGAACCGCCGATAGGCCGGACCCAAAACCGTATCAAGGGTCAGCATAAAGGGGCATCAGGTCCGTCGCATCAGAGGAAAGGAGGGGAGTCTATTGTTCATTGTGAGTGCCGAACAGGCGGACCCGACGATAATTATAAAGGCGGGCGTATGAGATTTGAGATCCGCGTATGTTGATTGAAGCGAAATTATATGGTTTTCCCTTGTATTAATGACTGTGGGTTTGGAAGTGTGATTTATTGTGTTTTACAATGTATTAACATATATATGTGGCCGCAGGGTTTTATAGTTTTGCCCATGTATTTATATATATGTGTTTGTGGGCTTAAAAGCCCAAGATAATTAATAATGCGGATGGGTGGTGGCTTCGGATAGAACTAAAGGCGCCAATAAAGTTATAAAAGCAGGACTGGAGTTGTAAGTCCATGATTTTAAAGGTTTAAAGCCTAGAATGCTTCCGATAGGGGTTTGTGGGTTTTAACCACACGTCCAAGGTTTGAGACTTATTTAAAGAAAGGGGATTTTGGCTTATAACCAGGATCTCTTTTCATCAAGTGGTATCAAAGCAGGGAAAGTTTCCTACAGAGAGAAGGATTCCAGAACAGCAGAAGTTGGTATCAGAGCTGGAATAGATCTGTTTGAAGATTCAAGTTTTTAAGTTAAGTTAATTGCATGTGATGAATGAATGTTAGCTTTTGGAACTAATGAATATTGCAGCACAGAGATGCAGTGCAGTTGAGAAGTGAAACAAGATCAACAGGATCTTGAAAGGTGAGCTGATAGGTATTATTTATCTCTGGTTTAAAGGTTATGCTTGGATAATTTGATTTACAGGCATAGTGAAGAAATCTCAGTGGGAAGAAGTAGATCATAGCTAGAGTGCAGTGATGAAGGAGTCCAGCAAGGGATTCTAGGTGAATGTGCCAAAACATAAGGATTCAACAGAGGTTGAATGAAAAGGACAAGTTTGTTCTTGGAAGTTGCAGATGGGAGAAGCCTGAAGGAGTAGTGGAGAATGCTCGAAAGGTTCCAGCAGAGGACCGGTGATTACCGAAAGACCAAATCCAGAGGGAAGGATTGGTGAGGTAAGTGGCAGCAAGAGAGTTTGTTGTTGTAGAGGCTTGATGCAACTCATGGGTAAGAAACTCATGGCAAAGGAGATGACTACTGAAATTCATAAAGGAGAAAGCAGAGGTTCAAAAAAAGGCCAAAGTAGAAAAGAGAAGAAATATGCCAAGGCGAATGGCATAAGACAACAGTTGACTCGGGAAGAGTATGAGAAAGAGAAAGTTGAGATAGGAGTTCATCTTGAGCTATTGATGGATTTGTTATGGGAAAATGTGAAAGACCAGAGACATGGTTTGCTGATGAGGAAGAGAGTGAAGTGGCAGAGGCTACAATAGAAAAGAGGTCGATGGATAAACATGCAGTTAACATAAGAACTGAAGAAGTTTGAGCAGATGATGAGTATACAGTTGAGTCATGAAGAACTCAGAGCAGCTGAGTTGAAAGTGGAGGTTTCCATTGGTGAAACAGAGGAGAAGATCATTGATGATTTCTTGAGTTATTAGGTAAATCCAGATCAACTGGATAATGTAAAACTGTGTATTTTTGTAGCTGAAAATTGTGATGTGATTACAGGTTTTACTACGGAGGATGTGCAATCTTGTGAAACTGTTACAGCACAAGAGGAAGTTCTTATGGATGCAGAAGAAGTGGATGAGTCTGTAGCACAGATAAGTGAAGCAACAGTTGAGACTGTTGAACTTTGTGATTTTCAAACTGAAATTTTGTGTGTGAATGCACAGACTATAAGTGATGATGGTATGCTTCAACAATGCCATAGAGAAATTGCATTGTTGGAATACTTGTTGGAGAATCCAGAGTATGACAGGGAGATTGCAGAAGAAAGAGTTCAGTACAGTGAAAAAGAGGAGAAGGACATCATGGAAACAAATGGTATGAGAGGAAGACTAGTTGATAGTCTTGAGAGTTCTTTAGAGAATGCTTTGGGAAGAGAGAATCAACATACTGATGTGCTGATTGAGAGGGAGAATTCAGAACAGCATATTGAGGTGTTAGCAGAGGGAAGTAAGGCACTCATGCCTTATGATTTTTGTTTTAACAAGTGTTTCGTGAATGCAGGTATTATCGTAGGTGTTGAAGGACATTTGACTCAGTTGAGTAGTCAAATGAAGGAGAAAGACAAGAATCCTGTGGAAATTTATAATCCATGGGATGAGGACGTCATGCTGCTGGAAAGGATGCTGAATGATCAAAATTCATCGCAGAAAGAATCTCAATTTTAGAATTGGGAGTTGCAGATGCATAGAGATAAAGATCATAGAAAGGAGTACATAATTTACCAGTCCAGTAAGTTGCTAATAGGAGAAGACAGGGAAGAATTTTTCCGTAGTAGAAGACAAGAGGGCATGGATGATTGGGTGGCAGTAAGAAATGAGAAGGTAAGAACAGAAACAAGTATAGAAGTAAGAACAAGAGCAAGTATAGAAGCAAGAAGTCAGCAAGTGACGGTAAAAATTGAACGAGTAAGAACTAAGCAAGCCATATTAGCTCAGCAGGCAGCAAGAAATCAGTAGTCTGAAGATTTATTGGACAAGGAAATTGGATTAATCAGAAGAATTATGTTGAAAGTGTCTCAGAGGAAGACATCAGCAAGGAAGAGAAGTAGCAGAAGCAACAACAAAATAAAGACAGATACAGATTGTGAAAGTGCAGCAAGTGGAGCAAGACAGCATAAAGTGTGGAGACCTGGAGAAGAACAACAGACAGAAGCAACAACAAATGGAAAGTTGCAGCACAAGATATGGGATCTAGGGAAACATAGATCCGAACAAACGATCAGGAGATCATGAATATTTTCTACCTTGGGAGTTTGATGCAGGAGCATTCAGCCCAAGGGAAATCATTGTAAATAGTAGACATAGGGGGTCATGCGTTTTTGGAATTAGTTTCCTTAGTTCCAAGTCAGTTTAATATTTAGGCTTTTAAAGTGTGATTTAATTAAATGTTCTCAAAATGAATAAATGAGAACATAGGAAATAAGAAGAGCTTTTAGGCATAAAAGGAATGGATGTGGACCATTAAGTGATAAGGAGGCTTTTCTTTTTTAAAATAGGAAAAGATGGAATAAAGCCTCAAGAGGCTTTTTGTCATATGTATGCATTGCATGTAGAGCTTTAGAGCTTTTATTTGAGTGGTTTAGGGAAAGGATGGGATTAGTAATCCAATCCCAGTTCTATATAACCATATGTAAGCCTACAGGAAACAAGGAGGCCACTAGAGTTGATAATCGGGCCTGTGTTTGGAGAGGCCACCAGTATTGAGAATCTAGTTTGTGAGAGAGTGAGGACCTTGTATAATGAAACATCAGGCGTGTGCGGCTGTGCACGTGTGTGAGCGAGACCAAGGAGTCTTGGATGTAACCTAATTTTACATTAATATATATGTGGAGTTAATTCCTGTTGTGTCAATTATGTTGGAAATTATTTCATGAATGTGTGAATTATGATGAATTCATAGGTTCTGTAGGTTGCAGACAGAATTCTGCAGGACACAGGGGAATAAGTAATTAAGAGGAGCCTTTTTCATCCAAGTGAAGACAAAATAGCCTTGGAGTCCATTGAACCATTAAGCTCTGTGGGAAAGATAGGGACTAAAGGGAGTGAAGGGATTAAACCCAGAAGGAAGAGCGCGCGGCGAAGTAATAGAAGACCAGAACCTTTTTAAGAAGAAATTCATGAGAATCGCAAAGAAGTGAAGATGACACTCGACAGTCATTGGATTAGTTAGATCAATGGTTGAGAGCGTGTCGCATCAGCAAAGATATTTTTAAAGTAATCAAAGGGGACCTTGAAGATCTGTAAAGAAGAAACAGTGATTAATCGTAGACCGTCAGATCGTGGCGAGATCAACGGTCACGATTAAATCGCATATCGGGGATTGGAGAGGTGTAATAGCCTTTGGCACCGCCGAAGTGTAAGCTCCGACAGTCCGGAGCCAAAAACACTATAGGGTCGAATATAAGGTGCCATCAGGTCCGCAGAAACCCTTGTATCGGATCGGAGCAATAGAGGCAACAATTAAGGAAACCGCCGATATTCTAGACCCGAAAATATTATAAGGCAGAGTATAAAAGGTGTCGGGTCCACAAAACCCATCACAGTACGGAGGGCATTCTGGATCCGAAATCCATATAAGGAGGAGTTGTAAAAGGCGTTGGGTCTGAGAGGGCCTTTAAGTATTGCGAAGTGGAAAGCTCCGATATCCGGAGCCGAAGCATTATAAAGGGGAGCTTAAGGGAGGCATTGGGTCTGTAGATTCGTTACATTACAGAACCGCCAATGAAGAACCGCCGATAGGCCGGACCTGAAACCGTATTAAGGGTCAGCATAAAGGGTGTCAGGTCCGTCGCATCGGAGGAAAGGAGGGGAGTCTATTGTTTATTGTGAGCGTCGAACAGGCAGACCCGCCAATAATTATAAAGGCGAGCGTATGAGATTTGAGATCCGCGTAAGTTGATTGAAGTGAAATTATATGGTTTTCCCTTGACCGCAGGTTCGGAAGGGTGATTTATTGTGTTTTACAATGTATTAACATATATATCTGGCCGCGGGGTTTTATAGTGTTGCCCATGTATTTATATATATGTGGCTGTGGGCTTTAAAAGCCCAAGATAATTAATAACGCAAATGGGTGGTGGCTTACAATAGAACTAAAGGCGCCAATAAAGTTATAAAAGCGGCAGGGGAGTTGTAAGTCCATGATTTTAAAGGTTTAAAGCCTAGAATGCTTCCAATAGGTATTTTTGCGTCTTAACCACAGGTCCAAGGTTTGAGACTTATTTAAAGAAAGGGGGTTTTTGCTTATAACCAAGATCTCCTTTCATCAATTTAGGACTGACAGTTACACATAGAGTGGGAGGGCTATCTAGTCCTCAGTGATGTAGTCTTAGGTTGTCCTCAATTATGAGGACAATCTATGCACCAACACCACCCATGGAAAAAACAACAACTCTCGCATCTGTAAGAGAGTGAGCCTAGATCATATGGATCCATAGATTCTTGACATTTCTTTGATTAAATATTGACATGAACACTCAAACTAGCATTACCTTATTCAATATTATGAATGCAACTACTTCTGCTCTAGACCTAAATTCTAGTGCATGCCCCCCTCCATTTTTTTCAATCTTTATCATAAACCTTGCACCCTACTAACCACCACACCATATTTTCTCAACTCTCTCTTCTATTTCATAATTTGATGTGTCCTTCACACTCAGAGACCACTGAAATCACATGCCCAAGTTCTCATGAGCGACCTATCATGATGTTGATCTGTTAGAAGAGAACCAATAGTATGCCATCCTACTTCCCAGATCAAACCCATTAAGGTATGTAGCATTGTTGTGAACCCTCACATGATGATCTTTCTCTTGGTGGATGGTCATGGCGTCCATTTAGCAACCCCTACTTGGCCCTCTAACTCAACCTACTTTAGGACTACATCTCTCCTAGCCTCCTCGATCAAATGAGAGTTTTCTAAATTTATGTTCTTTCCATCATCCTAAGGCCTCCTTAAATAGATTTTCATAGGCCTATAGGAACCCTCAAGAACTTACGGGTTTTATCCACTTAGACCTGAGGAAATATTAATTTTCCTTTCTAATTTTCTTTTATATTTTGAACCTGTTGTGGTCACCAACAACCCCCCTTCTTCACTTGACATTAGCAATAGCGTCAAGCAAAGAGGGGACCCTGAAAAAAAATCCCAAAAAATATTTTTCTAAAGTTTTTGTATTTCTCTCCCTAAGGCTTAAATCGCATCGCAAAGAAAGGCCGAAGCATTGCTCGAGCGCGAAAAGCAAGACTGCGAAGGAGCGATGCGAAGTGCATCGCGTCGCATACATCACACGTGCCCCTTTAAAAGAAGACCTTCGAGAAATGCTGATCGCTGATATGCGATATCGCAAATCGCAAACATCGCGCTATACACCATAACCATTAAACAAAATTTGCGATATCAGCGATTTGCGATCTGCGATGGAAGCAATCTGCGATCTGCAATCACTGCGATCTGCGATCACTGCGATTTGCGATATCATTAATCTGCAATCTGCGATCACTGCGATCTGAAATCACTACGATTTGCGATATCATTAAACTGCGATCTGCGATCTGAAAAGACTCATCACACGATAAACCCAAAATACCAAGCGCGCGCCTTAAAGGAAATTAATTACCGCATGCTTGAGTATCAAGGAATGATTGCATCGCATTTATCGAAGAGTCAAGTCATGATGCATGTCAGGATTATGCATTCATTAGAGTTTAATGCTTTTAATGTCAATCTTTTCATTTCCCTTCTTCTTTGCGTAGAATGCAAGACACGCAACTGATATAAATCTATATGCAGGAAACATCTGATAGAAAGGGGAAAGCGCCAATCAAACAGCAGAGAGAAGATGCCTCCGCAAACGAACGCCGCATGCAGCAGGGCCGCGGATTCCAGACTATCAGACAACCGGCACTGATGAAATTAGACTATCCAGGACTCAGAGTCAAAAGCGCACAAAAGCAGCGTGTTCACAAAAGATCTTAAAGCTCAGACTGGGTAAAGCAAAAAGAGAAACGCAAGTGAAGGAGGACGCTCCAGAAAAGCCTGGAACAAAGAACGGAAGAAATTTTTGACACAGGGAGTTGCCCATACAGCACGACTCCTAACTCACTCAGTCATTCGCACGACCGGAAACCAAAACAGCAACAGCAAAATCAGTTCGAGAAGAACCTGGGTTGTGCTAAGTATACACGCGGCGAATACACCCAGCTAGAGAAAGGTTTTCGAAAATATCTTCTGGTCTGCTGGAAGGAAGTGCCAGCTCCTGTTATTTCCACTTTTATCTCCCGAGTAAAATAAGAAAGCAGCCAGCCGACTCTTCCCAGGAAAGCATTGCGCAGTTGACAGCACTAAAGAGAATATACAGAAACGGTCAGAAATTAGATTTAAAAGTTTTAGAAATAAATTTGCTTTTAGTAAAGGGCGGTCATTTGAAGCCGATTCCCTAGATTCGTGTAAATAATATCAATTAGCTAGTAGTATTTAACCCTTCTCACGGCATTTGGAGAAGGGTCCGGAAATCTGTCAAAAAACTTATCCTCACAACATGCACTTCTGCACCCTCAGAGGAGGTTTTTGATGAATAGATGGATCAAGATTTATTTATGTTTGCATTTTAATATCTGTTACTGATGTTGCACTTTTGTACTCTTAGCAGATGTTAGAACAAGTAGAAATAAATCATTATTACTTGAAGTTTATTAGTGAAGTTAGTCATAAATGGTACTTTTATCTCTTGACTAGATTCTGCTAGTATCCCTAAAGTGATATGTAGCTGAGTTCTTTATATGTTATTGTATGAATGTTTGCATTACCATTTGGAACTTCTGTATGGTGGGATCATTTAATCATGCTTAATATATAGAAGACTGATTATGCGATATGCTGTTCACAACTATTCTGCCTAACTTCTTATGCAGAATGGTTTATCTTTATTGATTTATATTCTGATATCAGTTGAATGATCTTTATTACCAGCTGCTGTTAGAAATCTTTCTAGATCGCATAAACAAAAGAAAAACACCCAGGGTTAGCATAGATCAGATGTATTTCTCTTCATTAGATTACATTAGCATAGAGTTAGTTTAGCAGTTAGAATCGAGACTAGTTTAGAAAAACCCCTAGATTAATATCATCAGACTCTACGCACACACACACACCCATCACATTGGGAAACTGGTCCCATTATCCCCAGTCGGACCCGCTACTCCAAACGGGCAAGGAGCCGCCAACCAGGTTCCCGACCGGGTGGGTATCCCCCTTGTTGTTGATCCGACTTCGGGCCCCTCAACATTTCTGGCGCTAGAAGGAGGGCCTGAGCTATGAATGGCGCATAATTCAAAATTCAAATACCATTCTAAGAGCAAATCACCCTCACCAACTTCCCCGACTTCCCCGGTACGACTAAACTCGGAACTGGAAGTCGCTCGGACATCCACCACTGCTATACATCCCGATACATCAGAACAACTCATTGTCGATCCCCCTGAAGTTCAAACCTTGATCCAAAAACTCCATGGATTCTCTATTTTTAACCAGAAATCTGATAAATCTAAAGGCAGCTTGACTTCGCAATACAACCCTGCTCATCCCCTGACTCGATTGAAGAGTGAAAAGTTCGGCATTCAGCCAACTGAAATCCCTCTCCCCACTAGGAAAAGAGCAAGGAAAGCACTTCAAGAGTCTGACAGAGAGACTCTTTTATCCACCTCGTCCATTTCAACTCCCTCTCCGCGAAGTCAACCACCCACATCTCCACCTCAAATCACTCATCCATCTTCCGCAAACCTTCCTCCACAATCGTCAAAAATCGTAACATCTCTATCTTCTCAACCTCGAAGATCATCTTCTACACTTTTATTAACCAGCAGCTCAGCGATGGCACAATCTCCATGGAACAACCCTGGGGCGGTTTTAATGCCTCCACCCCTGAGTCCAATACCTGCCCATCCTGAGAAGTGGTTACCAAAGTTCAATCCAGAAACTGGAATGCTAGCTGAGGAACATATCAATAATTTCATGCTTTCTGTTAATCTCAACGGGGTCACCAACGAAGATGCCGTGGTCCGACTCTTCCCCTATACAATGCAAGGGACAACCGGGTCATGGTACTTTTCGCTACCCTCCGGATCTATCACCAGCTGGGATATTTTTCAAAATCAATTTCTCACCAAATTCGGCGATGATAGATCGACAGCGACGCTGATCAATGATCTGTCCAATCTTAAAGCTGAGGCTAGAGAACCCATTAAAGATTTTAACTTACGGTTCAACAAGATCCTAAATAAAATCCCCGCTGCTTCCCAGCCCAGCGAGGAAGTAAGATGCGAATGGTACATCACGGCCTTACCTTCAAACTTGGCCATCTTCGTAGATAGGGCAAGCAAGACAACCTTAGTCGAAAACTTGGCTGAGGCATTGGCAGTCGAAAGACGCGTAGTAGCCCTAGAAAAGAGATCTACAATCGAAGAGCGTAAATCTAAGAAAATCTCTTTCAAAGAAGAAACCAAGAAGAAGCAAATGAAGGATCCTTTCGACATGGAAGGATTACAAAAAGTCTTGAAAGCCATGTCTAATGAGATGATTGACATAAGAAAGCAAGTAGCAGAATCATCCCCAAGAAAGCCTTTTAGGAATTTCAAAAGAAATCCCCCTATGGAGACGAAGCCACCCAACGTGGTCTCAAGTGTGGAATCTGAAGAAGAAGAAGAAGAGAGCACCATCGAGACGCAGACCGACGACGAAGAAGTGGTGGAACTGCAAGGAATGTGGGATTTCATCCTCCCACAAGAGGAAGATCAAGAAGCACTTCCGGTAAGCACACGAAGCAGAAATCAACTTGATCCTCCCCAGACTACCCCAAAACAGAAGGGCGCAAGCCCTCCAGCAAAAGAAAAGGTCGCAACAAAGAAGACAACCCCTAAAGCGACCTCATTTAGTCCAGTCCAATCAGAGCAATCGCCTCCATCAAAGACACTAATAGTGTCGGATGAAATGGAGTATAACATCATCGACGACATGAAGAAGACTAGGGCTAATATCACCCTGTACGAGTTGAGCAAATTGAAACACCAACAGAAGATCATGATGAAAGAGTTACACGCCGTACCTACTGCACCTCTACCTACAGCTATAGCTTCCCATAATATAGGAAGACCCCCAATCAACGCGATCAATAAAATCGATCCAAATGACATCGCTTTGATTGGAGGGAGGTCTAGATTTCACACTCCTCCTTTCCTCCTCACTTATGAGATCTTTAACAGAAACGTGCATAACTGCTTGGTTGATTCTGGTGCTTCAACCAATATTCTACCCAAGTCAATATGTGCCAAACTTAACGTTCAACCGCAAAAATCCGCAGTGCGCATAGTTCAACTTGATCGATCACAAGTCAAAGTGATAGGCGAACTTAATCAGGTGAACATAAGACTGTCGTCCAACCCCAAGGTATGCCAGGTCATCGATATTCTAGTTGCTGACATCCCGGAATTTTATGGTCTAATTCTTAGCAGGGATTGGTCCGAGAAGCTCCACGGATACTTTTCGACTGACTGGTCACACATGTGGTTACCCTTAAACGGGAAACCAAATCAAATAAAGGTTGAACGAGAACTGCACCAAAAGTACATAGTGACGGATTTGGAGGGAGAGAACGAAGCCATAGCATACAACAGCAGCATCATAGGCAACTACTCGGTAGACTCTTTCCTTGGAAATTTCAATGCTCACATATCACCATATTTAGAAAATTCAATCGTGTCCCAAGTAGAAAACTTTTCCCAGACTGATGATTCAAAATGTGTTAGTTTCTTAGATAACCCTGTAAATACTTCTTTATTTTGGAAATTATATTTTGATGGCTCTAAGTCCAATGAGGGAGCGGGAGCAGGATGCGTCTTGATTAGCCCAGACGGAAATAAGACCATGCTCACATGCAGGCTGGAGTTCGATTACACGAACAACACAGCGGAATACGAAGCCTTGGTGCAAGGCCTATACAAAGCAATCGGCTGCAACGTGAAACATCTTCAAGTCTTTGGAGATTCCGAGATCGTCGTCAAACAGGTACGTAACACCATACACTGCCTGTCTAGTCATTTAAAGCACTATCAATCTTTAGTGCAAGATCTCACTGCGCATTTTACAGCATTCAATATTTCATCAATCCCAAGACTTCACAATGCAAGCGCAGACCTGCTAGCAAACGTAGCCTCCAGACTCATCCCCTCCGAAGACTTTAGTCCAGATAGGTTTTCCATAGAAATAATTTTTAAACCGTCTATCCCTGACAACATCACCAACTTGAGAGTATTCAACGACGACCCAGACATTGTAAGTTTCCTTACCTCTGAAGGATCCTACTCAAACCAGATAATCGACGAGGACTGTCATGACCACCAAATACAACAAAATGGCACTGATAATGCTATACCCAAATTAGTGGTCAAATTAGAAGATTTGTATGACTTAAAAAGTCGGTTCAAAAAGTCAGCTAACGCCAAACTTTACAGTTCAACTCTGAACTACGAACCAGTGAACTTAGGAACCGAAGAGAAACCCCAAAACGTCAATCTAGGCCAAGGCCTGGCTCCTGAAGAAAAGTCAGCATACATCCGTCTTCTACGACAGTACAAAAACGTCTTTGCCTGGAACTACGATGAGCTGAAAACTTATAACACTTCTATCATTCAACACACTATCCCTATGATTGACAACGAGAAACCCGTCCAACAGAAGCTCAGGAAAATCCACCCCAACCTCGAAAGTCAGATAAAAACTGAGCTGAATAAGTTGTTGAGAGCCAAAATAATTTTCCCGGTCAGACATTCCAAATGGGTATCCAATATGGTACCTGTTAGGAAGAAAAACAGAGATATTAGAATCTGCATCGACTTCCGGAATCTCAACAAAGCCTGTCAGAAAGACAATTTTCCCCTCCCACCTATGGAGCAAATATTACAGGCTGTAGCACGCTCAAAATTGATGTCTTTCCTAGATGGATTTTCAGGATATAATCAAGTGCTGGTACACCCAGACGATCAGCTAAAAACCACCTTCCGAACTAAATGGGGTACCTACACGTATCGGAAGATGCCGTTCGGTCTGATCAACGCCGGCGCTACTTTTCAAAGAGCTATGGACATTGCGTTCAAAGGGTTAGTCAATAAATCAGTAGTGATTTATCTGGATGATATAACTGTGTACTCCAAGAACCGAAGCGACCATCTCAAAGATTTGAAGCAAATCTTTCAAAGATGTTTAAGGTATGGAATCTCGCTTAACCCGAAGAAATCTTTTTTCGCATTGAGTGAAGGAAAATTGCTAGGGTTCATAGTGTCCAAATCGGGCATTCACATTGAACCTGACAGAATCAAAGAAATTTTCGAGATATCCATGCCCCATAACAAAAAGACCAAGCAATCTTTCCTAGGACAGATCAATTTTGTGAAAAGATTTGTCCCAGATTTTTCACGTATTATTTCTCCTTTACAAAAAATGATAAAAAAGAATTCAAACTTTAAATGGGGTCTAGACGAGCACGAAGCGTTTAACTTAATCAAACAAGCCATCATTAAAGCTCCATCCCTAGCAACCCCAAATTTTTCAGAACCATTCATCTTATACACGTTTGCCTCAGAAAATTCTTATGCTGCGATCTTGACCCAGGCAAACCAGGAAAAGGCAGAAGCCCCAATCGCATTCTTTAGCTCAAACTTACAAGGTGCTGAGCTGAAATATTCGGACGTAGAGAAATAGGCATATGCCGTTTTCAAAGCGGTCAAATATTTCAGACCCTTCTTGCTAAAGGCCCATACCAAGGTCATAGTACCATTCCCAGCGGTAAGAAACCTCCTGATTCAGAAAGACGTGGGTGAAAAGAGAGCGAATTGGATCACCGCCTTGCAAGAATACGACCTGGAAATCAAGCCGGCACACATCGTAAGAGGCCAAGGCTTCTGCAAGATGTTAGCCGGAGCATCACAAATCCCCGAAGAATCGCCTGAAGAGGTACACACATATGAGGTAATCCTAAACGACGCAGAATCATTTTATGCTGACATCATTTATTTCCTGAAAAACGGATATGCTCCATTTCACCTGGATCACATCAAAAAGAGAGCCCTGAGGTTGAAAGCTAAACAATATCAGCTCGTAGATGATGTCTTGTTTAAAAGAAACTATGATTCCGTGCTTCTTAGATGTCTTGAGAAAACTGAAGCCGAAAAGGTTTCGCAGGAACTCCACGATGGGCCAGCAGGTGGACACTATGCTGGAGAAGCCACCGCACACAAAATCTTACGTGCAGGATACTACTGGCCCACGCTGATCAAAGACTCGTACAATCACGTAAGAAAATGCCAAGTCTGCCAAACAGCTGCAGGGAAACAAAAGAAGTCATCCATGCCACTGCAGCCGGTTAACATCGAACAGTCGTTCAGCCAATGGGGCCTGGACATAATAGGTGAGATCGTTCCTCACTCCTCTAAACAGCATAGGTATATCCTCACTGCAATTGACTATTTTACTAAATGGGTAGAGGCAGTTCCTCTCAAGACAGCTAATTCTGAAAACATTGTTGAATTCATAGATCAGTTTATCATTACTAGGTTTGGATTGCCAACGGCCTTAATATTTGATAATGCTTCATATTTTTCTGGAAATACCATGACTGAGTTCGCACTCAAAAGAGGGTTCAAACTGAAGTATTCTGCCAACTACTATCCGCAAGGTAATGGGTTGGCTGAATCAACGAACAAGAACCTAATCAGGATCATCAAAAAGACAGTCGACCAAAACCAAAAGAATTGGCACAAAGCGCTGGTAAACGCCATATGGGCAGACAGAATTACCAAGAAAGCCTCTATCGGGACTTCTCCCTTTAATTTGGTTTACGGGAGGGAAGCAGTTCTTCCTACTCACTTACTCATTCCCTCCTTGTCCTTAGTACAATACATTGATGAAGTACCTACTTCTCCCTTACAACTAAGGCAAATGGAAATAATCAAGTTAGAAGAACGACGAGAGCATGCCAAGAAAACCCATGCTCACCACCAAGCGCTGATAAAATCCTCTTTTGATTCGCACATAATGACCAGAAAAAACTTTCAGATGGGAGACTTAGTTCTGAAATGGGATAAGGCTCACGAAGAAAAGGGCAAACATACGAAATTCCAGAAGCTATGGCTTGGTCCTTTTCAAATCGTAGAAGTCATAGGCCCATCGACTTTTGTGTTGCAGGACTTGACAGGCAGGAGAGATTCTCTGCCTGTAAACGGACAAATCCTCAAAATGTATTTCCCATAGAAGGTCATCCTTCTATTTTTGTAGGATAATTTTAGTTTTATTTTTATTTCTTTTAGTTTTTATTTTTTATAAATAAGGTTGGTTGTGAACGATCATAAATAGTATTCATGAAGAAACATACCATTTCTCTATCAGATTTTGATTTCACTTGTATAAATAGCAAAACTTTTCGAAAAATCTGACTTTTATTATTGACAGGTAGAGTTAACTTTAGCCTGAATGTGATGTTAGTTTTAACTTTACAAAGAAATCTGGGGTGAAAGTAACTTTTGGCAAAAAATTGTTTTATGCCAATGCAATGAAAAGTATCATCGATAGCAAAATAAGTATTCTCTGCAAAACTGCTGTTCTTAAACTCTATTATTGTCGCCCAGAGCTTTCTTAAGGAAAAACAATGACTTCCTCCCTGCTAAGGAGAATCGCAGCATCCAGAGAAACAATCCAAGGAAACACTATATCTCAAAGAATAAGAGGTCTCATCGCGAGCCGGCTTATCATGATCACAGATGTTATAACTTGCTGACTTTGCCACTACTGTCTATCAAAACAGGGCAACGACTCAAGATTGTTGCAATCAAAAGACAAGGGGTCTCATCACGAGCCAGCTTGTTCAGCAAAAGTGTAAATCAAGTGGATGACTGTGTCATAATTTGGCCACCAAACCTTTGTTCTTTAGAGAATAAAAAATTAAAAAAGAAAGAAAAAGTGTCAAAAGGGTTTTTCTCTGGAATGTTGTAAATAACCTCAAGCAGGAAAAAGGATCATTGCTGGATAACATGGTAACCCTGTCGAGGCTATGGACGCTTGCGGGCAGCAGAGGCTCTACCTACGACAAAGGAGCATACTTTACAAAGCCAGTACGCAGAGAAGACCTTATTTTGTCTTTGAAAAGACTGAGTAATGACTAGGTATGAATACAAGAAATAACCCAGAGGAAACAAACAATCAGAATGAAATAAGAAGTTGTGACGAAGCATCATTGACAGGATAAAAGGTAATACTCTATCTATCCATAACAAAATTTAGGCATAAGAAAACTTTTCTGTTTTGGAAGTGAAAATGCAATAGAACAAGCAGAGATAACTGGTTCTTCACACTGAATCGCCATTGTTGTGGTCACCAAAAACCCCCCTTCTTCACTTGACATTAGCAATAGCGTCAAGCAAAGAGGGGACCCTGAACAAAAATCCCAAAAAATATTTTTCTAAAGTTTTTGTATTTCTCTCCCTAAGGCTTAAATCGCATCGCAAAGAAAGGCCGAAGCATTGCTCGAGCGCGAAAAGCAAGACTGCGAAGGAGCGATGCGAAGTTCATCGCGTCGCATACATCACACGCACCCCTTTAAAAGAAGACCTTCGAGAAATGCCGATCGCTGATATGCGATATCGCAAATCGCAAACATCGCGCTATACACCATAACCATTAAACAAAATTTGCGATATCAGCGATTTGCGATCTGCGATGGAAGCAATCTGCGATCTGCGATCATTGCGATTTGCGATATCATTAATCTGCGATCTGCGATCACTGCGATTTGCGATATCATTAAACTGCATTCTGCGATCACTGCGATCTGTGATCACTGAGATCTGCGATCTGAAAAGGCTCATCACACGATAAACCCAAAATACCAAGCGCGCGCCTTAAAGGAAATTAATTACCGCATGCTTGAGTATCAAGGAATGATTGCATCGCATTTATCGAAGAGTCAAGTCATGATGCATGTCAGGATTATGCATTCATTAGAGTTTAATGCTTTTAATGTCAATGTTTTCATTTCCCTTCTTCTTTGCGTAGACTGCAAGACACGCAACTGATATAAATCTATATGCAGGAAACATCTGAGAGAAAGGGGAAAGCGCCAATCAAACAGCAGAGAGAAGATGCCTTCGCAAACGAACGCCGCATGCAGCAGGACCGCAGATTCCAGACTATCAGACAACCGGCACTGATGAAATTAGACTATCCAGGACTCAGAGTCAAAAGCGCACAAAAGCAGCGTGTTCACAAAAGATCTTAAAGCTCAGACTGGGTAAAGCAAAAAGAGAAACGCAAGTGAAGGAGGACGCTCCAGAAAAGCCTGGAACAAAGAACGGAAGAAATTCTCGACACAGGGAGTTGCCCATACAGCACGACTCCTAACTCACTCAGTCATTCGCACGACCGGAAACCAAAACAGCAACAACAAAATCAGTTCGAGAAGAACCTGGGTTGTGCTAAGTATACACGCGGCGAATACACCCAGCTAGAGAAAGGTTTTCGAAAATATCTTCTGGTCTGCCGGAAGGAAGTGCCAGCTCCTGTTATTTCCACTTTTATCTCCCGAGTAAAAGAAGAAAGCAGCCAGCCGACTCTTCCCAGGAAAGCATTGCGCAGTTGACAGCACTAAAGAGAATATACAGAAACGGTCAGAAATTAGATTTAAAAGTTTTAGAAATAAATTTGCTTTTAGTAAAGGGCGGTCATTTGAAGCCGATTCCCTAGATTCGTGTAAATAATATCAATTAGCTAGTAGTATTTAACCCTTCTCACGGCATTTGGAGAAGGGTCCGGAAATCTGTCAAAAAACTTATCCTCAGAACATGCACTTCTGCACCCTCAGAGGAGGTTTTTGATGAATAGATGGATCAAGATTTATTTATGTTTGCATTTTAATATCTGTTACTGATGTTGCACTTCTGTACTCTTAGCAGATGTTAGAACAAGTAGAAATAAATCATTATTACTTGAAGTTTATTAGTGAAGTTAGTCATAAATGGTACTTTTATCTCTTGACTAGATTCTGCTAGTATCCCTAAAGTGATATGTAGCTGAGTTCTTTATATGTTATTGTATGAATGTTTGCATTACCATTTGGCACTTCTGTACGGTGGGATCATTTAATCATGCTTAATATATAGAAGACTGATTATGCGATATGCTATTCACAACTATTCTGCCTAACTTCTTATGCAGAATGGTTTATCTTTATTGATTTATTTTCTGATATCAGTTGAATGATCTTTATTACCAGCTGCTGTTAGAAATCTTTCTAGATCGCATAAACAAAAGAAAAACACCCTGGGTTAGCATAGATCAGATGTATTTCTCTTCATTAGATTACATTAGCATAGAGTTAGTTTAGCAGTTAGAATCGAGACTAGTTTAGAAAAACCCCTAGATTAATATCATCAGACTCTACGCACACACACACACCCATCACATTGGGAAACTGGTCCCATTATCCCCAGTCGGACCCGCTACTCCAAACGGGCAAGGAGCCGCCAACCAGGTTCCCGACTGGGTGGGTATCCCCCTTGTTGTTGACCCGACTTCGGGCCCCTCAACAGAACCCCATTTTGGGCCCAAAACCCACTTTCCTGGGTTCTTTCCCACAAATGCTTTTGTGAGCAAAATCACACAAACTCGTTTCACTATGCTTATGGAGTATCTCCATGCTACACAATTCAAGGACATAGTCTAGTTGTAGTAATTGTCACTTGGTCAAGCTCTTGTAGTCAAGCGAGGACATAGTTGGTTTCGCATGTTATAAATTAAGGGTAGTTGGGAGAACATGATATTTAGGGAAGGTGATGGCATGCGAAGGAGTGAAAAAGGGGTGCTAACACATTTCGGTCAATGTCAATGCATACTTATTAGTGTTAGGGAGTGTTGAGGCACCACAAGAGAGAACTAGGTCAAAGTGCATGGAAAGGAATGAATAAGAGTGTGTTCTAGGGAGTTTCAGCTAATTTAAGTGTGCTAAGGATGAAGTTTGTTAGGATAAGTTCAGAATAAGACTTGAAGGAGGCAGGCCTATAATTGAAATAATAGGATCGACATAGTAGTTTTAGACAAAGGGATAATTTGTTATGGGAACAACAATTTTTTTCCTTTAGCTATTATTTTATATGAGATGTGGCACACTTTGGGTGCATCCTCATGTTTTAAATTATTCTAGATAATTTCATATTGTACATTGTTGTGTATACGTTTTGGGGCACTAGATTGTGTCCACTTATATCTTGTGTGTCCTGTGCATATTGTGGTTCTTGCAAACTCTCAGTTAATTCTCTACTATTTATATGAACTGGACATACATCTGAAATGTTTCCTGTGTAAGCTATATTTCTTGGTTGTTTTATGGCCGTGGCCAGATGTGATCCCTATCCTGGTTATTAGTTAAGTGGAATAATTTGAGCTTGGACATGAGTAGCCTTAGATGTGTTACACGTATTTCATAGGTGAAAAACACACATCCTACTTGTAGTAGGTGCAATTGGTCAAGTTGTTGTGGTTGAAGCACACCATTGTTACATAAACTGCAGTAGCCAAGGACTTGATTGGGTTCCCAAGTCGTGAAAACATGTAAGGCAATATGTGAGGGCATGAATTCCAAGGCATGATAGGGAATGCTAGGGCATGCTAACATGTGCTAGAGAGTGCAAAGGCATGTCAAACATGCTAAGATGTGCCAAGTGCTAAGGCAGTCGTAGATGTGCAAGGGTGTGATAATGCGTGTGAGGGAATATAAAGGCAACATAAGGGAGAAAGAAGTTAAAATAGAATGAAATGAACACATAAGAGGGTCAATAAGTCACCATTTACCATTTCCAAGAGGGGAATTCAAAGAACACCAACACTAAGTTCCAATAGGTGCCAAGTCTTAGCGCATTTTAAGTGCCAAATTTTCCTTTGTTGTTTCTCATATACTTTCCAATAATTGATCTCAAATAAATTTAATAATAAACCATGACAAAGCATACCAAGGCATCTCAACTCATGCTAATCATGATAAGACTTTCCAAGAACCAACACGCACCAAATGCGAATGTGTGTCATAGAGTGTTATGGATGTTATGAAGTGGCAGGGCATGTCGAAGAGTGTTAAGGTGTGCTAGATAGTATCACTGCATGCTGAGGAGTTTTAGTGAGTACTAGGAAAAAATAATGGAGCACTAGATCAAAATGCATGGAAGTGAATGAATATGAGGGTGTGCAAGGGGGTATCAATAAGTGCTAGCTGTCATGCCAAGGAGGGAGTGACAAGGTATGCTAAGCACTGGTAAGGCATGCTAGGAAATAGAAGGGCATGTCAAGAAGTGATAGAGTGTGCTAGGGGGTTCTAGGGTGTGCTAACATGTGCCAAATAGTTCAAAGGCATGCCAAGGCATTATAGCTACTAAGGAATGCTAGGGTGTGCAGGGTGCTAGGGTATTCCAATATGTTTCAAGGAGTGTTAAGGAAAAAAGGGGAGAACCAAGCAAAAATATAAGGAAATGTACATATACGAGGGTAAATAAGTCAAGACTTTATCCTTTTCAAAAGGGGCATGCTAGGCACAATAAAAATAGGTTCCAATACATGCCAAGTTCCAATGTGTGCCAAGTTCTAATGTATGTCAATGCATGCCAAGGTGTTCTAGATCATGCTAGGAACTACATGACATGAAACATATGATAGGAGTGTGGTATAATGTGCTAGGGAATGAAAAAATGTTCTTGGGTGTCCTAGTCATGGCAATATGTTCTAGGTACAAATATGTTCCAAGAGATGTGAGGTGACAAGGAATGTTAGTTTGTGCCAGAACATGTCAAGGTGTATGAGGACAACTAATGAGTGTTAGGTATCTCTCATTAATATAATTGACAAATATTGATTATGTTTTAAATAAAATAGTCCCTACACACACTAGTGGAACTTTATCTAAAGGGAATGTGCTAGATAATAAACCTGATAGAGATGAATCATGTGTTGACTCATAGGAAAACTATATTCTCATTACTTGAGCGAAATGGTGCACACAAATTACTTCTTCACAAACTGACTAACTCTAACCACTATGGCCTTGGACACATAATGAAAAAGACTCCAAAAAAATGGTCTTGAATTGTTATCTTTTGACAAAACATGTATTAACAAAAACATAGCATCATCAAAAACTCATTGGAGTGATCAATGATGACGAACATTTTTTGACCATCACCAAAAGAAACCAAAAAGAGAATTGGTGAGGGTCAATAAAATATCATTACTAGAAGTGTCACCAAAGGGAGAATTAGTGATGAGCCTTTAACGTCCCTCACCAAAAGTGTCATTGAAAATGGATTTGGTGACAAACATGAAAGGACCATCACTATATGCACTTACAATAATGATTTTTTAAGGACCGTCACCATATGCAACATTGGTGACAAATATTAAAGGTCCATCCCAAGAATTACCCTCACCAATGACATTTTTTGTTGTAGTGATACACTCATTGTTTGGTGGTTCGTCGAATAATATGGGGTCTCGGTGGTTCGTTGAAGAATCTGCGGTCTCGATGGTTCATTAAATATACTTAGGGTCATGGAATAATCATATATATATATATATGGTACAACTCTATCAACCTCACATTGGGTTTTCCACACACAATACAACTCTAACAGATTCATACGTTCGCACTTGCCCTCCTCTTGCTAAGTTTTTCCTACTTACACTATGAGTACTTCCCCTCATATTTCTAAGGCCACCTATAGAAAAGGGAGACCAAGTAAAATTTCCATAAGGAGTCTTTATGAGTACATTAAATATTTAGAAAGACAAAGAGAAGAAATAGAAAACCATTTTAAACTATAATCAACTAAAATGCTTGACAATAACCACAAATTGTTAGAAAATAAATTAATCGCACTTGAGACAATAATAATCAA
Source organism: Pinus tabuliformis (assembly GCA_031772625.1). Classification (NCBI taxonomy): domain Eukaryota; kingdom Viridiplantae; phylum Streptophyta; class Pinopsida; order Pinales; family Pinaceae; genus Pinus; species Pinus tabuliformis. The sequence goes on from CM062813.1 coordinate 418,063,465, forward strand.
CCCTAAATAACAGAAAAGATAAATTAGATACTAAGCCCATAAAAGAGGAAATTAATAAACTAATTAATCTTGACCATGAGCGCCACAAAAGATCCTTACACTTTATAATTGTTGGTTTAGAAGAAAAAAACGATGAAGACACATTATAAATAGTTAAACAATAATTAAAAACAAAATATGAGATTCAAACAACTTATCTCACAGAAGTAATAAGGGTAGGAAAAATAATTGAGCGTAAGAATAATCCATTTCAAGGTCAATTGTAACAACAAGAAATTAGATATACTCACGAGATCCCCAAGCCTAAAAGGAACATGAATATTTATAAATGAAGATTTCATTCGAGAAGACCAAGTTGAACTTAGGAAGGAAGTCCAAAACGTCAAGGAAGCAAGGTAATAAGGGAAATGGGAAATCATTAGGAATAGGAAAGTTATAGTTAGAGATAAATTTCCAAACATGAGTTATAAATAGGGATTAACATTACTCCATATCCTCTTCTAGAACTATTGTGGCTTTCCATGGTGTAAAGGTCCTATGCTAACTTGGATCCTGAGTGATATTGATCTTATTCTTTTAGTTGAGACTTGGGAACATGATGAATCTAGGGTCCCTCACCTTGATGGATTAAATCTTTGGTCAACTTTGAATAAGAAATCCTACCAGAGGGGTTTTGGTGGTATATTTTATTATATAAGGAACATTTTTTCCTCTCACATCTAACTTCATAAAATCGACCCCTTCAATTAGTACATTCGGACCAAGATCTCTGATTTTAACACTAATAGGATATTTCTTGCAATCTACAATTTGAATTCTATCAACTCTACATCCTATAACAAAAATAACTTGGATAATAATTTCCCTTTCAATAACTTATAAAAAGATATCTAAAACCTAATTAATGAAGGTAATAACCCTTTTCTTGAGAACTTTAATGCTAGAACTGCTACTAACCAAGCTATTATGTTAAGTAAAAACTCTAATCCTGACCCCTTGTGGTCTGATGAAGATGATAACTTAGCTAATAGATTCAATAGAAGCTTTGTAGACATAATCAAAAACTTATTCGGCACCAAGATCCTCAATATTTTCAGTTCACATGACCTAATCATTTGTAAAAGTATGAACAAGTGGCCTCTCTCGAGTTACATGATGTATTTCCATGGTATGAGTAATAGCGTCATGGATTATGCGATTTCTGATACCCATGTCCTCAACTGTATTGCAAAATTTGAGCTACTTAACGGGTATGATACAAAATCTGACCACAAACCTTGTCTTTATCACTCAATCTTGTTATGTGTACCACCCACATGCAGAATATTAGTGAAAGAAAATGACACATTTTCTTCGATAAGAATAATGTCGACCTTTTCTTAAGGGAGTTAGAAAGGGATTTAGGCTCCCTAACTTGTAATAATAACATTGATCAAATTTATTACCATTTTACTACTACCCTTTCAACTAGCATTAGAAAGTTCCCTAATGAGACTTCGTATAAGAAAAATGATAGAACTTCCAACCCTTGGTATGAAAAAGACTGTAAAATTGTCAGGAAAGTGATTAGAGACGCTCTTAATGAAATAATTAGGCTCCAGAATATAAGTATATAAAAATCTATCATCAAGAGGAAGAATAAGTAATATATCAATAAGAGACAAGAGCATATTCTCGGCCTTTCTAAAGTTGTGCGCAAAACGTTTTGGTGGAATGTTCATAAAACTAAAGATAATCATTCTATCCCCTTAGAAAATTGGGACAACTATCTTAAGAAGTTATATGATTTTAAGGACAACATGGGCACCATCTTAAACACTCCTATCAAGGAAGATATATTTTCTCTAGAAGATGTTGAGTCTAGGATTAATAAGCTTTCTAATGTGAAAGATAAAGATATTGAAGGATAAGAAGATGATATCCTTAAAATGGGAAGATCTATCCTCATTCCTCCTCTCCATAAGCTTCTCAATTTGGTGATTAAGCATGGCTTCCTTAATTTTTGGGTGTAAAACTTTATTGTGCCTATATTTAAAAATGGGAAAAAAAAATTCACTCTAACTACAAGACCATTATGATTAGCCACATCCTAGCCAATCTATATGGGCTCATTTTGGAAAAGAATCTTAGCCCTTGGCTTGAAAACCATGGTAAAAGAGCTAAATAGGAAACTAGTTTTAGGATACATCACTCGACTATTAACCACACTATCACTCTCACAATCATTCCAAAGGAATATCACAATAGTAAAGCTGATCTCTTTTGTTGTCTTGTGGACATTAAAAAATATTTTGACATTGCTTCTCGAGATAAGCTCTCAGAGTGACTTGAAGAGATTATGGTTCCTCCTAAACTAAGGATTGCTATGGTCCACCGTCATTAGACTATCATTGCCAAGATTAAGACCAATGAAAGGTGGTATAAATATATTAAATGCAATATCAGGGTTAAGCAAGGGTTTCCCCTACCCCTACCCCTTTTGGCATTTACATCAATAAGCTAGAGGAGTGTCTGGAAACTGCAGGTTGCAAGGGCACCGTCCTTGCTGGTATAATTATTACTCTTCTCCTTGATGTTGATGATATCGTTCTTCTTGAAAAACGCCATGATTACCTAGACAAGTAGCTTAAGAATCTTCATGTCTACTGCTCCAAGATGGGTATGATAGTCAATACCGATAAGACTAAATTCATGATCATCAAATCCAAAAAGATCACCCATGGTAGTTTCGTCTATGATAAACATAACTTAGAGCACATTTCTTCTTATAAATATTTGGGTATTGACATTCGTCATTAGCTCAACTGGAATTATAACGCCGATAAAATGATTAACAGAGGTTGGAAATATTATTATGAGCTTGAAAGCAATTGTAAGTTGGTTGATATTTTCATTTGGAGTAAAAAATGTTCCTCTTTGAGACTCTCATCACCACTATTCTCTTATACAGATGTGAATTTTGGGGTTATAGTATATCCAAAGAGTCACTTAGAAATATTGAGATGACTCAAAAGAAATTCATAACATACAACCTCAAGATCAGGTGAAATAACCCCTATCCTCTCCTCTTGATCGAATCTGGCCTCTCCCCCATTGAAAGTACGACTATGTTTAGATATATGATGTTTAAGAAGAAGCTTTACAACATGGAATCTAAGAGGCTCGCAAAGATTGCTTCTAATTTTAGTCAAAACCCCCACCTTCGCCTTAAGCATGGGTGACATAAGGATGCCTGGTCTTCGCTGAACCTTTGGGGGATTAAGGAGGAGATCATCATGGGAAGCAAGGATAATATCAAATATATTTTACCTCCAATTTTAAAGAAACGTTGTCAAATGATAAGGAGGTGGAGGTTAAAAGGAATCTAAGATACTATAAGGAGGTGATTAATGCCACACTCAATAACCATATTTATCTCTTTGTGTTGACTAGCACTAAGAAAAAAATGAACATCGCTACGATACAAAGTAATGCTCATGAGATTCGAAGTGAAACTGGGTGATGGGCTACTCCTAAGATTCCATCGGACGATAAAATCTATCAGATTTGTGATACCAAGAAGGTGGAAGATGAAAAACACTTTCTTTTAGACTTCCCAACTCTTACATCTGCTCTAAATTCCTTAACATATGACACATTTCCAATATTCTTGACTTATTAAGGAAACCCAACTATAGCGATCTTGGAGCCCTTGTTTCCCTTCTTTTTTATCATAGAAACAATATTTTGAATGTTATGAAACCAACTCACAAAATATAAGAAGAGTTAGATCAACAACTTTAAAATAAGCCTCTTCGAGGGGGAAACCTCCTTTACATTACACAAATGAACAATTCTTGGATGATTCAAAAGAGAAGACCTCCTTTGTATATATAGGAGTCTAAGGGGTCAAAATATAATCAGAGGCGACATAACAATAATATTGTAAGGGCACAACAATAACAATAGTTGGATTTTATGGGGCACAACAATAACAATATGACGACTACATGGTCACAACGATACAATAAGGGGGTTGCACTAATAACAATAAGGGCATACACTAGTAGTATAGGGACCTAACATGCCCTTTTGCTCCAAAAAAGTCTTTTCCTCAATGCTTGAGTAGTTTTGGATGCTTCTGTACAAAATTATCCTCTTCCCATGCGGAATAGTTAGCGGGTAAGTTCTTCCACTTTATGAAATAATCTAAAATTAATTGGTTTCGTAGATGTCGGGTTCTCGTTTCCATGACATCTTCAGGTTCCATTATGATTTTTCCTTCCTCATAAATTTTTGACAATATTGCTTGAAATGGGAGCTTCTCACCTATAACCTTCTTTAAGCATGAAACAAGGAGAACTAGGTGCATTCGAGAAGATGCAGGAAAATCCAATTTGTATGCCTTAGTACCTATATTTTTCAACACCTTTGAAGGACCATAATACTTTGGTGATAACTTCTTATCCTTCTTAGCTTGCTTTAGGGACATTTGTTTGTATGGTTGTAGCCATAAAAATACCTAGTCACGTAGATCAAAACTTGTTTCTCTGTGATGTTGATATGCCTATTGTTTCATTTGATTTTGCGTCAAAGTGAGGGTATCCTTTAAGAGTTAGATAACTTGTTGTTGATGCTCGATGTGATATTCCATTGCTTGAACCTTAGAATGATTGTCCAAGACTTTTTGGAGATCTATAGAAATAGATGATTTCGTTGTTTGAACCTCTAGTGAACATAATCATGGAATTACGCCTCGTTTTTATTTCTTTAGAATCTTTGTCATGCCATTAGAGCTGATTATATTTCCTCGCTTCCCTGCAATACCCCTTAATTTAACTTCCTTTCCTTCCAAAAAGAAAATTCAAGAAAATTTCTTGAAAATTAAATGTTATCATACCCAAATATTATAACCATTGGACTCCTAGTACAACATCAACACCACCCATTGTTATGGAAGTCATTGGACTATTCAATACATATTCTCCCATGGATAACTTGATATTATGGCACTTTCGAGAGATATTTATGATTCATCCATTTGCAACCATCACTTGACACTCTAGTGTTGGATATAGGAAGCAATTCAATCCCTTGGCTATCCTACAATGAATAAAATTATGGGTACTACCCCAATCAATCAACACTATTACCTTTTTATTCTTGATATTCCCTTCTCTCTTGAGAGATTGATGAGTGGTAGTTCCCATAAATACATTACAAGATATGGTCAGTTCATTTATTCTTTCTCTCGTTTTGGTTTGTAACACCCCTCCCTTGTGTACTACATTATCGTAAACCTAAGCTAAGTTAAATCTAGGTGTAAAATGCTCCTTTGTGTGTTAAATGTTTGTAAACCTAAGCTGAGGAAAGCTAGGTTTGATACCCTCCATTGTGGGTTAAACTATTCTAAACCTAAGCTGAGGAAAGCTAGGTGAAATGTAATATGAAAAGAAAATGTGTTATTAAATAAATTAAAAAAATAAATCACTTGGAGGGTGGAGCACCGAGAGAGAGGAGATGCTTGCCAAATCCCATGAGGAAGGGGATAGAGGTGAATCTTTCATGATAATATTCTAGATGGGATTCTAGATAAGCTTGAATGGATTGGATATCCATCGGACATAAAAGCTTTGGGGGAGATAAAGACAAGCTTTTATGTGGAAAAGCGTCATGGTAGATAGAGACGAGCTTTTCTGGATAAGACCTAGGCAAATGGAAAAATCCATAAAGAGGGACATTGCTAATGGTAACTAAATCATGAAAGAGGGTATTAAATACCCAGTGCATCGATCAATTGGGGATAGTTGATCCTTGGCAAGATCTTCGGCTTGGGGGGAATCAGTTGTGATTCATGGCTGGGTGGTGGTTCTCCTCCCTTCAAGAGATGTTTTAGTGGGATTCATGGTGTGGAATATTTTTTATGATGATTTCTTCCCTCTCTATTTTAAATTCATTTAGCTTATGAAAGAAATTGTATGAATTTTATAGCAATGAGAATGATTGAAGGAATTACATGTGACTGTTATAGATGAGTAGATTTACTTGTGGTCACGACATTTATGAGATAATGTTATATGGATGCAAGTGACAATTTTGGCATAACAATGAAATTATAATTTAGCTTGTTAAAGGATCAATGTATAGAACTTATGTAGTATTGGTATATCTAATCCCTTGTTAAGGTAAATAGTCATGCTTGAGACTTTTATTGCCTCCAAAAGAAGAGGCTTAGTAGGTAGTTGTATTACTTGGGCCATGGAGCTATTTTTACTTATGATCAGAATTTATTTGTGACTATTGTACATAAGAAATGTGGCAGCATTTGTTTGAGTTGATAATGAAAGGATTTTTATATGAATGATCTCATTAATGATTCTATGGAATTAACTTCATGAGGTGGCCATATATAGATTAAGGTATGAGATAAATAATGGCATGAGATGTGGGTGCATGCAAACCAATTAGGGGACAATGACCCTAAATGTTATAATCAAAGATTCAGTGTATTCTAAGCCATGGATGTCAAAAGAATGGTATCCTATGGGGCTAGTCTAGCTGATTTTTCATGTTACATAAACAGATATATCACTAAACCATTTGACTATGCATGTGGAATTAGGATCATGATTCCTAGCCATGCGGCCATGCTGGTTACCTTAAGTTCAATTTAATGTTCATTAATGCTTGTGTGAGGTTGTCAAAGAGTGTTGTTGACTGCATGCTCTATGATGAAAGATTGACTGCTCTATGACAAAAGATTGACTGACATAATGTCTTATAGATGCACAAATTCCACATCATAGATCCACCTTATATAAGTAATAAAGATTATATATTGACAGACTCAATGTACTCTTAGCAAGAGCCGAATTTTAACTGTAAAAGAAGAGAAATTTTCGGAATAAGGAGCCTAGTAGCTAATTCTCAAGGTAGGATAAGCAGGTTCGTTACAATTGGTATCAGAGCTTAGGCTCAAACACTGAGGCCTATGGACCAATCCACCTCGGCAACATTTTCATTGATGGGTTTTAATTATAAAAATTCTATAATCGATAAAGGTGAAGTTTTAACTTAGAAGATGATATTGATTTTCTTGAATTTAAAGGAAGTTAGGATTCCTTAAATTGAATCCAAATATTAACATGAGGAATTATTGAGGGATCATGTATGATAAGTAGATCAAGTAATATCATGGCAACCTTAAAAGAAGTTGCAAGAGACTTCAACCAACCCTACTAGTTATCAAGATAAGGTGAAGGCCTCGAAGGCCTCGGTACAATCGTTGCAATCGAGAGATAATTATATGTGTGAGTACATAGAGTGATTAAAAAAAAAAATCATAGTTGTGCCTTTAAATCATCTTGAATTAAATGATATTGAAGTTAACAATAGTTTTTATCAGAGCTTGTGTGCTCCTTTCGCTGAGTGGACATTTTTTTAAAAAGAAGTACTATCAAAATTGAAAATATGGTAATCAAAAGCTACATAAAAAATTATTTTTAGGGCATTCGTATTTGACATCACTTCGAAACTTACAACAAGTGTTATGTGTGTGGAATCAGAGGAATTTCAGTCTAATAAATGCGAAGTTGAAAATTTTCAGAGTCTGATGAGTATTTCAACTAACACTAATATTAAACTCAGTGATAGCAGTAATAATTATCTTCACCTGTGAATTTTTTGTGAAATTGTTACACTAAAAGGAACAATAGCATAGCCACGACATAGAGTTAATTTGAATTCCAATCAAATTCTAGAACCTATTTACATCGAAGAAATTATTTTATTTTCATAGCATAAGATAAAGATTATCTTTGGATAAGAAAATTCCAGATCAGGAGCTTCCAGATTAATACACATCGGCAATGAGGATTCAAACAAACTTATATATAGTTCATCGTTGTTGACTCATAGCACAACACACACAAAACTTGTTTTACAGTTTGTTATACCATTAACCGCTGAGATATATGGTATTAATAGGTTTCCTAGAGAAATTATTATATTCTTCGATTTTCTTTCTTCATTGAACATCGCCAATAGCGGAGTCGATAGCCACTGTGAAGTACCCTAACATGCAGGTAGTTGTGTGTTGTGTATAATTCATTAAGGATCTCCCATATTTGAGACTACAAATTGAGATAGGGCTTATCCACTAAAGGAAGAAGCAAGGATATATTTAACCTTATCCATGGCTTACAAAAATATGGGGTTCAAATTTCATGATCCCAAAAGCCGACTATCTAACTTACGGATATAGAAATGTTATTCCCGGAAATACTGTAAAAAGATTTTTCTAATTGATTTCTGGATGGGATGCAAAACGTATGATCCAATGGGACGTGTATATATATATATAGATATAGATATAGATATAGATATATATATATATATATATATATATATATATATATATATATATATATATATATATATAAAGAACACCTTCCAAATGGAATCTCTGTAAACCACATCTTCGCTTTCCATTGAAGGTTATCCTTATCCCACATATGAAATCCATTATCCGCTAAGCTCCATTTAAAAAATTAGAAGTCAAGAATACCAGGAAAGGTTCATTTTGTTACTTATATGGGTTCAATCTTATCTACGGCTTGGGAAACATCTGAGCTCGACCTCATCCAATGATCTCGAGAGGTACGAATTTATTCAACCCCAAAAGCTGACTTTTTTCTTATGGGTATTGAAATGTATCCATGATTACACTCGTAAAAGCAGGAAAACATTTAGGGAAAGGGTAAAGATCCTTTAATCATCATGGGCATAATAGCCTTGCTAAAGTTGAGGCGATGAATTTCATATTGATTTTTGAAATCACACTTTTCGGTTTTCTTTAAAGTGAATTGAATGTTGATTGAATGAGTAGATAATGTGTATATCGATTTCCATCCTTCGATACTCATATAGATAGGAGAAAATGTAGTCTTCAAAGATGGGTTGGCTAGAAGTTACTAGTTGTTCTTTAAGTTCATCGAGCGGTAGTGCAACGCAGCAGCTCGCTGTGCTCACAACCGAATGAGAGCTCGTGGATTGGGAGCACAAGAGTATGAACATCGGCTTAATATCACAGTACAAACATTACACTTAAATGCATACCAGCTAAACATTGTGCCTTTGCTTAATAGCTCTCACTTGAACTTGCTTTAATTCTAGGCTTACACTGCATCAAATCGGTGGCTGCTTTCATGGTTATATCCCTGCATAAGGTGTGCATGAATTTCTTTTATTTTTGGGCTCAACCAACTTGCACTCTATCAAATGGTTATGCAATGTTAGGTTTAGAAGAAAAGAGTCACTGACCACAACCTTGTGGAACAGTGTGGGAGGCTAAGGTATCACTCCTCGATAAATGGTGAGAAGCAAATAGATTAGGGTTTGAAGCTTTGAACCCTTCTAAGGGGGACATCTAGTAATTAATGTACCCATAAATCTTAGCCACCCATTAGGGCTTGCTATAGAGCAGGGGTTTGCATAAAACCCCAACATCGTATATATTATCAAGTGCGAGGAGGAGAGTAATTATTCTTGTTTGAATGAAATACACCATCATACCATTAGATGGTTGCCTCTATGCTCACCTAGCTCTTATATGCCATAATTTCCGCTAGTTAGGCACCAAGTGGGCACGAGGAACTTGCAACTATTGTAAAAAAGTAAATGAGAGAGCTAGAACATCAAAAGTTATGGTGGTATAACTATTTATCAACAAACAAGAAATAAAAATGGCATCTAAAATATTACGTATGTGTTTTTTCTATTTGGAATGGTTTTGAAGTTCTCTTTCATGAATGGATATACAAAAAGGTAACTATAACTAATGTGTGATTTTTTAAAAGTGGTTGAATCTCCATTGGGTTACTATCAACATTAAAACTTATCTAAACCAAGAGCAAGTTCAGTATACACAAACATTGAAGAGAGAAGCACGACTTCGACAAAATTGAACATTAATTGTTTTTTTCCTTTTGCAATAATATAAGAAAGTCCCTATAAGGTAAGTACGGATTACGGTGACATATTGATTGTAATACATATTGAAAATTTTGTTTTTGAAGTCTAATAAGTCCATAAGCTCGCAGGTTTAAAATGAATATGATCAACGAATCTTAGAATCATGGCAATAGTGTTACAATCCACCGAGTTTTACGATATACATGAAACCTCTATTTTCCCATGCCTTCACAATTGCTGCGTGGATTAGCCGGTGTGAACTGCTTCACTGTGAAATGATGAAATGGTACATTGTTCATGAAATAGAAAGTAACTATCCAAATGCAGATGCAAAAAAATGATTGTTTCCTTTAAAAGAAAATAAAAAATCTTCCATATTTTCCTCCTTTAGGAATCTTACAGTTATAAACATGATGATATATCATGAATTCACCTGGATTTTGGAATTCATTAGTAAGAAAATATTTGAGGATCATGAGCGATGACATAACTTATTTTCATAGGATTACTATGCCTTAATATATTTATTTGAATTTCAAGTTAGATCTTTCGAGATTGCTTGCTAAAGTGTCAAGTTGTTGATATTGACTTATAAAAAAAGAATATATGTTCATGTTTAAAAATGTTGTATGGTATTCCTTGGTGCTTTTGGAGAGAACAACTAATGCAAGCTCCATTTCCCATGTCTAGTTGAATTGTGTGTCCCGAGTCACTGAACAAAGAAAACTATTCATGCGCAAGATAATTTTTTTTCTTTCCAAGGAAATGGAATATGAAATCAACATAATTTTTTTCTTTCCAAGGAAATGGAATTTGAAATCAAGATCTAGGGATCTTTGGGAAAGAATTGATAACAAAACAATTATTGTATTCTAGAATCTGGTGTAGACATGTGAATGCCCATATGTAATAATCTTACACATTAGAGGAAGTGAAGGTGTGTTGTATAGTTAGTGGATGGAAGCTATTTAAACCTTTAGCTCAAAATATTGTATAATTTAAGACCGACATATGATAAATTCTTCGGCTCTTGGAGATGGAACTGTCACTAACATTTATAGCAACATTGCAGTGTTTCACATCACGGGAAGAGAAATGCTAGGATTTGGGGGTTGTCAAATTGTGGATATTGCAGAGAGGAATATGCAAAGATGAAAATATGATCTTGAGCCCGCTTTGGGAGGGACAAACTCTTCAAATCCTAAATAACGTAGAATTTTTGAGCTTGGGTAGTTGTGTATCATTCATCTAAGATGGAAGCAAATCCAATTATCTAAATTAGCCAAATATGGTTTAACATGCTTCTCATAGATTTCTATGTAATTGGAAATTCTGCCAAAGTACACGAAAACAAATAAAAGGGAAAATGTCTTGAAACTTATTGAATTTAGTAATAATATTTTATCATATGAAATTGATATGTTGAAACATAATTAATAATTGCTACTACAAAAAAAAAATGCTAAAAAACAATTATGATGGTAACTTGTAACATCATGGTGGGGTTCAGATAAGATAAGATAAAATACGATAACTTTATTGATCTTTTTAAATGACAAAGAATAGTTTAATTGGACTATAATATGTAGCCAATTAAAACTATAATGTGGGAGTGTCATCATTTTAAATGCTAAAATTTGAAAAGATACAAATGAAAGTGCAATAATTGGATAAAAATACTTGAGAAAGGTTGAAATGAAAAGGCCAATATAAGAGGGTTAATGGCTTTTATTAGTTAACTTTATATAGATGCATGTGACAATTATGGCTCATTATTATAGTTCAAGTTAAATTTAGAAGAGGAACATAATAGGTGAGTTGAGGCCATAATGGCTATGCTGCAATCTTTAACTCATGTGTCATCTTGGTGGTGAAAAACTATGCATGAGATAATATAGAACTATAATTCTGATTTAACGCCTAGAACCTATGAGTATCCTTCAGTTCCAAACCATAGTAATTGATGAAGTAACACAAATGGTATGGACCACGGGGTCAATTAAATGATATTTCACAAATCTATTTAAATAGATTGATATCATAATTTGTACCAAGCAATTTTGAGAGGATCTCTTATCGGATTGCATTTATAAGGTGTCTTGACAACGCAAGCAAATGTTGCATGATTCAAACAAGAATTCATGAAATAGATAACTCTTGTTTTGGTAAAGGATGAGCTAACATGTAAATACCCTGAGATCGTAAACACTTAAACTACAAGTAGTGTAGAATTGAAAATAGAAAATAACTTTCACGCATAACTACACTGAATTACACATGGCCAATAGGTTGTTGGGGCATTAAAAGGGAAAAAGTAAAACATACAATGTGAATTAATGATTTGATTAATATTAAACTTCAAGAGCTTGTTGTTAATAGTCTGCCTAAGGTATGCATGAATACAATACTATGCGACTAATATTATAACCACATGACATATGGATCCCAATTACACATGACAAAAGCCTTTCTTAATCACATAGATGAACCATGATAAATGAATGTTGGTATGATACTAACATGGTGGAAAAATATGCAGATAAAGTTTATGTCATGCAGGTGATACCATGAGGATGGTATTATAGGCTCTACCACAACTAGACTATGTACAACAATACAAATCGGACTGTATGACTACATATGATAGAAGGTTGAAAAACGAAATGTGTATTAGTGTATATAGCATACCTTGTGTGCAGGTATGCATAAGTCATTGGATGGATGTCTCGCTAGGTAAATAAACCTAGAGGTTACCGAGAAGAAGGAAAGTAAGTTTGGTATAAGTTACTATAGTTAATCATAGTTTGGAATACATACAATTATGGTGAATATATGTATGTGAATATATATTGTGATGTGAAATAATCTATTATGATCTTGCAGGCATATTAATGTGGAAAATATGCTAACTGATGTATTGTATGCAGAGAGAGACTACAAGAAGCAAGCGTTCGATAAGAAAACAAAGGCTTGAAAGAATGGAAGCAGAGAACATGCATTCTTTAGATAAAATAAATGATAAGAAATAGCTCCTTTAATAATATTAGGTAATAGATTATGATATTTATCATAGTTAAAATTTGCATCGATAAATTCTCACAAATGGTTTGAAAAAAAATGTTACACGTAGCTATGAAAGGAGAGCACTCCTTGAGATCGATGTAGCTATGGAAGGAGAGATGTTGTGAGCACTCCTTGAGACCAAGGTAGCTATGGAAGGAAAGATGCTAGGATCACTCCTTGTGGTTGATGTACATTGGAAAAGGAAATTGCATTAGATGGCAGAGCAATGAGAGTTGCTGATTCAGAAACCAGGACAGTGTAAAAATTTAAGGGGGGGAGTATGTAACACCCCTCCCTTGTGTACTACATTATTTTAAACCTAAGCTAAGTTAATGGTAGGTGTGAAATGCTCCCTTCTGTGTTAAATGTTTGTAAACCTAAGCTGAGGGAAGCTAGGTTTGATACCCTCCTTTGTGGGTTAAACTATTCTAAACCTAAGTTGAGGAAAGCTAGGTGATATGTAATATGAAAAGCAAAAGTGTTATTAAATAAATTAACAAAATAAATCACTTGGAGGGTGGAGCACCAAGAGAGAGGAAATGCTTTCCAAATCCCATGAGGAATGGGATAGAGATGAATCTTTCATGATAAGCTTCTAGATGGGATTCTAGATAAGTTTGAATGGATTGGATATCCATCAGATAGATGGGAGATAAAGATCCGTGAGACATAAAAGCTTTGTGGGAGCTAAAGGAAAGCTTTTATGTAAAAAAGCGTCGTGGGAGATAAAGGCGAGATTTTCGCGATAAGATGTAGGAAAATGGAAAAATCCATAAAGTAGGATGCCACTAATGGTAACTAAATGATGAAAGAGGGCATTAAATACCCAGTGCATTGATCAATTTGGGACATTTGATCTTTAGCAAGATCTTCGGTTCGGGGGGGATCAGAGATGATCCATGACTAGGTGGTGGTGCTACTCCCTTCAAGATATGTTTTAGCGGGATTCATCATGTGGAATGTTTTGCATGATGATTTATTACCTCACTGTTTTAAATTCATTTGGATTGGATTATGAAAGAAATTGTATGAATTTTCTAGCAATGAGAATGATGGAAGGAATTACATGTGACTGTTATAGATGAGTATATTTACTTGTGCTCACAACATTTATGAGATAATGTTATATGGATGCAAGTAACAATTTTGGCATAATGATGAAATTCTGATATAGGTTGTTAAAGGATCAATGTGTAGACCTTACATAGTATTGGTATATCCAATCCCTTGTTAAGGTAAATAGTCATGCTTGAGACATTTATTGCCTCCAAAAGAATATGCTTAGTAGGTAGTTGTATTACCTGGGCCATGGAGCTATTTTTACTTATGATTAGAATTTTTTTGTGACTATTGTACATAAGGAATGTCGCAACATTCTTTTGAGTTGATAATGGAAGGATGTTTATATTACTGACCTCATTAATTTTTCTATGAAATTAACTTCATGAGGTCCAAATATAGATTAAGGTGTGAGATAACTAATGGCATGAGATGTGGGTGCATGCAAGCCAATTAGGGGACAATTCCCCTAAATGATATAATCAAAGATATTTCAGTATATTCTAAGCCATGCATGCCAAAATAATGGTATCCTATGGGGCCAGTCTAGCTAATTTTACATGTTACATAAGCAGGGATATCACTAAACCATTTGACTATGCATGTGGGATTAGGATCATGATTCCGAGCCATGCAGCCATGCTGGTTACCTTAAGTTCAATTTAATGTTAATTAATGCTTGTGGGAGGTTTTCAAAGAGTATTGTTGGCTACATGCTCTATGCTGAAAGTTTGACTCACATAATGTCTTATAGATGGACAAATTCCACATCATAGATCCACCTTATATAAGTAATAAAGGTTATATATTGATAGACTCAATGTACTCTTAGCAAGAGCCGAACTTTAAGCGTAAAAGGAGAAAAATTTCCCAAATAGGGAGCCTAGTAGCTAATTCTCAAGGTATACTAAGGAGGTTTGTTACATGGTTCTTGGTGTATATCCTTTTATTTTGATATTTCTTGTTCATTTTCTTCATCCTCTTAGTAATCTATGTAAAATATTTTCTTCTCGGCACACTTATGACCTTTAGTCTATTTTCTACCACAACTCTAACAAATTCATTTTGCTCTTTTTTCCACCAACTGTTGTGATGTAAACCTTGTACGTTGTTGAAGGCTAGGAGCAACAACACTTATTTCTTTAGAGTTGTGAGAGGTAGACTTCCTTGTTGCCATAATTTTTCTTTCCACTTTTTTGGCCACCCTAAATTCCTTCTCCAATGAATCACATTCTCAAAGGCAAACCTCACAGTGGATGTTATCCTTTAAATTCCCTATGAAGGCTTCAATCATATGCTTCTCTAGAATGTCATTTACCCTTATATTCAATTTTTGGATGTCCTCAATGTGCTCTTCCATTGAACCCTTTTGTTTGAGATTTATTAATTGGGTAAAGAAGGTGTTGCTATTTATATCCTCATAGTGTGCTATCATTTCCTCCATCAAAATTGACTAGGTAACAAGTGATTTACGAGAAAAAATCCCTCTATACCATAAAAATCGACTCAGTTCTAAATACAAAGGTGCAATATGTACCTTTTGTAAGAGTTGCACAATATGTAGATCAAAATATTGCTCCATATCTAGTATCCATGTTACGGTATCCTTGCCATCAAGCTTCCTCATATTGATATTTGGAATATAGTGGGTCTTCAATCCAATGTTAGGTTCTATGAAATCATGATTAACATTTCTTTTGTTCTCATAATGAGTTCCTTCTACTACCTTTTCACCATTAGCAAGCCTTTCTTGTAGCGACTTTGTCCTAACATCCTTCAAACCTTCCATGTCTTTCTTCAAACATTCCATGTGTCCATTCAATTTTACTTCTATATTATTAATCTTATTGATCATACCTTCAACCACATTCTTCAAATCATCCCTCCAATTTTTCTTACGAGGTATTTCTATTTTCTTGATTCGAGTCATTCTTTCTTCTTTCTTTTAGGAGCTCAATATTGAATCTTTTGTATCTCGGTAATTTCAGATTCCCAAGGTGTGACAATTTTTCGTGTGGTAACCTTGTGAGTCCTGTTTCCAACCGCATAAGTCTCATTGATATTGGATTCTTCAAGAAAGAGTTATGTCCAATATTCCATGATGGCCTCATTATAGAATCGTTATGTAGAGAGAAATTGTACAAAGTTCCACATTTCAGTATTTCAACCTTTGACCTTGAAAAAGCTATCGAAGAAACTACAGTCTCTCCTCTTTCTTTCACTTTTAACAAAATTTGAATCACGTCACCTCTTTGAGATGGAATTGAGAAGTGTGCAAAAACCCTAAGTTCCTCACTTCATATGTGACAAGATATAAGCTTACGACACAAGGTTCATCAATAAGGGTTTCAATGTAAGCTTCAGAAGCTTTGTAGAAAAAACGTTATAGTGAAAATTCCACAATAACGAGTTTGAAGTGGAAACCCTAGAATCGAAAGCTTTGATACGAAATATTAAGAAAGGAACTCATAAAATAGAAGAAGAGATAGATAAACCACTTCAAAATATGCCTCTCTAGGGGGAAACCTCCTTTACATTACACAAATGTACAATTCTTGGATGATACAAATGACAAGACCTCCTTTCTATATATAACACTCTAAGGGTTCACAATATAATGAGAGTGGATATAACAGTAATGTTGTAAGGGCACAACAATAGCAATGGTGAGCTTCTATGGTGCACAATAATAAAAATATGGGGGCTACATGGGCACAACAATACAATAAGGGGGTTGCAGTAATAACAATAAGGTGTTACACTAGTAGTATAGCGGGACCTAACATTGAAGACATTTTTTTTTTTGAGGTCCGATAGAGAGCATTGATGTTAGTGGACTACTCATCATCATCATCATCAATATTATAAATATTTAAATAACTTGAATTTTGTATTTTGTAAACTAAAATTGGTCAAATTTCTTATAATAAAATTTAATAACACCAATATCACCAATAAAATTTTTAAAATGCATTAAAAGTTCAATATTGGTGAGGCTACATCATGGTCATGTCATAGAATAACACATGAATAAGGCAAGGAATTGAACTAGTGACCTAACATCAAGAAGTGCCTTAACAATGCACTCATCACCATTTGTCCAAGACCCCATCCATGGACTATTTAATGTAAATCTTAATTAATGACTAAAATCCCATTATATATGAATCTCTACACTAGACATGATAGGATAAGGAATTTCTAAAATACAAGGATCACTATCAAACTTAATTTTGAGGCTCAATATTTCAACTTAAGTTGGATGAGGATCTACTCATTTTTATTTCTATTTTTTTAATGAGGGGGGTAGATTAATTGTCTAAGGCAATAAATTTTGATGAATTGAATTATAAATATAAATAATAATTAGTTAAATAGAAAGTAGCTTAGTTATATAAATTAAACAACATGAGTCAAGTTGCACTAGCACAATGGATTGAGGATGGGCCTCCTTAGCAAAGCCACATAGGATCAAACCTCAAAGAGAAAACCTCAAATATACTGTTGGGCAAGTTCTATGGGGAGCAGACTTGCTAGAATCTAGTGAGCTTAGGGCTAGTGTTAATGAGGCAATGTGTTATGGGAAGGAGATATGCTAGAACCCAATAAACTTAGGGCTAGTGCTATCCCGACAAGCCTAGAAAAACACACAATTTAACAAACACCAAAACAAAATTTTAATGACATAAAATTGTTATTAAAAACTTCAACCTTTAAATTGGAAGACCAATTTTTTTATTTTTTATCAAAATATAACATTGAAATTTGTAATTATTTAATGTATAATTAAATTGTAATAAACACCAAAGATAGTCACTGTAATTACAAATATAACCAATATATATTATTATTGAAGTTGCGAATTATTTTTCTGGTCACTAAAATATGAAAATGAAAATATAGTCTACATAAATGTAACTCTCGTAATCAGCACATACTGATGTTGGATGAGACTTCGAGAGACGTCTCATTACTGTTTACCAGAGACGTCTCACTGCAGGAAAATTAGTGTTCCAAGGTTTCCCAAAGAAATTAATGTTTCAACCTCTTAGGTCAAAATTGCAGTTTAGGGTTTGCGTGGAAAGCAAAACACAAGTTTCGTTTACGTGGAATTTTTCATTGGAAATATGAAACTATATGAAATTTAAGCTTATGGTTAGCTCAACACTTACAAAACACAATTTCATTTCCGTTGAAATTCCGAAGAAATTAGTGTCAGGAAAATATTAAAATTTAAGGTTTGTGTGGCCAACATAACACAACTTTTATTTATGTGGAAGATTTCATTGTCAAAGTAAACGAAATTAAAATTGAAGATTGCATTGACTTGCAAAACACAATTTCGTTTCCGTTGAAATTTGAATAAAATTTAAACACAATTTCATTTCTCTGTTTTTCGTCTGACAATTTCATTTCTCTGTTGAAGGTTGGTTTTCAATGGAAATATGTAAAGGTTGGGTTTCATTTGGAATATGTAAAGGTTGGGTTTCATTGGAAATATAGGCAACGCATATTATCATTGAAGTTTTGAGGAACTTATCTCTAATAAAATATGAAAAAAAATACATAAACGTAACTGTCGTAATCACCACATACTGATATAATGTGAGGCTCCCAGGGACGTCTCAGGACGGTTCACATCGGTCACATTTCTCGAAGAAATCAGTGTTCCAACGTCTGGGATGAAAATTAAAATTTAGGGTTTCGCCGCAAGCAAAACACAATTTTCGTTTGCCTTGAAAATTTCATTGGATGTATGAAAGCATATAAAATTTAGATTTATTGTTAGCTTCTGATGCAGGAGCATCCAGCTCCGACGAGACAGAAGGTGGTTGACTGTCTCATGGAGAGAACAAGAACTAGCAGAGAACACATGCATAGCTGGACAGGTTATCAAACTTGTCATTTGTTTTAATTTTCTTTATTATTTGTTTTACTTCCCAGAAGGTCGTTAGGGACCATCGAAATTGCAAACTGTGAATTGTTTTAGTCTAGAAATTAGTTAACAGTAAATTAGCATTTAGTGGAAACAAACTGGTTGGCAGTTGTAATAATTCTGGTTAGACAGATACAATTGAAGGTAAGATACAGTAAGCATATAATTGAAGTAGGCAGACAGTAAGCCGTAACGAGAAGAGTAAGCGCTGCTACAGGAAGCCACCCCCATACAGAAAGGAGGACTGACAACCGTCATCGACAAAAGACACCAGGTAACAAACATACAAGCTTTTATACCTTTTACAAAACATGTAATTGCTGGAAATGAAAGTACAGTAGTTTCATTTAATTAAACCATTACAAATAAGGTGCACAAAAAAGTTTTTCTGAGCATAGGATGCTCACCAAAAATGGGTCCCTTTACAAACGAAACCATTACAAGGAAATAAATGCAACAGAACAGGCTAATAGAACCATAAGTGACAAAGGAAAATACAGTTCGATTACAACCCAAGCGACAATGATTATTTACAGACCAGAACTTAATGACAGAGAAAAATACAGTTCGTTTACAACCCAGGTGGCTGTGAATATTAAAGACAAGAACTTCAACCACTTTATAACCTAACAAACGAAACAACGCTGGAAGGACCCTACCCGTTATATAAGGTTGGGAGGGTTTTGGGTTGTCTCCAGAACACGCAGAGAGCATAAGCCCACGGTGGCCAGCCACCTGAAAAACCTGCAAAAACGAAGGTGGACGCAGGTGAGCACAAGCTGAAGCAAGAAAACAACTAAAAACACCAGCAAACGAGCGGGTCACAACCACATTGGTTCTCACCTGAAGTTGAACCAACGGCACTGCAAAACAAACCGACACCCATAACCTGAAGAACAAGGGACGAGTTTGTTAAAGTCTGTAAAAGATGTGAAGACAGAGACTGGCATCGAACCAGAGCTTACCTCCGAGACCAGGTTGGAACGAAATGGTGAACTGAAGCGCGGAACTGAAGGAAACCTGTCACAGTACCAATCACAAGTTAACAGTGCGTGGAATGAACCCCCTCAACAAAAAACAATTAAAGGAACACCAAATATAGCGCATGATTGTGCAGGGAACTAACGACATGTCGCCCTCACAAGAAACCCAACTCACAGCATAGCGGGAGGCCGGAGACACCAGAGAAAACTCAGCGCCAGAACGAAAAGCCGGAGGCGCAAATAACCTTCCACAGAGCAGAGCCAGAGACTTACACAGTGAACAATGAAATGACCAGTAAACGAGGATTGGGTTGTCAAAAGGCAGGAGTGGTTGACGAAAGGAACTGACAGGTGGAGTTTCATAACCTGTACCACCGGTTAACTCTCCGAAATATCTAGAGGCCTGTACATTCGCTTCAACACCAACGTCTATCACATTAATTTTCGCACAGTGGAAACAGCTACGCCACGTTGGAGGGCTGGGCCATCAAAAGTGGTATCAGAGAAGGTTGACGAATAGGAGAAAATGGAGGTTGGTAGAAGAGGAAGAGGAAGAGGAAGAGCAATCCGGAGGATAGCAGAAGAGGGACTCTGTGAGGAGATTCGCATTTTGCGAGAAAGATTAGCAGTGGTAGAAGCTGGGGGAAGGAGGAACCCAACAGATGATAGTAATGAGGATGTGGCAAAACCAGAAGATGAGGTTGAAGGTGTGACACCGGAACTCCGGTTATTAAAGTCAATTTTGCTGTCCAGTCATAAGCCAAGGCATGAGCTACCCACTTATGACGGAAGTCTGTCTGCAGATGTGTTATTGGATTGGTTGAGTGAAGTGAATAAATATTTTGAGTTTGAGGAAACCAGTGAGGATAAGCAGGTGAAGTTCGCCGCCACAAAGCTGAAAGGACATGCGTCCTTGTGGTGGGACAACGTTCAGGCGGAAAGGAAGAGGCAACACAAACAACCTATAAAGAAGTGGGCCAGGATGGAGGCAAAACTGAAGGAGAAGTTTCTGCCGAAAGACTATCAGATCATGTTGTATAGACAGGTGCAGAATTTAAAACAAAGAGGGATGACTGTTAAGGAATTTACAGAAGAATTTTATAAGTTGAACCTGCGAGCAGGGTACGTGGAAGATACCCCAGAAAAGACAGCCCGGTTTGTAAATGGGTTGAGGGGGGAAATCCTGGATGAAATCGGTATCCTCTCGCCCAGAACTTTGGACGAAGCTTATCAGTTTGCACTAAAAGCAGAGGAGAAAATTAACAGAAAACAGAATGCCAGGAGAGGAGGCGGAACTGGCAGAGGGAAAGGTAAGGTTTTTCGCAGAGGTAGAAGTGCAGGTTCCAGTGAAGAAGGCAGCAGTTCTAAGTCTGCTGGCACAACAGAGAGGGACAATAGCACTAGAGGAGGACGACCAGCTCAGCAAGGATGAGGAAGTGGTCGGGACAGGGGAACTGTCCAGTGCTATCATTGCCACAAGTTAGGACACAAGTCGTATGACTATCCTGAAGGTGAACCGGTAGGTGGAAGAGGAGCGTATGTTGCTCAGCCAGAGGATGCTGAGGCAACACCTCAGGAAGTGGAGAACACACCAGAGACGGGTGAAGCTTTGGTGTCGAATAAAGTGTTGTTAAAACCAGCAAAGGAAAATGCAGAACCTGACCAGCGAAAAGCTCTGTTCTGAACTGTTTGCAAGTCACAGGGTAAGTGCTGCAAGCTGATCATCGATAGTGGAAGTACCGACAATTTGGTGGCAGTAGAGATGGTGGAGAAACTGGGATTGAGAAAGTTGAAACATTCCACTCCATATAAAGTGTCATGGCTGCAGAAAGGACACCAACTGTTAGTTGACGAACAGTGTGAGGTGGAGTTTTTGATAGGTAGGTATAAGGACAAAATTATCTGCGATGTTATGCCGATGGATGTCTGTCATATATTGCTAGGACGACCCTGGCAGTTTGACAGAAGTGCAGTTCATGACGGGAAAACGAATTGTTACAAATTTTTCAAAGACGGGATCAAGCACACACTTGTACCCATCAAAGAGGAAAGTGCAGTTGAAACCAGTGGGGTAAAAACATTGTTGATGGCAGGAAAAGAATTTATAAAATAGATTGAGGACAGTGATGTAAATTTCACTGTCATAAGAAGACCAAAAGCAGTGATATTGCATACACAGATTTCATATTTGCCCGAGGAAATCCAAAAGATGCTGCAGGAGTTTGGAGACATTGTGGTGGATGACCTTCCGGATGAACTTCCACCCAGGAGAGGTATTGGTCACTGCATTGACTTTATACCAAGGGCAAGTCTACCAAACAAAGCAGCTTATCGTATGAGCCCTAAGGACCATGAAGAAATCAGGAAACAGGTGCAGGAGTTGTTAGACAAAGTATTGATTAGGGAGAGCATGAGCCCCTGTGCAGTACTAACCGTTTTGGCTCCAAAGAAAGGAGGAGAGTGGCGAATGTGCACGGACTCTAGAGCCATTAACAAAATTACGGTTAGGTACAGGTTCCCCTTACTGAGAATGGACGATATGATGGACTGTTTGAGTGGGGCGGCTTATTTCTCGAAAATTGACTTGAAAAGTGGATATCACCAGATCCGAATTCGGGAAGGAGATGAGTGGAAGACAGCTTTCAAGATGAATGAAGGCTTATATGAATGGTTGGTGATGCCATTTGGGTTGAGCAATGCTCCCAGTACATTCATGCGCTTGATGAATGAGGTACTGAAGGAATTTATTGGGAAATTCGTAATAGTTTACTTGGATGACATCTTGATTTTTAGTAAAACTAAGGAAGAACATTTTAGGCATGTTTGCAGTGTGTTGAGGAAGCTGCAGCAAAACAAATTGCTGATCAACCTAAAAAAGTGTACTTTTTTTCAGCGGGAGTTAGTGTATTTGGGTTTTGTAATTGTAGAAAACGAATTAAAGATGGACCCAGAAAAGGTGGCAGCTATAGTTAGCTGGCCTTCGCCGGGAAGTTTATTTAAAGTCCGCAGTTTCCACAGACTAGCAAGTTTCTACAGGAAATTCATCAGGAATTTCAGTGAGATCTGCGCACCTATGCTGGATACGATTAAGAAGACAAATCAGCCTTTTCACTGGACTGAAACGGCGGAAAGAGGTTTTCAGATGTTGAAAAAGAAGATTACCGAAAGACCGATATTGAGGCTGCCTGACTTCAACAAACCCTTTCAGGTTCGTTGTGATGCCAGTAATATGGCCATTGGGGCAGTACTAAGTCAGGAGGATAGACCAGTCGCATATTTCAGTGAAAAGCTGAACGAGAGTAGACAAAAATACTCAACCTATGACAAACAATTCTATGCAATTATACAAGGGTTAAAGCATTGGAGGCACTATCTGTTGGGTAATGAGTTTGTTTTGTTTACGGATAACTCTGTGTTACAGTACATTATGCAGCAACATAAATTGAACCATAAGCATGCAACATGGGTAGAGTACTTACAGAATTTCATGTTTGTACTAAAACATATTAGTGGGCAAGCAAACAAGGTGGCAGATGCGCTAAGTAGAAGAATTTTACTCTTACAGGAAGGTACGATGCAGGTTTTAGGCTTTGAACACCTGAAAGAGCTGTATCAAACATATGCCGATTTTAAGGAGGCCTATGAGGCTTGTCAAAACCCTCTGTTGAGAAACAACAGTCTGTGGTTGGACTATAATTTACAGGAGGGATTGCTGTTTAAGGGAGGACAGCTGTGTATTCCCAACTTCTCTATGTGAGAAAGCATTATTCAGGAGAAACATAGTGGAGGTTTGGCTGGACACTTCGGTATAGACAAGACAGTAGCACAGGTACGACATTTTTATTTTTGGCCAAAATTACAGCGGGATGCACAAAGGTACGTGAGTAGGTGCAAGGTTTGCAAACTGGCAAAGGGCCACAGTCAGAATGCAGGTCTGTACTTACCATTACCCGTTCCGAGCCAACCATGGGACTCCGTCAGTTTAGATTTTGTTCTGGGTTTGCCTAAGACACAGCGGGGTTTCGATTCGGTAATGGTTGTGGTAGATCGATTTTCAAAGATGGCGCACTTTGTACCTTGCAAGAAGACCAGTGATGCTACTTATATAGCACATTTGTTTTTCACTAAGATTGTTCGACTACATGGGCTTCCAAGGTCCATCCTTTCCGACAGGGACGTAAAGTTCACCGGTCATTTTTGGCGAACCCTGTGGAAAAATTTGAACACCCAATTACAGTTCAGCTCCGCTTATCACCCGCAGACAGATGGCCAAACTGAAGTGGTAAACATGAGCTTAGGAAATTTGCTTCGGAGCTTAATAGGAGAGAATGCACGGACGTGGGACCGTGTACTAGCTCAGGCGGAATTCGCATACAACGATTCCCCTAATCGCAGCACCGGTTATAGTCCTTTCCAGATTATGTACGGCATGCATCCACGCGGAGTGCATGAATTACGAGATTTGGGGAAGCTCGAAAAACAAAGTGCTGATGGGGAAGATTTCGCCCAAGCAATGAGTAATTTACATGAGCAGGTAAAGCTGAAATTACAGGACAGCAGTCAAAAGTACAAACAGCGGGCTGATTCAAAGCGTCGAGAAGTTCAGTTTAACATTGGGGATGAAGTCCTTGCGTATTTACAGAAGGAGCGATTCCCGAAACGGGAGTACAACAAATTGAAGTATAAAAAGATTGGTCCCTGCAAAATCATTCGCAAATTTTCTGCAAATGCCTATGAGCTGCAGTTGCCGCCAGGGATCGGTATTTCTCCCATTTTTAACGTGGCAGATCTGTTTCCTTATGTCGCTGATCCGAGAGACGATACAGCAGCAAAACCACCGCGGGACACCAGTTGTGAGGAAAGTTCATGGATGAGGCAGTTGCCGGTGGCACAACCCCTGGAGATCGAGAAGGTCCTTGACACACAGGTAGCTAGGCACACACGTAGGAAGGAATATATGTGGTATTTGGTCAAGTGGAAGAACCGTCCGATAGAGGACAGTTCGTGGCTCAACGCAACACAGATACAGAAAGCAGGCTATTCTGTCGACGATCTCATGGAACGGAGCCATGACTTTTTTCCACCCCGGGAGCCTGATGCAGGAGCATCCAGCTCCGAGGAGACAGAAGGTGGTTGACTGTCTCATGGAGAGAACAAGAACTAGCAGAGAACACATGCATAGCTGGACAGGTTATCAAACTTGTCATTTGTTTTAATTTTCTTTATTATTTGTTTTATTTCCCAGAAGGTCGTTAGAGACCATCGAAATTGCAAACTGTGAATTGTTTTAGTCTAGAAATTAGTTAACAGTAAATTAGCATTTAGTGGAAACAAACTGGTTGGCAGTTGTAATAATTCTGGTTAGACAGTTCAACTGGAAGTGGAAGAAGTTATGCTTCCCGGATGTTAAAAACAGAAAAAAAAAAGATAGCAAAGGGAGGCCCCTCGGGAAAAAGAGACACAGATACATTCCTCTGTAATAAAAGCAAATTGTTTGTTTTAAGAACCACTGCTAAATTAGTTCATTCGATTGACATTGTTTGTGACTAACATCCATTGCAATAAGGATACAGCAAGCATACAATTGAAGGTAAGATACAGTAAGCATATAATTGAAGTAGGAAGACAGTAAGCCGTAACGAGAAGAGTAAGCGCTGCTACAGGAAGCTACCCCCATACAGAAAGGAGGACTGACAACCGTCATCGACAAAAGAGACCAGGTAACAAACATACAAGCTTTTATACCTTTTACAAAACATGTAATTGCTAGAAATGAAAGTACAGTAGTTTCATTTAATTAAACCATTACAAATAAGGCGCACAACAAAGTTTTTCTGAGCATAGGACGCTCACCAAAAACGGGTCCCTTTACAAACGAAACCATTACAAGGAAATAAATGCAACATAATAGGCTAATAGAACCATAAGTGACAAAGGACAATACAGTTCGATTACAACCCAAGCGACAATGATTATTTACAGACCAGAACTTAATGACAGAGAAAAGTACAATTCATTTACAACCCAGGTGGCTGTGAATATTAAAGACAATAACTTCAACCACTTTATAACCTAACAAATGAAACAACGCTGGAAGGACCTTACCCGTTATATAAGGTTGGGAGGGTTTTGGGTTGTCTCCAGAACACGCAGAGAGCATAAGCCCACGGAAGCTAGCCACCTGAACAACCTGCAAAAACAAAGGTGGACGCGGGTGAGCACAAGCTGAAGCAAGAAAACAACTAAAAACACCAGCAAACGAGCGGGTCACAACCACATTGGTTCTCACCTGAAGTTGAACCGGCGGCACTGCAAAACAAATCGACACCCATAACCTGAAGAACAAGGGACGAGTTTGTTAAAGTCTGTAAAAGATGTGAAGACAGAGACTGGCATCGAACCAGAGCTTACCTCCGAGACCAGGTTGTAACGAAATGGTGAACTAAAGCGCGGAACTGAAGGAAACCTGTCACAGTACCAATCACAAGTTAACAGTGCGTGGAATGAACCCCCTCAACAGAAAACAATTAAAGGAACACCAAATATAGTGCATGACTGTGCAGGGAACTAAAGGCATGTCGCCCTCACAAGAAACCCAACTCACAGCACAGCGGGAGGCCGGAGACACCAGAGAAAACTCAGCGCCAGAACGAAAAGCCGGAGGCGCAAATAACCTTCCACAGAGCAGAGCCGAAGACTTACACAGTGAACAATGAAATGACCAGTAAACGAGGATTGGGTTGTCAAAAGGCGGGAGTGGTTGATGAAAGGAACCGACAGGTGGAGTTTCATAACCTGTACCACCCGTTAACTCTCCAAAATATCTAGAGGCCTGTACATTCGCTTCAACACCAACATCTATCACATTAATTTTCGCACAGTGGAAACAGCTACGCCACATTGGAGGGCTGGGCCATCAGCTTCTCTTTCGTTTCCGTTGATATTTCATTGGAAATATGAAAGTAAATGAAATTTAAATTTAAATTTATCGTTAGCTTAAGACTTGCAAAACACAGTTTCATTTACATTGAAATTTTAAGAAATTAATGTTTACAGCCTGTCATGAAAATAATTAAAATTTGAGGTCAACTATTCAAACAAATCACAGCTTTCATTTACGTGGAAATTTCCATTGTCATTGGAACTGCCTTGACTTGGAAAACGCAATTTCATTTCCGTTGAGATTTAAATAAAATTTAAACACAATTTTATTTAGGTGGAACTTTTCATTTAAGAGGTTGCATATGCTGTCCACTGTTTTTAGCTTTACATATTTTCTCTTATGCAGTTTATATAATATTCTCCATGTTTAGAGGGTTTATTGTTCCAACTTTTTCCAAAAAAATTAGTGTTCCAATTTTTCAGGAAATAATTAAAATTTGAGGTTAGCTATTCAAACAAAACACAGGTTCATTTATCTGGAAATTTTCATTTGAAATATGAAAGAAACTAAATTGAAATTTAGAGTCTGCCTGGCAAACAAATCAAAACTTTCATTTACCTAGACATTTTTATTGGAAATATGAGAGTAAATGAAATCAAAATTTAAGGATGGTTTGACTTATGAAACTGTGTCATTTTACATTTAAATAAAATTTTGAGAAATTGTATATGTTTTTAAGTAAGTTGATTAATGAAAACTAATAACAGTTATGCATTTGTGTAGATATATTTGATTATTTTATATTTAAATAAAATTTAAGAAGTTATACATGTTCTTAAGTAAGTTGATTAATGAAAACTAACCACAATTATGTATTTGTATAGATATATTTGATTTTAAGGTTGTCTTTTTCAAAATAATTTTGTGATTTTAATATATCATAATATTTAAATTTTTTTTTAGTCCCCCATATTTTATTAATCAAGACTAAAAAGATGCAATAAAACAATGTGATTTTAAGTAAGGAGAAATGAAATTATGTGTTTGTATAGATATATTTGATTTTAAGATTGTCTTTTTCAAAATAATTTTGTGATTTTAATATATCATAATATTTAAATTTTCTTTTTTAGTCCCCTATATTTTGTTAACCAACACTAAAAAGATGCAATAAAACAACATGATTTTAAGTAAGGAGAAATGATATTTGGAATGCAACAAAACAAGGATACTTAGTAAAAGGTTTCTAAAAAGGTTTAATAAAACTTTTAAGTTAGTAAATAATTGTGATAAAGGTTTTATGTACCTTTGAAATTGTGGTCAAAATAATGGAGTGGTTAGTGAAACCTATTGAAGTGGTTAGAGCAAGAGTTGTTAAAAATAAAGAATTAAATTTAATAAAAAATCATTAGTATATATAAAAATAGAGTATAGTTAACATTTATATAATGATGTAATTGATAAGAAAAAAGAAAAAAATTGTCAATTATAAACTATTTCTTTTTTCAAGGACAAAAATAATTGCATGAATTTAACTATATATTTGGAGAAAAGTTATCTTAAAAGGAAGATAGATTTTATTATTGTTATATGAATAATAACAAATTTATAATATAAAAGTTTAATTATCAAATTTTTATATGCGTGATTACTAATTTTAATTCACATAAGATTGGATCATTATAACCATTTTGACTATCCAACACATAATTGGAAAAATGTGGTGGATCAGAAATTTTGGCGGATTAAACTTTAATTTTTTGTTAATTAAATTTTATAATTTTTATCAATTAAATTATAAATAATAATTACTTAAAATATAATTTTTTGTCTACAAGTTATAATTCTGACAATAAACTATAAAGATAAATAGAATGAAATGAGCACTTAACTATAAAAGATAGCTATAATTATGATTAACTTAGGAGTTGTGTTTAAGCCTGAATTTTTAGATTTTTGGCTAGAATGCCCTCAAAAAAATTGTGGTGAAATTTTGATTTGTGTTGTTTAAATTATTTTTTTTTACTCTTTTTTTTATTAAATACATGGATTCAGCACCCTCAAAGACTTTTGAGACACTTTTATTGTGTAGAGTTCACTCATCAACTAGATTTTTTTTTCAAAAAGTGAACAAATCCATCATCTTATATTATTAATGAAATTTTGAATTAAATTATTTTATTTTATTTCAGAAACAAACAAAACTAGTATAACCATATAGTAATCACCACCACAATATGATGTTAAATGAGACTTCTAAACTTCCACCAATTTCTGATAAATGCTCAAATCAGCCACAAGTCCCTATGCACAGAGATCTATTGTTCCAAAGTTATACTAATCTTCCAACCTCACAGAAAACATTAATATTTAAGGTTTAAGGCTAAACACAACTTTCATTTAAATATAAATTCATGGGAAATATGAAAGTAAATGAAATTAAAATTTAATGTTGGCTTGACGTAAAGAACACAATTTCTTTCATAGTTTTTGCTTTTCCATTTTCACAGTGTTTATTGTTCCAAGGTTTCCCAAAAAAATTATTGTTCCAATCTCTCAGAAAAGAAAAGAATCGATATTAACAAAACACACTAAGAAGGTTGGTTTGACTAAACAACAGTGGGATTATACCTTTAAATGAAATTTAAGAGGTTGCACATGTTCTCCTCTGTTTTTTCTAGTAGGGATTATATATAGTCTTCTCCATCGTACAAGGGTTTAGACATTTTTATATGTGTAAGTTGATTGATTAAAACTATCGATTATCAGAGGATCAGAGTTTCTTCACCACTATGCTGAGAGGAAAGCAAGAAAATATGTCTACCAAGAGCAGCCGAGTCAAGATCTTGGCAGAAGAGTGGAAGCAGCTTAAAAAGGAAGGGAAGTTTAGAGGCGTGGAAAGACGTAAATGTGGAACCTACGTTGCTACTCTCTGGAGTGGCTCGAATCGTACTCGCCTTGGAACGTTCCACAATCCGGAGTCGGCTGCCTTTGCTTATGAGGAAGCAAAAAGAAAGAAAGATCAACATGAACAGACTAAGAAAAAGGGGGAAGTCTCGTGCCTTGATTCGAGCAACATGCCTGGTGACTCTAAGGAACAGTTGCAGCAACAAAAAGAAGCAGAGGTATCCGAAGGTTCCAGCAGCAGCACTGGTGTGAGTGACAGTGTTGCATATTATTCAGGATCAGGTCTCTTGGAAGAAATAATAGCTCCTTTCTTCAAATTACCCATTCCATGACCACTCGTACATCCTATTATTATTCAAGATCTGTTGTTGCAGGGGTATTGTGAGTTTTTCAATACAATTATTCAATAGCTTTGATGTCTGAATAGTAGTTGTTTTTATGGGTGCCAGGATGACTCAGATGTAGAGTCACTCCATAATAATGATAGATTATCGTTTCGAACTTGGTTAACCTCGTGTTTTCATGTGACTTTTTAATTTGTTGAGTGTGATGTGGGTTGGCCCCACTCTCAGTTCTAAATGCAAAATAGTGAAGTAAGGAATTTAGGCAAAGGTAATGAATGTTGATGACGGAGGGTTGGAAGTTGTTGTTTGGGTTGAGAAATCAAAGGCCATTGTAAAGGTTTTTTCATGGCAATTGTGCATTTTAAAATTGTGATTTGGGTTTATTTTGGAAGCTTTTATACAGTAAAAGTACTACATTATCTAGTCTACTATCATAACAAGTTCTAATTGTGAATTCAGTTTAATTATGAATGGTAAATAGTGAGTAGTTGTAATTGTTAATGGTAAATAATGAGTTTGTGAGTTGGGACTATGGAGATATTGGGATCTGGATTCATTTTGGAATTTTTTATCTAATAAAAGTACTACATTGCCCAGAGTTGCTATCATAGCAAGTTGTAATTCTAAATTAGCTATAATTGTGAATGGTAAATAGTGAGTTTGTTTTTTGGGACTATGGAGCTATTGTTGTACCTCCTTGCAAGCTTGGTTATATTAGACGTTTATTTTTGGTACTTAGTTATGGCTCTTCAAGTTTACAGGAAACTAAATGAAATTAGTTCCCTAGCTCTCAATAGCTCAAATCCCTATTAGGATTTTATGAAAATTTCTCGTTATGAGCATTATGTAAGGAAATTTTACAAAATATTGTTGGTTCAGGGAAATTATGAAATCAATTTCTAGTTATGAGCATTATGTAAAGAAAATTTACAAAATATTCTTGGTTCAAGGAAATTATGAAATCCTCCGTATAAATAATGACTTAGTTCATTCTCAAACCCTCATTTCCACTATTAATCCATGTGGTCATGGGATTCTTTCTTGTCTTCACTCATTGCTTTTCTTTATGATCTTAAACCCCCTTTTTCAAAAAAAAAAAACTCAACATCCCACCATTTATTATTACTTTTTGTTAAAGCTATGTTTTGAAAATTATATTCAATTCTTGTAAATTTTATAATATACCACAATGAAAATATGGAGAACACCATTAAAGAAATGAATGAACAAGACAAAAATCAAACAACTCTAACGACATCTCTCTAGAATTGAGAAACACATGTTCTGAGATATTTTACAATAGTTTCCTTTCCTTAGTTTGATTATGTGTTACCCCATTATTCAATATACTGCTTTCTCTCACTTCTCAAACTCTACTTACTGACCCATCTAGTTGTTCCTTCCAACACTTCTTCACATGTTGGTCATGTTTATCTTCTGTAAGCCACTCTTTAATCCTCTCTTAGATGTTAGAGGAGAAAGTTACCACAGTGATCAGTCATTAATAGGAACCTCCACATCATTCATTGTTGATAATTCTTGTATGTTGTTCAAGTTTGCACCAAATTTCTGTAGCTTGGGGAAATCTCTCCTCAAATGGTTTTCTCCACACTCCAACACCAATAGGATCATTTCTACTAACTATGGATTTTTGATGTTGCTCACTTTTGGTGAATTTATTAAATCTTCCACCCTCTATTCCTTGCTTATATCCTCACCTTCTCTAAGTTCCTCCTTTTCCTTTCTTCTTCAAGTTACCCTGGACTTAGATCTTATGATTAGACTATTCATAAAAGTGTGTGGTATTTAGAATAACCTCCCCCATTGTATTATATTCATCATATTTTATTTTGTCTCAATATGCTTGTTGTGACTTGGTGACATACCTCCAGATCTTGCTCTCCTCATCCTTAATGTAAGCTACATACCTTAGCAAAACCAAGAACTTGTTGGTGTATTATTGAGGTGTCATTTGCCAAAGTTTGTGTTCATAGAACGCTTTGCTATGGTGTCATAATATTTCTCTTTTTTTCTTATTACATACATGGATTCAGCACCCTCAAAGACTTTTGAGACATTTTTATTGTGTAGAGTTCACTCATCAACTAGTTTTTTTTTCTCAAAAAGTGAACAAATCCATCATCTTATATTATTAATGAAATTTTGAATTAAATTATTTTATCTTATTTCAGAAACAAACAAAACTAGTATAACCATATAGTAATCACCACCACAATATGATGTTAAATGAGACTTCTAAACTTCCACCAATTTCTGATAAATGCTCAAATCAGCCACAAGTCCCTATGCACATAGATATATTGTTCCAAAATTATCCTAGTCTTCCAACCTCACAAAAAACATTAGAATTAAAGGTTTTCTTCCAACCTCACAGAAAACATAAGAATTTAAGGTTTTAAGACTAAACACAACTTTCATTTAAATATAAATTCATGGGAAATATGAAAGTAAATGAAATTAAAATTTAATGTTAACTTAACGTAAAGAACACAATTTCTTTGCTAGTTTTTTCTTTTCCATTTTCACCCTGTTTATTGTTCCAAGGTTTGAAAAGAATCGATATTAGCAAGACACACTACGAATTAGGAATGTAAATGAAATTAAAATAGAAGGTTGGTTTGACTAAACAGCAGTGGCATTATACCTTTCAATGAAATTTAAGAGGTTGCACATTTTCTCCTGTTTTTTTCCTCGTAGGGATTATATATAGTCTTGTTTTTCCTAGTCGGGATTGTATATAGTCTTCTCCATCGTACAAGGGCTTAGAGATTTTTATGTGTAAGTTGATTGATTAAAACTATTGATTATCGGAAGATCAGAGTTTCTTTACCACTATGCTGAGAGGAAAGCAAGAAAATATGTCTACCAAGAGCACCCGAGTCAAGATCTCGGCAGAGGAGTGGAAGCAGCTTAAAATGGAAGGGAAGTTTAGAGGCCTGGAAAGACGTAAATATGGCACACCTACGTTGCTACTCTCTGGAGCGTCTCGAATCGTAGTCGCCTTTGAACGTTCCGCAATCCGGAGTGGGTTGTGTTTGCTTATGAGGAAGCAAAAATAAAAAGAGATCAACACGAACAGATGGGGGAAGTCTCGTGCCCTGATTCAAGCAACAGGCCTGGTGACTCTGAGAAATCCTTGCAGCAACAAAAAGAAGTGGAGGTATTCGAAGGTTGGGACAGCAGCACTGTTGTGAACAGTGTCGCATATTATTTAGGATTAGAAGAGATAATAGCTCCTTTCTTCAAATTACCCATTCCGTGACCACTGGTATTATTATTCAGGATCTGTTGTTGCAGGCGTATTGTGAGTTTTTCAATACAATTATTGAATAGATTTGATGTCTGAATAGTCGTTGTTTTTATGGGTGCCAGGATGACTCAGATGTAGAGTCACTCCAGAATAATGATAGATTATCCTTTTGAACTTGGTTAACCTCATGTTTGCATGTTACTTTTGAATTTGTTGAGTATGATGTGGCTTGGCCCCACTCTCAGTTCTAAATGCAAAATAGTGAAGGAATTTAGGCAAAGGTAATGAATGTTGATGATGGAGGGTTGAATATTGTTGTTTGGTTCCAGAAATCAAAGGTCATTGTAAAGGTTTTTGCATGGCAATTGTGCATTTTAAAATTGTGATTTGGGTTTATTTTGGAAGCTTTTATATAGTAAAAGTACTACATTACCTAGTCTGCTACCATAACAAGTTGTAATTGTGAATTCTCTTTAATTGTGAATGGTAAATAGTGAGTAGTTGTAATTGTTAATGGTAAATAGTGAGTTTGTGCGTTGGGACTATGGAGATATTGGGATTTGGATTCATTTTGGAAGCTTTTATCTAATAAAAGTACTACATTACCCAGCCTTGCTATCATAGCAAGTTGTAATTCTAAATTAGCTATAATTGTGAATGGTAAATAGTGAGTTTGTGTTTTGGGACTATGGAGCTATTGTTGTACCTCCTTGCAAGCTTGGTTATAGTAGACTTTTATTTTTGGTACTTAGTTATGGCTCTTCAAGTTTACTGGAAACTAAATGAAATTAGTTGCCTAGCTCTCAATAGCTCAAATCCCTATGTCTGCTTAGGATTTTATGAAAATTTCTGGTTATGAGCATTATGTAAAGAAATTTTACAAAATATTCTTGGTTCAGGGAAATTATGAAATCCCTGGTATAAATAATGGCCCAGTGCATTCTCAAACCCTCATTTCCACTATTAATCCATGTGTTCATGGGATTCTTTCTTGTCTTCACTCATTGCTTTGCTTTATGATCTTAAACCCCCTTTAAAAAAAAAAAAAAAATAACTAAACATCACACCATTTATTATTACTTTTTGTTAAAGCTATGTTTTGAAAATTATATTCAATTCGTATAAATTTTATAATATACTACAATGAAAATATGGAACACACCATTAAAAAAATGAATGAAAGACTAGAAAAATCTAACAACTCTAATGACATCTCTATAGAATTGAGAAACACATCTTCTGAGATATTTTACAATAGTTTCCTTTCCTCAGTTTGATTATGTGTTACCCCATTATTCAATATACTGCTTTCTTTCACTTCTCAAACTCTACTTACTGACCTATCTTATTGTTCCTTCCAACACTTCTTCACATGTTGGTCATGTTTATCTTCTCTAAACCACTCTTAATCCTCTCTTAGATTTTAGAGGAGAAAGTTACCACAGTGATCAATCATTAATAGGAACATGCACATCATTCATTGTTGATAATTCTTGTATGTTGTTCAACTTTGCACCAAATTTTTGTAGCTTGGGGAAATCTCTCTAAAATTGTTTTCTCCACACTCCAACACCAATAGGATCCTTTCTACTAACTATGAATTTACTATGTTGTTCACTTTTGGTGAATTTATTCAACCTTCCACCCTCTATTCCTTGCTTATATCCTCACCTTCTCTAAGTTCCTCTTTTTCCTTTCTTCTTCAAGTTACCCTGGACCTAGATCTTATGATTAGACTATTCATAAAAGTGTGTGGTATTTAGAATAACCTCCCCCATTGTATTATATTCATCATATTTTATTTTGTCTCAATGTGCTTGTTGTGACTTGGTGACATACCTCTAGATCTTGGTCTTCTCATCCTTAATGTAAGCTACATAACTTAGAAACACCAAGAGTTTGTTGGTGTATTATTGAGGTGTCATTTGCCAAAGTTTGTGTTCATAGAACACTTTGCTATGGTGTCATAATATTTTTCACACAAGTACTTCACTTGAAAGTACTTTTCAAACTTCCTCCATGTTAGCTCTCTCTCCTTGATACTTTTTATATTCTTGAAATCCTCCCACCATATATCATCCTTTCCTTTTAGACTAAAAAAAGCCACCCTCACATTCTCTTCTCATACACATGTAGCTTGAAGTACTTTTTAGTTCCCAAAATCCAAGCCTCTACATCTTCTGCTTTATTTACCTCTCCATCAAAGGTTGGGGCTCTTGCTTTCTTGAATTATTATTGCATGGGAGTCTTTCTCCTCTTCCTTGCACTGTCCAATGATTGTCTAAGACTACTTTATATTCTTTGTCTAGAGATGAGCAATTTTATTCCTCCTTTTGCATGTATTCTCCTCTATCTGTAATAGCTTCCCTCTGCTTTCTTATCATCCAATTTATAATTTTCCCTATTTCATGGATTTTTCTTAGGCTTGTTCTTGCAGTGATGGATAACACCAACCTTCTTTTGTAGTTAATTCTAATAAGATTTTGCACAATAGATCCATGAAAATCTTATCATTATCTGCCCTTGCAACTTCTTAACTAAGCTCTTATACTTCTAAGAGTTTCCATGAGTTTAGGAGTGCCTTTCTCTTTCATCTTTCCAACTTACTCCTCTTGGAAACTTCATAGAGTCATGTTCATACAAAGTTGTTCAAATCCACTACTCATTGCAATTGTAATTGTGAATGAAGTGTAAATATGAATAGTAAATAGTGAGTTCGTGTGTTGAGACTATGAAGCTATTGTTGTACCTCCTTGTAAACATGGTTACAATTGACTTGTATTCTTGGTACTCAATAATGGTTCTTGTTTGATCTTATTATTGATTTCTAAGCCTCTTTTTAAAATATTCCTTCACATCATAAACATTCAAAATCTAATTCTAGCCGACAATCCCCTCAAGAACTAGCGAGACAAAATGTTGTAATCATATTTTTAATAAAAAATAAATCATAATTAAACCGAGGTATTTGAAGGTTCCAGCACTGGTGTGACATCCGTATGCTGTGCTCAACTATGGTATTGCACCTTGTATGGTTAAAAGTTGGATATGGTAACCTCTCATGTTGGTCTGTACTTTCATATATGCGTATTATAATCATTTTGGCACTCTTGTTTGTCTAGTCCGGTGTAATGTGTTGCTGCAGGGGCATTGTGAGTTTTTCAATACAATTATTGAATCGTTTTGATGTCTGAATAGTCATTGCTTTTATGGGAGCCAAGGATGACTCAGATGCTGAGTCACTCCACTCGAGAATAGTGACAGATTATCATTTTGAATTTGATGAACCTGATGTTTGCATGCCATTTATGAATTTTTTGGGTATGATGTGGTTTGGCCCCGTCCTAAATACAAAATAGTGATGTAAGGAATTCAAGCAAAGGTAAAGGTAATGAATGCACCTATCATCATGAGGGTTGGAAATTGTTGCTTGGGTTGAGAAATCAAAGATCACTGTAAGGGTTTTTCCATCATAAACATTTGAAAATGGTTATTTAAGTTTATTTTGGAAAATTTTATTTAGTAAAAGTACTATATTACATAGTCTGCTATTATAGCAAGTTGTAATTGTGAACTGTAAATACTAAGTAGTTGTAATTGTGATTATCTGTAATTGTGAATGGCAAATAGTGAGTTTGTGTGTTGGGAGTATGGAGATATTGGGATTTGGATTCATTTTGGAAGTTTTTATCTAATAAAAGTACTACATTATCATAGCAAGTTGTAATTGTAAATTAGTTGTAATTGTGAATGGTAAATAGTGAGTTTGTGCATTGGGACAATGGAGCTATTGTTGTACAACCTTGCAAGCATCGTTACAATAGACTTTTATTTTTGGTACTCAGTCACCGCTCTTCAATTTTACTAGAAACTAAATGAAATTAGTTGCCTAGCTCTCAATAGCTCAAATTCCTATTTCTACCTAGGATTTTATCAAAAGTTTTGGTTATGAGAATTATGTAAAGAAATTTTACAAAATATTCTTGGTTCACGGCAATTATGAAATCCCTGGTATAAATAATGGCTTAGTTCATTCTCAAACTCTCATTTTGACTATTAATCCATCTATTCATGGGATTCTTGCTTGTCTTCACTCATTATTTTTCTTTATGATCTTAAACCCCCTTTTTCAAGTAAAAAACCTAAACATCACACCATTTACTATTACTTTTTGTTATAGCTATGTTTTGAAACTTATATCCAATTCCGATGAATTCTATAACAACTCTAATGACATCTCTCTAGAATTCAAAAAGACATGTTCTCATATGTTTACAATTGTTTCCTTTCCTCACCTTGATTCTATGTTACCCCATTATACATTATACTCCTTTCTCTCACTTCTCAAACACTACTTCCTTACCCATTTGGTTGTTCCTTCCAATACTTCTTCACATGTTGGTCATGTTTATAAAAAGTGAGCCACTCTTTAATCCTCTCCTAGATGTTAGAGGAGAAATTTCACTATGGTATGAGGTATGACCACTGTGATCAATCATTAATAATAACTTCCACCTCATTCATTGTTGATGCTTCTTGTATTTGTGCAACTTTGCACAAAATTTCTGTAGCTTGGGGAAATCTCTCCTTAAATGGTTTTTTCCACACTCCAATAGAAATAGGCTCCTTTCTACTAACTATGGATTTTTGATGTTGTGCACTTTTGATGAAGTTATTAAACCTTCCACCCTCTATCCCTTTCTTATATGGTACCTTCCTCTTTTTCCTTCTTATTTAAGTTAGCCAAGACTTAGATCTTATTCTTAGACTATTCATAAAAGTGTTTAGTATTTAGCAACCTCCCCCTATTGGATTCATCTTATTCTATTTTGCCTCAATATCCTTGTTGTGAAGGGGTGACATACCTCTAGATATTGGTTTTCTAATCCTTAATGTAAGGTAGATACCTTACCAACTCCAAGAATTTGTTGGTGTACTCTTTAGGTGTAGTCTGCTAATGTTTGTGTTCATAGGAATCCTTCCCTCTAGTGTCATAATA
Source organism: Pinus tabuliformis (assembly GCA_031772625.1). Classification (NCBI taxonomy): domain Eukaryota; kingdom Viridiplantae; phylum Streptophyta; class Pinopsida; order Pinales; family Pinaceae; genus Pinus; species Pinus tabuliformis. The sequence goes on from CM062813.1 coordinate 418,101,861, forward strand.
TTTTTCACACAAGTACTTCCCTTGAAAGTACTTTTCAAACATTCTCCATGCTAGCTCTCTCTCCTTGATTCATTTTATATTCTTGAAATCCTCCCACCATATATCATCCTTTCATTTAGAGTAAAAAAACCACCCTCACATTCTCTTGACATACACATGTAGCTTGAAGTAATTTTTAGCTCCCAAAATCCAATCCTATACATCTTATGCTTTATTTACCTCTACATCAAAGGTTGGGGCTCTTGCTTTCTTCAATTATTGCATGGGAGTCTTTCTCATCTTCCTTGCACTATCCAATGATTGGCTAAGACTACTTTATATTCTTTCTCGAGAGATGATCAATTTCATTCCTCCCTTTGTATGTATTCTCTTCTATCTTGAGTAGGTTCCCTCTCGTTTCTTATCATCCATTTTACAATTTTGGATATCTCATGGGTTTTCATTAAGTGATGGATAGCACTAACCTTATGTTGTCTTTGTCCTTGTAATTCTAATAGGATTTTCCACAATATACCATTTACTTGCTTGTTCCATCAAAATCTTATCATTGTATGCCTTTGCAACTTCTTATCTAAGCTCTTATACTTCTAAGAGTTTCCATGAGTTTAGGAGTGTCTTTATCTTTCATCTTTCCAACTTACTCCTCTTGGAGACCTCACAAAGTCATGTTCATACAACGATGTTCAAATATGCTACTCATAGCAAGTTGTAATTGTGAATGTGTAATTGTGAATAGTAAATAGTGAGTTTGTGTGATGAGACTATGGAGCTATAGTTGTAACTCCTTGTAGGCATGGTTACAATTGACTTGTATTATACTCAATGATGGCTCTTTTTTGATCTTATTATTGATTTCTAAGTGTTTTTGTAATATTTCTTAACATCATAAACTCTTAGAATCTAATTCTAGCTAATGGTATAGGCAAGAACTAGCTAGACAAAAGGTTGTAATCATATTTTTAATAAAAAATAAATCATTACTAAGCTATCCATATGTGTGAATATTTTTTGAATTTGTACTTATTTTATGAGAACTTTTTCAATAAATTAACTTTTTATAAACTATTTACAACATAAATTTGATGTGTTTGTGTAACCCTATGGCTTACAAAACACTGTTTTTTTACTATTATCCAAAAATTGCTTTCCTTAAATGTCATATTTTTAATGACATTTTTATATGCTATAATGTACATATGTATATGTTTTTATTTTTTTTGCTGCAAAAAAATTCAAATGTTTCATTTCTATTCTGTTATTTAATTCATTATATTTTAGTTTATTTATTTTATTTGCCATAAATAAATTTGTAAATAGTAAAACAACCACCAGAAACAAGACATAAAACAATGAACATTATCCCATTATCTAACTCACCCAATGAGATTCTATGGTTTGAAGGTGAAGTCTAAAAAGTTCCATCATCAACATGCCCCAACCACATTTATTTCTTTAATGAATAGTATTTTCAACAAAGTACTTAGATCAATTTGTATAGATCTTGATTGATGATATTCTAATTTATTCAAAAACACTAGAAACATCAACAATTATTAAGAATAGTGCGAAAGACACTTAGAGAGCATCATTTGTATGTAAAATTTAGTCAATGTGAGTTTTATCAAAATTAGATTCAGTTTTTGGGTCATGTAATATCTAAAGAAAGAATTGCAGTAGACCTTGAAAAGGTCAACTAAGTCCTTGATTGGTTAGTTACTAAGGACTTGGAAAATACTCAATCATTTATGGGAAACACATGTTATTATCATAGGTTCATAAATGGTTTTTATAAGTTGGCTTATCCAATAACATCCCTACAAAAGAACTGAGTTATTTATATGTACTCAAATGTCAAGAGAGTTTTGATTGACTAAAATATTTTCTGATTGTTGATCCCATAATTAAAACTTTTGATCCCAATAAAGAATACTTAGTGTGTACAAATGCTTCTTTAGAGAGGTTAGGAGTGCTAATGCAACACAATTATGTTATTGCCTATGAGTCTAGAAAATTGAAGGAGCATGAAAATAATTGTCTCTTATGATTTATAGTTAGCTAGATTAATCCATGCTTTCAAAAATGTGAAGGCATTATTTTTTATTCAAAAAATTCATGTTAATAACTACTAATATTAGTCTGAAATATTTTTTTAGTCAACTAAATTTTGAAAGGAGGATGTCATTCCTTAATGAATTTTATTTTGAGATAAAATATATAAAATGGAAGGAAAACAAAATATCAAATGCACTTAGTGGAAGTATGAATTATATTTGTAGAATTAATATTAGTAGTATCAAAATGGATATCATTAAGAATGTTAGTGCAACAACCTAAGTATATCCCGAATATAGAGAGGTATAAGAAAAATTGTTGAATGAAAATTCTCCAAAAGAAGAATCGAATATGCTCCAAATGACTATGGTTTTCTGACATTTAAAAGTAGATATTATATTTCAAATGTGTAGAGGCTGAAGCAAGTGATTATAGATGAGAATCATAAGAAGCCTTTTTCACTTACACAGGTTACCAAAATCTTATAACAACACTTAGAAAGGAATTTTATTGGCCAAGGATGAAGGCATATGTAGCAAGGGACTTAAATAAATGCTTTGAGTGTCAAAAAGTTAAGGTAAAACAACAACATCCTGCTAAACTATTAAATTATTTCCCTATCCTTGAGAGAAAATGGGATGTTATTTGCTTGGATTTGATAATAGGGTTACCTAGAACCATAAGGAAACATGATTCTATGGTGGTTGGGATTGATAAAATAAGTAAAGAAACCCATTTTATTCATGTCCAAGTATGTTAAGGATGGAAATTTAGCTAAAGTTTTCATGAAGGAAATATTCAAACTCTATGGAGTATAAAAAACAATCATTTCTCACAAAGATGCAAATTTCATATCAAATTTTTAGAAGGAACTTTTTACACGGTCACACACTTAATTAATTTTTAGTATTTCCTAACATCCTCAAATTGATGGATAGATTGAAAGAACTAATGAAATCCTTACAGATATGCTTTGTATGTATGCAACTTACCTACCCACTAAATGGCATGATTACTTACCCTTGGTTAAGTTTATATATAATAAAAGTTATCAAGCATCTCTAAATATGAGTTCTTTCAAATTACTTTATGGATGGAAGTGATATATTCCCTTGAGCTCGAGTCATCGAGATTAAAGATTTCTTTTAGGACCTCATCTCTTAAGAGATAGGGAGTGGGTGGTTAAACTCATAAAGATAAATTTAAAAACAACCTATAACACCCTCCTCCCACATCTACCTAAGTAAACGACCAACCTCGATAAACATGTGATAAGAAGTTACTATAATTTAATTCGAACTCCTAAGTGAGCTTAAGGAAGTGGAATCGATGACATGACACCATACACACATTACACATCAACAATAGTACTTCGAGGAACCATCCCAACATCACAAGTAACTAGACCTTGTGTCTCAATGAGCTTTTTTACCATTAAACCTGTGGAAGCTCCCTTGATATGGACAAGTATGTTCCCACGAGACTCTCTACACTCTGACAACATGGGTATGCATGCATCTAGGGGGTTTTCTGCCCATTGTTGTGCATGTGTCGCTGAGATTTGAACCAATTTTTCATGCCCAAAGTTGAGTTCACTACCAAAAACTCAATGACACCTTTATGAATTCAAGATAACAATAGAGAAATGGCACACTAAGAATCATTTATGCCTCAACACATTAGCTCGAGTTTCATCATAAGGCCATAGATACATTTTTCATTCATTTCTAAGTAAAAACAAAATGGGATCCATACATAGCTATTGTCATAGTACATGTCCATAACCAAGATAATAACACCAAAAATACGAGAGAAAGGACAACCATATAATCCATATATGAACCATTATAATACTCGTGAATTAACAAGGATAAATAACCTCATATTAATGATGAAAATGCTAACCACGTTTGGGACTTCCATGAACCAACCCACCGTAGACATGGCTACACAGAATCTCTCTTCATCAAGTCACCCATGTTGCATATTCCAAGCATTCATTTGGGATATTGTGAAATAAATTGATCAAAAACATCCAAGACTTACAAAGGCCAAACCACCTCAACCCATCAAATAGTGATTCCACCTCATGATCGAACATCAGAAAACCATCATGAGATTGGTCTCTACTCAAGCCTTCTAGGGCTCCAAAGCGTTTTTTTTCCAACCCATGCTTCCAAGACTAGTAGCTCAACCCACAACTTAATCTACGCTTCGAGAGTGTTTATCCAACCAAGGCTTCTATGACTAGTAACTCAACCCAAAAAGGGCTTCGAGATAATTTTTCCAAGCAATGCTTCCACAACTAGTAACTCAAACCAAGATGTTAGAGCTCTTCAAGAGAATTTGTCCAACTAGGGTTTCCTAGAACTAGTAACTCAACCCCAGCTAAAAGAAACATGAGAACCAAGCCAAAAAATAAGGAAATGAGACCACAACACAATGGATTTCTAGGAAATGGAAAGGCTAAGAATATCCACTATCAATCCAAGGCATCCTCCATGAAAATGACAAATCATGAGCTATAAACCACATTCATATGCCATGCATGCCAAAACTAGTCAGGAAAAGATACATAAAAATCGGTACCTTAAAGCAAAACCCATTGTAGCTGCTGATCCCGATGGAATCTTGCACTTTCCTACTCTTCCTTTGCCTTATTGCACCAAAACTCCAATTATGCCACACTCCTACAAGAGTTATCCAAGAAAACTCTAAGTGTCCAATAGTATGAGAGAGAGGAAATAGAGATAGGGCTCAAAAATTGAACTCACAAAAGTCTGTCAATTGATCCTCATAAGTATTTTTATTAATGAGGCCTCTATTTTCTTCATTTTCCATTATTTTCCTTCATTTTCCTCCTCACATGCAACATGTGACCTTTCACCTCCCTGTTCTCCTAATTTCCATTATTTTTCATAAATAAATGTGCCAAAATTCCATTTTTCCTTCCCAAAGCCTTCGCCATTACCTTTGCCAATTTCCTTAGCCATTAATTAATCATGGCTCATCCCCATCACTATTATTTTTCCCAACATTAATCTTGGAATAAGTCTTCCATTAACCATGATAACTTTTCCTTTATTAACTTTTATTACATGGAATTTTCATCATGGCTGTTACAAAACCCTCCCCCTTGGGGGAACACTGTCCTCAGTGTTCAACAACACCTACAACCAACAAGGCTATTGTAAGAAAAACATACTACCCATGGATCTTTATAACTTAGCTTGTAGCAATATTTATAATGATCACCATGCTAAGAAGCAAACCAACATGACAACATAACAAGTATAACATCATAATGACATGACACCTATAAAACTTATTAGATCTATATAACATAGCTCATGGTGGTAGTTACATCCATATACATAGGTACATATACCAACCATCATGAAAGCATGTACCAAAAACATATATTAGAGACATATACCAAAACATCGACTCAACTATCAAATAAGGAATGATACATAACCTGCATCTGATCTCACATCTCCCATGTAGCTTCATGAGGCCCAAAGTGTAGCTTCATGAGGCCCAAAGTGCTTCTATTAGACATCAAGTGGATGCTAATAATATCATAACGAATGTGATTCCCGCTAATTTTTTTAAATGTTTCACTGTATTAATGGGAATTATTGTGTGTCTCAAGTGAGACTTTCTTGCCCCTATAATATGGAATATGTTAGGACATTCGACACCAATAGCCCATATTTAGAAACATTTCATTAAGCTTGAATCTATCATAGATCCAACATACAATAATGGTAAATAATTGTCTAAAATCTATGAAATATAGTAGATGAGTTAAATTAGGGTTTAATGACTCACGGGTTAGGGTTTAACTTACAAAATGCCTTCAAGTGACTTGAATTATTTTAACACTCACCCTAAATTTTCCCTAAGCTTATTTAGGGATGCTAAATATTCTTGGAAATGGATTGGGAAATGTAGGAGGGGCATTAGGAAGAGGTGATTGAGGATAAAAAGTTATCTTATTGGGTCTTGGGAAAAATTTAAAAGAAATGTAACTTTTAGGGATTTTTTTGGCTATGTTACTGTATAATTTCTACCTCACGAGAGATGAATTTGTGAGTAAGTCATGATGGTAATTTAAGTAGTTAAATACTACTAAATTAATTCCTAAGTGGATAGAGGAGGATATGGTGTACTTAGAAATAGTGGGTTACTAATCTCTCAATACTAAGCTTGACATTTTATTCTGGTATGGAGGTAGTGTTGCAAGCCAAAGACCTTACAATTACAGAAGGACTAGACCAACTTTGATATTAGAAAAGTTAATGACATTGTTGGGTAGAGTATATTTCTTGACTGCATCTTCAAGGAGTTTAAAACATATTTTCTAATTGCGATACATCCTTGCTTGGATGGCAATGCATATTTGAAGGTGTCCATTATAGGAATGAAAATAAAACCTTTTGTGTGATTTCCACCCACAAGATATCTTTCATACAACAAAAATTTTAATCTACCCTAGTGCTACATTCATCACTGTATTGGGAAATGGTGGTGGCAACTAGAGCCATCCTAACAATAGTTGGAAAACAAATACACTACCAATTTTCCTCTATTGTGCAAAGGGATGTTAAAATGTATGGTTCTAGGATTTTGTGTTGTTTTGATAAGAAAAGTTGTGTGACACGAAATAATCTAGAACATACTGCTAGTTTATACTAATATCAACTATATTTTTCTAGAGACTACCCACAACCATTTGATCTTCATTATTTCAAGCATAGAAAATATTATTTATACTTAGATGATTACCAAATGCAATCAAATTTGTCCTAAAAAATTCCTCAAAATAACCATTGAACGAGTCCATGAACTGTCTTACAATTTTTGTTGTAGCTAGTGTTGGGTATGGAGCATGATTATTTAGAGGTCATTGTTTCAGCCAGATGTATACCCCAGGAATTTTGTACACCCCTCCACACGGGGGGCTCCCGTTGGGACTTGTCCCCCTAAGGGGGGTCTAGGGGGCTAATCCCCCCCAGCTGGGGGGTCTGGGGGCCAGCGATCCCCCAGCGGGGGTTTCGAGAGCAGCGCCCCCGAAGCTAAAAATAGATGTAAAATTGCCTTGTAAAAGTATAGTAATTTCTAGTCAATCTAGGCCGTTCATTAGGCGGATGATCTCACAGTAGAACTTATGTTTAGTTTAGGGTTTTTTGCCCTAGAAGGCAACCCCTCTCTTTGTATGAGGGCATTGTATAAAGGTTGTGAAATAGATGTGTATTCTTTGAGTGAGAAACAGAGAGGTGAGACTGTGAGAGAAAACAGAGGATATTATAGAGGATCTGTTGTAGGTTGTGTCTCTTCATTTTGCTGGATAATAGAAAGGAAGGACTGGCTCTTCGTGGTGGACATAGCCTAAATTGGGTGAACCACGTATATTTGTGTCTCTAGTTTTATGCATTTTCTATGTTTATATTTATGCAATATTTTGTGTGTTCCATTTCTCTATAATATATAATTCTCTAACAACTTGTATCAGAGCCGAAGGTCTATTTGGCTGATAAACTTGCATGAAAGAAGGGTTCCTCATTCGAGTGGGAGCAATGGCGAAAGATGGTAAGTTTAGGGTCAAGAAATTTAAGGACTACAACTTCTCATTGTGGAGGATGTAGATGGAAGATTATCTATATTAGAAAGATATGTACCTACCATTGGGTGGAAAAACAAAGATGCCGATGGGTATGACAGATGAAGAATGGAACCTTATCGATAGAGAGGCACTCGGAACAGTACGGTTGTGCCTTGCAGCGTGAGTCACCTTCAACATTTCGAAAAAAACAATGACAAATGGCTTGATTAAGGTGTTAGCGAAACTATATGAAAAGCCCTTGGCCTCAAACAATGTATTTCTTATGAAATGGTTATTTAATATGAAGCTGTTGGAAGGTGGATTTGTTGCAAACCATTTAAATGATTTTAATATTGTTACAAGTCAGTTAAGTTATGTAGGGGTGAACTTTGATGATGAAGTTAGAGCTCTGTTATTCTTGTGCTCATTTCCAGAAAGTTGGAATGGTTTAGTAATGGCCATTAGTAACTCTATTTCTAGATCTAGTACTTTAAAGTTTGATGATGTTGTCAGTACTATTCTTAGCAAGGAAATGTGACAGAAAAGCTCTGGTGAGACATCAAGTCATGCTTTGAGTGTAGAGTAGTCTAGGGGAAGAAAAATGGAAAGAGGAAAGAGCTTAGGATATCGCAGTAAATCAAGGAAAGGCAGATCCGCGTCCAGATCAGGGATAGTGTGCTGGAAATGTGGAAAAAATGACACCTAAAGAAAGATTGTAGATCTTAGAAGGGAAAAGAAGTAGATGCACAACAAGAAAAAAATCATGAAGCAAATGTGACAGATGAGGTGGTACAAGATGCTTTGATTATTTCTTTCAAAAATATTACTGATTCGTGGGTGGTATATTCACGGGCCTCATTCCATGCCACACCTAGTAACAAATATTTTCATGACTATGTTCAAGGAGATTTTGGACAAGTCTGTTTGGGTGATGATAAACCCTGTAAAATCGTTGGAATGGGTAAGGTTCTTGTAAAATAGTAGAATGGAAACCAATGGCTATTAAAGGAGGTAAGGCATGTTCGAGATCTGAAGAAAAATCTGATTTCAACAGGGTAGTTAGGTGGTGAAGGTTGTGTGACAACTTTCACAGATAAAGCTTGTAAGGTCACCAAAGGATCCCTGGTAATAGAAAAAGGTGAAAAGGTTGTTACATTGTATTTATGCAATGGTATTTCTAACTCTATTAATGCTTTAACTTCCAAAGGAGCAGATGCAGCATTATGGCATCATAGGCTTGGACACATGAGTGAAAATGGGAGGATGATTATTCACTCAAGGAATTTTTTGCCAGGTTTTAAGAATGTTGATTTAGACTTCTGTGAGAATTGCATATATGGAAAATAGAAGAGAGTCAGATTTCTCAGAGTTGGGAAAGAAAAGAAGAGTGAAAAATTAGAGCTTGTGCATACAAATGTATGGGGACGTGCTCAAGTATCATCTCTTAGTGGCTCTCATTATTATGTTACTTTTATTGATGATGCAACTAGAAAAACTTGGATTTATTGTATTAAGAATAAATCTGATGTATTTGATACTTTCAAGAAATGAAAAGCTTTGGTTGAGATTGAGATGGGAAAGAAATTGAAGTGTCTCGGATCAGACAATCAAGGTGAATATTTCAGCAAAGAGTTTCATAGGTACTGTTTAGAGAATGGAATTCGCAGAGAGAAGAGAGTTCTAGGAACACCACAAGAAAATGGTGGGTCAGAAAGGATGAACAGGACAATCATGGAGCATGCAAGGTACATGAAATTTCATGCAGGATTGCCTTTACAATTTTGGGTAGATGTTGTAGACACTGTTATTTATCTAATAAATGGAGGGCCTTCAAGTTCCTTGGATGGTGGTGTTCTAGAGGAAGCATGGACAGGTAAAAAGGTAAGCTACTCTTTTTTTAAAGCCTTTTGGTTGTGAGGCCTTTGTCCCTATTAATAAAGAAAATAGAACAAAGCTTGAGGCAAAGTCAAAGAAATGTACCTTTATTGGATATGGTGTTAATGATTCTGGTTATCGCTTATATGATTACGAAAATCACAATATCATTAGGAGCGGGGATGTAATATTCAATGAAAAGGTATTGTATAGGAACCAGTTGCACGAAAAGAAACAGGAAAAAGAAAACAAGGAATATGCAATTCTTAATGAAATCACTAAAAAGGTAAAGGTGCCTGAACATAATAATAATAATCAACAACCAAAACAACAACAACCACCACAACAGCAATAGGCACCCCAAACACCTCAAAGTGGTGTTAGAAGATCTGCCAGGATAAGTATACCCCCTAAACGATACTCTCCTTCATTATATTATTTATTGTTGACTCATTCTGGTGAACTTGAATGTTATGAAGAAGCAATGCAGGTTGAAGGGAGGAAGAAGTGGGAGGAAGCCATGGCAGAAGAGATGGACTCCCTGATGCATAACCAGACTTGGGACTTAGTCAGGCTGCCTATAGGAAAAGCTACATTGAAAAATAAATGGGTTTGCGAGCTGAAGGAAGAAGATGGAGGAAAACAAAGGTACAAAGCTAGGCTTGTGGTGAAGGGGTTTGCATAGAAGAAAGGTATTGATTTTGATGAAATATTTTCTCCTGTTGTTAAAATGACTTCAATTAGAACCATTTTAAGTCTTATAGTAGTTGAAGATTTTCATCTTGAGCAGTTAGATGTAAAGACATCCTTTCTCCATGGGGATTTGGAGGAAGAGATATATATGCAGTAGCCACAAGGATATGAGGTAAAAGGGAAGGAGAAACTAGTGTGCAATTTGAAGAAGAGCTTGTATGGCTTAAAATAGGCTCCAAGGCAGTGGTATCTAAAATTTGAAAAGTTTATACTAGATGTCACTCTGATCATTGTGTTTATCTGAAAAAGCAAAATGATGGCATCTATATTATATTGTTATTGTGTGGATGAAATGCTTTTTGTAGGGTCTAACATGGAGGAAATAAATGTGCTCAAAAGAAAACTGGAAAATTCATTTGCAATGAAGGATTTGGGAGCTGCAAAACAAATCCTTGGTATGAGAATAACTAGAAACAAAAAAAATCACAAATTAACATTGTCTCAGAATGAGTACATACAAAATGTGTTGAAAGGATTTAATATGCACAATGCAAAAGTAGTTAGTACACCTTTTGCTAGCCATTTCAAACTTAGTAAGGAGATGTTCCCAAAGATCCAAGAAGACACAGATTATATGTCTAAAGTTCCATATGTATCACCAGTTGGAAGCTTAATGTATGCAATGTTCTGCACAAGGCCTGATATTGCACATGCAATGGGATTTGTAAGTAGGAACATGAACAATCTAGGAAAGGAACATTGGATGGCAGTGAAATGGATTCTTAGATATTTGAAAGGTACCACAAATCAAGCATTATGCTTTGGTGGTTCAAACATTTCTCTACAGGGATATGTTGATGCAGATATGGCATCTAATAGAGATAAAAGGAGGAGCACTACAAGATATGTATTTACTGTAGGTAGAATATATGTCAATTGGGTTTCAAAAATCCAAAGTGTTGTTGCACTTTCAACAACAAAATCAAAGTATGTTGGTACTACAGAGGCTATTAAGGAAATGATTTGGTTACAAAGGTTTATGGGTGAATTGGATAAGAAGCCTGATATGGGCACATTATACAATGATAGCCAAAGTGCTATTCATCTTGCAAAGAACTCATCATTTCATTCCAGGACTAAACACATACATCTCAAGTACCATTTCATAGGATCAGTGTTGGAAGATGGAGAGTTGAAGTTGCAAAAGATACACACTAGCCAGAACCCTATAGATATGCTAAAAAAAGTTGTAACCAGGGAGAAACTGAGAATATGCTCAGTTTCAATTGGCCTTCAAGGATGACGATGCAGATGAGAAACAACCAGGTCCAAAGAGGAGTCATTGTCCAAAAAATGAAGCAGCGATGGAGTTGCTACAATCATTCTCCAAGTGGGAGATTGGTTGGTATGGAGCATGATTATTTAGAGGTCTTTGTTTCAGCCAGATGTATACCCTAGGAAGTTTGTACACCCCTCCATGCGTGGGGCTGCTGGGGGGACTTGTCCCCCCCGTGGGAGTCCAGGGGGACTAGTCTCCGTCGGCTGCAGGGTCTGGTGGCCAGCGGTCCCCTGGTGGGGGTTTCGGGGGTAGCGCCTCCGAAGCTAAAACAGATGTAAAGTTGCCTTATAAAAGCATAGTAATTTCTAGTCAATCTAGGTTGTTCATTAAGTGGAGGATTTCATGATAGAACATATGTTTAGTTTAGGGTTTTTTGCCCTAGAAGGCAACCCCTCTCTTTATATGATGACATTGTATTGAGGCTGTGAAATAGATGTGTATTCTCTGAGCCATAAATAAAGAGGTGAGACTTTGAGAGAAAACAGAGGATATTACATCATATTTGTTGTAGGTTGTGTCTCTTCATTTTGCTGGATAATAGAAAGGAAGGACTAGTTGTTTAGGGTGGACATAGCCAAAACTGGGTGAACCATGTATATCTATGCCTCTCTGGTTTTATGCATTTTCTGCGTTTATATTTATGCAATATTCTATGTGTTTCATTGCTCTGAAATATATAATTTTCTAACAGCTAGAGAAAATTTTTAAGTAAGGGACCCACTAGGACCTCAATGTTCAATTACAATTGCATCCCAAACCTAGAAATTAGAGGAAAGAAATGACCACTTGTTATGTAAATATGAAATTTACTTTTAAAAAATGTTTAAAAAGTCAATGCATTTTCTCCATGGCAAAAAAAGGGCCTTTCCAACATAATACTTTTTACTTAGTCTAGGTTTTCATGATCAATTTCAAGCCAATTAATGGTTGCACTTCAATATGTCGACAAGTGTAGAGACCATTTCATGAATATATTTTAGATTTTTCATGGATATTTTTTAAAGCTATATCAATTTCATTTTCTAGAATTTCCTATTAGTGCTTATGTCAACTCCATCAAGTTCAAAATAGAAATGTCAAGAGGTTATTATGTGTTTGCAATAGGGAGCTAGGCAGAGAAATTTTAGACAAAGGGAGACTATGGGTTGGGCAGAGTAATGTTTTGTAAATGAATTGATTGGGTTCCAAAGTCATAGAAAAAACAAGGCTATCTGAGAGAGCATGATAGCTAGCGAGTATGAAAGTGTGCGAGGGAATGTCAAGTAGTGCTAACACATTCTAGATAGTTCAAAGTAGGGAACATTTTAGGGGTGAAATTTTGCAAATGAGCTATTATTTTTACATTTCCTCAAAAAACAATTCTCCAATTTCATTAAAAAATTGCCTATTTTTTACATATATATGACTAAATGGATGATATTCACCAAAAGTTACCAATTTTAATAGTAAATTAAATATTTTTTATTGAATATTCGACTACATTCTGTACATATGAACTTTCGAACCAAAATAATCACCTACAATACTAAATATAGGAAAATATTTAAATCCTTAAAAAATACCCTCATTTTAAGGCATGTTAGGCTTGCTCATACATTCGAACTACTAAGGCATGCCAGGATGTGTCAATTTCCAAGGAGTGTTAGGGAGTGCTATGGAAACACAAGGAGCACTAGGTCAAAATGCATGGAAATGAATGAATGAGAGTGTGTGATAGGGAGTGTGAGTTAGTTCAATTTTGCTAAGGAGCAAGGGACGAGGTATGCTACGATGTTCTAAGGTATGCTAAAGGCCAAGGTGACATGTCAATATGTGCTAGGTTTTATAGTGTGCCAACCATGTCACGGAGTGATAGTGGAATACAAGGGAGCACTAGGGTGTGCTAGGAGATGTTAAAGCATGCCAAGGAAGGAAGATGATGCTAACACATGGCACATAATTCCAAGGTCTTGTTAGGCATGCCACGCGCTATGGCATGTCATGATGTAAACTATGTTTCTTAGTTTTTTTACGACCATAATTAGACATGAGCCTTGTCTTTATAACTTCTTAAGTGGGATAAGTTAAGGTTGGAAATGAGTAGCCTAAGATGAGTTATAGGGAGTTTGTAGGTGAAAATGGCATAGTCTAATTGTAGTAACCGTAACTTGGTTAAGTTTTTCTAGTTGAGGTAGGACTTCGTTGGGTTCTTAAGTCCCAAAAAAATTAAGGGTGGTTGCGAGGGCATGTTATCTAAGGACTGTCATGGTTTTCCAAGGAATGAAAATGTGTGCTAACATATGCCACACAATGTCAATGCATGCCAAGGAGAGTTAAGGAGTTCCAAGGTATTAGAAGAGGGAAATAGATCAAAATGCATGGAAATGGATGAATAAGAGTGTGCACGAGGGAACATCAGTGAATTCTAGGTGTCCCAAGGATGAAGTGTGTTGGGAGAAGTTTAGAGTAAGACTTGTAGGAGGTAAGCATACAATTGCGATAAAGGGATGAACAAAGTAGTTTAAGGAAAAGGGAGACTTTGGGCTTGGCACAACACTATTTTTCCAATGACTTGGTTGGGTTCCCAAGTCGTAAAAAAAGAAAGTCTATCTACAAGGGCATGACAAATAGGGAGTGCTAAGGTCCCCCAGGGAATGCCAAAAAGTTCTAACTCATGCTAGATATTTCCAAAGCATGTTAGGCATGCCAAGACATGCCAAGATGTGCCAGGTGTTAAGGTGTGGTGCCAACACATAGTAGGAAGTGTTAGGGAGTGCCAAGGAAACACAAGGGATCACTAGTTTTAAATGCATTGAAATGAATGAACAAGAGTGTCTCATAGGGAGTGTTAACAAGTTCTAGGTGTGTTAAGTGGGGAGGGACAAGTTATGCTAGGTAGTGTCAAGGCATGCTAGAGTGGTAGGGAAATGTGCCTAGACATGCGAAGTGCTAGGGTGTGCCAATGTGAGCTAAGAGTGTTAGGGAGTGCCAAGGAAACATAAAGGAGCACTATGTAAAAATGCTTGGAAATGAATGAATAAGAGTGTGACAAGGAGTGTCAGCAAGTTCTATGTGTGTTGAGGAGGGAGTCAAAAGGTATGTTAGGTAGTGATAAGGCATGCTAGAGTGTTAAGGCAACATCAAACCAAGATGTGTGAGGAGCGAGCATGTGCCATCACGTGCTAGGATGTGTTAGCTGTGAGTGCCAAGGAAACACAAGGGAACACTAATTCAAAATGCATGGAAACGATATAATAAGAGTTTATGAAAGGAAGTGTTAGTGAGTTCTAGGTGTGCTAAGGAGTGACTAAATGGATATTACAAGTACTGCTAAGGCATGCTAGAGGCCAACACGTGCCATAGAGTGCTAGGGAAACATAAGGGAGAACTAGGTAAAAAAGCATGGAAATGAACACATAAGAGTGTGTGATAAGGAGTGTCAATGATTTCTAGTTGTGCAAAGGATAAAGTGACAAGGTATGCTAGGTAGTGCTAAGGAATGGTTGAGTGCCAGAGCGACATGCCAATATGTATCAGGTGATAGGGTGTCCCAATGTGTGATAGGGATTGTTAGAGAGTTTCAAGTAAACTCAAGGGAGAAAAAGGTAAAAATGAATGGAAATGAATGAATAAGAATGTGTGATAGGGAGTGTTAATGATTTCTAGGTGTTTTAAGGAGGGAGTGACAAGGTTATATGCTAGGCAGTGCTAGGGTATGCTAGAGTGCCAAGGCATGTCAGTGAGTGATAGGGTGTGCTAGGGAGTGTCAAAACATGCCAAGGAATGTACGAGGTGCTAAGTACATGTGCCACATAGTTCCAAAGGATTCTATGATGTGTTAGGTTCTATGGAAGGTTAAGATGTAAACTGTGTTCCTTAGTTGTTTTATGATGGTTTTATTTGAGCCTTACCTTAGTAACTTGTTAATTGGGATGAGTTGAGATGCAAATGAATGAATAAGTGTTTGTGACAGGAAGTGTCAATGAGTTCTAGGTGTGATGAGGAGGGATTGACAAGGTATGCTAGGAAGTGTTAAGGCATGTTAGAGGCTAAAGCAACTTTCCAAGATGTGCCAAGTTCTAGGGTGTGCTAATGCATTCCAAGAAGTGTCATGCAGTGATAGGAAAACACAAGGGAGCATTATTTCTAAATGCATGGAAATGAATGAATAAGAGTGTGTGATAGGGAGTGTTAGTGAGTTATATGTGTGCCAAGGAGGGTGTGATAAGGTATGCTAGGTAGTGCCAACCCATGCTAGAGTCCTAGGGAAGCATGCCAATATGTACCAAGTGCCATGGTGTGTCAATACATGCTAAAGAGTGTTAGAAAGTGTTAGGGAAACTCAAGGAAGCACTGGGTCAAAATGAATGGAAATGAATGAATAAGAGTATGTGACAAGGCGTGTCAGCAAGTTCTAGGGTTTTTAAGGAGGGAGTGACCTGGTATGCTAGGTAGTCCTAAGGCATGCTAGAGTGTCAAGGAAACACACAACCAAGATGTGATAAGTGCTAAGGTGTGACAACACATGCTAGGAAGTGTTAGGGAGTTCAAGGGAAATAAAAGCGAGAAATAGGTAAAATTAATGCGAGGAAATGAATGAATAAGGGTTTGTGACATGAAGTGTTAGTGAGTTCCATGTGTGTTAAGGAGTGAGTGACAAGGCATGTTAGGGAGTGGTAAGGCATGCTAGCGGCCAAGGCTACATTCCAATATGTGTCAAGTTCCATGGTGTGCCAATGTACTACACGGAGTGTTTGGGAGTGTCATGGAAACACAAGGGAGCACTAGTTTCAAATGCATGGTAATGAATGAATAAGAGTGTGTGATAGGGAGTGTTAGCAAGTTCTAGGTGTGGTAAGTAGGTAGTGACAAGGTATGTTAGGTAATGCTAAGGAATTCTAATGTGTTATAGTGACATGCCAAGATGTGCCAACTATCAAGGTATGTCAATACGTGTTAGGGAGTGTTTAGGAGAACCATGGAAACACAAGGGAGAACTAGTTCAAAATTCATGGACATGAACAAATAAGAGTGTGTGATAGGGAGTGTTGGTGAGTTTCAAGTGTGCTAAGGAGGGAGTGATGAAGTTATATGATATGCAGTGCTAAGGCATGGTAGAGTGCTAGGGCATGTCAGAGACTAGTAGTGTGTGCTAGGGAGTGCCAAAGCATGCCAATGAATGTAAAGGATGCTAACACAATTCATATAGTGCAAAGGCATTCTAAGACGTGCTAGGTGATATGGCATGTCAATATGTAACCTGTGTTGCTTAGTTATTTTACTACCATGGTTGTATGTGAACCTTGTCTTGGTAACTTGTTAAGTGGGATGAGTTGCAATTGGACATGAGTAGTCTAGGATGATTTACAGGTAGTTCTTAGGTGAAAAAGACATATGTTGAATTTCCACAACACATGAGAATCTAGGTTTTCTCTTAGAATCTTTGATGTAAACACACTCAAGTTCCACAACACATCTACTTTAATGCACAATGAAATATACACACATCACAGAATCAACTAGTGCACATGAAATTTTTTAACTTTTTCAAACCCCACTTCATTATATTACAAACTATAATACAATAGGCTACAGCTCCCATACCGGGGATCTTAACCTTTACAATCACATTGATACAAGGAATACAACTAGGGCTTTGTTTTAGTCCTTTGAAAACCAATCTATCATGAACAAGGTAACACTTGATCTAATTGTTGATGGAGGCCACACAAAACCCTTTCAGTCCACATGTCCTAAACACATATGGAAGGTTCTCTTGCCTCCCATTTTGCAACTCCTTGATCTGCCTCCATAAATGAGCTCAACTCCTTTAGCTTATTGAACTTAGCTCAACAAACTCTATCCTTTAGCTTCCTCCTTTGTGCTCAAGGTTTGCAACACTTAAGGTATTTTATCAACTATTTACAACTCCATTTGTGATCAACTCTTTGGCATTCCCACCTTTCCATACTATTGATCTAAGGTGACAAGTCTAGGGCTATGGAGCCTACCCTTCTTCTCACTGAATAAATCCTCTCCAATACAGTGAACTAGGGCTAGTTGGTTGGCCCACTTGACTGCTACCTTAGTCCTTCAAAGTTTGCACATCGTTAGGTCTAATGCACTTTCCCTTATATTAGTCTTTCTTTCCTTCAAAAGTATAGGAATTGGAGATCTTATTTGACAGTCACCTAACAACCCTCCAATTTTACTTGGATTTCCATTAATTTTTCCAACTACAGTTAATTAATTTACTAATCTAGGGCCCACAACACTGCCCACATCTAGGTCTCTTCAAATCTTCCACCTAACAATGATTTCATTCCTCTAAAAATCATTGTTCTTGTGTATCAATTTCTTTGATGTCCAATCTCTGAACATATCCAAACTACTCCTCTTCTCATCCTTCTAACAATTCATAGACGATTAAACTAGGGTCACAAATCAACCACTAACAATCCATTGACCAATTGTTTATAGGTTGCTTCAAATATTTGTCCAAAAATATATGGATAGTCCACCAAAATAAACTCCTTTTCATGTCAATCCATTCTTCATATGGAAAATTTCTCATGCTTAATCTTCTACTAAAGTTACACTCTCCTTTGGCTATGTTATCTCCACACATACTGCAAACCATCTTCCATATCTACAGTCTATATTGCAGAGATAAACCTCACTCTAAGGGTCACAACCCCTCTTCTTCTACATGGATTTATCATAGTCTTAAGGTAATACCTTATGGACTAAACATGCTAGTAAACCACCCTAACTAGGGAATTATACATCTATTCTAATTTATTTATAACAAACCCTATCCACATGTTGTCACCTAAAAGGACCCTCAGAACTAGGTCCCCTCCGAGGGTGTTGATTTTTATTTCCTTTCCATTTGACTTGTTATCGTGTTCATATGATTCAAATCACTTCCTAAAATACAAAAGGGAAATAAATAGAAGAGATTAGAACAAAAATGAGTAGGGTTTGTAGTTTAGTGACGTTAAAGAAATGCCATATTATATATATGTATATGGAATACTTAATTATTATTTTGAATCTATGTATAACATAAAAATTCAAAATACAAATGATTAAAATATTACTATAACTAATAACCCTAAAAATAAGGAAATATTGTCCACAAATTAAGGAAACATTATCCACAAAATGGGGGAATTAAATATACAAATGAATTATTTATGCAAATCATTTAATTCCTATTTATTTGGGAGGAGTGAATTTCATAAAGAAAATAGGTAATGAATATTGAAAATAGACTTTCATGATTGTAAAATATCTATTTTTACCTCACAAAATGTCACTATTGATCTTGTCATGAATTACTCAACAATTTTAAATTTTACCTTTATGTTGATATATCTAAGCCCTAGGTGAAAAGCAAAATCTTCAAAATTTAAATACATTTAATGGAGCCTTTAATATTGAAATGGTTATTAAAATGAAAATAGGGTTCAAAATACTTATATTAGTTTTCCATAAAACTCATATTAAATATAAAATTTATATAAAGTTTTGAATAAAACCGATTTTAAGTATAAACATTATTGTATTAAATATGAGGCCCCACTCATTTGTAATAAAGTGATTTGGGGGGATAAGGGAGGTTAACTCACCACCACCTTACCACTCAATGTGTAATTACCATCATCTGATTAAATGAAGCTCACTGTAAGATCTCATTGCAATTCAAATGGTCAATAAACTTCCCTCTAACTCTCCACGTGATGGGAAGTATTAACCCTTGATTAAATATGGCTCTCATCTCGAGATAATTACATGCTTGCTATAAAATTCAACACCTTTATAAATGTAATTCTAAATTGCAATCAACCTTGTAAAAGTTTTATAGAGCCCCTTAAAACATTTACGGTTTTATTCAACTTAAATGAGTTTAGGGTTTTCTTCACCTAAAATTCATTTTTATATTTTCATGCGTGAATTCATACACGCGAAATATATTTTAGAAACTAGAGCTTTATTTGTAGGTTGAGGAGGATTAATGTCAGTTTACGATGAAATCAACTAGTAATTTAATTTTAGAATTTTTGATGCACACATATTAATGGATACCTTTTAGTTGGAAATGGTTTGAAATAGATTTCCGAAGATTTATTAGAATATTTACATAGGGTTTAGTTATATTTTAGAAAACTTAACCATGTTTACTGAGGTGAAAAATATGAGGTACCTAATATTTTTTTTTTTTTTAGATTTTCCTCCATTATTATGCAAATTTTTGGAATAAGATAAGAGAAATATGTTTCTCTCATTTACAATTTGCTATCTCATTACTTAAGAAACTAACTCCCATTTTCTTGTTACACAGGTTATTCATTAGGGGAGGATTGTATTTCAGATAAACTATGATTATGGAAGACTATATTAGCATAACGTCATAGCCATTAAAGCCCATGTGCATGGAGGACCTAATTTCAGGGGGAAAATTAATGTTTTAAACCATTTACGAAAGAGGGGAAACTATTTGTAAATATTTCTGAAATATGTGTTTGTTTGATAGACAATTACTTAAAATAGTTATGAATACATTTGTATAAGACCCTTGTTTTCTCATTCGAGAGGGGGCAGTTGGCACCATGGAAGAAACTTTATAGATACTGAAACTACTTGTACATGATACACAAAATTCATTACTAATTTTGAAGACTATTCCTCGTGATTCTCATTTTTTTATTTTCTTTTGTCTATTATTCTGAATTGCAATTATAGTCAATTAAATTTGAGGCTTGATCTCATTTAGAATTTAAATCCTTTAGTGTTGTGTTCCAATATCGATATTATCAACATAATTATTGAATGAGTTATCTTGAGTTATTTACGATTGAAGATTTATCGTTCCTTAATATAATTCATCCTTTACAGTGATTACAACTTAGGTGTTATTTTACTATGTTAACACAGTCCTGTCTTCCTAACAGTGTATGTTGTTCTCTAAAATCCACACATTTTACTCTTGTGTGAATCTCAGTCGCGATATATAATATTAACTATTTTTCAGCATAGAGTGGAATGAACATGCCTACACCTGTTGCACATGTTTTCATCTAACCATAACAAAATTTTTAATGTTACTATGTTGATAGATTCGTGCCTTCCTAACATTGTATATTGTTCTCTAAAATCTTCACGTCTTACTCTTGTGTGAATTTGAGTCACGATATATAATATTTACTATATTTCAGCATAAAGTGGAACAAACATGCATGCACCTACTGCACATGTTTTCATCTAACCAGAGCACATACTTTAATGTTACTATGTTGATAAATTTGTGCCTTCCTAACAGTGTATGTTGTTCTCTAAAATCCTCATGTTTTACTCTTGCGTGAATTTCAGTCCAGATATATAATATTAACTACTTTTCAACATACAATGGAATGAACACGCCTGCACCTACTGCACATGTTTTCATCTAATCTAAGTGCAATTTTGTTTTAAAACCAATGCCTTTATTTTATTTTCCTTTCCTTATATTCACTTTTTATTACCACCGTATCTTGTTATTTTCGTCTTGCTCGGTAGGAATTTGACCTTGGAATTGTATATCATCACACATTTTCCTTCTTGCTGTGAATGCCACCACTATTTATTACAACAAAAATATTCACATGTGGTATTATTTTATTTTCATATGAAAATCTAACAATTATATTACACGGTTATGTTGTGTGGTGTGTTGAGGACCAACAGTTACACCTAGAGCGGGAGGGCTATATACTCCTCAGTGATATGGTCTTAGGTTGTCCTCAGTTACCAGGACAATATGTGCACCAACATCTTCTGGTGCCATTGCCGGGGAACAAGTTATTAAAGTTTCATTTTCTTGGTAACTAAAGTAATGAGTTAAGTCTGTCACCTACTGGTGAATAGGTTCACTACTGCATGCACCTTAAAGGTTTTAAAGCATATATTTCTTTGCTTAGTTCACCTGGCGACTCCTAGATTATATATATTATTTTTATTTTCCAATGGATATCTCTTGGACTTGTTTGCAAACTAAATTATCTTCTAATATACCTAGTGTATTTCATTTTTTATCATGCTAATATTGATAATTTCGAAGAAAGCAGATTTGAAATAGAATCAAGGTTATTCAGCCACCGAGAAGAAGAGGCATGTGATGGTGTTTTCATTAGTCCTAATGTCGATTCATTTTAGGTTCATGTTGATTACTCAAAACCTCCTATAACATGAAGAGAAACCAAAATTCCAGAGAGTTCCTCACCTCAGGTTAGTGGATGGACTCTCACTCACAGTGGAGCGACATTTAATTTTGGAAACTCATGTGATGGACCAAAAGGGAACCAAAATTCCTTATGACTAGTATCATTGGTCTCAATAAATTAAAAAAATGGAAGTTCCTCTTATGTACTTTAATTACCTCCTTGGTTTATGTGATTTCTTAATCATTAACTGTAAGTAGGTATAAGTTTTTATGCTATTGGATGTTCTTATGAGGTCATAAATTTATCATTTTTATGATCTTATTCCTTAATAGTTATTATAACTAACCTAGTAGACTTAATATACAGACATATGTCTTTTATGTATGTAAATAATCCTTGAACGTGTTAATCTATACATACTACGACCTCACATTTACTATTGTTTCATTCTTGTTGTAAATCAGATGAGCCTTTTATATGAAAAAATATTTTTCTTTCATTACTTCTTGTTTCTTAGTTTCATTTCACGACTCCATGCCCTATACAAAGGCTTTTGTTTTGTGTTCTTCATCCCCTGCAAGGGAGCATCATCCCGAGTTGGAGCCGAATGTTGTCACCCAAAATGACCCTCCTTAGAGCTAGGTCTTCTCTGAGGGTTGTGGTTTATGTTTCCTTGCCATTTGGCTCCTTATCATGCTCATATGATTCAAATTGCTTCCTAAAATACAAAAGGGAAATCAGTAGAAGGGATCAGAACAAAAATTAGTAGTGTTTGTAGCTTAGTGACATTAAAGAAATTCCATATTATAAATATGTATATGAAATACTCAATTATTATTTTGATTCTATATATAACAAAAAATAAAAAATACAAATGATTAAATATTAAATAAAGCTAACTATTATATGTGGCTAAAACATAAATAAATTATTATTACTATAACTAAGAACCCTAAAGATAAACAAACATTGCCTACAAATTAGGGAAACATTGTCCAAAAAATGGGGGAATTAAATATACAAAAAAAATATTAATGAAAATACCTTAGTTCCTATATATTTGGGAGGACTGAATTTTCTAAAGAATGTAGGTAATGAATATTGAAAATAGACTTTCATGAATGTAAAATATCTATTTTTACCTCACACAATATCACCATCGATCTTGTCATGAATTACTCACAATTTTTAACTTTTACCTTTACCTTTAGATATCTAAGCCCTAGGTGAAAAGAAAAACCTTTAAAATATAAATACATTTAATGGAGGCTTTCATATTGAAATGGTTATTAAAATGAAAACAAGATTCAAAATATTTATGTTAGGTTTTCCATAAAACTCATATTAAATATAAAATTTATATAAACTTTTGAATAAAACTGATATTAAGTATAAACGTTATTGTATTAAATGTGAGGCCCCACATATTCATACTAAGGTCATCAAGGTGGATAAGGGAGGTGAAATCACCACCGCCTTAACACCCGATGTAGAATGATCGTCTTCTGATCAAATGATGCTCACCCTAAGATCTCATCACATTTAAAATGTTCATTAAACCTCACTCCAAATATCCACATGACGGGAAGTATTAACTCTTGATTTATGGCTCTCATCTCAATATAATTACATGCTTGCTGTAAAATTCAACATAGTTATAAATGTAATTCAAAATTACTATCGCCTTTGAAAAATATTTATAGAGCACCATAAAACATTTAGGGTTTTCTTCACCTTAAATGTGTTTAGGGTTTTCTTCACCATAAATTCATTTCTGAGAAATATTTTTGTTAATGTTCTAGTTAAGGGTTTATATTTACATGTGTGAATTCATACATGTGAAATATATTTTAGAAACTAGAGCTTTATTTACACGGTGACAAGGATTTATGGTGGTTTACTGTGAAAGCCACCAATAAATTAATTTCATAATTTTGGATGCACACATATTAATCGATTCCTTTTAGTTGTAAATGGTTCCAAATAGATTTCACAAGATTTATCATAATTTACATAGGGTTTAGTTATATTTTAGATTTTTTTTTAGATTTTCCTCCATTGTTATGGAAACAAATTTTGGGAATAAGATAAGAGAAATATGTTTCTCTCATTTACAATTTGTTATTAAATTACCTAAGAAACTAACTCGCATTTTCTTGTCAAGAAAGTTATTCATTAGGGGAGGATTGTATTTCAGATAAACTATGATTATGGAAGACTATATTAGCATAAAGTTACATCCATTCAAGCCCATCTGCATGGAGGTCCTATGTTTAGGGGAATAATTAATGTTTTAAACCATTTACAAAAGAGGGGAAACTATTTGTAAATATTTCTGAAATATGTATTTGTTTAATAGACATTTACTTAAAATAATTATCAATACATTTGCATAAAACCCCTATTTTCTTATTCGAGAGGGGGCAGTTGGTAGTGTCGAAGAAACTTTGCAAATATTGAAACTGCTTGTACATGATACACAACTTTCATTTGTAATTTTGAAGACTATTCCTCATGATTCTCATTCGTTTATTTTATTTTTTATATTATTCTGAATTGGAATTACAATCAATTAAACATGAGGCTTGATCTTGTTTAGACTTTAAATCCTCTAATGTTGTGTTCCAATATCGATATTTTCAACACAATTACTGAATGATTTATCTTGAGTTATTTATGATTGAAGATGTATCCTTCATTAATAGAATTCGTGCTTTACATTGATTACAAAATTAGGTGTTATGTTTCTATGTTAACACATTCCTATATTCCTGACAGTGTATGTTGTTCTCTAACATGCTCACATTTTACTCTTGCCTGAATCTGAGTCCCGATATATAATATTTACTGTTTTTCATCATAGAGTGGAATGAACATTACTGCACCTGTTGCACATGTTTTCGTCTAACCAGAGCATAGTTTTTAGTGTTACAATGTTGATACATTTGTGCCTTATAAACAATGTATGTTGTTCTCTAAAATCCTCACATTTTACTCATGCGTGAATTTTAGTCACGATATATAATATTAATTATTTTTCAACATAGAGTGGAACGAACATGGCTACACCCGCTTTACATGTTTTCATCTAACCAGAGTGTAGATTTTAATCCTACTATGTTAATACATTTGTGAGTTCCTAACAGTGTATGATGTTCTCTAAATCCAAATGTTTTACTCTTACGTGAATTTCAATCCCGATATACAATATTAATTTGTTTTCAGCGTAGAGTGGAATGAATGTGCCTCCTCCTCCTGCACATGTTTTCATCTAATCTCAGCAGAATTTTGTTTTAAAATCGATGTCTTTATTTTATTTTACACAATATATCTACCTTCCTTATATTCGATTTTTATTATTGTCCTATCTTGTTATTTTTGTCTTGCTCGTTGGGAATTTAACTTTGGAATTGTATCTCATCAAATGTTTTCCTTCCTCTTGTGAATGTCACCACTATTTACTACAATGAAAAATATTCACACATGGACTTATTATATTTGCATATTGAAAATCTAACAATTATATTACAAGGTTACCCTTTGTGGTGTGATGAGGACCAGCAGTTACACCTAGAGCGGGAGGGCTATCTAGTCCTCGATGATGTGGTCTTAGGTTGTCCTCAATTACTGAGACAATATGTGCACGAACACCACCCACAGAAAAAATAACAACTCTTGCATGCATAACGGACTCGTCCTAGCTCATATGGATCCATAGATTCTCGACATTTCTTTGACTAAATATTGACATGAAATTCAGATTTCTATGACCCTCAAACTAGCATTACCTTAGTCAATATTACGAATGCAACTAGTTATGTTTTGGACCTAAATTATAGTGCATGCCCTCCATTTTTTTCAATATTTATCATAGACCTTGTGGCCTACTAACCACCAAAAGATAGGGTATCAACCCTCTCTGCTATTTCATAATTTGATGTGACTTTCACACTGAGAGACCACTGAAATCACATGCCCAAATTCTAATGAGCAACCTATCTTGAGCTCGATCTGTTAGAAGAGAACCAACAATATGCCATCCTACTTTGTAGATCGAACCCCATAAGGTATGTGGAATTCTTGTAAACCCTCACATGATGATATTTCTCTTGGTGGATGATCATCGCCTCCCTTAAGCATCCCTTACTTGGTCAAGCTCTTGTAGTCAAGTGAGGACTTGGTTGGCTTCACAAGTTACAAATTAAGGGTAGTTGTTAGAACATGATAGCTAGGGAGGGTGAGGGCATGCTAAGGAATGAAAAGGTGCATTCTGATCAATGTCAATCCATACTTATGAGTGTTGGGGCATCAAAAGAGAGAACTAGGTCAAAGTGCATGGAAAGGAATGAATAAGAGTTTGTGCGAGGGAGTTTGAGCAAATTTAAGTGTGCCAAGGATGAAGTGTGTTAGGATAAGTTCAGAATAAGATTTGAAGGAGGTAGGCCTATAGTTGCAATAATAGATCGACATAGTAGTTTTAGACAAAGGGAGACTTTGTGATGGGAACAACATTGTTTTTCCTTTAGCTATTATTTTTATATGAGATGCGGCACACTTTGGGTGCATCCTCATGTTTTAAACTATTCTAGATAGCTTTATATTGTACATTATTGTGTATATGTTTTGGGGTACTCGGATAGTGTCGACTTCTATCTTCTGTGTCTTGTGCATCTTATGGTTCTTGAAAAATTTTAGTTAATTCTCTACTATTTATATGAACTTGACATACATGTGAAATATTTCTTGTGTAAGCTATATTTCTTAATTGTTTTATGCTAGATGTGATCCTTGTCTTGGTTATTAGTTAAGTGGGATAAGTTGAGCATGGACATGAGTCACCTTAGATGTGTTACAGGCAGTTCTTAGGTGAAAAACACACATTATACTTGCAGTAGGTTCAATTGGTCAAGTTGTTGTGGTTGAAGCATGCCAATGTCACATAAAATGTAGTAGCCAAGGACTTGATTGGGCTCCCAAGTCATGAAAACACATAAGGCTAGATGTGAGTTGCTAACATGTGCTAGATAGTGCAAAGGCATGTCAAACATGCTAAGATGTGCCAAGTGTTAAGGCATTCCAAGATGTGCAAGGTTGTGACAATGTGTGCCAGGGACTATCAAGGAAACAAAAGGGAGAAAAAAGTTAAACTACAAGAAAATGAACACATAAGAGGGTTAATAAGTCACCAATTTACCTTTTCCAAGAGGGGAATTCTAGGAACACCAATACTAAGTTCCAATAGGTGCCAAGTCTTAGTGCATTCTAAGTGCCAAATCTTCCTTTGTTATTTCTCATCTACTTTCCAATAATTGATCTCAAATAAATTTAATAATAAACCATGCCAAAGAATACCAAGGCATCTCAACTCATGCTAATCATGCTAAGAATTTCCAAGAGCCAACACGTGCCAAGTGCCAATGTGTGTCACATAGTGTTATGCATGTTATGAAGTGGTAGGTCATGTCGAAGAGTGTTAAGGTGTGCTAGAGAGTTCCAATGCATGCTGAGGAGTTTTAGTGAGTACTAGGAAAAAATAATGGAGCACTAGGTCAAAATGCATGGAAGTGAATGAATATGAGGGTGTGCGAGGGAGTGTCAGTGAGTGCTAGTTGTCATGCCAAGGAGGGAGTGACAAGGTATGCTAAGCACTGGTAAGGCATGCTATTGAATACAAGGGCATGTCAAGAAGTGCCAAAGTGTGCTAAGAAGTTCTAGGGTGTGCTAACATGTGACAAATAGTTCCAAGGCATGCCAAGACATTCCAACTACTAAGGCATGCTAGGATGTGCAGGGTGCTAGGGTATGCCAATATGTGTCAAGGAGTGTTAAGGAAAAAAAGGGAGAACCAAGCAAAAATGCAAGGAAATGAACACATAAGAGGGTTAATAAGTCGAGAATTTATCTTTTTCAAAATGGGCATGCTAGGCATAACAATAATAGGTTCTAATACATGCCAAGTTCCAATGTGTGCCAATTTCTAATGTATGTACATACATGCCAAGGTGTTCCAGGGAATGCTAGGAACTACATGGAATGCAACATATGCTAGGAGTGTTCTATAGTGTGCTAGGGAATGCAAACATGTGCTTGGGTGTCCTAGTCATGTCAATATGTTCTAGGTACAAAGATGTTCCAAGATATGTGTGGTTCCAAGGAATGTTATTTTCTGCCAAAACATGTTAAGGTGTATGAGGACTGTTGACGAGTGTTAGGTATCTCTCATTAATAGAATTGACAGAGATTTATTATGTTTTAAATAATATAGTTCCTACACACACTAGTGCAACTTTATTTGAAGGGGATTTTCTAGATAATAAACCTAATAGAGATGAATCATGTGTTGACTCATAGGAAAACTATATTTTTATTACTTTAGGGAAATGATACACACTAATTACTTCTTAAAAAATTGACTAACTCTAACCACTATGGCCTTGGATACATAATGAAAAATACTCCATAACAATGGCCTTAAATCATTGCCTTTTGAAAAAAGGATAGTAACTGTCATGAAAAACTCATTGGAATGATCAATGATGATGAACATTTTTTGATCATCACCAAAAGAAACAAAAAGAGCATTGGTGAGGGGCAATAAAAGATCATTACTAGAAGTGTCAACAAAGAGAGAATTAGTGATGAGCCTTTAGTTTCCATCACCAAAAGTGTCATTGAAAATGGATTTGGTGACCAACTTGAAAGGACCATCACTATATACACTTACAATAATGTTTTCTTAAGAACTGTCACCATATGCGACATTGGGGACAAACATTAAAGGTCCATCACAAGCATGACCCTCACCAATGACCTTTTTTGTTGTAGTGATACACTCATTGTTCGGTGGTTCATCGAATAATATGTGGTCTCGGTGGTTGGTTGAAGAATCTGTGGTCTCGATGGTTTGTTAAATATACTTAGGCTCATCGAATAATCGTACAGATATATGGTACAACTCTAACAACCTCACATTGGGTTTTCCACACTCAATACAACTTTGACAAATTTGTACGTTCCCACTTTCCCTCCCCTTGCTAAGTTTTGTCTACTGACACTATGAGTACTTCCCCTCATATTTCTAAGGCCCCCTCTAGACAAGGGAGACCAAAAGTGTCACTGAAAATGGATTTATTCACAAACCTGAAAGGACCATCATTATATACACTTACAATAATGCTTTTTTAAGGACCATCACCATATGCGACATTGGTGACAAACCTTAAAGGTCCATCACAAGCATGACCCTCACCAATGACCTTTTTTGTTGTAGTGATACACTCATTTTTCTGTAGTTCATCAAATAATATGGGGTCTCGGTGGTTCGTTGAATAATTTGCAGTCTCGATGGTTCGTTAAATATACTTAGGCTCATCGAATAATCATAGAGATCTATGATAGAACTCTAACAATTTCACGTTGGGTCTTCCACACTCAATACAACTCTGATAGGTTCGTACGTTCCCACTTGCCCTCCTCTTGTTAAGCTTTTCCTACTTACACTATGAGTACTTCCCCTCATATTTCTAAGGTTCCCTCTAGAAAGGGGAGACCAAGTAAAATTACCATAAAGATTCTTTATGAGTACATTGAATCTTTAGAAAGACAAAGAGAAGAAAGAGAAAATCATTTTAAACTATAATTAATTACAATGCTTGACAATAACCACAAATTGTTAGAAAATAAAATAATCACACTAGAGACTGAACTCTAAGGAATGAAAAGTAGAATTAAAGAAATAGAACATTGTAAACAAACAATGGTTAAAGAAATGACACTTTTAAAAGAGAGATTTAAAATCTAAAAGAACAACTACATAATAAATCAACCCTAAATAACACAGAAAATAAATTAGATATTAAGACCATAAAAGAGGAAATTAATAAACTAATTATACTTGAACATGAGTGCCACAAAATATCCTTACACCTTATAATTGTTGGTCTAGAAGAAAAAAACAATGAAGACACATTATAAATAGTTAAAGAACAATTAAAAACACATCTCAAATTCAAACAACTTATCTCACAGAAGTAATAAGGTTAGGAAAAATACTTGAGCATAAACATAGACTAATCCATGTCAAGGTCAATTGTAATGACCAGAAATTAGATATTCTCAGGAAATCTCCGAGCCTAAAAGGAACAAGAATCTTTATAAATGAAGATCTCATTCCAGAAGACCAAGTTGAACTTAGGAAGGAAGCCCAAAAGGTTAAGGAAGAAAGGAAAGAAGGGAAATGGGAAATCATTAGGAATAGGAAAGTTATAATTAGAGATAAATTTCCAAATACGAGTGATAAATAAGGATTAACGTTACTCCATATCCTCTTCTAAAATTGTCCTAGCTTTCCCTGGTGTAAATCTCCTATGCTAAGTTGGATCCCAAGTGATATTGATCATATTCTTTTAGTTGAGACTTGGGAACATGACGAATCTAGGGTCCCTCACCTTGATGGATTAACTCTTTGGTCAACTTTGAATAAGAAATCCTACCAGAGGGGTTTTGGTGGTATATCCTATTATATAAGGAACATTGTTTCCTCTCACATCTAACTTCATAAAATTGACCCCTTCAATTAGTACATTTGGACCAAGATCTCTCATTCTCCCACTAATATTATCTTTCTTGTAATCTACTATTTGACTTCTATCAACTCTACATCCTATAACAAAAAAAACATGGATAAGAATTTCAATTTCAATACCTTAGAAAAAGATATATAAAACCTAATGAATGAAGGTAATATCCTTTTTCTTAAGGACTTCAATGCTAGAACGGTTATTAACCAAGCTATTATGTTAACTAAAAACTCTAACCCCGACCCCTTGTGGTTTGATGAATATGGTAACTTAGCTAATAGATTCAAGAGAAACTCTGAAGACATAATCGAAAACTTATTCGCCACCAAGCTCCTCAAACTTTGTAGTTCCCATGACCTAATCATGTGTAATGGTATTAACAAGTGGCCTCTCTCAAGTCACATGATGTGCTTGCATGGTCTGGGTAGCAGTGTCATGGATTATGCGATTTTTGATACACGTGTCCTCAACCGTGTTACAAAATTTGAGCTACTTAATGGGTATGATACTAACTCTGACCACAGACCTTTGTCTTTATCCCTCAATCTTGTTATGCATACCACCCACATGCAAAAGATCAGTGAAAGAAAAAGACATGTTTTCTTCGATAGGAATAACATCGACCTTTTCTTAAGGGAGTTAGAAAGGGATTTAGGCTCCCTAACTTGTAATAATAACAATGATCAAATTTATTACCATTTTACTACTACCCTTTCCACTAGCATTAAAAAGTTCTCTAATGAGACTTCGTACAATAAAAATGATAGAACATTGAATCCGTGGTAGGAAAAAAGACTGTAAAATTTCCAGGATAGCGATTAGAGAAGCTCTTAATGAAATAAATAAGCTCGAGAATATAAGTAGATAAAAAGGTATCATCAAGACGAAGAATAAGTAATATATCAATAAGAGACAAGAGCACCTTTTTGACCTTTCTAAAGTTGTGTGCAAAACATTTTGGTCGAATGTGCTTGTTCATAAAACTAAAGATAATCATTATATCCCCTTAGAAAATTGGGACAACTATCTTAAGAAGTTGTATGACTTTCCGGACAACATGGGCACCATCTTAAACACTCATATTAAGGAAGATATATTTTCTCTCGAAGACGTTGAGTCTAGGATTAATAAGATTTCTAATGTGAAAGCTAAAGATATTGAAGGATACGAAGCTGAGATCCTTAAAATGGGAAGATTTATCCTCATTCCTCCTCTCCATAAGCTTCTCAATTTGGTGATGAAGCATGGCTTCCCTAATATTTGGACATAATACTTTATTCTGCCTATTTTTAAAAATGGGGACAAAGACATTCCCTCTAACTACAAGACCATTATGATTAGCCACATCCTAGCTAATCTATAGGGGCTCATTTTGGAAAATAAGCTTAGCCTTTAGCTTGAAAACCATGGCAAAAGAGCTAAATAGGAAACTGGTTTTAGGATACATCACTCGACTATCGACCACCCTATCACTCTCAGGATCATTGTAGAGGAATATCGCAATAGTAAAGTTGATCTCTTTTGTTGTTTTGCGGACTTTAGAAAAGCTTTCGACACTGTTCCTCGAGATAAGCTCTTGGAGAGACTTGAAGAGATCATGGCTCCTCCTAAACCGAGGATTGCTATGATCCATCTCTACGAGACTATCATTGCGAAGATTAAGACCAACGAAGGGTGGTCTAAAGATATTAAATGCAATATGAGGGTTAAGCAATGGTTTCCCCTACCCCTTACCCCCTTTAGCATTTACATCGATAAGCTAGAGGAGTGTTTGTAAATTGCAGGTTGCAAGGGCACTACGCTTGCTGTTATAATCATTACTCTTCTCGTTGATGTTGATGATATCATTCTTCTTGAAAAAATTCATGATTACTTAGACAAGTAGCTTAATACTCTCCATGTCTACTACTCCAAGATGGGTATGGAAGTCAATACCAATAAGACTAAATTCATGATCATCAAATCCAAAAAGATCACCCATGGTAGTTTCATCTATGATAAACATAAGTTAGAGCACATTTCTTCTTATAAATATTTGGGTATTGACATTCCTCATCAGCTCAAATGGAATTATAACATCGAGGAAAGGATTATCTGAGTCTAAAAATCTTATTATGAGCTTGAAAATAATTGTAAGTTGGTCGATATTTTCATTTGGAGTAAAAAAGCTTCGTCTTTGAGACTCTCATCGCCCCTATTCTCTTATACAGATGTGCATTTTGGGGTTGCAGTATATCGAGAGAGTCACGTAGAAAGATTGAGATGACTAAAAATAAATTCATAACATACAACCTTAAGATCAAGGGAAATACCCACTATCCTATCCTCTTGACCGAAGCTATCCTCTCCCGGGTTGAAATTATGACTATGTTTAGATATGTGATGTTTAAGAAGAAGCTTTACAACATGGACTCGAAGAGGCTCCCAAAAATTTCTTCTAACTTAAGTGAAAACCCCCACCTTTGCCTTAAGCGTGGGTGACATAAGGATGTCGAGTGTTGGGTCAACCTTTGGGGGATGAAGGAGGAGATCATCATGGGAAGCAAGGATAATGTCAAAGATATTGTTACCTCCAATTTTAAAGACAAGTTGTCGGATGATAATGAGGTGCAGGTTAAAAGGAAGCTAAGATACTATAAGGAGGTGATCAACCCCACCCTCGATAACCATAATTATCTATGTGTGTTGACTAGAACTAAGAAAAAGATGAACATCGCTAGGTCCATCGGATGATAGAATTTGTCAGATTCATGATATTAAGAAGGTGGAAGATGAAAAACACTTCCTTTTAGACTTCCCGTCTCTAACTCACATCCACTCTAAATTCCTTAACATATGCCACATTTCCAATATTCTTGAATTATTAAGGCAACCAAACTATAGTGATCTTGGAGCCCTTATTTCCCTTGTTTTTGGTCATAGAAACAATATTTTGAATGTTATGAAACAAAATCACAAAATATCAGAAGAGATAGATCAATGACTTTAAAATAAGCCTCTTCGAGGGGGAAATCTCCTTTACATTACACAAATGAAAAATTCTGAGATGATTCAAAAGATAAGACCTCCTTTGTATATATAGGAGTCTAAGCGGTCACAATATAATTAGAGGCGACATAACAATAATATTGTAAAGGCACAAAAATAACAATAGTGGGCTTCTATGGGGCACAATAATAACAATATGAGGACTACATGGGCACAAAAATACAATAAGGGGGTTGCACTAATAACAATAAGGGGCTACACTAGTAGTATAGCGATCTAACATGCCCTTCTTCTCCAAAAAATTCTCGTCATCAATGCTTGAGTAG
Organism: Pinus tabuliformis; assembly: GCA_031772625.1. Lineage (NCBI taxonomy): Eukaryota > Viridiplantae > Streptophyta > Pinopsida > Pinales > Pinaceae > Pinus > Pinus tabuliformis. The sequence goes on from CM062813.1 coordinate 418,135,505, forward strand.
TTTTGGATGCTTTTGTATAAAATTATCCTATTCACATTTGGAATATTTAGTGGTTAAGTTCTTCCACTTGATGAGATACTCTGAAATTGATTGATTGCGTAGCTATCGGGTTCTCGTTTCCATGACTGCTTCAGGTTCCATTATGATTTTTCCTTCCTCATCAAGTTCCAACAATATTGTTTGATGTGGAAGCTTCTCGCCTATAACCTTCTTTAAGCATGAAACATGGAAAACTGGGTGCACTCAGGAAGACGTAGGAAGCTCCAATTTATATGCCATAGTACCAATATTTTTCAACACCTTACAAGGACCATAATACTTCGGTGATAATTTCTTATCCTTCTTATATTTCTTTAGGCACATATGTTTGTATGGTTGTAGCCATAAAAATACCTAGTCACGTAGATCAAAACTTGTTTCTTTGCGATGTTGATCTGCCTATTGTTTCATTCGATTCTGCATCAAAGTGAGGTTATCCTTTAATAATTAGAGAACTTGTTGTTGATGCTCGATGTGATATTCCACTACTTGGACCTTATAATGATTGTCCATGACTTTTTGGAGATCTGTAGAAATAGATGATTTCGTTGTTTGAACCTCTAGTGAACATAATTGTGCAATTACGCCCCATTTTTATTTCTTTAGAGGATTTGTCATTCCGTTATGGCTGATTATCTTTTCTGGCTTCCCTCCAATACCCCTTAATTCAAATTCCTTTCCTTCCCTAAAAGAATTCAAGAAAAGTTCTTGAAAATTAAAAAGCTATCGTACACAAATATTATAACCATTGGACTCCTAGTACAACATCAACACCACCCAATGGAATGGAAAGTATTGGACTATTCAATACATATTCTCCAATCAATAACTTGATATTATGGCACTTTCGAGAGCAATTTATGATTCATCCATTTGCAACCATCACTTGACACTCTAGTGCTCGATATAGGAAGCAATTCAATTCCTTGGCTATCCTACAATGAGTAAAATTATGGGTACAACCCAAATGAATCAACACTATTACCTTTTTCTTCTTGATGTGCCCTTCTATCTTGAGAGTTTAAGGAGTGGTAATTCCCATCAATACATTACAGGATATGGTCAACTTCATTTCTTCTTTATTTGGTGTTGGTTCTTGGTGCATATCCTCTCCTTTTGACATTTCTTGTTTCTTTTTTTCCTCCTCTTAATAATCTATGTAAAATGTTTACTTCTCAGCACACTTATGACCTTTAGTGTACTCTCTATCACAACTGTAAGAAAATCATTTTTCTCTTTTTTCCTCCAACTGTTGTGGTGTAAACCTTGTGGGTTGTGGAAGGCTAGGAGAAACAACACTTCTGTCTTTAGAGTTGTGAGTGGTAGACTTCTTTGTTGCCATAATTTTTCTTTCAACTTTTCTGGCCACCCTGAATGCCTTCTCCAATGAATGAGGTTCCCAAAGGTGAACCTCACAGTGGATTTTATCTTTTAGAATCCCTACGGGAAGAAGAAAGACTAGTTCGTGTCTCCTTGACTATCACGTAAGACCCCAATAACTGAAGACTTCAATCATATGCTTCTCTAGAATATCATTTACCCTTATATTCAATTTTTGGAAGTCCTCAATGTGCTCTTCCATTCAACCCTTTTGTTTGATATTTATTAATTGGCTAAAGAAGGTGTTGCTCTTTATATCCTCATAATGTGCTATCATTTCCTTCATCAAAATTGACTAGGTACCAAGTAGTTTATGAGAACAAATCCATCAATACCATACAAATTGATTGAGTTCTAAATATAAAGATGCAATATGTAATTTTTGTAACAGTTGCACATTATGTAGATCAAGATATTGCTCCATATGTAGTATCCATGTTACGGGATCCTTGTCATCAAGCTTCCTCATATTGATATTTGGAATATGGTGGGTCTTCAATTCAACGTTAGGTTCTATGAAATCATGATTAACATTTCTTTTGTTCTCATCACGAGTTTCCTCTACTACCTTTTCGCCATTAGGAAGCCTTTCTTGTAGCGAGTTTGTCCTAACTTCCTTCAAACCTTCCATGTCTTTCTTCAAATATTCCATATTTCCATTCAATTTTGCTTCTATATCATTGATCTTATTGATCATAGCTTTGATAAGATTCTTCAAATCATCCCTCCAATCTTGCTTACTAGGTACTTCTATTTTCATGATTGGAGTCATTCTTTTTTTTTGGTTTTAGGAGCTCAATATTGAATCTGTTGTATCGCGGTAATTTCAGACTCCCAAGGTGTGACATTTTTTCCTATGGTAGCCTTATCAGTCCGCTTTCCAACCCAAAAAGTATGATTGATATTGGATTCTTCAAGAAAGAGTTATGTACAATCTTCCACGATGACCTGATTATAGAATCGTTACGTAGAGAGAACTTGTGCCAAGTTCCACATGTCACTGTTTCAACCTTTGACCTTGAAAAATCTACTGAAATAACTACAACCTCTCCTCATTCTTTCACATTTTACAAAATTTGAATCTAGTGATAAGAGAGAAAGTGATCCAGGTGGATCTTGGTGGCCACCTACCAAGCCCACCTGGACCCTCACCATTGTTCTTCTCAGCATTTTCAGTTTCCTTAATTGTAGCACAACTTACTATTTTTAGCAGTTTTTCGGGTCCTGAACTTCCGAAGCCGGAGGCCCTAAACGACGTTTTTTGGGGAATCCGGGGGCAACATGGGTCCATGGAATGGACCGATGTTTCCCATTCCAACAATGGTAGTGCTCGGATAGATCTTTCTAACGAGCTATTGTATGCATCAAACGGAGATCGTATTGCAAAGTTACGACCCCGGGAAGTTGATGTACCAACTTACCCCAAACGGGGCCCATAGTTTGGCGTTTCATCTTCTAGGGTTAGGTTTTGGAATGTTAAGGGTTTTTCCACTGTTTCTCAACAATAAATAGGCCTTCGAGCCTCATTGTAAGATAGTTTAGAGGCATGTAGCCACCACATCTCTTCTCAGAGATAAGCTACCATCGCCCTAGCTGGGTTATTTCCATTACTGTTTGTAAGCATATTTGAGTATTCTACATTAATGAAGTAAAGTATTATTCCCGCTGGATATCGATGTTTATGGTTATCTCTGTTTTTATGTTTATCGCATATCTGTATTTATGGTTATCTCTGTAATCTATTGCATTCCTGCTTAAATCCGGATCAGTGGTATCAGAGCGGTCTGCTTTTTTCTCTGTTTTCCTTTGCATGTCCCCAACGAGGTCGGGATATAAAGAGTTAGGGCTTGAACTGGTCGAACCTTTACAAGACTAGCCTCGCAAATCCCGACGGCCTCCCATGGTAGACGAGAAGAAAGACGAGGGGGCAGGAGATCCTATCAAAATCTTGCTCGAAGAAGCCCTCGAGCCACAACGGAACGCGATGATGGACAGTTTTGCCCAGATCCTTCAGCGGCTACCCAGAAGCGATGCTTCAACTTCTAGCATCTACTCTGGAAATGCCACGCCCTTTAAGGTACAAGCTAATTTTGAAATCCCCATCTTCGAGGGTAAAATAGACGCAGATGCAGTAGATAAATGGTTAAATCTACTAGAAGGGTATTTTTCTGTTCATGAATTTTCAAGTCGAGAAAAGATTGTTTTCGCTCTTCTCAAAGCAGCCCCCCATGTCAAGGACTGGTGGGAAACCTACTGCGAGCAGAAGGATGAAACTACCGGCTCGCTATTTTCAGCTGCACCCACTTGGGATTCATTCCGCGATGCCATCAAGGAGCAGTACTACCCTGTCGGAAGCTATGAGGATGAATACATAAAATGGACCACGCTGCAGCAGGGAAGGGACCAAGACATGCCAGAGTTCACCAATCTCTTCGATAACCTTCGCAAAAAGTTGGGTATCAAGGATACGGAGCAACATTTGATACTCAAATACCACGGCTGCCTGCACAAGTACATTCAGGAAGAAATACAATTCCTGAACATCCCCTCGCTCGGCACAGCATACAGATATGCTGTCAAGGTCGAGCAAATGTTTAAACAAAAGAAGTGAGACTTTGGATCCGCGACTCCGAAGCAAGGGAAAGGTGCCCCTAAAATGCAGAAAAAAGGGCAAAGCCAAGGCGGGGCAACCCAAGACAACCCACCAAAGCTGCAGACAAAGAACGACACCACGAAGACGAAAAAGGACACGGGAAAATGGTGTGAGTTCCATAAGAGTTCCACTCACAACACTAGTGAGTGTCGGGTCAAGCAGTCACTGGTGGCCGAGCTAAAGGGTCCAGAATTAGATACCTATTCCGACTCTGAGTCAGAACTCGACAATGGGGAATGAAAAAGGGAAGCAGATCATTGACGCAGATCCCAATGCCACTGTTGCTACCACCAAGATCCAGAAAAGTGAACCCGAAGATCCAGAGGAGGAGGAGTGTCTCTTCCACTCCCAGATGTGGGTAAAGGGCTCCCCGCTACAGTTCATTGTCGATAGCGGGAGCCAAAAGAACCTCATTTCGGCGGAGGTCGTGAAGCGGTTGGGCTTACCGACCATAGCACACCGACAACCATACACCATCGGGTGGCTTCACCAAGGACGGGATCTTCGCGTGAGCCAACAATGTCGCCTTCCATACAACATCAAGCCCTTCACAGATGAGGTATTGTGTGACATCGCTCCCCTTGAAGTTTTTGATGTATTATTAGGACAACCATACTTGTGGAAGCGACATGCTGTGTATGAATCAAGGCCCCGGGCTATTATTGTTACATTGGGGAATAAGTTGTATAGGATACCAGAGGTAGCACCGCCTACCGCCATCTCCTTGATTATTGCAAAACAATGTAGTAAGCTCATTTCCAAGACTGGGAAGTTTGTTTTCCTGATGATACACCCTCAAGGAAAGAAGAAGCTGGTGGCCACGACCTCCAGACAACACCCCTTCGCACGGAAACTACAGATGGATAAGGTCGTGAAGGAGTACGAGGACATCTTCACCTCCCTCGCAGGGGTTCCTATGCACTGTCAGGTCAAGCACTCCATCGATTTAACCCCAGCTGCGCCGCTACCCAATGGACCAATTTATCAGCGTTCGGTTCTAGAGAACGATGAAATCAAGAGGCAGATTCAGGAGTTGTTGCAGAAAGGTCACATCCGTCCGAGCTCATCGCCTTGTGGGAGCCTGATCGTGTTGGTACAAAAGAAGGATGGGACTTGGAGACTCTGTATTGACTATTGGGCGTTGAACAAGATCACTGTTCGTAATAGGTACCCAATCCCATGGATTGATGACCTCTTGGACCAACTAAAGGGGGAAAAGTACTTCAGCAAGATCGATCTGAAGTCAGGATATCACCAGGTACCGATCGAACCCTCTGATGTGTGGAAGACTGCCTTCAAAGCCAAGGAGGGCCTCTTCGAATGGTTGGTCATGCCTTTCGGATTGACGAATGCTCTTGCAACCTTCATGAGGCTAATGGATGACATCTTGCGTCCATTCACCAACTCATTTGTAGTGGTATACTTGGATGACATTCTGATCTTCAGCCAGAGTTGGGAAGAGCACCTCCACCACATCTGACAGGTTCTTCAAACACTGCGACAACACAAGTTGTGTGCCAATTTGGAGAAATGCACTTTTGGCATGACCCAGGTTCAGTATCTGGGATACATTATTGATGAACAGGGGGTGCATGTGGATCTGGCCAAGATCCAAGTCATTCAGGATTGGCCAGCCCCGACCACTCTGAAAGAGCTCCGCAGCTTTCTAGGCCTTGCCAACTTCTATCGCAGGTTCATGTTGGGGTTTCCTCATATCGCTTGGCCCTTGAGTCAAGTCACCAAGGGAGGAGCGAAAGCGAAATTCTTTTGGTCTCAATCTCAACAGAAGGCATTCATAGAATTGAAAGATCGCCTTTGCACAACACCAGTGCTCACGTTACTAGATTTACAACAACCATTTGAGGTCGAGACGGATGCCTCTGACTATGCTATTGGGGCAGTCCTTACTCAACACGAGCATCTAGTGGCATATCACAGTGAAACACTTTCAGACACAGTCCGGAAGTATCCAACCTATGATAAATAGATGTACTCCATTGTGCAGGCCTGCCGACAATGGAAGCATTACATTTTGGGGAAGGAAACAGTCATCCACACAGACCATCGACCCCTGTAGTTCATACAGACCCAAGGGAAATTGCAGAATGATCGCCATGAGAAGTGGTCTACATATCTGCAACAGTTCCATCTGAACATCAAGTACAAGAAGGGCAGCACCAATCATGTTTCGGATTGCCTCAGTCGACCACCAATCATGGCGTTAACCACTGTGCTCAACTCTTGTGGGCACGAGACTTTTGATTGACCACTTCTCTACAAAAGTGACCGAGAATTTGGCCACACATACCAGACACTCTTGGGGGGTCAGCATGTTCCAGATTTTCACCTCCAAGGTGCACTATTATGCCACCTAGGTCATCTTTGTGTTCCTTCAAGCGAGCGTGCTAAGATGATTTGGGAAGCACACTACAGTCGGGCTGCTGGACATTTCGGGGTTGAGAAAACAGTGGCAGTACTACAAAAGTATTTCTATTAGCCAAATCTTCGACAGGATGTCGGGAAGTACATTAGATCATGTACTGCCTGTGCCATTGCCAAACCAACCATCAAGAAGCAAGGCCTCTATACCCCGTTGCCTACCCCTAGTCGACCTTGGGAATCCATCTCCATGGATTACATGTCAGGGCTTCCTTCCACCAAGCATGGAAATTATTGTGTTTTTGTTGTTGTCGATAGGTTCTCGAAGATGGCCATTATGGCGGCCTGCAAGAAGAATATCATAGTAGAAGCCATTGCAAAACTCTTCTTTGAACGAGTATGGGTGCACTTTGGGATCCCACAATCTATCATCTCAGATCGGGACAGTGGGTTCCTCAGTACATTTTGGTCTAGTCTCTAGTCAATGTTGGACACCAAACTCACTAAGTCCACAGCCTTCCATCCTCAAACTGATGGCCAGACCAAGGTTGTCAATCGAATGATTGTACACATTCTGTGCATGTACAACTCAAAGCATCCACGCACATGGGATGAGAGCCTCCCCTATGTTCAGCACTGCTACAACCGAATTCTTCACAGCTCGACTGGCCACAGCCCTTTTCATGTGGGCTTGGGATTCCAACCACTATGCCCCATTGATGTGGCCCTGCCACTTGCAGCTACTCACACAGCTTCAGCTCATGTCCAGTCCGAAACAGATAAGGCAACCAACTTCATTGAGCACATCCAATATATTCGCCAGCAGGTCCATGACATTCTGGAGAAATCAAATGCCAAGTACAAGCAGCGACATGATCAACACCGGGTGCCACACAAGTTTCAGGTGGGCGACAAAGTCTAGTTGCATCTACAAAAGGAACGCCTTACTGGAGCCTATCGGAAACTGAGACCACTCCGATATGGTCCTTACACCATTACTAAGGCTGTGGGGGACAATTCATTTGAGCTCAGCATTCCCCCATTCCTTGGCCTACACCCAGTGTTCAATGTGGATCTCCTTCGGCCATACTTTCCACCATTGCTAGACACATCCGACATTGCAGAGCAGCTCACACCCATAGAATTAAACCCAAATTGCATGGAACAGGATGCAACTGATCGGATCATGGACACACAGATCAAGAACACTCGCCAACAGAATATCCAACTATATCGAGTTGTCAAAGCAGGCCAATTCCTTCACTAGGGCAAGTGGTTCACCAGGGACGAAGTTCAGCAAAAGTTTCCTCATCTCATGGGGGAACTCAACGCAATGGGGACCATTGCTTCCTAAGGGGGGAGGAATGATCCAGGTGGATCTTGGTGGCCGCCTGCCAAGCCCACCTGGACCCCCACCATTTTTCTTCTCAGCATTTTCAGTTTCCTTAATTGTAGCACAACTTAATATTTTTAGCAGTTTTTCCGGTCCTGAACTTCCGGAGCTGTTATGAGGCCCTAAACGATGTTTTTTGGGGAATCCGGGGGAAACATGGGTCCATGGAATGGACCGATGTTGCCCGTTCCAACAATGGTAGTGCTCGGATACATGTTTCTAATGAGCTATTGTATGCGTCAAATGGAGATCGTATGCCAAAGTTACGACCCCAGGAAGTTGATGTACCAACTTACCCCAAACGGGGCCCATAGTTTGGCGTTTCATCTTCTAGGGTTAGGTTTTGGAATGTTAAGGGTTTTTCCACTATTTCTCAACAATAAATAGGCCTTCGAGCCTCATTGTAAGACAGTTCAGAGGCATGTAGCCACCACATCTCTTCTCAGAGATAAGCTACCATCGCCCTAGCTGGGTTATTTCCATTACTGTTTGTAAGCATATTTGAGTATTCTACATTAATGAAGTAAAGTATTATTCCTGCTGCATATCGATGTTTATGGTTATCTCTGTTTTTATGTTTATCGCATCTCTTTATTTATGGTTATCTCTGTAATCTATTGTGTTCCTGCTTAAATCCGGATCAGAAAGTTATGATGATTTTCCCAAGGTCACCTCTTTGAGATGGAATTGTGAAGCCTACAAAAGCCCTAACTTCCTTAGTTCATATCTTCAAAAATATAGTGAGACAAGATATAAAATTAGGATACAAGATTGATCGAGATTTCGACTCAAATGGGTTTTAATTTTAGCTTGTGAAGCTTCGTATAAAAAAAGTTATAGTGAAAATTCCACGATGACCACTTTGAAGCGGTGAAACCCTAGCATCAAAAGCTTTGATACCAAATATTAAGCAACAATCTCACAAATAGAAGAAGAGATAGATTAACAACTTCAAAATATGACTCCTCGAGAAACCTCCTTTACATTACACAAATGAACAATTCTTGCATGATACAAATGACAAGACCTCCTTTCTATATATAGGATTGTAAGGGTCACAATATAATGAGTGTGGATATAACAATAATATTGTAAGGGAACAACAATAACAATAGTGAGCTTCTATGGGGCACAATAATAAAAATATGGGGGCTACATGGGCACAACAATACAATAAGGGGGTTGAACTAATAACAATAAGGTGTTACACTAGTAGTATAGGGCATTGAAGATGATTTTTTTTTGAGGTCCCATAGAGAGCATTGGTCTTAGTGGACATTACTCATCATCATCATCATCATCAATATTATAAATATTTAAATAACTTGAATTTTGTATTTTGTAAACAAAAATTGGTCAAATTTCTTATAATAAAATTTAATAACACCAACATCACCCATAAAAATTTTAAACTACATTAAAAGTTTAGTATTGGTGAGGCTACATCATGGTCATGTCATAGAATAACACATGAATAAGGGAGGGAGTTGAACTAGTGACCTAACATCAAGAAGTGCCTTAACAATGCACTCATCACCCTTTGTAGAAGACCCCATCCATGGACTATTTAAATTAAATCTTAATTAATGACTAAAATTCCATTATATATGAATGTCTACACTACATAAGATAGGATAACGAATTTCTAAAATACAAGGATCACTATCAAACTTAATTTCCACGCTTAGCATTTCAACTTAAGGTGGATGAGGATCTAATTAAGGGGGTAGACTAATTGTGAAGGCAATAAATTTTGATGAATTAAATTATAAATATAAATAATAATTAATTAAATATAAAGTAATTTAGTTATATAAATTAAACAACATGAGTCAAGTTCCACTAGCACAACCCTTTGAGGATGGACCTCCTTAGCAACCCTACATAGGATCAAACCTCAAAGAAAGAATTGCAAGGAGATGGTTGCTCGGGTGCTATGAGGAGGAGACATGCTAGAATCAAATGGGCTTAGGGTTAATTCTATCCCCTCAAGCCTAGAGAAACACACAATTTAACAAAAAAAAATAAAAAAATAATTAACACCAAAACAAATTTTAATAACATAACATTATTATGAAAGACTTCACACTTTAAATTGGAAGACCAAAATTTTATTGTTTGTCCTAATATAACATTAAAATTTGTAATTTATTGTATAGCTAAATTATAATAAACACCTAGGATATTCACTTAAATTCAAAATTAATTACAAATATAACCCATGTATATTATTATTGAAGTTGTGAATTATTTTTCTGATCTAGTAAAATATAAAAATGAAAATATAATCTACATAAATGTAACTCTGGTAACCAACACATACTGATGTTGGATGAGACTTCGACATATGTCCATTACGGTTGAAGTCAGCCACAACTCCCTATGAACTTGGCTCTATTGTTCCAAGGTTTCCCAAATAAATTAACTCTGGTAACCAGCACATGCTGATGTTGGATGAGACTTCGACATATGTCCATTACGGTTGAAGTCAGCCACAACTCCCTATGAACTTGGCTCTATTGTTCCAAGGTTTCCCAAATAAATTAATGTTAAAATCTCTCAAATGAAAATTAAAATTTATGGTTTGCGTGGAAAGCAAAACACAAGTTTTGTTTAAGTTGAATTTTTAAATGGAAATAAGAAAGTATATGAAGTTTAAGCTTAACGTTAGCTTAACACTTACGAAACACAATTCATTCCCGTTGAAATTTGGAAGAAATTAGTGTTCCAAGCTGTCACAAAAATATTAAAATTTAATGCTTGTGTGGCCAACAGAACACAACATTTATTTACGTGGAAGATTTCATTATCAAAGTAAACGAAATTAAAATTGAAGATTCACTTCACTTGAAAAACACGATCTCGTTTTTTCATTTACGTGGAAATATGTAAAATCTTTCGTCGGCTTGGCTTAAGAAACAGGGAGATTATACGTTTAAATAAAATTTAAGGGAGATTATAGATGTTCTCCACTGTTTTTCCAACTATGGATTATACATAATTTAAAACGTTGCACATGTTCTCCACGGTCTTTCCTCCTATGGATTATACATAATTTTCTTTCCTTGAAAACTAAGTACAATCATGCATCAATATCAATGTATAAAAACTAAGGTTTTAGAGATGTCTTTTTATGAAAGTTACTTTTGTTAAGCTCCATTGATTTTACACAAAAGCTACCTTGATTTATGGAATTGCAGCTTTTCTTAACTTATGGAAACCAACTTCAGTAGTTTCCTTCAGTTAAGAAAATCAACTGCAATTACTAAATTTATAATTGGGAGCTACTAAAGTGGTCCATTACTTTGATCTGATCTCTACCTTGATTTGTGGTTTTTCTAACACATAGCTTTTAGAAGCTTGATGGAAGCTTAGCTATATGTTCATTTGTTTGGTCCCCAAGCTCATATCTCAACCCCCTTCAGTTTTACACCATCTAGCTGAGATAGCAGAGCTTCTTTTTCTTTTGCTTGGATTGAAGCTGGAGTGCAGAAGAAGTAGCAGGCAAGTGGACTGTGGCCTTCATCAAAACATCACCAATGGGTGGAGGTAACTCGTATCCCTGGGTATTAAGTTTCAGTGATTCTTTTCAGTTCTTTCCGCATGCAGAATCGCTGTTTAAGTTTATTAGTTTTCTAAGAGTTGGTATCAGAGCCCTTTTACCTTGCCTTGCTGTGTGTTGGCCAAGAAACAAATTCTTATTTTTGGGCATGGCCTATTAAGCATAACAGTCAATTTCAGTATATGCGCATAGGGTTTCTAAACCGTAGCCGAACTCAAAACTGCGTACGAAGGGAAACCCACCATAAACGGTAGTCGTGAATCAATCCATGGGCAATTTTGAAAACGACAATTTTGAGTTCTTTTTTAAAAAGGCTTTAACGTTATTTGAAAGTTGATTTATAAGGTTTTAAAAGACTATTCGAAACCTTTGAAGATTGTGGAGCTTTGAAATTTTTTTTTTTTTTTGATTTATGTTACCTGCTGCTGTATTCGGGGGCTTGCGTTTAGCAGCAGTCTTATAGATATTCGCCATGAAGTTTAAAGGTATTTCCCTATTTGTTGTGAAATATCCTGCTATTCGCGGAGCTAAGACTTATTTGGTCCCGCACTTAGCTTCCGGATTAACTGTACTCAGATTTCGCTTGCCAGAACTTTAGTCGACACCACGTTCTGAGAGCTACCGTTAAGTTAACCTATTCATCACAGGATGCACATGGACCTTGTCTTCCTGCACGGTAGGAAGGGAATAGATTATATTCTGGTCTGGTAGTCGAGATTTAGAGACAGTGATGAATGGAAGTGAAATTTTCTTGTAGATCCAAGAAATACAGAAGAATGCCTTTTCTGTAAGCCTTTTATGTGATCTTGAATGGCTGTGAAGATTAATTTTAAATATCTTACGTCATCCTTTGAGATTTAAAAATATGAGCTTGGGGACTGTGTTGGCGGATTTTTATTGAGAAACTTCGAGGAATCACTTCATGGATCTCTACACAGGTCGCTCTGCCTTTTATATATTTTTGTTGAATCGGTAACATAATAATCCTTATCATATATATTTAATCCATTATTCAGTGCTTTATGCGAGCCTTGTTTCTGATCTCTTGATATTTTGCAAAGTGTTTTCCAATAGTGGTTCACGTAGGGGAATGCTCTTTTCTAGTGTTTTCTAGTGGGAGCTATGAACCCCAAGGCGCTTTAATATGGTGCATGAAACAATTTTTATTTTATTTATGTTTATTCAGCACATCATAAATGATCTGGCACACTGTTCTTGAAATTTAACACTGCCTGATTTTAATTATGATCATTTTATTCAGCAGAAATTACCAGATATGAATCTTTTGATATAATTCTATCAAATTTGGCAAAGCGTTTGCTTAAGGGTTTAGTTTCAAACATAATAATTTCTGCATGTAAAATGTTTGTTACAGTAATATAATCCATGGGGATTTTATTAGTCATAAAAAAAAAATATATCCATGTTGGTTCATGCGTCTATATGGACATGCATCCGAAGGATATTTATAATTTTGGCTTGAATGGCATAAGCACTTGGGCATGTATGAGCCGTCTAGAGGGCAAAAGGCCCACAAGGTGTGTTCTTGATAGGTCTCCAAGCTACAAATAGTGCCACAATGATGTATACGCTAAAACAACTTTGAATATTACTCATCTTTTTGGGCCTAGATGATATGATCCATGTGGGTTTGCATGACATTATCGTGGTGATCATGTAGATCTTATGCCATAGAAATGGGTCCTATATGCCCATGAGATAAGTGTTAACACGATAATGGACAAACAAACTTACACAAGTGATATGCAATATTGATTATTTGGTAAGAGTCCATATTAGTGTGTGTATATGTGTGGGTTTGTATATACAATGCAATATAAATGTAGCTATATATATTTTACTCTTTTTGAATCTAAATGCAATCATTAAATTCCACATTTTGAATTACTTGTTCTCATTTTACTTTTATATGTCTTTATATAGCAAGGCTTCTGGCTGACACATCTAGTGGTGCAGTTAGCAGCCTTAAAGACTTGCACAATTTGTGTGTTAGCATGTGCCATGCTATTCAATATATGTTTATATGATGGTTCTTGAATTTGTTAGCTGCATCTCCTGATCCCATCATTATCGAATAATGGCACTTTGTAAATTTTATAATTGATTACATATTTATTGTAAAATTTACATTGAACTTACATTTATGAACATTTGTAATTAAAGAGAAATAAGAAATGGTTTATTTCTCATTTGGGCATTTAGTTTTGATCCTATGTTTATTTTGCATGAAGTTCAGATTTAGCATTGTTGAAAATTAAGTTTTTGTGAGCAAAATAGCTTGTTTGCTGGTCAATTTTTGTTGCTTTATAAACTTAAGGATGGAGCCTGAAGTCAAGCCAGCTAGCCTTCGAACTGCATTTGCTATGCAAGTGCAAAGTAGATCAACGCTGCTTCAGTCAATCTCCGAGTTAAGTTTATAAATTGAACAATCAATTTGTAGTCATTTTCGGTAATGCTGACTGCTTTTGATTTTGCTGGAGAATTATTACAATTTTATGGAGTTTATTAAAATGTCATTTTCACTTACTCCTTTCAGTAAACATTATTTTTCTCTCTGGTTAAGTTTTGTTTATGCAGCAAAATAATGTCTAGTGATCCATATAATTTTAATTAATTAGAGAATAACCACAACATCTTTAATTAAATAAAATTATATATTTTGTTTGATAAGATCACATAAAGATTATTTAGACATTAAATTGTAATTAATTACACTGAATATAATAAATTTTATCCCACAGGAATTTTTATTATATTTATGTGATTAATTAGGATAAAATTTCATAACCTACCCACAGGAGTTATGAATTAATAAGTTTTATCATAAAGTTTTATTGAATCTGTTTGAATTAAAAATTTAGCCCACAGGCAATTTTTATGTCATTTGATTCAATTCTTTTTAGCATGTTTTACATTGGTAAAACATGAAAGTTCATAAAGTTTTATTGAATCTGTTTGAATTGAAAATTTAGCCCACAGGCAATTTTCATGTCATTTGATTAAATTCTTTTTACCATGTTTTACATTGGTAGAACATGAAAGTTTATTAAGCCTCAACATAAGCATGTGATTCTTTATTTTGATGCAGTAGTACAACCTGCAAATTTCTCTGAAATTCGTTCTGACATTCCCGAACTTGAGGAAGTAATCTCGTTTGTTTGTTATGAATCTGATATGGTTAATGTTAATATTAACACATGGTGGATTGATTCTGGACCAACAATTCACATTTTGAATTCCTTGCAAAGGTTTGCAAAACCTAAGGAAGCCAGTAGGAAGTGAGCAAAGCATCTTATCAGGAAACAAGATGGGCTCGCATGTGGAAGCTATAAGAACATGTTATTTAACTTTAAGTATTGGTTTGTTTTGGAGTTAGAAAAGACCTTTTATGTTCCAAGTTTTTCTAGAAACTTGATTTCAGTTTCAAGGCTTGTACCTTTTGGATATTCCTTAAACTTTTCAGAAAAATCTTTCAGTCTATTCTATAAATCTGATTATGTTGGGAATGGTATTTTGTCTAATGGTCTTTACTGCATTAATTTACAAAACAAAGTCACATATGATTCAATGCATATTCACACTGGCACTAAAAGATGTGTTATTAATGAAGATTCCTCTAAATTATGGCACCTGAGACTAGGTCATATCTCCATAGATAGAATTAAAAGATTGGTAAATGAAGGAATACTTAATACTCTAGATTTTACTGATCTTGAGACTTGTGTGGACTGCATAAAGGGAAAGCAGACCAACAATTCAAAGAAAGGTTCCAATAGGAATTCAAACATATTAGAAACCATACATACTTACAGATTTTATTGTCCATCTCACAGCACTAGGATTGTAGAATCAAGAAATGCAAAGTTTCTTGAAAATGACTTGATCAATGGGAGCGATCAAACCAGAAACATAGTTTCTGAGAAAGATCATTCATAATCTCAACTTTCCACTTCAAGTGATAGATTGGTTATTATTCATAGCACCCCTCAAGTACGAACTGGTGTTGAACAACCAATTGTTGAAGTTCCACAAGCTGCTGACGATATTCCAGTAGATCAAGGAGTTCAAGAGTTGCCAAGAACTTTTGAACAACAAGTTGAACCACATACTTCTCAGGAAGATGATGGTACAACATTAAGAAGATCTACTAGACCTAAGAGATCAGCAATTCCTAATGTATGCTCAAGTCTGCACAAGACCTCACATTGCATTTGTTGTGGGAATGTTGGGATGATATCAGAGTGATCCAGGTTTAGACCACTGGAGAGCTGCAAAGAAGGTAATGAGGTACCTTCAAGGGACCAAAGACTACATGCTTATGTATATCCTGTTTGAGGCTGCTTTACATGGTGTATGGCTTAAGAATTTCATTTCTCGGCTTACAATTATGGATTCTATATCTAAGCCATTGAGAATATATTGTGATAATTCAGCTGCTGGTTTTATGGCTTAAAAAAAAAGAAAAAAAAGTGGGAGTCGAAATAAACACATCGACATTAAGTATTTAGCTATAAGGGAACGTGTTAAAGAAAATAAAGTGGTCATTAAGCACGTCAGCACTGAGTTAATGATCGTTGATCCTTTGACTAAGGGCATGCCATCGTTTAAATTCAAGGATCATGTATTGAATATGGGACTTGGTTCCATTATGAAGTTTTTCATTGTATGGACAATGATATTTTAATGAAATTCTTAATTATTGTGATGTTTTTTCTCATATTTATGTGCACCTTAAGTTGATTTGAGAAAATTCATTTAAGAAGGACCAAGAATAAACATAAGGTTTATTCATTAAGAAATTGTTGCCACATAAATTATAATAAGAATAAATGCATAGTAATACATGGAAGATAATACTTGTCATAAGAGGACTTATCGCCATGATTCATGTATCTATTAATTAATACGGATTATCAATGGATTTTAAGTTGAGACATTAAGTTTGGAAGTATGGACCAAGTGGGAGAATGTTAAACTCCATTGGTTTTACACAAAAGCTACCTTGATTTATGGAATTGCAGCTTTTCTTAACTTATGGAAACCAACTGCAGTAGTTTCCTTAAGTTAAGAAAATCAACTGCAATTACTAAATTTATAATTGGGAGCTACTAAAGTGGTCCATTACTTTGATCTAATCTCTACCTTGATTTGTGGTTTTTCTAACACATAGCTTTTAGAAGCTTGATGGAAGCTTAGCTATATGTTCATCTGTTTGGTCCCCAAGCTCATATCTCAACCCCCTTCAGTTTTACACCATCTAGCTGAGATAGCAGAGCTTGGAAGTGCCTTCAGAATTCTTGTGTTCTTTTTCTTTTGCTTGGATTGAAGCTGGAGTGCAGAAGAAGTAGCAGGCAAGTGGACTGTGGCCTTCATCAAAACATCACCAATGGCTGGAGGTAACTCGTATCCCTGGGTATTAAGTTTCAGTGATTCTTTTCAGTTCTTTCCGCATGCAGAATCGTTGTTTAAGTTTATTAGTTTTCTAACAACTTTGTAAAAAAATAGTGTGATATTTATTATCAATGTGTAAAAATTAAGGTTTTAAAACTATTTTTTTATGGAAATTATTTATGGAAATTATTTTATAAAAACAAGTTATATGTGTTAAAGAAGATGAAAATTTGTAGCTTCTCCATTTATGTCCTTAACTTATAGTATAGGTTAAACTACCCCTAGTTTTACAAGAGTCTAAACTATAGAATGAGATCCTAGACACAAACAATAAATGAGATCCCAAACACCAGAGAATTGAAAAGATTGAGAAAAACATTTGAATGGTCATATATCTTTATAAAACAAGAGTGAATAAGATTAAAAACATAAACATTAATCACTAAAAGTTATATATAATATATTTTTGAAATTATGTTTATTTAATTTAATATATATTATAATTATTAATCTTCAATCACATTAACTAAATATAGCATATTTATGAAATTATATATATAACATATTTTATTTAAAATAAAAATTTGATATATATATATATATATATATATATATATATATATATATATATATATATATATATATATATATATAATTAAGAATAAATGGTTGTATATAAACTGAATGACATATGAATTTTAATAAACATTGACAAGTATATTTTGCAAAATGTTTTGATCACAATCTTTATGGTTACAGGGAAAGTTTCATAAATTTAAATATTCTATAGTTATGATAAGATTTCACATCTTATTAATTCTTGTATATGTGGCTATCAACAAATATTATTATAAATTTACAATATATTTAGTAAATATGAAAATGTAAATATAAAAAAAAAATATTATTTATTCATTTTGTCTTCACTCTTCGTTTTATTTTATGATCTTAAACCCCCTTTTTTAGAAAAAAACCTAAACATCACACCATTTACTATTACTTTTTGTTATAGCTATGTTTTGAAACTTGTATTCAATTCCTGTCAATTTTATAACAACTCTAATGACATCTCTCTAGAATTGAGAAAGACATGTTCTCATATATTTACAATTGTTTCCTTTCCTCAGCTTGATTCTATGTTACCCCATTATTCATTATACTCCTTTCTCTCACTTCTCAAACTCTACTTACTTACCCATCTAGTTGTTCCTTCCAACACTTCTTCACATGTTGGTCATGTTTATCTTCTATAAGCCTCTCTTTAATCCTCTCCTAGATGTTAGAGGAGAAAGTTCACTATGGTGTGAGGTAAGTCCAAATGTGATCAATCATTAATACTAACTTCCACCTCATTCATTGTTGATGCCTCTTGTATGTTGTGCAACTTTGCACCAAATTTCTGTAGCTTGGGGAAATCTCTCCTCAAATGGTTTTCTCCACACTCCAACACCAATAGGCTCCTTTCTACTAACTATGGATTTTTGATGTTGTTCACTTTTGGTGAAGTTATTAAACCTTCCACCCTCTATTCCTTTCTTATATGGTCAAGTTCTCTACCTTCCTCTTTTTCCTTTCTTATTCAAGTTAGCCAAGAGTTAGGCCTTATGCTTAGAGTATTCATAAAAGTGTTTAGTAATTAGAACAACGTCCTTGGATTCATCTTATTCTATTTTTTCTCAATATCCTTGTTGTGAAGGGGTGACATACCTCTAGATCTTGGTCTTCTGATCCTTAATGTACTGTACATACCTTAGCAACTCCAAGAATTTGTTGGTGTACTCTTCAGGTGTCATCTACCAAAGTTTGTGTTCATAGAACTCCTTCCCTTTAGTGTCATAATATTTTTCACACAAGTACTTCCCTTGAAAGTACTTTTCAAACATTCTCCATGCTAGCTTTCTCTGGTTGATTCATTTCATATCCTTGAAATCCTCCCACCATATATTATCCTTTCCTTTTAGACTAAAGAAACCACCCTCGCATTCTCTTCACATACACATGTAGCTTGAAGTAATTTTTAGTTCCCAAAATCCAAGCCTATACATCTTATGCTTTATTTACCTCTCCATGAAAGGTTGGGGCTCTTGCTTTCTTGAATTATTATTGCATGGGAGTCTTTCTCCTCTTCCTTGCACTATCCAATGATTGGCTAAGACTACTTTATATTCTTTCTAGAGAGATGAGCAATTTTATTCCTCCCTTTCCATGTATTCTCCTCTATCTTGATTAGCTTCCCTCTCATTTCTTATCGTCCAATTTACAATTTTGGATATCTCATGGGTTTTCATTAGGCTTGTTCTTGCAGTGATGGATAGCACCAACCTTATGTTGTCTTTGTCCTTGTAATTCTAATAGGATTTTCCACAATATAGCATTTACTTGCTTGTTCCATGAAAATCTTATCATTGTCTTCCTTTGCAACTTCTTATCTAAGCTCTTATACTTCTAAGAGTTTCGATGAGTTTAGGAGTGTCTTTCTCTTTCATCTTTCCAACTCACTCCTCTTGGAGACCTCACAAGGTCATGTTCATACAAGGTTGTTCAAATCTGCTACTCGTAGCAAGTTGTAATTGTGAATGAGGTGTAATTGTGAATAGTAAATAGTGAGTTTGTGTGTTGAGACTATGGAGCTATAGTTGTAACTCCTTGTAGGCATGGTTACAATTGACTTGTATTATTGGTACTAAATGATGGCTCTTGTTTGATCTTATTATTGATTTCTAAGTGTTTTTTGTAATATTCCTTAACATCATAACCACTTAGAATCTAATTCTAGCCAATGGTACCAAAAAGAACTAGCTAGACAAAAGGTTGTAATCATATTTTTAATAAAAAATAAATCATTACTAAGTTATCCATATGTGTGAATATTTTTTGAATTTGTAATTATTATATGAGAACTTCTTGAATAAATTAACTTTTTTTATAAATTATTTACAACAAAAATTTGATGTGTTTGTGTAACCCTATTTTACTACTGTCCAAAATTTTCATTCCTTCAATGTCATATTTTTAGTGACATTTTTATATGCTATAATGTACATATGTACATGTTTTCTTTCTGTTGTTGCAACAAAAATTTAAATATTGCATTTCTATTCTGTCCTTTAATTCATTGGATTTTAGTTTATTTATTTTATTTGCTATAAATAAATTTGTAAATAGTAAAACAACCACTAGAAACAAGACATAAAACAATGAACATTATCCCATTATCTAACTCACCCAATGAGATTCTATGGTTTGAAGGTGAAGTCTAAAAAGTTCCATCATCAACATGCCCCAACCACATTTATTTCTTTAATGAATAGTATTTTCAACAAAGTACTTAGACCAATTTGTATAGATCTTCATTGATATTCTAATTTATTCAAAAACACTAGCAACATCAACAATTATTAAGAATAGTGCTAAAGACACTTAGAGAGCATCATTTGTATGTAAAATTTAGTAAATGTGAGTTTTATCAAAATTACATTCAGTTTTTGGGTCATGTAATATCTAATGAATGAATTGCAGTAGACCTTGAAAAGGTCAAATAAGTCCTTGATTGGTTAGTTACTAAGGACTTGGAAAATACTCAATCATTTATGGGAAACACATGTTATTATCATAGGTTCATAAATGGTTTTTATAAGTTGGCGTATCCAATAACATCCCTATAAAAGAACGGAGTTAAATTTATATGTACTCAAGAGAGTTTTGGTTGATTAAAATATTTGCTGATTGTTGATCCCATAATTAAAACTTTTGATCCCAATAAAGACTAAGTAGCATGTACAAATGCTTATTTAGAGAGGTTAGGAGTGTTAATGCAAGACAATTATGTTATTGCCTATGAGTCTAGAAAATTGAAGGAGCATGAAAAGAACTATGTCCCTTATGACTTAGAGTTAGCTACATTAATTCATGCTTTCAAAAATGTGAAGGCATTATTTTTAGTTAAGAAATTCATGTTAATAACTAATAATATTAGTCTGAAATATTTTTTTAGTCAACTAAATTTAAATGCAAGACATGAAAGGTGGATGTCATTCCTTAATGAATTTTATTTTGAGATAAACCATATAAAATGGAAGGAAAACAAAATATCAAATGCACTTAGTGGAGGTATGAATTATATTTGTAGAATTAATACTAGTAGTATCAAAATGGATATCATTAAACATGTTAATGCAACAACCTAAGAATATCCAGAATATAGAGAGATATAAGAAAAATTGTTGAATGAAAATTCTCCAAAAGGAGAATCATACTATCCTCCAAATGACTATGGTCTGCTCACATTTAAATGTGGACTTTATATTTCAAATGTGTAGAGGCTCAAGCAAGTGATTCTAGATGAGAATCATAAGAGGTCATTTTCTTTTTCCGGAGAAAATAATCGAAACTTTTTATTAATGGTATAAAAAGTTACATATTTCGGAAGAGCAGAGAGAAAGAGGGACCCGTAGTCAACCTCCAGCTTGCAAACCAAGAGTAAAAAACAAAAACAGAGGAATCTACAAACTGTCGCTAGTAAGCGAAATTAAAAGTTCTGATTCTCTGAAGCCATACAGAAAACTTCTTCATGACTATGTGGCCTCCTTCACTGAACATCTAAACAGTCACAAATATACTGTATCAGCATGTACAGGATCAAAAAGTAAACCTGTTTCAGCAATTTATGAGAGTACAGGATCGAAAAAGAAAACTGTTGCAGCATTTTATGATTGTACAGGATGCATGAAAAAACTCTGTTTCAGCATATTGTGTGTTTGACATAATGAACGCTGCCCACCTGTATGTGGCCTCCTTCACTGAACATATAAACAGTCACAAAAATACTGTATCAGCATGTACAGGATCAAAAAGTAAACCTGTTTCAGCATTTTATGAGTGTACAAGATCAAAAAGAAACTGTTGCAGCATTTTTTGATTGTACAGGATGCATGAAAAAACTCTGTTTCAGCATATTGTGTGTTTGATATAATGAACGCTGCCCTCCTGAAAACGACACCATGGAAAGAAGATGGCCGTAGAGCATAACCGAGTTTCAGCTGTGAGATGTTTTGGGAAAAAACCATCAAAGAGGCGGAGCAAAAGGAGGCATCTGTGATGTGGTAACCTGCCCCTGACTTGTTTCTTCTATAAACCAACTCCCCGTCGCTTGCTGAAGGCCATTTTTTGAAAGCTGGTCTGCTGATGCATTGTGTTCTCTGTAGATATGACAAATAGAACAGTTGTTAAAATGAGATTTTAGAGAAACTATATCATCTAGGATAGTCTTCAATATCTGGTTTTGACACATGGAATTGCCATTAACCCATTTGACAGCGTTCATGGAGTCACCAAAGATTTGAATGGACAAAATATTCTTTTTAAATGCCCAGCACATGAGGAGACGTAGTGCAGACATTTCTGCATAATTATTGGATCCTTGTCCCAGACCCACTGAAGCTTTAAAAGACTGATCGTGGTTCAAATGAATACATAATCCAGCACCTGCCCTGTTTTCTTGGGAAGCACCGTCGAAGAAAGCCCAAGGAGAACCTTCCTTTATCGCTGGAGGACTGTTTCGTATTTGTGCACTTTTTGGTTCAGGAGGAGGGATAGAAGTGTATATGGCCACACAGGTTGATGCAGTTATTGTAGTAGTTATGGCCTGGTCTTGAAATATGCTCTTATTCCTTGCTAGCCATACACCCCAGAAAAAGATTGGGGGGAGGTTTCTAAGGTTACCATCGGGGTGGTTGTTCCACCAATTTCTCCACGCTTCTTCTAATGGAGCGTGTCCCCAGTGGTATTTTATTTTTAACAGATCTGTTATCTCTCCCCAAATTTTTAAGGAAACAGCGCAGGTTGAGAAAAGATGGTTAATAGTTTCCTCATTCGCCTTGCAGAGAGGACATCTCCCCGGCCCTATGAAGAATCTGGACTGTAGAGTGTCCCATGTTGGGATTTTTCTCTTCAGCATACACCATAGAAAGATCCTGGATTTCAAAGGACATTTAAGTTTCCATAAATTTTTCGACCACCACTCCGCAGCAGACCATCCTTTCTTCTCCATCAGGAAAGAGTAACCCTCTTTTGGAAGATAATTTCCTGTTTTTCCATGAGCCCACATCAGCTTGTCATGTTCATTAATTATTCTAACATGGGAGCGATGAAGTTCTTCAACATACGAGGACCATTCAGGATGCCATCTTATATTTAATCCAAGGTCTTCGGCACTTTTCCATGCCTGTCCCCATATGTTTGACTGACCCACTTTCTCCACTTGATTTAGAGTGAAAATACCTCTACTTCCCAAATGTCTCAAGAGGCCAGGGGAGAGGGCAAATGATTCGTTACAGCCAACCCAAGGATCCCTACCAATTTTAACATTATTTCCATTGCCCACTTTCCACGCCAAGCCCTGTTCTATTACTGAGAAAGCTTCAATTGTTGCCTTCCATATTACTGAGGACTGTCTCGTCTTCTTCTCCTGACTTCTGATCCATTCTTCCAGGGGGGTTGGATCAATATATTTTCTTTTGATCACCCGGGTCCAAAGGTTTTCCATTGTGATAAGTCTCCAACCAGATTTTGCTGCCAATGAAAGGCTAAATTCTGGTAGTCTCTTGATACCCCATCCGCCCCACTCCTTTGGTCTGGCAATCTTGTCCCAGGCCACCCAAGGGAGAACAGATTTTTCATTTGAGCCTGCCCATAAAAATCTGCTACAGAGCCTTCTAATCTTCTCCATTATGCCCTTTGGGATCCAAGTTAGAGCAGCCCAATAAACAGGAATGGCCAATAAGACAGATTTTAGAAGTGTCATTCTTCCTGCTCTCGAAAGCCATCTAAAGCTCCAATGGGATATTCTTGCTTCAATCTTTGATATGAGCCAATTCCAGTCCTCGTTTCTGTAAGCATCCGGTTTTAACCAGAAGCCCAGGTATTTAAAAGGAGAGGCCAAGGGCTGTAAATGGAAAGGGAAAAGATCGGACATTGTATTGCATTCTCTCCTATTAAATCCTGCAACACACACTTGTGATTTTCCATAGTTTATCTGCATTCCTGTAGCTTTCATAAATAGATCAATAATATTTTTATATTCCTTGAGTTCGTCATAAGATCCATTAGAAAAAATCAGAATATCATCAACAAAGAGCAGGTGGGTGATATAGAGGTTTAGGGCCACCTCAATACCTTTTATCTTGTTTGACCTTCTGGCTTTATGGATCAGTCTACTAAGACCTTCTGCCACAATTAGGAAGAGGAGCGGGGATAAGGGGCACCCTTGTCTGAGACCCCTTTGGCTTTTAAAAAAAGGGGATGCCGCTTCGTTGATCAGCACAACAAAACTCACATTGGTAATGCATCCCATAATCCATCTGGTGAAAGAGTAGTCAAAGCCCAAATGAGTGAGCAGCAATCTGATATATAGCCAATTGATACGATCATATGCCTTTGAAAGGTCTATTTTAAGGACTACTCCTTTCTTCTTCTTTTGTTTGATGCTATGAAGAACCTCTTGGGCGACACCGATCGCCTCATGTATTTGTCTGCCGTCCAAGAAGCCAAATTGTTCCATTGAGATATTTCTGGACAGAATTGGAACAAGTCTTGTTGCTATCACTTTGGCGATGATTTTGTAAATGCAGTTACAAAGAGATATGGGTCTAAAGTCTTCAAAGGTCTCCGGCTCGTCTTTTTTAGGAATCAGAGCGATGAAGGTTGAATTAAAGGGTTTGTATATTTCCCCTTTCAACCTTGATTCCTCCACTACTTCAGTGATATCAGACCCTATCTGATCAAAAAAATGAAGGAACAGTTCAATAGTCCAACCATCCGGACCAGGCTTTTGTCCTTACCCATGCTTTTCATTGCCGCCTCAACCTCCTCCTTGGTGACAGGGCTTGAGAGCTCAGCTGCTTCATCCTCCTCCAGGAAACTAGGAAAACAATGAGCTGTCCTCATAACCTCAGCTATTGTGGCCTCTCCTGAATCAGAAAAGGTTCTTTGGAAGTGCCTCTGACCCAAGCCTGAAAGTTCTGAGAAGGTTTTTACCACCCTACCTTCCTCATCTTTAAGGCTCCAAATTGTGTTAGCAGATTTCCTCCCTTTTGCATAGTTATGGAAAAAACTTGTATTTTCATCTCCTGATTTTAGCCATATTGCTCTGCTCTTCAGTCTCCATTCCTCTTCCTTTGCTAGAAGGATCTGATTTTGGGCTTTTTCCAGAGATAGGATTCGGTCCTTAGAGTCCTGCGTGGAGTATCCATCTGCATCAATGCTTTCCAATGACTTCAATTCCTCCCTGATTTTTAACAGATCTTCGTTTTGCTGTTTTTGTCTTTCTTTTGCCCAAGAGATGGTTGCTTTCTTTAATCTCTTCAGATTTTCCATAAATAAGAAACTCTTACAGTCATTTGTATTTCTGTTAGGATGGATCCATGTGGATTTAAAGAGATTGTTGAAAGAAGATTCTTGCAGCCAAGAGGAATTAAATTTATAAGGTGCAGGAGGCTTTGGGGGGGGGAAAGAAAGATCCAAAAAAATCGGGAAATGATCAGAATTCCCGATCTCTTCAGCCCATTGCCTAAAAAGAGGCACTCTTGAAATAAAGCCTTCAGAAAGCAGAAACCGATCTAGCCTTTTTGCAATCTTGTCCTCCCCGGCTCGTCTATTTCTCCAAGTAGGCTTTAAATTAATCGGGTTTGGATCGATGAGTTTATTATCTGAAAGGGCTTGGAAGAAAAAGTCCGTCATGGGATCCTCCCTAGCTGAGGGACCCCATGCCTCTGCTCTGCCCAAAGAAAAATTAAGGTCCCCACCCACAACCATCAAGGGCTTGTTCATCAAAGATTTTGACAACAAGTCTGTCAAGAAATGTTCCCTCCCTTGACATGGGCCATAAATATTTACAACCTGAAAAGATGTAGGAAAATCTGGGCAGACTACTTCCATTCCCATAACATTCTTCAATCCCCACATGTTTAAACATTTTATTTTTCCTTCTCTATAGCCTATGGCTAGGCCCCCCGAATGGCCTGAGGAATCAATAGCAGAGAAGGACCATCCTGGCATCAATGTTTTCAGCACCAATTCCACCGCTTGTCCTTTCCCCAAGGTTTCTTGAAGGAAAAGGATGTCTGTTTTTGAGGTTTGAAGCCATTCCCTTAAAGCCAGTTTCTTGGGCTTGCTGGCTAAGCCCCTGCAATTCCAGGAAGAAAAGATCATTTTTTAACATGTTCAGGGGTCTGCACTGCTCTAAGTACCCCAGGTATTGAGGATTGCTTCCCATCCGCCACATCGATTATAGCTTTTAACTTAGCTTTTGAAATGTCTGATTTTCTACCCCGCTTGCCCTTGATCAAACCAGTCTGACCAAGGCCACCAAGAGCCCCAACCTGCTCAGTCTTTGACCCCATAGATCTGAGGTTATAGGGACAAGGAGCACATTGTGACGGAGGGGTGAGAGGAGGCCAGTTATTATCACATTTTAGATTGAAAGATCCCTTATCCGCATAAAGAGGTTCTATAACAGGGGCAGGCGCTGGAGGTATCCCTTCCATAGAATGTTTAACAGGATGTATAACAGAAACTGATTGAATATCATGCATGGAGACATTTGTTTTAATATGATTTCGTGTAGTCAAAATAGGAGGATTTGTGCACTTTACCATTTCCACCTCGCAAGGTGTAATAGGTTCAGGCGATAAGCTTCGGTCGACTTCCTTCCCTTCAGCATTTGGATGGGGGTCCTCGTCTTGTGCTCCCTCGAATTTCTGTTCCTCCACAGAGAAAACCCCATCTCGAAGGCCGCCGGAGTCCATACCGATCTCGGACAGAGGCGTCGAGCCATTCTTTTCCTGAGAAGTCTTTGCATAGGAGTTTCTGTTTGTTCTCTGTCCTTTTTTTCTTCTGAAACGCCTCTGTCTTCTGTGCAGTGGGCACTCCTTGGCAAGGTGGCCAGGAGCATGACATATATGACAGCGGAATGGCACGCGTTCGTAATCCAGAAATTGTTCATAAATATAATCCTTATACTGAAGAGTAATCGTTTGCGCCAGACCCTTACTCAAATCAATATTTGCCAAGATGCGCGCCGTTGTCCTGATCTTTGTTTCCCTGAATCTCATATCCGCCTCCAAGTAAGATCCCAATCGATTACCAATGGATTTGAAAACGGCCTCTGTCCATAGAAAGAAAGGGAGGCCCGGCGCCCGAATCCAAACTGGGAAGACTTCAGTATTCTCCTTAAAGGCATCAAAGAGAGGGGTCCAGCGTTTCATCAGCACTGGAATGTTCCCAATGTACCAATTTTTCTCCATGACCCAGTCGGCTGCTTCCTTTTCTTCAAATCTGAACAGAAACCAGCCTTTTACAAGACATTGTGCCTCAAAACGTAAGGGGTTATCATTTATGAAGCGCTCTTCTCCCCATAACTGAAGATCCTCTGGAGAGAACCTCTTTCCTCTTGCCCGGCCAACAATAGTGCAATCTGCAACCGTAAGGGTTTCATCAATTGATACTTCCATACCTAATACAAGGTTTCCCTCCAGTTCTTGAGACCCTATCGATTTTTGAGCCTTCCTCTTCTCTCCCTTCTTTCTCAGAACATCTTCAGAACCCCCGCACTCCTCAGGAGAAACCGACCGAGCTATATCACTATGAAACGCAACCACCTTGTCCGCCGAATGAGTAGCACCAGTTTTCAGACCTTCCGCCGCATCTCTCTCCTTATTTCTGCCAGAGACCCCCTGATTAGGAGTCGAAACATCCTCTGCAGCATCTGGTCCACCATGATGTAAAAATGGGGGAAAGTCCACCAGTGGATGGTAATCCGTTCCATTATGTTTTTTAACCCCAAAAAACTATTCCACGTTTTTGGCAGCTGTGTCCTTACCCCACATCGATAATATGTCTTCTAAGGCCGGATCTAAGTCCACCAGTTCCTCTGGATTATCCATGGTTTGGGTAAAAACAAGAGGTAAAAACGACAGCAAAGGCGGCAAGTTGTCCGACGAAGCCCTATTCCAAAACACCGGGCCCGCAATCCATGAAAACGCACCTGTCTGCGACTGTAGCCTGGGTCTCTGTTCTGTCCTCATCTGTGCTCTGTGTGAACCTCCCAATATCCGCGCTGCCACCGCCGAACCCTAACCAGACCCATCGCTCCATTCAAAGGGGATATAAGAGGTCATTTTCACTTACACAGGTTACCAAAATCTTATAACAACACTTAGAAAGGAATTTTATTGGCCAAGGATGAAGGCATATGTAGCAAGGTACTTAACTAAATGTTTTGAGTGTCAAAAAGTTAAGGTAAAACAACAACACCCTAAGAGACTATTAAATTCGTTGCCTATCCTTGAATGAAAATGGGATGTTATTTCCTTAGATTTGATAATAGGGTTACCTAGAACCATAAGGAAACATGATTCTATCGTGGTTGGGGTTGATAAAATAAGTAAAGAAACCCATTTTATTCCTCTCCAAGAATGTTAAAGATGGAAATTTATCTAAAGTATTCATGAAGGAAATATTCAAACTCTATGGAGTACTAAAAATAATCATTTCTCACAAAGATGCAAATTTCACATCAAATTTTTAGAAGGAAGTTTTTACAGGGTCACACACTCAATTAAATTTTAGTATTTCCTAACATCCTCAAAGATATGATTTGTATGTATGCAAGGTACCTACCCACTAAATGGCATGATTACTTACCTTTGGTAAAGTTTACATATAATAAAAGTTATCAAGCACCTCTAAATATGATTTCTTTCAAACTAGTTTATGGATGGAAGTGATATATTCCCTTCACCTAGAGTCATCGAGAGTAAAGATTGTTTTTAGAACCTGATCTCTTAAGAGATAGGGAGTGGGTGGTTAAACTCGGAAAGCTAAGTTTAAAAACAACCTATAACACCCTCATCCCACATCTTTCTATGATTTAATTCGAAATCCTAAGACAGCTTAAGGAACTCGAACCGATGAAATGACACCATACCCACATTCCGCATCAACAATAGTACTCCAAGGAACCATCCCAACCTCTCAAGTAGCTAGACCTTATATTCGAACGAGTTTTTTTACCATTAAACCCCTTGAAGCTCCCTTGATATGGACAAGCATGTGCCCACGAGACTCTCGACACTTGGAGAACATGGGTATGAATGCATCTAGGGAGCTTTTTGCCCATTGTTGTGCGTGCGTCACCGATATTTGAGCGAATTTTTCAGGCTGAGAGCCCAGTTCACTGCCCAAAACTCAATGACACATTTAGGAATGCAAGATAACAACAAAAAAAAGATATAAAGTCAATTACGTGAGGAAGGATTTGACCCAACCCCTAGTTGTCATGATAGGAATTTCGTCAAACATGTCACAATTATGAAATCTAGAGGTTTAAACAACACATATGGCATAGGGGTCTCATACTCATCTCAAAATCACTAAGAAACATTTATGCCTCAACACATTAGCTAGAATTTCATCCATTAGGCCATAGATACATTGTTCATTCATTTATAAGTAAAAACATAATGGGATCCATACATAGCCATTGCCATAATACATGTCCATAACCAAGATAATAACAACAAAAATACCAAGGAAACAACAACCATATAATCCACATATGAACCATTATAATACTCATGAATTAACAAGGAGAAATAACCTCATATTAATGATGCAAACACTAAAGAGGTTCGGGACTTCCACGAACCACCCGACCGTAGACATGGGTGCACAAAATGTCTCTTCAGCGAGTCACCCCCATTACATATTCCAAGCATGCATGTGGGATATTATGAAATAAATCGATCAAAAACATCGAGGGCTGACAAAGGCCAAACCACCTCAACCCATCAAATAGTGATTCCACCTCACGATCAAACATCACAAAACCATCACGAGATTGGTCTCTACCCAAGCCTTCTAGGGCTCCAGAGTGTTTGTTCCAACCCATGCTTCCAAAACTAGTAGTTCAACCCACAACTTACTCTTGGCTTCGAGAGTGTTTGTCCAACCAAGGCTTCTAGGACTATGTTGAAGCCCCGAAAATCGGGTCGACAACAAGGGGGATACCCACCCAGTCCGGACCTTGGTTGGTAGCTCCTTATCCATTTGGTATAGCGGGTCCGACTGGGGATAATGGGACCAGTTTCCCAATCTAAGGGTGTGTGTGTGTATAAAGTTGGATGATGCTGATCTAAGAGTTCTAATCTAAGCTACTTTAATCTAATTCTATGCTATTGTAATCTAATGAAAACAACATATCTAATCTATGCTAACCTGGGATGTATTTCTTCTATTATGCGATCTAAATATATTTCAAACAATAACTGGTAATAAAAATCATTCAGCTATCATTAGAATAGAAATCAATTAAGATGAACCACTTTGCATAAAAAGTTAGGCAAAACAGTTGTGAAAAGCATATCGCATAATAAGTTATTCATATATCAAACATAAATAAATGACTCCACTGTACAAAAGTGCCAAATGGTAACTCACACATTCATGTAATAACATATAAACAACTAAAAACTATATATCACTTTAAGAATATAAGCAGAAATGATCAAGAGATAAAAGTACCATTTATGACTGGTCCTACTCATAAGCTTCGAGCAACAATGATTTATCTCTACTTGTTCTAACATCTACTAAGAGTACAAAAGTGCAACATCAGTAGCAGACATCAAATGCAAACATTAATAAACCTCGATCCATCCATTCATCAAAACCTCCTCTCAGGGTGCAGAAGTGCATGTTTCGAGGACAAGTTTTTGACAAATTTCTGGACCCTTTTCCAAATGCATGATAAGGGTTAAAATACTACTTCCTAATTCTAATAATAGTTTATTTACAAAATTTAGGATGCGGTTCTCAAATGACCGTCCTTTTTCTAATCTAATTTTAAGGAAAAAACAACATTCTAAATAAAGTTACTTCTGAATCTGATCCTTAAAACTGCATGCATTCATCATGGGTTTGAGGAGAGTTGGCTGGCTGACTTCTGCTTTGAGCTGGGCTGAGAAAACAGAATCTATGACAGCTGGAACTACTTTCTCGGCCGCACTTATGATACATTTCATAGTCATCTGCTGACTATGCGGCTTCACAAAGTATGCCCAGTAACACTCCCAATTTAACCTGTCTAGTGCTTGGACCATTTTTTCCTTTTCTTGTGCCTTCTGTTTCCATTCTGCTTCGAATCGCTGTTTATTTGGAAAATACCCTGGGGTGGTCTCTGCGATTAAGTTTTCTCTGTGCAATTTTTCATTTACACAGTCGAAAAGAATGCTCGCTGTCATGGCCGCTGTTTCTGCTGCTTGTTCCACTTCCCTGATTTGATCATCCCATTTGTTGAAGAGCAAGTCTTTATGATTTTCATTTATCTTGGGTGCGCCTGCTCTTTTTCCCTCATCTTCTTTCTGACAAGCCAAGTACTCCGTCACTCGTTTGTCAATCTGATCATAGTCACTTCGCAAGTCTACCACTTGATTGGTGATTTTATCACTGAGTTCGCAATAATAACTCCACTGCGATATCTTCTGTCCCAACTCCTCCTGTTGTTGCAGTAGTTGTCCGTTCAAGGCAATAGACTCTGAAATGCTCTGTAATTTTGGGGTCATCTCTGTGCATCTCCTGTACATCCTGCAATTGTTTTCCCTTTTCATCCAAACTTCTTTGATAACTTATTTTCATTTGCTCGAAATCTTCCTGCAACTTTTCAAGATGTTTGCGTACCTCATTATTGTCATTGGCTTGTTGCAATTGTAGTTGCAGTACCTGTATCTGATTTTCTTGCTCTTTCAGCAATTTTTGTACTTCTGACTCTTTGTCAATAGTCGCAGAGGCATACGCCCCTGCGATCTGAGATAGTTTGGTGAGAATTTCAGTTGGATTATTGACAGGATCTTTCCACAGGACGTCTAAATGCTCAGCATCTTGAGAAAGTGTGTTTTCTAACTTTCTCTTTTTTCTTTACCTTCTTATAACTACTTTATGTTGGGGACTGTAAAATATGTCTAGTGGGGGAATTTCTTCTACATTCAGTAGAAGCTCAAAAGATGGAGCGATAGGAATATGCTCCATTTCTGTGACATTGTTGACTATGGTTGAGCACACTTCTTGTGTTACCTGTGTATTACTCACAGGTTTTTTTGGGGCCTTTCCTTCAAGATTGATCAGTTCGTTGAAGGTTTCCCATTATTTTTTTAATTCTGTTGTGACGGGTGGTGCTTCAATGATGAGAGGGGGGACATCTCTTGACGTGGAGGCGGTAACTTATTGTTGCGGAAATTCCAGTGACTGAGCGCTGTCCTTAGCTGACTCTTCACCTCTATCTTGGTCATTTTCAGATTTTTTAGAATGCTCAGGCATCTCTTGTCCACTCTTAGATTTAGATCCGGAAGCGCTTGAATTCCCACTAAGGCTAATGCTTGGAGTAGGTTCTTTGGCACGTAGTTGCAGCTTTTCTAGAGGAACAATGGCTAGTCTTCTTTCTCTTTATACCATGAATTTTTGAAGGTCATCTAGAGACAATCGCGATTGAGCTTCCTATAAAATTTCATGGAGTGAGCTTTTATTCTGAAATAATTCATCAAATAAGTCATTTCCAACGAATACTTTTATCTTGACATTCGTTGTGAAATCTTGGGCAACTTCATTTGGGTCAAATGGCCTTGCTGAGAATTTAAATAATTGTAGACACGTCATATTCTCCACTTCGGTGAACGCGTGACCTACATCGAACAATGAAAAGGCCCCACAAGCTACAGGAAACTGGGGCCATATGGCCTTGTTTTTGTCTTTTAGGTCTTTGGTTAGGCCGCCTTCTGAACAAGTTTGATATGCAATTTCTCGAGCCAGCAGTTTGTCAGGAATATACAAAGGTAGGACATGGGGAGGGACGGTGCTTCCAAATACTCTAATATAGGTGAACCATTCTTCTCCGAACCATCTTGCGATGGGGATGATATCTATCTGTGCCTCAGGTGAGCACCTCAAGGGTTCTTTATCATACATCATTCTATACATGGGTATGATAATCCCATGACAAATTTGGTAGAAATGTGGAATGAACTGAGAATCCCATAATATCTTATGATAAACATGGATGGGTAATAGGTCCTGAGTTGTCCATTTCCAACCCATAGAGGGAAATTTAGACACATAACAAATAGAATCCATAACATATGCGGATAGGTAAAAAGGAGGACAGTTCCTTTGAGACATGGATCTCTTAGACCGGTAATTGATAATAGCCGTGAATAGGTTATCAGAAAAGATCTTGGCCCAATCTATAATAATGGCATTTGTGGTAGCATCAATCAATGGCAACCATTCAGACGAAAACTTATTGATATCTGGCATCTCAGATAATCTACAAAGCATGGTCGCAGCAAAACAATACGGAGAGGTGAGGGAACTAGTGTTATACATACCGTTTTTATCCTTTTTGAGCGGTTCATCTTTTTTGGACCAATCTTTAGTGGTCTCTGATAAGTTCAGGTTCTCCGCCACAAATTTTTTAATGAATTGTGCATTGTAAGTCGCCTGCGTTTCAGGAAGACGATACATGAGCTTTAAGTCTTGTGTAGCAAATGACCCAATGAGCCCATGTCCTTGAATCTTGAACTGTCTGTCGTTCATTTTTGCATGGTCAAGTATCCACTTGATCATATCTGTATATGGGAGAATTTTAGGCCTTGCTGCTATACGATGAAGGAATGAGCACGCTAGTTCTTCTAAGGACGCTTCGGAAGAGCCCTGTGAATCTGCAACAACGGTAACCTTCATTATTCTAGGGTTTTCTTCTTCAAGCAGTCTGTACATGCTTTCCCACATCAATATCCCTGCGTCTCTGTTACAAGCTGTGTCTGTATATAAAGGTGCCATCTCCTTCACCTCAGAGCCCTGAGCCTTACTTTTCTTTCCCATTTCTTCCTACGTATGGCTTGGTATCACCCTTCGTTCTTCTTTCCTGCAGCTCACAAATGGAAATGATTGATCAAGAAAGGTGATGGGAGAGTCTTAAATGCAGCAGATATATCAAATATGCCACCTTACGTGAAGTAAATCTTTGCAAAAGCACGCGTCTACATTTAATAGATGACAACTAATTCCTTTATTATCATTAAAAGTGCATGATCTTAAGTCAGATTATGGTAAGTGGCTTTTCTTGAATAACGCGCCCGAAAGATTCATGATGGGGTGATTTTTCGATTTGGTTCGCAATCGTCACAAATTGTGACATCGCATTATCGCACCATCGCGATCTCGCATTATA
Organism: Pinus tabuliformis; assembly: GCA_031772625.1. Classification (NCBI taxonomy): domain Eukaryota; kingdom Viridiplantae; phylum Streptophyta; class Pinopsida; order Pinales; family Pinaceae; genus Pinus; species Pinus tabuliformis. The sequence goes on from CM062813.1 coordinate 418,169,601, forward strand.
GCACCATCGCGCTCTCGCATTATCGCACCATCGCGTTATCGCGATATTGCACACATCACAGATCGCAGAAGTCTTATGTTTGCCATATTTTTGTTAGCCCATTCCCTGCGATATGCGATCTTGTGATCGGGTTTATCGCAAATCGGAAAATCTTGAAGTCTTTCTCATTGGCATTACCTTATTGCGATGCAATATATCGCTTTAGTACGAGAATCTTGCACATACCAGGATTATACCCAAATGGGGGTGTTTTTCTATCATTTTATGATGCAACTTTTTAAAGATTTTTCTTATCATAAACTTAGGTTTTAAAGTATTCAAAAGATCTTCCTAAGCTTACGATGGTAACCTTATTTTTGAAGAAAGGAAACTCTTGGTTTTCCTAAAGTTTTAACTAAGGGTCCCCATTCATTTAGTATTTTGGACAACACTAAAATGAAAAAGGGGGGGGGGGGGCGGGTTGTTATTGGCCACAACAATTGGCGATTCACTTGGGAGAACCATTTATCTCTAATTTTCTATTGAACTTTTCAAATTTCCAAAACAAAATTTTTGGAAAATTGAATTTTATTATAAAACGATAAAGTGTATTATACCCCAAACTGTCAACGACATTTCGTTCCAACCTCTTTCTACTTTAATTATTTGCTTCCTCAGCTGGTCCTTGCATTTACATCAGCCATTACTTGGTCTTGTAAAAATAAAATAAGGTCTTCCCTATGTACGAGTTTTTTTTTAAATATGATCATTTGTCGCAGGTAGAGCCTCTACTGCCAGCAGGCGTTCATAGCCTCGACAGGGTTACCTATTACCCAATAATGATCCTTTATCTTGCTTAAGGTGATCTACAACTTTCAATGAAAAATCCATATTGACACTTTTTCCTTTTTTATTCTTAAATAACAATGTCTTGGTTTGGTAGCCAAATTATGACACAATCATTCACTTGATTTACACTTTCGCTGAACAAGCTGGCTCATGATGAGACACCTTGTCTTTTGATTTAAACAATCTTAAGTCATTGCCCTGTTTTGGTGGACAGTGTTTGGCAAAGTGAGCAAAGTTATAATATCTTTGATCATGATAAGCCGGCTCATGATGAGACCTCTTATTCTTCAAGATATAGTGTACCCTTGGGTCGTTTCTCTAGATGCTACGATTTCCTTTAGCAGGGAGGAGGTCATTTTTTTCCTTAAGAAAGCCCTGGACGACAATAATAGATTTTTTTGGACATGGCTGATCTACAGGGAATCCTCATTTCGTTATTGATACCTTTCATTGTACTGATATAAAACAATTTCTTCACTAAGATTGCTTTCGTCAAATTTTTGGAAGTTGAAACTAGTATCATATCTGGTTTAAAGTTTTTAACTGTATCTATTAATAATAAAGATCAATTTTCCAAAAGATTTGCTATTTATACGAGCAGAAGTTCAAAATCTGATAGAGAAATGGTGTTTTTAGTAAATGTCAAATGTTGTTAACCACAGGCAAATTTTATTAGGGAGGAAAATATTTAAAGAAATGAGAGGTAACTATTCCCTTGGATTATGTGCATGATGGGGATAATTTCTTCTCTTATTTTGCCTACCAATATTTAAAAACTAAATTATCCACCTAACAATGTAGCTAAACTACCCCTACTCCTATTCTAACTATAAACAGAAAAATTAACTAGGTAAAATGATATTTCCAGTGGAACCATATTTTCATTTTTATTCCTACACGTATGTACCTTTTAAACATTAGTGTTAAGAATAAAACTTTTCTTGGACTGTGAATATTGGATGTAGGATTAGAAAGTGTAACTTCAGTTGGAATTCCGCCTGAAATTTCTTTCTTATGAAATCTTCTGTCCAATTGGATACCTATTGGATCGTAAAAATCGGGATGAATTTCTGTTATGGATTGGTGATCATGTAATAGGAAAGATGACAAGCCCGATTGCGAATATGATTTTTTAGTTTTAATGGTGTGTAATCTATTATGCGTAAAAGTCAAGCTTTTAGCAATTTCTCGTAAAAGGAAAGTTTCCACATATAAATCATTAAATAGATCAATGAAGAATAGATGGAATTTTTTGGAAAGAGATTTATCAATTAACGCGAATTGTTGGTGATTTTCCAAAAATATTTTTTTTGTTGATGATGTTTTGGATGACACAGAAGTTTCTCTTGAAATGCTGATATTGATTGATCGTGGAATTGAAAAAGTTCTGTATTTCCTTGACACAATTTAGTTTTCCAAAATGGTAATACATATTTCGAATGTTCTTTGATAAGGTGCTCAATATACCATAGTAATCTATCGAAAGTCTTAAAATTTAAAATACAATCCGATTTTGTACAAAATGAGTGCAAGCGAGAAAGAATGCAATGATTATCTGTACAGCTAATGTTACAACACAACTGGGATTGACATGAAATATCTTCTTCTTCACAAGAACTGGCCAGAATTATGGGATCCAAGTAATTTCGAATTATGTCTTGTGAATCAGAAAACAAGCTATGATTGGGAACATGCATAGGGGTTTGCTCATGATACGAATCATAGATCGGGATATTGTTTTGGATAGTAAAATCATGCAAATGACCTATCGCTCTGGAATGATGATCGACTGATATGATTCTTGAATTAGAATATCTCTCATTATCTCAGCTCTGTTGAGTTACTTGAGATAAATCAACATCAACATCATCATCAGAGTAGCTATCATAAATGATTTTACAGGTCTCTCTAGATTTTTCTTTTTCATCCAATATTTTCAGAAAAGGAAGGTCAAGTCGTTCTTGCTTATTAATGACCAAAGGATGTTCTATAGCTGCCTCTTTATTTTGAAAACCTAATGGTGATTCATTTGAATAATCCTCTGTACTTTTTGAGATATCATTAATACTGAGGGGGAAAAAATTATCATCACTAAATACATCAGGATAAAGAGAAAAATGTGATTCCGAAACAATGCATTTGAAAATATCATCGTGAAAAAATTCTTGTTCGTCACATTCACCGTAGACATCGGGCTTTAGATCATACCTTTGCGTGTTTGTATTTTTCGAAAGAGAATTAATTTGCTATTCTAACCTTGGCGTCTACATTTGTTGACTTGCGATGATATTATCCAACCTTGTCTCCAAGTTGCTTTCTGGTTCCAAGGCAGGCTTTCTCGCAACATCCTCGCTTTTCTCGTCTTGCGTTAGAGCAGGCGTGTTTCCTAAGCTTTGGGAATTTTCTTCATCATGAGTGATTTGCACATTCAAATTGGAATTTTCATTCCAATTAGAAGAAAATAAAACAAGACTCGAGCTAATTTCTGATGGATCAGACATAGGAGGTAGGGAATGTTCAGCATAATCTGAAGATTCTTCATTCATGAGTTCATTTTCAAGATCATCTTTCAGACAATCAAGATGAAATCGCATATTAAAATCCCTAATAGATTCTTCTTCTTTTCGTAGATACTCAATTTCATCATATACCTGATCATAATCATAGCAATCAAATTTACAGATGAAAGTTTTGACAAATTGGTCCCAGCTGTGAATTGAGGCAACTAGGAGGGTTCTACACCATTTTCTAGCTTCCGCCGTGAATGTGGGAGTAAGAATTATGCATAAAACGCCTTCATCAATTCTTTGAACGTTCGAACTTGAAATCCTTTGAATAAATTGAAGAGCATGATTAAAAGCAAAAGAATTTTTCTTCCATTGAATTTTACCTGAGACAAGAGTCTTACCACTTCAGGTGGAGTGTTGGAATAGGCACGAACATGGATGCAACTCCAAATGGGAAGTTTGTGAGCAGCCATCCTAATTCAAATGATTACGATTTCAAACCTTTCCAATAGACACTATGTTTAGGCCCTCCTTCTAGCGCCAAATATGTTGAAACCGCGAAAATCGGGTCGACAACAAGGGGATACCCACCCAGTCCAGACCTTGGTTGGCAGCTCCTTATCCGTTTGGTATAGCGGGTCCGACTGGGGATAATGGGTTAGTTTCCCAATCTAAGGGTGTGTGTGTGTGTGCAAAGTTGGATGATTCCGATCTAAGAGTTCTAATCTAAGCTACTTTAATCTAATTCTATGCTATTGTAATCTAATGAAAACATCATATCTAATCTATGCTAACCCAGGATGTATTTCTTCTATTATGCGATCTAAAGAGATTTCAAACAATAACCGGTAATAAAGATCATTCAGCTATCATAAGAATAGAAATCAATTAAGATGAACCACTTTGCATAAAAAGTTAGGAAAAACAGTTGTGAACAGCATATCGCATAATAATTTATTCATATATCAAACATAAATAAATGACTCCACCGTACAAAAGTGTCAAATGGTAACTCACACATTCATGTAATAACATATAAACAACTAAAAACTGTATATCACTTTAAGAATATAAGCAGAAATGATCAAGAGATAAAAGTACCATTTATGACTCGTCTTACTCATAAGATTCAAGCAACAATGATTTATCTCTACTTGTTCTAACATATACTAAGAGTACAAAAGTGCAACATCAGTAGCAGACATCAAATGCAAACATTAATAAACCTCAATCCATCCATTCATCAAAACCTCCTCTGAGGGTGCAAAAGTGCATGTTCTGAGGACAAGTTTTTGACAAATTTCTGGACCCTTTTCCAAATGCATGAGAAGGGTTAAAATACTACTTCCTAATTCTAATAATAGTTTATTTACAAAATTTAGGATGCGGTTCTCAAATGACCATCCTTTTTCTAATCTAATCTTAAAGAAAAAACAACATTCTACATAAAGTTACTTCTGAATCTGATCCTTAAAACTGCATGCATTCATCATGGGTTTGAGCAGAGTCGGCTGGCTGACTTCTGCATTGAGCTGGGCTGAGAAAACAAAATCTATGAGAGCTGGCACTACTTTCTCGGCCGCACTTATGAAACATTTCACAGTCATTTGCTGACTATGCGGCTTCACCAAGTATGCCCAGTAACACTCCCAATTTAACCTGTCTAGTGCTTGGACTGTTTTTTCCTTTTCTTGTGCCTTCTGCTTCCATTCTGCCTCTAATTGCTGTTTATTTGGAAAATACCTTGGGGTGGTCTCTACGATTAAGTTTTCTCTGTGCAAATTTTCATTTACACAGTCGACAAGAATGCTCGCTGTCGTGGCCGCTGTTTCTGCTGCTTGTTTCGCTTCCTTGACTTGATCGTCCCATTTGTTGAAGAGCAAGTCTTTATGATTTTCATTTATCTTGGGTGCGCCTGCTCTTTTTCCCTCATCTTCTTTCTACCAAGCCAAGTACTCCGTCACTCGTTTTTCAATCTGATCATAGTCACTTCGCAAGTCTACCACTTGATTGGTGATTTTATCACTCAGTTCGCAATAATAACTCCACTGCGATATCTTTTGTCCCAACTCCTCCTATTGCTGCAGTAGTTGTTCGTTCAAGGCAATAGACTCTGAAATGAACTCTGTAATTTTGGGGTCATCTCTGTGCATCTCCTGTACATCCTGCAATTGTTTTCCCTTTTCATCCAAACTTCTTTGATAACTTATTTGCATTTGTTGGAAGTCTTCCTGCAACTTTTCAAGATGTTTGCATACCTCATTATTTGCATTGGCTTGTTGCAGTTGTAGTTGCAGTACCTGTATCTGATTTTCTTGCTCTTTCAGCAATTGTTGTACTTTTGACGCTTTGTCAATAGTCGCAGAGGCATACGCCCCTGTGATCTGAGACAGTTTGGTGAGATTTCTAGTTGGATTATTGACAGGATCTTTCCACAGGACGTCTAAATGCTCAGCATCTTGAGAAAGTGTGTTTTCTAACTTTCTCTTTTTTCTTTGCCTTCTTACAACTGCTTTATGTTGGGGACTGTAAAATATGTCTAGTGGGGGAATTTCTTCTACATTTAGTAGAAGCTGAGAAGATGGAGCGATAGGAATATGCTCCGTTTCTGTGACATTGCTGACTATGGTTGAGCACACTTCTTATGTTACCTGTGTATTGCTACAGGTGTTTTTTGGGCCTGTCCTTCAAGATTGATCAGTTTGTTGAAGGTTTCCCATTCTTTGACTAATTCTGTTGCGACGGGTGGTGCTTCGATGATGAGAGGGGGGACATCTCTTGACGGGGAGGCGGTAACTTGTTGCTACGGAAATTCCATTGACTGAGCCGTGTCCTTAGCTGACTCTTCGCCTCTATCTTGGTTGTTTTCGGATTTTTTAGAATGCTCAGGCATCTCTTGTCCACTCTTAGATTTAGATCCGGAAGCGCTTGAATTCCCACTAAGGCTAATGCTTGGAGTAGGTTCTCTGGCAGGTAGTTGCAGCTTTTCTAGAGGAATAGTGGCTAGTCTTCTTTCTCTGTATACCATGAATTTTTGGAGGTCATCTGGAGACAATCACGATTGAGCTTCCCGCAAAATTTCCTGGAGTGAGCTTTTATTCTGAAATAAATCATCAAATAAGTCCTTCTTTCCAACGAATACTTTTATCTTGACGTTCGTTGTGAAATCTTGGGCAACTTCATTTGGGTCAAATGGCCTTGCCAGGAATTTAAATAATTGTAGACACGTCATATTCTCCACTTCGGTGAACGCGTGACCTACATCGAACAATGAAAAGGCCGAACAAGCTATAGGGAACTGGGGCCATATGGCCTTCTTTTTGTCTTTTAGGTCTTTGGTTAGGCCGCCTTCTGAACAAGTTTGATATGCAATTTCTCGAGCCAGCAGTTTGTCAGGAATATACAAAGGTAGGACATGGGGAGGGACAGTGCTTCCAGATACTCTAATATAGGTGAACCATTCTTCTCTGAACCATCTTGCGATGGGGATGATATCTATCTGTGCCTCAGGTGAGCACCTCAGGGGTTCTTTATCATACATCATTCTATACATGGGTATGATAAGCCCATGACAAATTTGGTAGAAATGTAGAATGAACTGAGAATTCCATAATATCTTATGATAAACATGGATGGGTAATGGGTCCTGAGTTGTCCATTTCCAACCCATAGAGGGAAATTTAGACACATAACAAATAGAATCCATAACATATGCAGATAGGTAAAAAGGAGGATAGATCCTTTGAGACATGGATCTCTTAGACCGGTAATTGATAATAGCCGTGAATAGGTTATCAGAAAAGATCTTGGCCCAATCTATAATAACGACATTTGTGGCAGCATCAATCAATGGTAACCATTCAGACGAAAACTTATTGATATCTGGCATCCCAAATAATCTACAAAGCATGGCTGCAGCAAAACAATACAGAGAGGTGAGGGAACCATTGTTGTACATACCGTTTTTATCCTTTTTGAGCGGTTCATCTTTTCTGGACCAATCTTTAGTGGTCTCTGAGAGGTTCGGGTTCTCCGCCACAAATGTTTTAATGAATTGTGCATTGTAAGTTGCCTGCGGTTCAGGAAGGTGATACATGAGCTTTAAGTCTTGTGTAGCGAATGACCCGATGAGCCCATGTCCTTGAATCTTGAACTCTCTGTCGTTCCTTTTTGCATTGTCATGTATCCACTTGATCATATCCATATATGGGAGAATTTTAGGCCTTGCTACTATCCGATGAAGGAATGAGCACGCTAGTTCTTCTAAGGACGCTTCGGAAGAGCCCTGTGAATCTGCAACAGCGGTAACCTTCATTATTCTGGGGTTTTCTTCTTCAAGCAGTCTGTACATGGTTTCCCACGTTGATATCCCTACGTCTCTGTTACAAGCTGTGTCTGTATATAAAGATGCCATCTCCTTCACCTCAGAGCCCTGAGCCTTACTTTTCTTTCCCATTTCTTCCTGCATATGGCGTGGTATCGCCCTTCATTCTTCTTTCCTGCAGCTCACAAATGGAAATGACTGATCAAGAAAGGTGATGGGAGAGTCTTAAATGCAGCAGATATATCAAATATGCCACCTTACATGAAGTAATTCTTTGCAAAAGCACGCATCTACATTTAATAGATGACAACTAATTCCTTTATTATCATTAAAAGCGCATGATCTTATGTCAAATTATGGTAAGTGGCTTTTCTTGAATAATGCGCCCAAAAGATTCGCGGTGGGGTGATTTTGTGATTTGGTTTGCAATCATCGCAAATCGCAACATCGCATTATCACACCATCGCGCTCTCGCGTTATCGCACCATCGCGCTCTCGCATTATTGCACCATCATGTTATCGCGATATCGCACACATCACAGATCGCAGAAGTCTTATGCTTACCATATTTTTGTTAGCCCATTCCTTGTGATATGCGATCTTGCGATCGGGTTTATCGTAAATCGGAAAATCTTGAAGTCTTTCTCATTGGCATTAGCTTATTGCGATGCGATATATCGCTTTAGTACGAGAATCTTGCACATACCAGGATTATACCCAAATGGAGGTGTTTTTCTGTCATTTTATGATGTGAATTTTTAAAGATTTTTCTTATCATAAACTTAGGTTTTAAAGTATTCAAAAGATCTTCCTAAGCTTACGATGGTAACCTTATTTTTGAAGAAAGGAAACTCTTGGTTTTCCTAAAGTTTTAACTAAGGGTCCCCATTCATTTAGTATTTTGGACAACACTAAAATGAAAAAAGTGGGGGGGGGGGGGGGGTTGTTGCTGGCCACAACAGACTAGTAACTCAACCCACGAAGGGGTTCGAGATCATTTCGCCAAGCAAGGCTTCCATGACTAGTAACTCAACCCAAGATGTTACAGCTCTTTGAGAGCATTTGTCCAACTAGGGCTTCGAGGAACTAGTAACTCAACCCAAGCTAAAGGAAACATGAGAGCCAACTCGAAAAATAAGGAAATGAGCCCACAACACCATGGATATCTAGGAAATGGAAAGGCTAGGAAAATCCACTGTCAATCCAAGGAATCCTCCATGACAATGACAAATCATGACCTATAAACCACATGCACATGTCATGCATGCCAAAACTAGTGAGGAAAAGATACATAAAAATTGGTACCTGCAAGAAAAATTCATTGTAGCTACTGATCCCGATGGAATCTTGTGCTTTCCTACTATTCCATTGACTTATTGCACCAAAACTCCAAGTATGCCACACACCTACAAGAGTTCTCCAAGAAAAATCTAAGTGTCCAAGAGTATGAGAAGAGAAAATAGAGAGAGCTCGAAAATTAAACTCATAAAAATCTCTCAATTGATCCTCAGAAGCCTTTTTATTAATGAGGCCTCTATTTTCTTCATTTTCCATTATTTTCCTTCATTTTCCTCCTCACATGCAACATGTGACCTTTCACCTCGCTATTCTCCTAATTTCCATTATTTTTTATAAATAAATGTGCCAAAATTCCATTTTTCCTTCCCAAAGCATTTGTCATTAGCTTTGCCAATTTCCTTAGCCATTAATTAATCACCACTCATCCCCATCACCATGCTTTTTCCCAACATTAAACTTGGAATAAGTCTTCCATCAACCATGATTATTTTTCCTTTATTAACTTTTATTACATGGAATTTTCATGAGGGTTGTTACAAAACCCTCCCCCTTGGGGGAACACTGTCCTCAGTGTTCAACAACACCTACAACCAACAAGGTTACTGTAGAACTTAGCTTGTTGTAGTATTTATAATGATCGCCGTGCTAAGAACCAAACCAGCATGACAACATAACAAGTATAACATCATAATGACATGAGACCCATACAACTTATTAGATCTATATAACATAGCTCATGGCAATATTTACATCCATATACATAGGTACATATACCAACCATCACGAAAGCATGTACCAAAAATATAAACCAAAGACATAGACCAAAACATTTGCTCAACTAGCAAATAAGGAATGATACATAACCTACATATGATCTCACATCTCCCATGTAGCTTCATGAGGCCCAAAGTGCTTCTCTTGGACTTTATATGGATTCTAATAATATCATAATGAATGTGATCCCCACTAAATTTTTTAAATGTCACGCTTTATTAATGGGAATTATTGTGTGTCTTAAGTGAAACATTCTTGCCCCTATAATATGGAATATGTTAGGACATTCGACACCAATAAGCCATATTTAGAAACATTTCATTAAGCTTTAGTCTATCATAGAGGCAACATACTACAATGGGAAATAATTGTCTAAAATCTTTGAAATATACTAGATGAGTTAAATTAGGGTTTAATGAGTGAGGGGGTAGGGTTTAACTTACAAAATGCATTCAAGTGACTTGAATTCTTTTAACCCTCACCCTAAATTTCCCCTAAGCTTATTTAACGATGCCAAATATTCTTGAAAATGGGTTGGGAAAGGTAGAAGGTGGCATTAGGAAGAGGTGCTTGAGGAAAAAAGGTTATTTTATTGGCTCTTGGGAAAAATGGAAAAGAAATGTTACTTTTAGGAATTTTTTTGGCTATGTTAATGTACAATTCCTACCTCAAGAGAGATGAATTTGTGAGTAAGTCATGATGGTAATTGAAGTAGTTAAATACTACTAAATTAATTCCTAACTGAAAAATATTTATAGAGCAACATAAAACATTTAGGTTTTTCTTCACCTTAAATGTGTTTAGGGTTTTCTTCACCATAAATTCATTTCTCAAAAATATTTTCGTTAATGTTCTAATTAAGGGTTTATATTTACATGCCTCAATTCATACATGTGAAATATATTTTAGAAACTAGAGCTTTATTTACAGGTTGATGAGGATTTCGGTGGTTTACTGTGAAAGCCACGAGTAAATTAATTTCATAAATTTGGATGCACACATATTAATAGATTCCTTTTAGTTGGAAATGGTTCCAAATAGATTTCACAAGATTTATGAGAATTTAAATAGAGTTTAATTATATTTTAGATTTTTTTTTTTCCTCCATTATTATGCAAACAAATTTTGGGAATAAGATAAGAGAAATATGTTTCTCTCATTTACAATTTGTTATTTAATTACTTAAGAAACTAACTCCTAGTTTCATGTCACACAGTTTATTCATTAGGGGAGGATTGTATTTCAGATAAAATATGATTATGGAAAACTATATTAGCATAAAGTTACATCCATTCAAGCCCATGTGCATGGAGGTCCTATGTTTAGGGGGAAATTACTATTTTAAAACATTTATGAAAGAGGTGAAACTATTTGTAAATATTTCTGAAATATGTATTTGTTTAATAGACATTTACTTAAAATAATTATCAATACATTTCTATAAAAACCTTGTTTTCTCATTCGAGAGTGGGTGGTTGGCAGTGTGGAAGAACCTTTGCAGATACTGAAACTGCTTGTACATGATACACAACTTTCATTACTAATTTTGAAGACTATTCCTCACGATTCTCGTTCGTTTATTTTGTTTTGTCTATTATTTTGAATTGGAATTATAGTCAATTAAATGTGAGGCTTGATCTCATTTAGACTTTAAAATCAGTTGGTGTTGTGTTCTGATATCGATATTATCAACACAATTATTGAATGAGTTATCCTGAGTTATTTACGATTGAAGATTTATCCTTCATTAATACAATTCATGTTTTACATTGATTATAAATTTAGGTGTTATGTTTCTATGTTAAAACATTCTTGTATTCCTAAAAGTGTATGTTGTTCTCTAACATGCTCACATTTTACTCTTGCGTGAATCTCAGTCCCGATATATAATATTAACTATTTTTCAGCATAGAGTGGAATGAACATGCCTGCACCTTCTTTACATGTTTTCATCTAAACAGAATGTAGATTTTAATCCTACTATGTTAATGCATTTGTGCCTTCCTAACAGTGTATGATGTTCTCTAAATCCAAATGTTTTATTCTTACGTGAATTTTAGTCTGGATATACAATATTAACTGTTTTTCAGCATAGAGGGGAACCAACATGCCTCCTCCTCCTGCACATGTTTTCATCTAATCTGAGCATAGTTTTGTTTTAAAACCAATGTCTTTATTTTATTTTATACAATATTTCTACCTTCCTTATATTCACTTTTTATTATTGTCGTATCTTGTTATTGTTGTCTTGCTCACTTGGAATCTAACTTCAGAATTGTATATCATCAAATTTTTTCCTTCCTCTTGTGAATGTCACAACTATTTACTACCACGAAAAATATTCACACATGGTCTTATTCTATTTGCATATTGAAAATCTAACAATTATATTACAGGGTTACCTGCTTTGGTCTGCTGAGGACCTGTAGTTACACCTAGAGCGAGAGGGCTATCAAGTCCTCAGTGATGTGATCTTAGGTTGTCCTCAATTACAAAGACAAGCTATGCACCAACACCACCCATAGAAAAAACAACAACTCTTGCATGCATAAGAGACTCGACCTAGCTCATATGGATCCATAAATTATTGACATTTCTTTGACTAAATATTGACATTAAATTCATATTTCTATGACCCTCAAACTAGCATTACCTTAGTCAATATTACGAATGAAACTACTTCTATTTTGGACCTAAATTCTAGTGCATGCCCTCCTCCAATTTTGTCAATATTTATTACAGACCTTGTGGCCTACTAACCACCACAAGATAGGGTCTCAACACTCTCTCCTATTTCATAATTTGATGCGTCTTTCACACTGAGAGACCACTGAAATCACATGCCCAAATTCTCATGAGCAACCTATCTAAAGCTCGATCTGTCAGAAGAGAACCAACAATATGCCATCCTACTTCCTACATCAAACCCATTAAGGTATGTGGCATTCTTGTGAACCCTCACGTGATGATCTTTCTCTTGGTGGATGATCATGGCCTCCCTTTAGTAGCCCTTACTTGGCCCTCTAACTCATCCTACCTTAGGACTACATCTCTCCTCGCCTCCTTGATCAAATGAGATTTATCTCACTTTATGTTCTTTCCATCATCCTAAGGCCTCCTTAAATAGATTTTACTAGGCCTCTTAGGAACCCTCAAGAACTTATGGGTTTTATCCACTTAGACCTTAGGAAATATTAATTTTCCTTTTTAATTTTCTTTTAGATTTTAAACCCCATCATGGGTCCAAAACCCGTTCGCTTGGGTTCTTTTCCCACAAATCCTTTTGCGACCAAAGGCACACAAACCCATTTCAATAGGCTTGTGGAGTACCTCCCACAATACACAATTCATCAACATAGTCTAGTTGTAGTAATTGTAACTTGATCAAGCTCTTGTAGTCAAGTGAGGACTTGGTTGGGTTCACAAGTTACAAATTAAGGGTAGTTGTGAGAACATGATAGCTAGGGAGGCTGAGGGCATGCCAAGGAATGAAAAGGTGTGCTAACACATTCCGGTCAATGTCAATGCATACTTACGAGTGTTAGGGAGTGTTGGGGCATCACAAGAGAGAATTAGGTCAAAGTGCATGCAAAGGAATGAATAAGAGTTTGCGCAAGGGAGTTTCAGCGAATTTAAGTGTGCCAAGGATGAAGTGTGTTAGGATAAGTTCATAATAAGATTTGAAGGAGGCAAGCTATAGTTGCAATAATAGGATCGACATAGTAGTTTTAGACAAAGGGAGACTTTGTGATGGGAATAACATTGTTTTTCCTTTAGCTATTATTTTTATATGAGATGTGGCACACTTTGGTTGCATCATCATGTTTTAAACTATTCTAGATAATTTCATATTGTACATTATTGTGTATATGTTTCGGGGCACTCGGATTGTGTCGACTTCTATCTTTTGTGTCTTGTGCATCTTGTGGTTCTTGAAAACTTTTAGTTAATTCTGTACTATTTATATGAACTACACATACATGTGAAATATTTCCTATGTAAGCTATATTGCTTAGTCATTTTATGGCCATGGCTAGATGTGATCCTTGTCCTGGTTATTATTTAAGTGGGATAAGTTGAGCTTGGACATGAGTCGCCTTAGATGTGTTACAAGTAGCTCTTAGGTGGAGAATATACATTCTACTTACAATAGTTGCAATTGGTCAAGTTGTTGTGGCTGAAGTAGGCCAATGTCACATAAAATGTAGTAGCGAAGGAGTTGATTGGGTTCCCAAGTCATGAAAACATGTAAGGCTAGATGTGAGGGTATGAGTTCCAAGGCCTGCTAGGGAATTCTAGGGCATGCTAACATGTGCTATATAGTGCAAAGGCATGTCAAACACGCTAAGATGTGCCAAGTACTAAGGCATTCCAAGATGTGAAAGGTTGTGACAATGCGTGCCAGGGACTATCAAGGAAACAAAAGGGAGAAACAAGTTAAACTACAAGCAAATGAACACATAAGAAGGTTAATAAGTCACCAATCTACCTTTTCCAAGAGGGGAATTCTAGGAACACCAATACTAAGCTCCAATAGGTGCCAAGTCTTAGCTCATTCTAAGTGCCAAATCTTCCTTTGTTGTTTCTCATCTACTTTCCAATAATTGATCTCAAATAAATTTAATAATAAACCATGCCAAAGCATACCAAGGCATCTCAACTCATGCTAATCATGCTAATACTTTCCAAGAGCCAACACGTGCTAAGTGCCAATGTGTGTCACAGAGTGTTATGCATGTTATGAAGTGGCAGGGCATGTCGAAGGGTTTTAAGGTGTGCTAGAGAGTTCCAATGCATGCTGATGAGTTTTAGTGAGTAGTAGGAAGGAATAATGGAGCACTAGGTCAAAATGCATGGAATTGAATGAATTTGGGGGTGTGTGAGGGAGTGTTAATGAGTGCTAGCTATCATGCCAAGGAGGGAGTGACAAGGTATGCTAAGCACTCGTAAGGCATGCTAGGGAATAGAAGGGCATGTCAAGAAGTGCCAAAGTGTGCTAGGGAGTTCTAGGGTGTGCTAACATGTGCCAAATAGTTCCAAGGCATGCCAAGACATTGCAACTACTAAGGCATGCTAGGTTGTGCAGGGTTCCAGGGTATGCCAATATGTGTCAAGGAGTGTTAAGGAAGAAAAGGGAGAACCAAGCAAAAATGCAAGGAAATGAACACATAAGTGGGTTAATAAGTCGAGACTTTATCTTTCTCAAAAGGGGAATGGTAGGCACAACAAAAATAGGTTCCAATAGATGCCAAGTTCCAATGTGTGCCAATTTCTAATGTATGTCAATGCATGCCAAGGCGTTCCAGGGAATGCTAGGAACTACATGGCATGAAACATATGTTAGGAGTGTGCTATACTATGCTAGGGAATGCAAACATGTTCTTCGGTGTCCTTGTCATGGCAATATGTTCTAGGTACAAATATGTTCCAATACATGTGTGGTGCCAAGGAATGTGATTTTGTGCCAAAACATGTTAAGGTGTATGAGGATTGTTGATGAGTGTTAGGTATCTCTCATTAGTAAATTTGATAGAGATTTATTATGTTTTAAAAAATATAGTTCCTACACACACTAGTGTAACTTTATCTAAAGGGGATTTGATAGATAATAAACCTAATAGAGATGAATCATGTGTGGACTCACAGGAAAACTATATTCTTATTACTTGAGGGAAATGATACACACTAATTACTTCTTAACAAATTGACTGACTCGAACCACTATGGCCTTGGAAACATAATGAAAAGGACTCCACAACAATGGTCTTAAATCGTTGTTTTTTGACAAAAAATATAGTAAGAGAAACATAGCGTCATCAAAAACTCATTGGAATGATCGATGATGATGAACATATTTTGACCATCACCAAAAGAAACCAAAAAGAGCATTGGTGATGGTCAATAAAAGACCATTACTAGAAGTGTCACAAAAGATAGAATTAGTGATGAGCCTTTATTGTCCCTCACCAAAAGTTTCATTGAAAATGGATTTGCTGACAAACTTGAAAGGACCATCACTATATACACTTACAATAATGCTTCTTTAAGAATTGTCCCCATATGTGACATTGGTGACAAACCTTAAAGGTCCATCACAAGCATGACTCTCACCAATGACCTTTTTTGTTGTAGTGATACACTCATTGTTCAGTGGTTCATCAAATAATATGGGGCCTTAGTGGTTCGTTGAATAATCTGCGGTCTCGATAGTTTGTTAAATATACTTTTGCTCATCGAATAATCATAGACATCTATGGTACAACTCTAACAACCTCACATTGAGTCTGCCGTAATCAATACAACTCTAACAGATCCATACGTTCCGAGTTGCCCTCCTCTTGTTAAGGTTTTCCTACTTACACTATGAGTACTTCCCCTCATATTTCTAAGGCTCCCTCTAGAGTAGGGAGATCAAAAGTTTCATTGAAAATGTATTTGGTGACAAACCTGAAAGGACCATCACTACATACACTTACGATAATTATTTTTTAAGGACCGTCACCATATGCGACATTGGTGAAAAACCTTAAAGGTACATCACAAGCATGACCTTGACCAATGACCTTTTTTGTTGTAGTGATACACTCATTGTTTGGGGGTTCGTTGAATAATATGGGGTCTCAGTGGTTCGTTGAATAATCTGTGGTCTCGATGGTTTGTTAAATATACTTTGGCTCATCGAATAATCATAGACATATATGGTACAACTCTAGCAACCTCACATGGGGTCTGCCACACTCAATACAACTTTGACAGATTCATACGTTCCCACTTGCCCTCCTCTTGTTAAGTTTTTCCTACTTACACTAAGATTAATTCCCCTAATATTTCTAAGTCCCCCTCTAAAAAAGGGAGACCAAGTAAAATTACCATTAAGAGTCTTTATGAGTACATTGAATCTTTAGAAAGATGAAGAGAAGAAAGAGAAAACCATTTTAAACTAGAATTAACTACAATGCTTGACAATAACCAAAAATTGTTAGAAAATAAAATAATCACAATCGATACTAAACTCTAAGGAATGAAAAGTAGAATTTAGGAAATAGAACATAGTAAAAAAACAAGGGTTTAAGTAATGACACTTTGAAAAGAGAGATTTAAAATCTAAAAGAACAACTACATAATAAATCAACCCTAAATAACACATAAAATAAATTATATATTAAGCCCATCAAAGAGGAAATTAATAAACTAATTATACTTGACCATGAGTGCCACAAAAGATCCTTACACCTTATAATTGTTGGTCTAGAAGAAAAAAACAATGAAGACACATTATAAATAGTTAAAGAACAATTAAAAACAAAATCTCAATTCAAACAGGTTATCCCACAGAAGTAATAAGGGTAGGAAAAATACTTGAGCATAAACATAGACTAATCCATGTCAAGGTCAATTGTAATGACCAAAATTTAGACATACTCAGGAAATCCCTAAGCCTAAAAGGAACAATAAGAGTTTGTGATACAGAGTTTTAGTGCATTCTAGGTGTGCTCAGGAGAGATTCACAAGCTATGCTAAGTAGTTCCAAGGAATAGTAGAGTGCCATAATGACATGCCAATATGTATGAGGTGCTAGGGTGTGCCAATGTGTGCTAGGGAGTGTTAGAGAGTGTCAGGAAAAATAAAGGGAGCACAAGCTCAAAATGAATGAGTAAGAGTGTGTGATAGGGAATGCTAGTGAGTTCTAGGTGTGTTAAGGAGAAAGTGACAAGGTTATATGCTAGGAAGTGCTAGGAAGTGCTAGGGCATGCTAGAGTGCTAAGGCAAGTAAAGGCATGCTAGGGGTTGCAAGGGAGTGTCAAAACATGCCAAGGAATGCAGGGCATGTTGTATACATGTTCCACATAGTGCCAAAGTATTCTAATACGTGTTAGGTGCTATGTCATGTTAAGATGTAAATTATGTTGCTTAGTTGTTTTATGGCCATGATTGGATGTGAGCCCTATCTTGGTAACTTTTTAAGTGGAATGAGTTGAGATGAAAATGAGCAAATAAATATTTGTGACAAGAAGTGTAAATGATTTCAAGTGTGATGAGGAGGGAGCGACAAGGTTTGCTCGTAGTACTAGGGAATGTTAAAGGCTAAAGAAACTTGGCAAGATGTGCTAGGTTCTAGGGTGTGCCAATGCATTCCAGGGAGTGTGATGGAGTGCCATAGAAACACAGGGGAGTGTTATTTTTAAATGCATGGAAATGAATGAATAAGAGTGTGTGACAGGGAGTGTTTTTGAGTTATAGGTTTGCCAAGGAGGGAGTGACAAGGTACTCTATTTAGTGCCAAGGCATGATAAAGTCCTACAGAATCATGGCAAGATGAACCAAATTCCATGGTGTGACAATGCATGTTAAAAAATGTTAGTGAATATTAGGGAAACTCAAGGGAGAACTGGGTCAAAATGGATGGAAATGAGTGAATAAGAGTTTGCGATGAAGAGTGCAAATGATTTCCAGGTGTGCTAAGGAGGGAATGACCTGGTATGCTAGGTAGTGCTAAGGCATGCTAGAGTGTCAAGGAAACACACGACCAAGATGTGACAAGTGGAAACGTGTGCCAACACATGCTAGTAAGTGTTACGGAGTGCAAGTGAAATAAAAGGGAGAAATGGGTCAAATTAATGCATGGAAATGAATAAATAAGAGTTTGTGACATGAAGTGTCATTGAGTTATAGGTGTGCTAAGGAGGGAATGCCAAGGTATGCTATGTAGTGGTAAGGCATACTAGAGGTGAGGGATACATTCCAAGATGTGGCAGGTTCCATGGTGTGCCAATGAATGACAAGGAGTGTTTGAGAGTGCCAGGAAAACATAACATAGCACTAATTTCAAATGCATGGAAATGGATGAATAAGAGTGTGTGACAAGGAGTGTCAGTGAGTTCGAGGTGTGCTAAGAAGGTAGTGACAAGGTATGCTAGGTAGTGCTAAGTAATGGCAAAGTATCACGGAGACGTGCCAAGATGTGTCAACTGTCAAGGTTTGTCAATGCGTGTTAACACAAGGGAGAACTAGCTCAAAATGCATGGAAATGAACAAATAAGAGTGTGATATAGAGTGTTGGTGAGTTTCAAGTGCGCTAAGGAGGGAGTGACAAATTTATATGATATGCATTGCTAAGGGATGCTAGAGTAACATGGCATGTAAGGGAGTGGTAGTGTGTGCTAGGGAGTGCCAAAATATGTCAAGGAATGCAGGGGATGCTAACATGAGCTGTATAGTGCCAAGGAATTCTATGATGTGCTAGGTGATATGGCATGTCAAGATGTAAATTGTGTTTCTTAGTTATTTTACTATCATGGTTGGATGTGAGCCTTGTGTTGGTAACATGTTAAGTGGGATGAGTTGCGATTGGACATGAGTAGCCTAGGATGATTTATATGTAGTTCTTAGGTGAACAAGGCATATGTTGAATTTGCGTGACACATGAGAATCTAGGTTTGGTCTTCAAATCTTTGATGTAAATACACTCAAGTTCCACAACACATCTACTTTAATGCACGACGAAATGTACACACATCAGTAATCAACTAGTGCACATGACAATTTTTAACTTTGTCGAACCCTTATTCAATATATAGCAAACTATAATAAAACATCCTAGAGGTGCCATAATAGGGATCCTGACCCTTTAAAATGACATTGATATAAGGAATACAACTAGGGTATGTTGTTAGTCCTTTGAAAACTAATCTATCCTAAACAAGGTAAGACTTGATCTAATTGTTGATGGACGCCACACACAACCCTTTCAGTCCACGTGTCCTAAACATGTTTGAAAGGTACTGTTTCCTTCCATTTTGTAATTCCTTAATCTTTCTACATCAATGAGCTCAACTCCTTTAGGTTATTGAACTTGGATCAACAAACTCTACCCTCTAGCTTCCTCATTTGTGCTTCAAGGTCTGCAACACTTAGGGTCTTCAATTAGTTGTTTAGTCTTCCCACTTTCACTATACTATTGATCCAAGATGACAAGTATAGGGTTGTGGAGGCTACACTTCTTCTCACTGAATCAATCCTTAAAAATACAATGAACTAGGACTACTTGGTTGGCCCACTTGACTGCCACTTTAGTCCTTCAAAGTCTGCAGATCCTTAAACCTTATACACCTTCCCTTATACTAATCTTGTTGTCCTTGAAAAGTATAAGACTTGGGGATATTATTTGATAGTCACCTAACAACCCTCCAACTGTACTTGGATTGCCATTAATTTTCCCAACCAAAATTAATTGTTTTATTGATCTAGGGTCCACAAGACTACCCTCATCTAGGGTTTCTCAAATATTTCACCTAACAATGATTTGATTCCTCTCAAAATAATTTTTCTTGTGTATCAATTTCTTTGTCCTCCAATCCCTGAATAGATCCAAACTACTCCTCTTATCATCCTTCTAACAATTCATAGATAGCTGAACCAAGGTCACAAATCAACCACTAATAGTCCATTGACCAATTGTTTATAGGTTTCTTCAAATATTTTTCCAAAAATATATGGATAGTGCACCAAAATCAACTTTTATTCATGTTAATCCATTCTTCATATGGAAAACTTCTTCTGCTCAATCTTATACTCAAGCTACACTCTCCTTTGGATATATTATCTCCACACATGTTGTAAACCATGTTCCAGATCTATAGTCTATATTGCAGAGATAAACCTCACATTAAGGGTCATAACCCCTCTTCTTCTATGCAGATTTGTCATAGCCTTAAGGGCATACCTTATGGACTAAACATGCTAGGAAACCACCCAAACTAGGAATTATATTCCTATTCTAATTTCTTTATAACAAACCCTATCAACATGTTGTCACCCAAAATGACCCTCCTTAGAACTAGGTCTCCTATGAGGGTATTGCTTTATATTTCCTTTCCATTGGACTCCTTATCATGTTCCTATGATTCAAATCGCTTCTTAAAATACAAAATGGAAACCAGTAGAAGAGATTAGAACAAAAATTAGTAGGGTTTGTAGCTTAGTGACGTTAAAGAAATTCCATATTATAAATATGTATATGAAATATTTTATTATTATTTTGAATCTATTTATAACATAGAAATTGAAAATACAAATGACTAAAATATTAAATAACACTAACTATTATATGTGGCTAAAAAATAATTAAATTATTATTACTATAAGTAAGAACCCTAAAAATAATGAAATTGTGTCCATAAATTAAGGAAACATTGTCCACAAAATGGGGGAATTAAATATACAAACGAATTATTTATGCAAATCCTTTAATTATTGTATATTTGGGGGGATTTAGTTTCCTAAAGAACATACGTAATGAATATTGAAAATAGACTTTCATGAATGTAAAATATCTATATTTACCTCTCACAATATCACCATTGATATTGTCATGAATTACTCATCGATTTTAACATTTATCTTTAACTTCAGATATCTAAGCACTAGGTGAGAATAAAAATATTCAAAATTTAAATACATTTAATGCAACCTTTAATATTGAAATGGTTATTAAAATGAAAAAAGGCTTCAAAATATTTATATTAGGTTTTCCATAAATCTCATATTAAACATAAACTTTACATAAAGTTTTGAATAAAACTGATATTAAGTATAAACATTATTGTATCAAGAATTGTATTAAATATGAGAACCCACATATTTATAGTAAATTCATCAGGGCAAATAAGGGAGGTTAACTCACCACCACCTTACCACTCGATGTGGAATAACCATAATTCGATTAAATGAAGCTCACTATAAGATCTCATTGCAATTCAAATGGTAATTAAATCTTCCTCTAACTCTCCAAGCAATGGGAAGTATTAACCTTTGCTTAAATATGGCTCTCATCCCGAGATAATTACATACTTGGTATAAAATTCAATGCTTCTATAAATTTAATTTGAAATCGCAATCAACTTTGTAAAAGGTTTATAGTGCCACCTAAAAAATTTAGGGTTTTATTCACCTTAAATGAGTTTAGGTTTTTCTTGACCTTAAATTCATTTATGAGAAATATTTTCATTAATGTTCTTGTTAAGGGTTTATATTTACATGCCTGAATTCATACATGCAAAATAAATTTTAGAAACTAGAGCTTTATTTGCAGGTTGAGGAGGATTTACGGTGGTTTACTGTGAAAGCCACTAGTAAATTAAATTTAGAATTTTGGATGCACACATATTAATCAATTCCTTTTAGTTGGAAATGGTTCCAAGTAGATTTCACAAGATTTATGAGAATATTTATAGAGGGTTTAGTTATATGTTAGAAAATTTAATGAGGGTTTACTGAGGTGAAAAATATGAGGTACGTAATATTTGTTTTATAGATTTGAATAAGATAAGAGAAATATGTTTATGTCATTTACAATTTGCTATCCCATTAATTAAGAAACTAACTCCTATTTTGTTGTTACACAGGTTATTCGTTAGGGAGGATTGTACTTTACATAAACTATGATTATGGAAGACTATATTAGCATAATGTTACAACCGTTCAAACCCATGTGCACGGAGATCCTAAATTCAAGGGAAAAATTAATGTTTTAGAACATTTACGAAAGAGGTGAAACTATTTGTAAATATTTCTGAAATATGTATTTCTTTAATAGGCACTTACTTAAAACAATTATCAATACATTTGTATAAAACCCTAATTTCTCATTCGAGAGGGGCCAGTTAGCACCGTGGAAGAAACGTTTCACATACTGAAACTGCTCGTACATGATAAACAAATTTCATTATTAATTCTGAAGACTATTCATGGAAATTCTCGTTTGTTTATTTTGTTTTGTGTGTTATTCTAAATTTCAATTACAACCAAATAAATCTGAGGCTTGATCTTGTGTATACTTTAAATCACTTAGTGTTGTGTTTTGATATCGATATTACCAACAAAATTACTCAATGAGTTATCTTGAGTTATTTATGATTGAAGATGTATCCTTCGTTAATATAATTCATCCTTTACAATGATTGCAACTTTAGGTGTTATCTTACTATTTTAACACGTTTGTGTCTTCCTAACAATGTATGTTGTTTTCTAAAATCCTCACTTTTTAATCTTGTGTGAATGTGAGTCCTGATATATAATATTAACTATTTTTCAGCATAGAGTGGAATGAACATGCCTGCAGCTGTCGCACATGTTTTCATCTAACCAAATCGTAGTATTTTTTGTTACTATGTTGATAAATTTGTGCCTTCTTAGTAATGTATGTTGTTCTCTAATATCCTCACGTTTTACTCTTGCGTGAATTTCAAACATGATATATAATATTAACAAATTTTCAATATAGAGTGGAATAAACATGCATGCACCTATTGCACATATTTTCATCGAACTAGAGAACATATTTTAATGTTACTATGTTGATACATTTGTGCCTTCCTAACAATGTATGATGTTCTCTAAAATCCTCATGTTTTACTCTTGCGTGAACTTTAGTCCCGATATATAATATTAATTTTTTTTCAACATAAAATGGAATGAGCATGCCTGAACCTACTGCACATGTTTTCATCTAATCTAAGTGTAATTTTGTTTTAAAACCAATGTATTTATTTTCTTTTCCTTAAAATTTCTACCTTCCTTATATTCGCTTTTTATTACTGTTGTATCTTGTTATTGTTGTCTTATTCTATTTTCATATTGAAAATATGACAATTATATTATAGCGTTATCCCGTGTCGTGTGTCGAGGACTAATAGTTTACCTAGAGCAATATGGCTATTTAGTCCTCAGTGATGTGGTCTTAATTTTTCCTCAGTTACTTAGACAATCTGTGCACCAAAATCTTCTGGGGCCATTTCTGGGAAATAAGTTATTAAAGTTTCATTTTCTTGGTAACTAAAGTAATCAGTTAAGTCTGTGACCTTCTGGTGAACATGTTCATTGCTGCATGCACCTTAAAGATTTAAAGCATATATTTATTTTTTTAGTTCACGTGACAACTCCTAGATTATATATATCATTTTTTATTTTCCAATGGATTTCTCTTGGAATTTTTTTCAAACTAGATTATGTTCTAATATACCTAGTGTACTTCATGTTTTTTATCATGCTAAGATTGATAATTGCAAAGAAATCTTATTTGACAGTGAATCAATTTTATTTGACCACTGAGAAGAAGAGGTTGTGTTGGTGTTTTTGTTATTTATAATGTTGATTCATTTCAGGTTCATGTTGATTACTAAAAACCTCCTATGTATGATGAATATGATAATAAATATTCAATTGTAGGTTTAATTTCACACAACTATAATGTTTTCCATATCAATAATCATGATAAACATAACTATGTACGTAATAATGGCCTTGCCTATGGTGATTACGCACATTATAATGTTATGGTACATGAAAATGTAATTGAAATCATTTTAAACTTCAATTTTAATTTTGTTTATTTATTTTTTCCATATATACATCATCACTTGAATAACTATTTCAAAACTACACAAAATTCTTCTTATTATCATGAACATGAATTTAAAAAACATATAAGTTTCCACATGAAAAATCCTAGTATGAATTTAGATTATTCTAATAAGGAAGTAAATTATGAATATATTGCATATAAATTAATGTTAAAAAAGTTTTATCATTTAAATAATCACACAAATTATTATGATTTTGTAGAATAATCGATGGAAGAAGTCTATAAGAGAAAACCATTTTATCATTATGTTGATATCAACTCCCTTCTAGGAATTAGATTGAGAAAAAAATTATATCCTTTCTTACAATTACTGAACATATTTTCAAAACTTAAAGATAAAAGTCTTGCAGTTGACAAATTGTTTTCTTAGTTACACTGGTTGTTCGAATTTTTTTGAACATTTTCGCTTTTTAAAACTTATTGTATATAAATTATGTATATAAATAAATCTTTTATGCTTTGTAGGTTTACAGTGTATAAAGATGAAGGTTTGTTTCATATTGAAAAGTCTTGTGCCATCATAGTAGAATGAAATACACATATATGAGTGCTTTTATGAACTATATTAACAAGATTTTTAACACATATTTAAAGATTCTGTTTGTAGAACATGTTTACGGGGTAACATCTTTAAAGGGCTCATATATTAATCTTTTAGTGATGTCACCTTCAATTTGAATATTCCTCACCATAGTCCTCTTCCAGAGTACTTGCACATAAATACTAAGGGATCAAATTAAGTCATAAGGGCTAGACCTATAACCATAAGATCGAGCTTTAATTGAACATTTAGTAGGACTAGTTAGTCACATCACAACTATACATGAGACCTTCCTAATCAACAAACTGCCATAAAGATAGGAACTAATGGTATCTTGGGTAGGGCATGTTGGTATCTCCGTCGGGGCTATAGACACTCCTTGGCAATGGAGCGAGGCCAGTGGCATCACACTAAAATCTATTGCGTAATCCTCCCTCTCCTTCCATTGAGGTGACCTTGGTGGGCTATGAGAAAATCTCCACTAGGGCTATGAATGCTCGCTGGTAGTGGATCCAACTTAGTGGTATTGGACTACGTCCAATGTGTAATCCTCTCATCCCATGAATGCTATATTTACTAAATAAATTTAATAATGGACCTATAACGTGAAGAGAAACCAAGATTCAAGAGATTCCATCACCTCATGTTAGTGGATGAATCCGTTGGGATTATGGATGCGCACTCGTAGCGAAGTGACATCCAATATTGGAAAATCATGTTACGGACCAAAAGGGAACGAAAATTCCCAATGACTAGCCTCCTTAGTCTCAATAAATAAATAAAATGAAAGCCCCTCTTATGTACTTTAATTATCCCATTGTTTTATGTGATTTCTTGATCATTAGTTGTAACTAGGTATAAAATTTTATGGTATTGGATGTTCTTATGAAGTCATACATTTATCTTTTTATGATATTCTACCTTAATAATTATTATAACTACCATGATAGACTTAATATACAAACATATGTCTTTTATGTATGTATAGAATCCTTGAAATTGTTAATCTATATGTGCTAGGGCTCCACATTTATTTTCCTTTCATTACTTTTTGTTTCTTTAGTTTCCTTTTGTGACTCCATGCTCAATACAAAGGTTTGTGGTCTGCATTCTTGATCCTCCACATGGGAGCATCATCCCCAGTTGGAGTCGAATTTTTTCACCCAAAATGACTCTCCTTAGAACCAGGTCTCCTCTAAGGGTGTTGCTTTATGTTTCCTTACCAGTTGGCTCACTATCGTGCTTGTATGATTCAAATCCTAGTGATGTTAAAGAAATGCCATATTATAAATATGTATATGAAATAATTAATTATTATTTTGATTCTATATATAACATAAAAATACAAATGATTAAAATATTAAATAACACTAACTATTAGATGTTCCTAAAAGATAATTAAATTATCATTAATATGACTAAGAACCCTAAAAATCAGGAAACATTGTCCACGAATTAATCAAACATTGTCCACAAAATGGGGGAATTAAATATACAAACGAATTATTTATGAAAAACGCTTAATTCCTATATATTTGGGAGGATTGAATTTCCTAAAGAATGTAGGTAATGAATATTGAAAATAGATCTTAATGAATGTAAAATATCTATTTTTACCTCACACAATATCACCATTGATCTTGTCATGAATTACTCACCATTTTTAACTTTTACCTTTACCTTCACATATCTAAGCCCTAGGTGAAAAGAAAAATATTTAAAATATAAATACATCTAATGGAGGATTTAATATTGAAATGGTTATTAAAATGAAAACAAGCTTAAAAATATTTATATTAGGATTTCCATGAAACTCATACTAAATATAAACTTTATATAATGTTTTGAATAAAACCGATATTAAGTATAAATGTTATTGTATTAAATATGAGGCCCCACTCATTGGTAGTAAGGTGATCGGCATGGATAACGGAGGTTAACTCACCACCACCTTACCACCTGATGTGGAATGACCATTGTCTGCTTAAATGAAGCTCACAGTAAGATCTCATCGAATTTAAAATTCTCATTAACCTTGCTTCAACTCTCCATGCAATGAAAATTATTAACCCTTGATTAAATATGGCTCTCATCTCGAGATAATTACATTCTTGTTGTAGAATTAAATTCCTTTACAAATTTTATTCAGAATTACAATCAGATTTGCAAATGATTTATAGAGTATCATAAAACATTTATGCTTTTCTCCACCTTAAATGTGTTTATGGTTTTCATCACCTTAAATTCATTTCTAAGAAATATTTTCGTTAATGTTCTCGTTAATGGTTTATATTTACTTCCTAAATTCATACATGCGAAATATATTTTAGAAACTAGAGCTTAATTTACAGGTTGAGGAGGATTTATGGCCATTTATTGCAAAAGCCACTAGTAAATTAATTTCTGAATTTTCGATGCACACATATTAATCGATCCCTTTTAGTTGGAAATGGTTCCAAATAGATTTCACAAGATTTATCATAATTTGCATAGGGTTTAGCTATATTTTAGAAAACTTAACCTAGGTTTACTCATGTGAAGAATATGAGGTACATAATGTTTCTTTTTAGATTTTTCTCCGTTATTATGCAAACAATTTTTCAGAATAAGATATGAGACATATGTTTCTGTCATTTAAAATTTGTTATTTAATCACTTAAGAAACTAACTCCCATTTTCTTGTTACACAGGTTATTCATTATGGGAGGATTGTATTTCACATAAAATATGATTATTGAAGACTATATTAGAATAATGTTATAGCCATTCAAGCCCATGTGCATGGAGGTCCTAAATTCAGGGGGAAAATTAATGTTTTAAACCATTTACGAAAGAGGGGAAACTATTTGTAAATATTTTTGGAAGATGTATTTGTTTAATAGAAAGTTACTTAAAATAGTTATCAATAAATTTGTATAAAACCCTTGGTTTTTCATTCGAGAGGGTGCGGTTGGCAGTATGGAAGAAACTTTGGAGATACTAAAACTGCTTGTAAATGATACACACCTTTCATTACTAATTTTGAAGACTATTCCTCGATATTTTTGTTTGTTTATTTTGTTTTGTCTATTATTCTGAATTGTAATTACAGTCAATTAAATTTGAGGCTTGATCTCGTTTGGAATTTAAATCCTTTAGTGTTGTGTTCCGATTTGGATATTCTCAGCACAATTAGTGAATGAGTTATCTTGAGTTATTTACCATTGAATATTTGTCCTTCATTAATATAATTCATGCTTTACAGTTATTGAAACTTTAGGTGTTATGATACTATGTTAACACGTTCATGTCTTTCTAAGAGTGTATGTTGTTCTCTAAAATCCTCTCATTTTACTCTTGTGTGAATCTCAGTCCCAATATATAATAGTTACTTTTTTTTCAGTATAGAGTGGAATGAGCATGTCTGAACCTGCTACACATGTTTTCATCTATCCAAGGTGTGGTTTTTAATGTTACTATGTTGATACATTTGTGCCTTCCTAACAGTGTATGCTATTCTCTATAATCCTCACGTTTTACTCTTGCATGAATTTCAGTCATGATATATAATATTAATTGTCTTTCAGCATAGAGTGGAATGAACATGCATGCACATGTTTTCATCTAACAAGAGCACATATTTTAATTTTTCTATGTTGATACATTTGTGCCTTTCTAATCGTGTATGATGTTCTCTAAAATCCTCACATTTTACTCCTGCGTGAATTTCAATCCCGATATATAATCTTAATTGTTTTTCAGCATACAGAGGAATAAACATGCATGCACCTCCTGCACATTTTCTGATATAATCTCAATGCAATTTTATTTTAAAACTAATGTCTTTATTTTCTTTTTCTTAGTATTTCTACCTTCCTTATATTCACTTTTTATTACCATCGTATGTTGTTATTGTTGTCTTGCTCGTTGGGAAGTTGACTTCTGAATTGTATATCATCAAATGTTTTCCTTCCTATTGTGAATTCCACTACTATTTACTACAATGAAAATATTCAAACTTGGTCTTATTCTATTCTCATATTGAAAATATAATAATTATATTACAGGGTTACCCCCTTTGGTGTGTGGAGGACTAGTAGTTACACCTAGAGCAGTAGGGCTATCTAGTTCTTAGTGATGTGGTCTTAGGTTGTCGTCAGTTACTCGGGAAATTTGTGCACCAACACCAACCATTAAAAAAATAAAATTCTTGCATCCATAAGGGATGTGTCCTAGCTCTTATGGACCCATAGATTTTGGGCATTTCTTTGACGAAATCTTGACATGAAATTCATATTTCTATGACCATCAAACTAGGGTAACATTATTCAATATTACGAATGTGACTACTTTTGTTATTGACCTAAATTCCAGTGAAATACCTCCTCCATTTTTGTCGATATTTGTAACAGACCTTGCGGCCTTAATCACCACAAGGCAAGGTCCCAACCCTTTCTACTATTTCATAATTTGATGCAGCCTTCAAACAGAGAGAACATTGAAATCACATTCCCAAATTTTCATGAGAAACATATCTTCAGCTCTATCTATGAGAAGAGAACCAACAATATGCCATCCTACTTCCTAGATCAAACCCATTAAGGTATGTGGCATTCTTGTGAACCCTCACATGATGATATTGCTTTTGGTGGATGATCATGGCCTCCCTTTAGCATCCCTTACTTGGCCCTCTAACTCAGCCTCCTTTAGGACTACATGTGTCATGTCCTCCTCAATCAAATGAGATTTTTCTCACTTTATGTTCTTTCCATCATCTTAATACCTCCTTAGATATATTTTACGAGGCCTCTTAGGAACCCTGTAGAACTTATGGGTTTTCTCCACTTAGACCTTAGGAAATATTAATTTTCCATTTTAATTTTCTTTTAGATTTTAAACCTTGTCTTGGGTCCAGAAACCCTTCACTTGGGTTCTTTTCCTGCAAATAATTTTGTGGCCAAAATAATACAAACCCATTTCACTAGGCTTGTTGCGTACCTCCCAAGCTACATAATTCAAAAACATAGTCTAGTTGTAGTAATTGTAACCTGGTCAAGCTCTTGTAGTCAAGCGAGGACTTGGTTGGGTTCACAAGTTGCAAATTAAGGGTAGTTGTGAGAAGATGATAGCTAGGCAGGGTCAGGGCATGACAAGGAATGGAAATGTGTGCTAACACATGCTGGTCAATGTCAATGCATGCTTACAAGTGTTAGGGAGTGTTGGGGCATCATAATAGAGAACTATGTCAAAATGCATGGAAAGGAATGAAAAAGAGTGTGTGCCAAGGAGTTTTAATGAATTTAAGTGTTCAAGGATGAAGTGTGTTAGGAGAGGTTTAGAATAATATTTGAAGGAGGTAGGCCTATGGTTGAAATAATAGGATCGACATAGTAGTTTTAGACAAAGGGAGACTTTGTCCTCAGAACAACATTGCTTTTCCTTTAGTTATTATTTTTATATGAGATGTGACACACTTTGGGTGCATCCTCATGTTTTAAACTATTCTTGATAATTTCATATTATACTTGTTGTGTATAAGTTTTGGGGCACATAGACTGTGTAGTCTTATATCTTGTGTGTCTTGTGCTTCTTATGGTTCTTACAAACTTTCAATTAATGCTCTACTATTTATATGAATTGGACATACATGTGAAATATTTCCTATGTAAGCTATGTTGCTTAGTTGTTTTATGGCCATGGATAGAATTGATCCTTATCTTGGTTAATAGTTAAGTGGGATAAGCTAAGGTTGGACATGAGTGGCCTTAGATGTGTTATAGGCAGTTCTAAGGCGAAAAACACACATTCTACTTGTACTATGTGCAATTGGTGAAGTTGTTCTTGCTAAAGCAAGCCAATGTCACATAAACTGTAGTAGTGAAGGACTTGATTGGGTTCTCAAGTCGTGAAAAAATGTAAGGCTAGTTGTGAGGGCATGAGTTCCAAGGAATTCTAGGGAATCCTAGGGCATTTTAACATGTGCTAGATAGTGCGAAGGCATGCCAAACATGCTAAGATGTGCCAAGTGTTAAGGCATTCCAAGATGTGCAAGGGTGTGAAAATGCATATCAGGCACTATCAAAGCAATAAAAGGGAGGAAAACATTAAAATACAAGGAAATGCACACATAAGAGGGTTAATAAGTCACCAATTTACCTTTTCCAAGATTGGAATCTACTAACACCAAAACTAAGTTCCAATAGGTGCAAATTCTTAGTGCATTCTAAGTGCCAAGTCTTCCTGTGTTGTTTCTCATCTACTTTCCAATAAATGATCTCAAATAAATTTAATAATAAAGCAATCCATAGCATAGCAAGGCATCTCAACTCATGCTAACCATGCTAAGACTTTCCAAGAGCCAACATGTGCCATGTGTCAATGTGATCAAGGAGTGTTATGCATGCTATGAAGTGTCAGGTCATGCCGAAGAGTGTTAAGATGTCCTAGAGATTGCAAATTCATGCTGAGGAGTATTAGGGAATATCGAGAAAACATAAGGGAGAACTAGGTCAAAATTGATGGAAGTGAATGAATATGATGGTGTGCTAGGGAGTGTCAATGAGTTCCAGCTGTCATGCCAAGGAGGGAGTGAAACAATATCTAAGCACAGGTAAGTCATGCTAGGGAATAGAAGGGCATGTCAAGAAGTGCCACAATGTGCTAAGGAGCTCTAGGGTGTGCTAAAATGTGCCAAATAGTTCCAAGGCATGCCAAGACATGCCAGCTACTAAGGCATGCTAGGATGTGCATGGTGCTAGGGTATTCTAATATGTGTCAAGGAGTATTAAGGAAAAAAAGGGAGAACCAAGAAAAATGCAAGGAAATGAACACATAAGAGGGCTAATAAGTCGAGACTTTATCTTTTTCAAAAGCGGCATGCTAGGCATAATAATAATAGGTTCCAATACATGCGAAGGGCCAATGTGTGCCAAGTTCTAATGTATTTCAATACATGCTAAGGTGTTCCAGGGCATGCTATGAACTACAGGGCATGAAACACATGGTAGGAGAGTCCTATATTGTGTTAGGGCATGTAAACATGTGCTTGGGTGTCCTAGTAATGGGAAATATGATCTAGGTACAAAGATGTTCCAAGACATGTGAGGTGCCAAGCTATGTTAGTGTGTGCCAAAACATGTTAAGGTGTCTGAGGAATATTGATGAGTGTTAGGTATATCTCATTAACAGAATTGATAGAGCTTGATTATGTATTAAATAATATAGTTCCTACACACATTATTGGAACTTTATCTAAAGGGAATTTTCTAGATAATAAACCTAATAGAGATGAATCATGTGTTGATTGATAGGAAAACTACATTCTCATTACATGAGGGAAATGATACACACTAATTACTTCTTAAAGAATTTACTATCTCTAACCACTATGCCCTTGGACACATATTGAAAAATACTCCACAACAATGGTCTTAAATCATTCTTTTGAAAAAAAAATAGTAACAAGAACATAGCTTTAGCAAAAAATCATTGGAATGATCAATGATGATGAACATTTTTTGACCATTACCAAAAGAAGCCAAAAAGAGCATTAGTGAGGGTCAATAAAAGATCATCACTAGAAGTGTCACCGAAGAGAGAACTAGTGATGAGCCTTTAACATCCCTCACTAAAAGTGTCATTGAAAATGGTTTTGGTGAAAAACATTAAAGGACCATCACTATATACACTTACAACAATGTTTTTTTAAGGACCGTCACCATATGCGACATTGGTGACAGAACTTAAAGGTCCATCACATGCATGATCCTCATCGTTGACCTTTTTTGTTGTAGTGATACACTCATTTTTACGTTGTTTATCAAATAATATGCGGTCTCAATTGTTCATTGAATAATATGCAGTCTCAATGGTTCATTGAATATACTTTGGATCGTCGAATAATCATAGACATCTACTGTACAAATATAACAAACTCAAATTGGCTCTACCACATTCAATATAACTCTGATAGGTGTGTTGGCATTATGACATAGGTTTGGCACTATGACACAGGTGTTGTCCTTGATGGAAACTCACTCAGATGATAAATCATAGTTCAGGCTCTTAGAATGAAGGAAAAGAGATATACACAGGTTCCCCTTGACCAAGCCGCGTATACATGAAAGTTAGAAGTCCAGAAGGCACGTATGCATATACACGCACTTTCACGCAAGGAAAGCACGTACATGTTGGAAAACATGTTTTTGGACCGTGGTATTTGGTCCAAGGTATTTCTTCTAAGTGGTTTTGGACCATGGTACTGAGTAAGGCCTAAGACTATAAAAGGAGGAAGAGATCATTAGGCAAGGGTACTCAAGTATTGAATATATAATGAAGAGAAAGATCTAGAATACTGGTGATCGGGTTATGGTGTATAGCTGGATCTGAATCAAGGAGGAACCTGAGTGATAGAAGAAGGATAAGTTCTAATTATGGGTCAAGATCTTAAGCCTTAATGAGAAGTATCTTTGTGTGATTTTGATATTTTATATTTGGCGCATGTCTTGATCTGTGAATCTGATAATTTGGGTATAACTGATGTCTAAATAGTTGAAAAGGGTAAATTATCTTTTACAGATCTGTACGCAGGTTCAGTATAGAAAAGTCGCATATACACGCTGGTGTGGTAATTCAAAACTACATATACGCAGGTTCAGTATAGAAAGGTGCATATACACACTGGTGTGGTAATGCAAAACTACGTATACACAGGTTCAGTATAGAAAAGGCGCATATACACATTCATGCGGTAATTCAAAACTGCGTATACGCAGGTTTGCCTTCATATAGAAGCGTATGCATGCAGGTTCTACATATTTAAGTAGCGTACATCTCACAAAATACGTTTTAGCTACTTCTATCTATTGTTTCAGTGTTCTAGGTTCTGGTTGGGTTCTGGTACTGTTATTATATTCTGGCTACAACATTCAGAGAAGTGATTATTGATTCAGTTTTGGTTAGTGCAAGGGAGATTGATTTATGCAGATATATTTTGATGTTTGACTAATGCTATTGGTGGATCCAGTCTTAAAACTTATCAAATGTGGTCCTTAGAAGAAAAGAGAAGGTTGTAGCCTTCTACAGGTAGAAGCCTGCGTACTAGTATAAGACTGCACCAGTACAAAAGTATTGTAAAAAGAAGTTTCTTATTAAAAGAAGATAGAGACGAGTTACAGCAGGTGGTTTTCACCCACATTGGTTTTCCACCTTATATCTTGTGTTCTTGTGTGTGATTGCTTGTGTTGTTTACTACACTTGATTACTGTTTTATCGTTCTGGTACATAGATTAAGATCAGCTGACTGAATTATAAGTCTATAAGATATACGTGGTTTTCTCTAAACACAATTGCGTATATACGCAGGTTCAATTAATAGAAGTAGCGTATATCAATATATTTATGAAAATGAAAAATTGTTAAATTTCTAATACTGATTCACACCCCCCCCAAGTATTATTTCCAACAATTGGTATCAAAGCAGGTCCTTCAGAAGAAGTATGATCACTTGAAGGACGATCTATCATCATGAGCAACTATGAAAAAGAGGCATCCATTAGGCCACTAATTTTTGATGGGAGCAACTTCTTCTATTGGAAGGTAAGAACAACAACCTATCTTCAATCTCTTGGAATAGAAGTTTGGGATAGCGTGGAAGGAGGATAGACATTTCCAGCAGCAAATCCTACAGATACGATAGGTAAAAATCAATATGAAACAAATGCAAAGGTTGTTAATACTCTATTGAGGAGTCTATCACAATCAAAATCCGTCATGGCTATGTAGCTCAAAAACACCAAAGAAATATGGGACAAAATCATTCTAATCTATGAGGAGATGATCAGGTAAAATGTGAAAAACTTCAATCTCATAGAATTCAATATGAAACTCTCAGAATGCGCAATGATGAAAGTGTAGCTAATTATTTCCTGCATATAGAAGAGATTGTTAATCGCATGAAAAACATGGGTGAAGAGATAACAGAAGTTACTGTTGTTGAAAAGGTTCTAAGATCCTTGTCTTCTAAGTTTCAATCAAAAGTTTCTGCCATAGAAGAAAAGCAAAATCTTCAGAGGATTACTATGTCACAGCTGCACAAAATCCTAACTACTTTCGAAATGGGAGAAGGGGGTCCGTGAGACCTGAGAGAAGCTGCATTTAAAGCTTTAGGAAAATGAGAATACAATGATTCAAGACATACGTGAGAAGGAGAGGAAGAATCAAATTTTGTCAAGAACCTTCAATGGGGTTATAGAGGATTCAAGGGTAAGTTACCTTTCAAATACTTTGCTTGTGGAAGAGTCGGTCACTATGTAGCCAAATGTCCTCATAAAGATAAGCTTGATAAAGGTAAGGAATTGGTTAAACGGAATAGAAAATAGAGCGTAAGCAAGAAGAGCTATTATACAGATGATGATAGCGATGGATTTTCAAATAGTGATGAAGATGAACATGGTAATGATTATAGACTTTTGATGCCTTTTGAAGATGATGATTTCTTGGATGCTATAGATGAAGATGATCTCTATGAAGAAATTTCTAAACTTAAAATCTATTTAGAAGAAAAGAGTATGATTATAGATACTTTGACATTCCAACTTGCTGAAAGGGAAAAACACACTAAAAAGTTAGAATGACAACTTGTGGGACTTACAGAAGATATTGAGAAAACAAAAGCTCTTAATCTTAGATTTGCTAAAGGATCTGAAACATTAGATGAGATTATCAAAGTGTAGCATTCTCCTCTAATAAAGACATCTCTTGGATATATTGAAGAAGCATCTCAAGCACAAAAGCCACCCACCTCCAAAAGTTATCATGATGCAGCAAGGAGAAGTGAACAGGTTGACAATCGTCAGCAAAGGCATAAAGCGGATCACCAAGTAAATTAGGGTCAATCTAATTCGAGGATGAATAGAAGCTACAACCAACCATAGATAAATCATCCTCAATTTGCTTCAAGAATGAATGTCAATGGAAACTACAATCACCTGGTCAGTAGATTTTATAATCGTGGGAATTTGTTTAATGGCCAATTTTTCTCATGTCATAACTTTGGACACAAACGTGCTCAATGTGTTGCCTACAAGACCATCATGACTAGAGAAGCACGAAATCATAGGAGTGTGACTGGGATCATGAAGAAGACCTAGAATAACTTTTCTTCTCTTGAAAATGAAATAGAATTCTCTATTTGTAACAACTTCGATCATGAAGATTTTGAATGCAGGAGTAAGTTTTGGCAAATATCTCAGAAGGAGCAAGCTTCATTGTGTCCCAAAACATGGAGAAAGAAAGAACTGCAAAAAGAAAGATGTGGTATAGCCTTATATGTGGAAGGACAAAAAAGTCAGTGGTACATCGACAGTGGATGCTTGAAACATATGGCAGGTGATATAGAAAAACTTTAGTCATATAGTGCCTTAGAAAAGGAAAGGAAGGTCTCATTTGGAAATGACACCCTGCAGTCATAAAAGGTAACTTGGGTCTATTCTCTTAAAATAAAAGGTCAGAGCTGGGAATGTTATGTATGTTGATGGCTTAAAGCCTAATTTATTGAGTGTTAGTCAAATGTGTGATCAAGGAAATGAGGTAGTATTTTGATCAAATGGATGTATTTTTTGTGAGCTTAATACAGGAGAAACAGCGATCAAAGGCATAAGAACTCCAAATAATTTATACATACTCAAGGGAGGAAAAAAACAATGCTATCTAAGCAAAAATTATGAACACTGGCTATGGCACAGAAGGTTGGGGCATCTAAGCTTCCCTCAGATAAGGAAAACATGCAAATATCAGGCTATTCACGATCTTCCTGACATCAAAATTCCAGATAATACAATATGCAAATCATGTCAGTTTGGTAAGAAAACCAGAACACATTTCCTTGAGAAGGAAGGATCAGCTAGTAAGCCACTTGAACTTGTCCATACTGATTTATGTGGTCCATCAAGAAAAGAGTCACCACGTGGAGAAGGTTATTTTATATTGATCATTGACAACTTTTCCAGAATGTGTTAGATAGGACTTCTGAAGCATAAATACAAAGCTTTCGAAAAGTTCAAAGCCTTGGTTGAAAATGAATCAGATCGTAAAATCAAATGCCTCAGGTTTGATCGAGGAGGGGAATCTACCTCAGATGAATTTTTCGACTTTTGTGAAGAACATGGAATAAGAAGGGAGTTCTCTACTACAAGGATTCCTCAACAAAATGGAGTGGTAGAAAGGATGAACATAACGGATCAACAAATGGGTTGTGCTATGCTTGATGAGTCTGGAACTCCTGCAACCTTCTAGGGCGAAGCTACATTTTCTGTCATTACTATTCTCAACAAAACAAACTTCCGAGTAAGCAGCACTCAAACTCCTCATGAACTTTGGTATGGTAAGACTCATATTGTAAAATACTTTGAAGTCTTTGAAAGAAAATGTTACATCAAAAGGACTTATGAAAGGCTTGGTGAGTTTGAACCTAGAGCAGATGAAGGCATTCTCCTTGATTACTCTTCCTGAAGTAAAGGATATAAGTGTTACAATAAAAGACTTGGAAAAATTGTTGAAAGTATTCATGTGGTGGTTGATGAAGCAAGCAACAATCCAAAAAAAGTAAAATCCGAATATTTTGAAGATGATGAGGACTATCGTTCAACATCAAATCAAACTATTGTTGAAGAAGAAACCTATGAGGCACTAGAAGAATAGATAAGGGTACAAGAAAAGACTCCATCTAGGTACGTCCAGAAGAATCATCCAGAGACTCAAATTTTGGGGCAGAAAGAGGCAGGTGTACAAACAAGAAGAACTATTACAGAAGCTTCAAGCTATCTAGCATTTCTCTCCTCCATCGAACCACGAAATATAAGTGAAGCATGAAAAGATGAATGTTGGGTCAGGGCCATAAATGAGGAACTTAATCAGATTGAAAAGAATAACACTTGGGAATTGGTTCCTAGAACTAATGATAAGAATGTCATAGGGACCAAATGGATATTCAAAAAAAAAGCTGAATGGAAATGGAGATGTTATAACAAGGCCACACTTGTTTCTAAAGGGTGTGGTCAACAAGAAGGTATAGACTTTGAAGAAACTTTTGCACCGGTTTCTAGACTTGAAGCCATAAGAATGTTCCTTTCTCTTTCTATGTTTCAGAAGTTCAAAGTATATCAAATGGATGTGAAATCTGCCTTTCTAAATGGAGACTTAGAAGAAGAAGTGTATATTGAGCAACCAAATGGATTCATCCTTGGAAATGATCCAAAACTTGTATGTAGACTCAGAAAGGCTCTCTATCGTCTTAAACAGGCTCCAAGGGCTTAGTATTATCGTCTGGACAAATACCTCCATCAACAAGGTTTTTCAAAAGGATCAGCAAATAGCAATCTATATATAAAAATTTAGAATGATAAATTGCTAATACTTGTTGTGTATGTTGATGATATCATCTTTGGTAGTAATGAAGAAGCCACGAGTCAAAACCTTTCTTTTGTGATGCAGAAAGAATTTGAAATGTCCCTGCTTGGTGAGCTCACATATTCTCTTGGTTTATAAGTCCAACAAAACAAAGATTGTATCTTTCTATCACAAACCAAGTACCTCAAGTAGATCTTGAAGAAATATGGCATGGAATATTTGAAACTAGTATGTACCCCTATGATAATAGGATGCAGCCTTAGCATAAATCATGAATCAACAATATTAAATCAGCCAACCTATAGATCCATGATTGGTAGTCTGCTTTATCTAACAGCTACTCGACTAAACATCATGCATGCAGTTGGAATAGTTGGAAGATTTCAGGAAAATCCAAAGGAAGAACACCCTTAGGCAGTTAAAAGGATTTTCAAATATTTTCAAGGAACTCAAAACTATGGCTTATGGTATCTTAGAGATACAAATCTCACAGTTCATGCATATACAGATGCAGATTGGGAAAGAAGCATGGATGACAGAAAAATCACTAGTTGTGGTGCATTCTTTATGGGTTATAGATTAGTTTCTTGGTTCAGTAAGAAACAAAGTTCAATTGCATTATCTACAGTTGAAGAAAAATATGTGCCTGTTGCATCTTGATGCACACAACTCCTTTGGATGATGCAAACATTGCAAGACATTCAAATCACTTGTACTCCACCCATCTCCATTCTATGTGATAATACAAGTGCAATCAGCATTTCAAAGAATCTTGTCATGCATTCCAAGACCAAGCACATACCTATCAAATATCATTTTCTTCGTGAACAAGTGCTTGAACAAAAATTAAAATTGGAGTATGTTCCCTCCAAGGAATAGGTTGGTGATATATTCACCAAACCACTACCCAAAGAGACACTTGAATACCTCAGAAAGAAGCTGGGAGTATTTGATGCATCATCTTGCTGTTGACATTTATCTATTTCAGAGAAAAGTGGTTGTACACAAGTTTCATGAAGCGTATCCGTGTACATACGTCGGTTTCTGTGGATACAGACGCTTATATGTTGGTTTGAAGAATATCAGTGGGCTAGACTCAGGATGAAAAGAGTCTAATATGGGTATTATCATCTAGCATATGTTTAGGGGGAGCATATACTTCTAATAGTGCATTGTTGGCATTACCTTAGAAGATCTTGGTACAATTTCACACTTTTTTTTATTCAGGTTGATCAAGTGCAGAGGGAGATCATGATTGCTGGTTTGGATGGTGATTGATAGATGCTACTAATGATAGTTGCTGATGACTATCATGACCTCTTGTTTAAGATATTTCGTCTCTATGTCATGTATATATTTTATTATCAATGTCATGTAATGACCTATTTTGTTTCCCCACTATGCCTGGGTTGGATGATATAAGGTTATTTTTTTTGGTGTATCCCCACTTGGTTGGGTGAATGAGGCAATCTTGGTATATCGCCACTTGGTTGGGAGATGGATATATGTATGAATCTTTGGTGGTAGGAGGGTCATTTATGATATATAGAGTCATGTTCTTCTTGTAAAACATCTTTTTATAGACCTTGCCTTTACTCAGGGGGAGAATGAACAATACACTTCAACATCTTCAAAAAATTTGACACATACTTCGGGGGAGCATAACCCTTTTCCCTTAATGACAAAGGGCGAGAATGACTTTGAGTGACTTGGGGTTGCCATTAAGTCCAAAGGGGGAGATTTTTGGCATTATGAGATAGGTTTGGCACTGTGACAAAGGTGTTGTCCTTGATGGCAAGTCACTCAGATGACAGATCATAATTTAGGCTCTCAGAATGAAGGAAAAGAGATATACGTAGGTTCACCTGGACCAAGCCGCGTATACACACAGGTTAGAAGCCTAGAAGGTGCATATGCATATACATGCACTTTCACGCAAGGAAAAGCACGTACATGTTGGAAAACTCGGTTTTGATCTGTGGTATTTGGCCCCTAGTATTTTGACCTATGGTATTGATCCAATGTATATTAAACGAAGTGTTGATCCCACGTACTTGGTTGAAGGTTTTGCTTCTAAGTGGTTTTGGACCATGGTCTTGAGTAAGGCCTAAGACTATAAAAGGAGGAAGAGAACATTAGGTAAGGGTACTCAAGTATTGAATATCTAATGGAGAGCAAGGTCTAGAATACTAGTGATTGGGTTATGGTGCACAGTTGGGTCTAAATCAAGGACGAACCTGAGCGTTAGAAGAAGGATAAGTTCTATTGATGGGTCAATATCTTAAGGCTTTATGAGAATTATCTTTGTGTGTTTTTTATCTTTTATATTTGGTGCATCGGTTGATCTGTAAAACTGATAATCTAGGTATAACTGATGTTTAAATAGTTGAAAAGGGTAAATTATCTTTGACAGATCTATACACACATTCATTATAGAAAAGGCGCATATACACGCTAGTGCGGTATTTCAAAACTGCGTATATGCAGGTTTGTCTTCATATATAAGCATATGCACACATGTTCTACATATTGAAGTAGTGTATGTCTCATGAAATATGTTTTAGCTACTTCTGTTTACTGTTGCATTGTTTTGGGTTCTGGTTCGGTTATGGTACTGTTATTCTATTCTGGTTACAACATTCAAAGAAGTGATTGTTGATTAAATTTTCGTTAGTGCAAGGGAGATTGATTGATGCAGATATATTTTGATGTTTGATTGATGCTATTAACGGATCCAATATAAAAATTTATGAAACGTGGTGCCTGGAAGAAAAGAGAAGGTTCTAGTCTTCTGTAGGTCAGCACCTACGTACTAGTACATCAGCTAGTGTAAGATCTAAGGGGGTTGTAGCTTCCTTCCAAGAGAATTTGGAGAACGAGAGAAGGTCGTTTCCTTCTATAGGTAGAATCCTGCGTACTCGTATAAGACTGCAATAGTACAGAAATATTGTAAAAAGAAGTTTCTTATTAAGAGAAGATAGAGACGGATTGCAGTAGGTGGTTTTCACCCACATTGGGTTTCCACCTTATAAATTGTGTTCTTTTGTGTGATTGCCTATACTATTTATAGCACTTGATTACTATTTTGTGGTTCTGATACATAGATTAAGATCAGCTAACTAAATTATAAGTCTATAAGATATACGCAGTTTTCTCTAAACGCAGTTGCGTATATATGCAGGTTGAATTAATAGAAGTAGCGTATATCAATCTGTTTATGGAAATGAAAATTTGTTAAATTTCTAATCCTAATTCACCCCCCCCTCTCAATATTATCTCCAGCAAGGTGCATATGTTCCCACTTGCCCTCCTCTTCTTAAGTTTTGCCTAATTACACTATGAGTACTTCCCCTCATATTTCTAAGCTCCCTCTAGAAAAGGGAGACCAAGTAAAATTACCATAAAATAGTATTTATGAGTACATTGAATATTTAGAAAGATTAAGAGAAGAAATAGAAAGCCATTTTAAACTAGAATTAACTACAATGCTTGACAGTAACCACAAATTTTATAAAATAAAATAATCACACTCGAGACTGAAATCCAAGGAATGAAAAGTAGAATCCAAGAAACAGAACATAGTAAACAAACAATGGTTAAAGAAATGACACCTTGAAAAATTATAGATTAAAAATATAAAAGAACAACTACGTAATAAATCAATGCTAAATAACACATAAAATAAACTAGATATTAAACCCATAAAAGAGGAAATTAATAAACTAATTGTATTTGACCATGAGCAGCACAAAAGAGCCTTACACCCTATAATTCTTGGTATAGAAGAAAAAAATAATGAAGACACATTAGAAATAGTTAATGAACAATTAAAAACAAAATCTCAAATTCAAACAAATCTCACAAAAGTGATAAGGCTAGGAAAAATGCATTATCATAAACATAGAGTAGTCCATGTTAAGGTCGATCGTAATGATAGTAAATTAGATATACTTAGGGGATCATGAAGCCTAAAAGGACCAAGAATCTTAATAAACTAAGATCTCATTCCAAAAGGCCAAGCTCAACTTAGGAAGGAAGTTTAAAAGGTCAAGGAGGCAAGGAAAGAAGGGAAATGGGAAATCATTAGAAATAAGAAAGATATATTAGATATGAATTCCTAAACACGAGTGCTAAATATGGACTAACATCACTCCATATCCTCTTCTGGAATTTTCGTGGCTTTCTATGGTGTAAAGGTCCTATGCTAAGTTGGATCCTGAGTGATATTGATCTTATTCTTTTAGTTGAGACTTGGGAACATGATGAATGTAGGATCCCTTACCTTAATGGATTCACTCTTTGGTAAAATTGGAATAATAAATCCTCCCGGATGGGTTTAGGTGGTATATTGTATTATATAAGGAACATTGTTTCCTCTCATATCTGACTTCATAAAATCGACCCCTTAAATTATTACATTTGGACTGAGATGTTTGATTCTACCACTAATAGGATCTTTCTTACATTTTCTATATAACTTCTATAACTCTACATCCTATAAGAAAAATAACTTGGACAAAAATTTCCCTTTTAGTACCTTCGAAAAATATATCTAAAACCTGAGGAATGAATGTAATCTCCTTTTTATTAAGGACTTTAATGCTAGAAATGCTACTAACCCAGCTATTATGTTAAGTAAAAACTCTAACCTCCACCCTTTGTCACTCAATGAAGATGGTAACTTAGACAATAGATTCAAGAGAAACTATGAATACATAATTGAGAACTTATTCAGCACCAACCTCCTCAAACTTTGTAGTTCCGAGGACCTAATCATGTGTAATTGTATTAACAAGTGGCATCTCTCTAGTTAGATGATGTGCTTTGATGGTGTGGGTAGCAGTGTCATGGATTATGCGATTTCTAATACCCATGTCCTCAATTGTATTACAAAATTTGATCTACTTAACGGGTATCATCCTGACTCTAACCACAAACTTTCTCTTAATCCCTCAATCTTGTTATCCAAACCATCCACATGTAGAATATCAATGAAAGAAAAAGACACATTTTCTTTGAGACAAATAATATCGACCTTTTCTTAAGGGACTTAGAAAGGGATTTAGGCTATGTAACTTGTAAAAATAACATTAATCAAATCTATTACCATTTTACTACTACGCTTTCCACTAGCATTAGCAAGTTCTCTAATGAGACTTCGTATAATAAAAATAATAGAACTTCCAATCCCTAGTATGACAAAGAATGTAAAATTTCCAAGAAAGTGATTAGAGACACTCTTAATGAAATCATTATGCTCAGGAATATAAGTATATACAAATCTCATCAAGAGGAAGAAGAGGTAATATATCAATAAGAGCCAAGAGAATCTTCTCAACCTTTCAAAAGTTCTGCGCTAAATGTTTTGGCAGAATGCGCTTATTCGTAAAATTAAAGATAATCATTCTATCAACATAGAAAGTTCGAACAACTATCTTAAGAAGTTGTGTGACTATCTAGACACCATGGGCACCATCTTAAACACTCCTATTAAGGAAGATATATTTTCTCTCAAAGAATCTGAGTCTAGGATTAATAAGCTTACTAATGTGAAAGCTAAAGATATTGAAGGATACTAAGTTGAGATCCTTAAAATGGGAAGATCTATTCTCATTCCTACTATCCATAAGCTTCTCAATTTGGTGATGAAGCATGGCTTCCATAAGATTTAGACGTAAAACTTTATTGTGCCTATCTTGAAAAAAGGGGACAACAATATTCCCTCTAAATACAAGACCATTATGATTAGCCACATCCTAGACAATCTATATGGGCTCATTTTCGAAAAGAACCTTGGCCTTTTGCTTGAAAACCTTGGTAAAACAACTAAAGGGAAAACTAGTTTTAAGAGACATCACTTAATTATCAACAACCTTATCACTCTGAAG
Organism: Pinus tabuliformis; assembly: GCA_031772625.1. NCBI lineage: Eukaryota > Viridiplantae > Streptophyta > Pinopsida > Pinales > Pinaceae > Pinus > Pinus tabuliformis. The sequence goes on from CM062813.1 coordinate 418,213,570, forward strand.
ATCATTGCAGAGGAATATTGCAGTAGTAAGGTTTATCTCTTCTATTGCTTTGTGGACTTTAGAAAAGTTTTTGACATTGTTCCTCAAGATAAGCTCTGAGTGGGACTTGAAGAGATCATGGTCCCCCCTAAACTAAGGATTTTTGTGATCCACCTCTACAAGACTACCATTGCCAAGACTAAGACCAAGAAAGGGTGGTCTAAAGATATTAAATGAAATATCATGGTTTAACAAAGGTTTCCCCTATCTTCTACCCTTTTTTCCATTTACAATGATAAGCTAGAGGAATGTCTCAACCCTGTAGGTTGCAAGGGCACCGCGCTTTCTAGTATAATCATTACTCTTATCCTTTATGCTTGTTAGGGTCCCACCCTAACCCCCTTATTTATGTAATGGGATCACGTCATAGTCAAGAGTCAATAAAGCCCATATTAATAATTGTAAGTGGTTAATCCGCAATTAATAACGGAACCACAGTTAGTTGCAAATGGGTCGTAGTATTAGATAGATGGTATTAATAAAACCCACGGTATTGGCCCGTGGTATTGCATGTATGAGTCATATATAAAGGATAGAGACTCCCTGCGAGGAGCATCGTGTCTTATTTTGTAGTCGAGCTTTGCTCTATTGGAGGTTGCCCCCTCGAAGAGGCAAGTGAACATTACTCTCTGAATAATAAAATCATTGCTATTCTGTGTTCCGAGTATCTTTTCTTCGCATATTCTGTATTTGGGTATCATTTTGTAGGTTAAGAGCATAACAAGTGGTATCAGAGCACTTTCCAGGGCCGGTGGGATCTCCATTTCTTAGCAATTTTTTGTTTTGGCTAGAGACGTGCTCCGGCGTCTTTAAACCACGAGATCTATCATTGAGTGCATAAACCTGCGGATTTGGGGAGGCATGCACGCAGGAAATACAAGAGGTGGTCACATCTGTTGGACTCCCTTGTAACCCCTGTGGGTACCCCTTCGAGTAGTAGCGCATTAGACAGAACCGCACACAGATTGTCTTCCACGTACCCTCTGGGTATATCGAAAGCCCCCTAGGTTCCCTTGAAACCTCGCCATAGATAAACCATTGGCCGTCCTGCACCACCCTCCCACATGGACGAAGGCTTGCAAGGTCGCTCGTAACGTGGAACGTGCATTAGCAGCCTAATACAGTCGCCCAAATTTCTCCGCTAAAGGTCGCCCCCCACAGGCTCACAACACGACTCAAGCGCTTAAGGTCCAAAAGGTGTCACCTGCAGAAATGGCTGAAAGAAGAAAGCAAGGCCTATGTTACTACTGTGATGAAAAATACTCCCCAGGTCATGAACGCAAGGAGCCCAAATTTTTTCAAATTGATGCCACTGACTACAGCTCAACAGAGGAAGATCCACCACTGGAGGAACATGAGCCGCTAGAAGAAGACAACCAAAAGGACAATGTCTCTGATGAACCAGTTATTTCGTTGCATGATTTGGCAGGGATTTCTTCCCCTCAAACTCTCAAAATCAGAGGTTTTATTAAACATCACCCAGTAGTAGTCTTGATTGATAGTGGAAATACACATAATTTCATCCATCAAAAAGTCGCAGAACCAGTGCATTATTTTGTACGAGCAGTTTCTAACTTCCAAGTTCAAATTGCGGATGGAGGCACAATGAAATGTGAAGGCCGCTGTGAAAATGTCAAACTTCAAATGGGGGATTATCAGTTGAAAACTCACATGTTTTCCATACACATGGGGGGTTGTGACATTGTCCTCAGTGTTGAATGGCTCCGCACTCTTGGGCCAATCACAATGGATTTCCAGGAGTTATATATGAGTTTTAAGTAGAAAAACTATGCACATACCCTCCGTGGACTCCAGGCAGGAGCCCCCTCTATCATCAGCTCGCATAGGATGGAAACATTGTTAAAAAAGGGCAATTGTGGAGTTGTAGCTCAATTTAATGCCATCCAGGTAGTCGAAACCAAGCCTCTGCCAATTCATCCTGAGATGCAACATATTTTAAATAACCATCCGCCAGTCTTTGACAAGCCTCATGAGGTTCCACCCTCACGAGGGAAACATGATCATAGCATCACCTTGGTTCCAGGGGCCCAACCCCCAAATGTGCACCCATACAGATATCCATTCACCCAAAAGAATGAAATAGAAAAAATCATCAAGGAACTTTTGGAAGCAGGTGTCATTCGTCCAAGCATTAGTCTCTATTCATCCCTAGTGGTCATGGTGCTCAAGAAAGATGGGGAGTGGCGGATGTGTCCCGACTTCAGGGCCCTCAATAAGTTGACAGTCAAAGATAAATTTCCCATCCCGGTGGTTGATGATTTGCTGGATGAACTCAATGGGGCTCAATTCTTCACTAAGCTGGATCTTCGCTCAGGATACCACTAAATTCGCATGAAGGAAGTCGACATCCCCAAGATTGCTTTCCGAACTCATGAAGGCCATTATGAATTCCTGGTCATGCCATTTGGTCTTTGTAATGCCCCCTCTACTTTTCAGAGCCTTATGAACCACATTCTCAAACCATATCTCAGGAAATTTTTCCTTGTCTTATTCGATGACATCCTCATCTATAGTTGCACTTGGGCCGCACATCTTCAGCATGTAGATCTACTCTTGCAACTACTTTGCAAGCATAAATTATTTGCCAAGATGTCCAAGTGTTCATTTGCCACGACAGAAGTAGAGTATTTGGGCCACATTATGGGGCGTGAAGGTGCCAAGGTGGACCCAAAAAGATCCAGGCAATGCAGGAATGGCCTCAACCTAAGACCTTGAAGAGCTTGAGAGGATTTTTGGGTCTCACAGGCTATTATCATAAATTTGTCCGCAACTATGGTCACGTAGCGAAGCCCCTCACCCAACTCCTAAAGAAAAATTCATTCTTCTAGAATGAGGAAGCACAACAGGCCTTCAAAGCTCTAAAAGGTGCCATGTGTTCCACTCCAATCTTAGCACTACTTGACTTCACCAAATCTTTTGTCATTGAATGTGATGCTTCGGGTACAGGTATTGGGGCGGTCTTAATGCAGGAAGGGCGACCGTTGGCCTTCACAAGCCAACAACTCAGTGGGAGGAATCTGGGCCAATCTACCTACGAGAAGGAAATGATGGCCATCTTACATGCAGTCGAGACCTGGCGACCTTACTTATTGGGGCGACGTTTCCAAATCCGCACAGATCATCACAGTCTTAAATATTTTTTGGAGCAATGCCTATCCTCCCCACAACAAAATAAATGGCTAGCCAAAATGCTGGGATATGATTATGACATCATTTACAAGAAAGGGAAAGAAAATAGTGTAGCAGATGCATTATCTCACCAATTTGAGGAGGAAAGTACTATGCTAGCAATTTCCCTCCCCATTCCAGAATGGATTGAAGAGGCTCGCAGGGAATGGTTTTCACACCCCGAGCTCTCCCAACTCATTTCTCAATTGGAGGTAGATCCAAATTCCACCAAGGGCTACTCGTGGCAGGCTGATATTCTTCGCTACAATGACAGAGTCATAATATCACCAACATCCACCCTCAAAAGTCGCATTTTGGCAGAATTGCACTCATCTCCCATTGCAGGACATTTGGGCTTTCAGAAGACGTATGCTCACACCAGAAGATGATTTTTTTGGACAGGCATGAAAAAGGACATCCTTACTTTCGTAGCAGAATGCGATGTTTGTCAACGCCACAAAGGGGAAACCGTCAACACACCAGGCACATTACAACCATTGCCCATTCTGGTATCAATTTGGACGGAGGTTTCTATGGATTTCATTACAGGTCTTCCAAAGTCAGGGAACAAGTCAGTCATCATGGTGGTTGTGGACCAAGTGTCGAATTATGCTCATTTCTGCGCCCTAGCCCACCCATTTACACCAACTTTGGTTGCTCATTCTTTCATGGATCATATCTTCAAATTGCATGGCATGCGCACTTCTATTGTGTCTGATCGCGACCTGATCTTCACCAGTAATTTTTGGCAGGAACTCTTCAGAATACAAGGCACTCAACTAAAACTCAGTTTTTCCTATCATCCGCAAAGAGATGGTCAAACCGAAGCCGTCAACAAATGTCTAGAAACCTACCTTAGGTGTTTCACTTCAGAAAAGCAACACCTTTGGGTACAGTGGCTACCTCTGGCTGAATGGTGGTATAACACCAACTATCATGCCACCACCAAAATGACTCCCTATGAAGCAGTATATAGTCAACTCCCGCCTTCACCTACTTCATATTTGAAGGGATGCTCAAAAGTACAAGCAATGGATTAACTCCTACAACACCGTGCAACCATGCTCGCCCATCTTCGAGAGAATCTTCATCAAGCTTAGAACTGCATGAAGCAACAGGTAGACCAGCATCGCTCAGAGCGCCAATTTCAAGAAGGGGATCAGGTCTTTTTACGACTCCATCCATATAAGCAAACATCACTCAAAGACAAGGGGTGTCAGAAACTCTCTCCCAAATTCTACGGACCATATCAAGTACTTTAGCGCATTGGAGAAGTGGCCTACAAGTTGGCCTTGCCACCTACTACAAAAATCCATCCAGTTTTCCATGTCTCATACCTCAAGAAAGTGATTGGGAACAATTGCATAATTCAGACCAGTCTACCTGAATTGGATGAAGAAGGGTCCATCTGGCTTCAACCCGAACAGGTCCGAGACACACGAGACAAGCAACTATGCGGCCGCATGATTAAGGAAGTCCTCGTCAAATGGAAAGACACCTCTCTGGAAGATGCAACTTGGGAACCAGCCACTATTCTTCAGCAGTTTCCGCAGCTTCAGCCTTGAGGACAAGGCTAGTCTTAAGGGGGAGGGCATGCTAGGGTCCCACCCTAACCCCCTTATTTATGTAATGGGATCACGTCATAGTCAAGAGTCAATAAATCCCATATTAATAATTGTAAGTGGTTAATCCGCAATTAATGACGGAACCACAGTTAGTTGCAAATGGGCCGTAGTATTAGATATATGGTATTAATAAAGCCCACGGTATTGGCCCGTGGTATTGCATGTATGAGTCATATATAAAGGATAGAGACTCCCTGCGAGGAGCATCGTGTCTTATTTTGTAGTCGAGCTCTGCTCTATTGGAGGTTGCCCCCTCGAAGAGGCAAGTGAACATTACTCTCTAAATAATAAAATCATTGCTATTCTATGTTCTGGGTATCTTTTCTTCGCATATTCTGTATTTGGGTATCATTTTGTAGGTTAAGAGCATAGCAATGCTCATTATATCGCTCTTCTTTCAAAAAACCATAATGACCTAGACAAGTAGCTTAAGTCTCTTCATGTCTACCACTCTAAGATGGGTATGACAAGCAATACCAACAAGACTAAAGTCATGATCATCAAATCCAAAAATATCACCCATGGCAGTTTCATCTATGATAACCATTACTTAGAGCAGGTTTCTCCTTATAAATATTTGGTTATTGACTTTCCTCATGAGCTCAACTAGAATTATAACATCGAGAAAAGGATTATTAGAGGCGGGAAATCTTATTATGAGCTTCAAAACAATTGTAAGACGATCGATCTTTGCATTTGGAGTGAGAAAGGTTCCTCTTTGAGAATCTCATCACACCTATCATCTTATACTAATGTGCAATTTTGGGTGCAGTATATCGAGAGAGTCGTGGAGAAATACTGAGATGACCCAAAATAAATTCATAATATACAACCTCAAGATCAAGGGAAATACCTATTATCCTATCTTATTAATTGAAGCTGGCATGTTCCCCATTGAAAGTACGACTATGTTTAGATATTTGATGTTTAAGAAGAAGCTTTACAACATGGACTCTAAGAGTCTCCCAAAAATTGCTTCCAAATTTACTCAAAACTCCCACCTTTTCCTTAAGTGTGGGTGTCATAAGGATGCCCAATATTGGCCTAACCATTGGGATATTAACGAGGAGATCGTCATGGGAAGCAAGGATAATGTCAAAGATACTATTATCTCCAATTTTAAATGCAAGTTGTGGGATGATAAGGAGATGGAGGGTAAAAGGAAGCTAAGATACTATAAGGAGGTGGTCAACCCCACCCTCGATAAACATAATTATCTCTCTATGTTGACTAGCACTATGAAAAATTTAACGCCGCTAGGATACAAACTAATTCTCATGAGCTTCACAGTGAAACTAGGTGGTGGGCTACTCCCAATATTCTATAGGATGATAAAATCTATCGGATTTGTGATACTAAGAAGGTGGAAGATGAAAAGCACTTCATTTTAGACTTTCTGCCTCTTACTCAAATCTGCTCTCAAGTCCTTAATATTTGCCACATTTCCAATCTTCTTGACTTCTTCAGCCAATCCAACTATAGCGATCTTGGAGCCCTTCCTTCCCTTCTTTTTGATCATAGAAACAATATTTTGAATGTTATGCAACCAACTCACAAAATAGAAGAGATAGATCAACGACTTCAAAATAAGTGCCTTAAAGAGGGTAACCTCCCTTACATTACACAAATGAACAATTCTTGGATGATTCAAATGAGAAGACCTCCTTTGTATATATAGTAGTCTAACGGGTCAAAATATAATGAGAGCCTAGATAAAAATAATATTGTAAGGGCACAACAATAACAATAGTGGGCTTGTATGGGGCACAATAATAACAATATGGGGACTACATGGGCACAACAATACAATAAGGGGGTTGAAATAATAACAAGAAGGGGTTACACTAGTAGTATATGGACATAACATTCCCCTGTCCTCCAAAAAATTGTTTTCCTCAATGCTTGAGTAATTCTGGATGCTTTTGTATAAAATTATCATCTTACCATGTGGAATCTTTAGATGGTAATTTCTTCTACTTGATGAGATACTCTGAAATTTATTGATTTTGTAGCTATTGGGTTCTCGTTTCCATGACTTCTTCATGTTCCAATATGATTTTTCCTTCCTCATCAATTTCCAACAATATTGTTTGAACTAGGAGCTTCTCAGCTATAACCTTCTTTAAGCATGGAACATGGAGAATTGGGTGCACTCAAGAAGATGAAAGAAGCTCCAATTTGTATGACATAGCACCAATATTTCTCAACACATTGTAGGGACCATAATACTTTGCTGATAATTTTTTATCCTTCTTAGCTAGCTTTAGGGACATTTGTTTGTATGGTTGTAGCCATAAAAATACCTAGTTACTTAGATCAAAACTTATTTCACGACGATGTTGATATGTCTATTGTTTCATTCAATTTGACGCCAAAGTGAGGTTATCCTTTAAGAGTTGGAGAACCTATTTTTGATGCTCAATGTGATATTCCATTGCTTGAACCTTATAGTGATTTTCCAAGACCTTTTGGAGATATATAGAAATAGATGATTTTATTATTTTGACCTCTAGTCAACATAATTGTGAAATTATGCCCCATTGTTATTTCTTTAGAATCTTTGTCATGCCATTAGAGCTGATTATATTTCGTCATTTCCGTGTGATACCCCTTAATCGAAATTCCTTTCCTTCACAAATTTTTTTTTCAAGAAAGATTCTTGAAAATTAATAGTTATCATACCCAAAGATTATAACCATTGGACTCCTAGCACTAGTACAAAATGGCTAATTAATTACTAAAAAACTAACTAAAATTTTCATATAAATAAACATTTTTCAATCGGTGACCAACAGTAGTTAATTTACAGTATCTTATAACGCAACCAACTTTCATTTGTTTTTAGCTTAGTCATTAATTGGTTGTATCAATTTTATCATCTAGTAGTATATTTAGTCATTGATTTAGTCATTAATTGCCACAATTAATGACCAATTATACACAAAATATATTACTATATGATCACCCGAGAAAATCAATTAATGACCAAAATGTTAGTCATGTTATAAGATACTATAAATTAGCTACTAATAGTCATATATATGCAAATTTTAGTCATCGTTTGAAACCAATTAATGACTAGAGAAATATGACTAAATTTTGGTCGTGTTATAAGATATTGTAAATTAGCTACTAATAGTCGAATATATGCAAAATTTAGTCATCATTTGTAATCACAAATTTATCATTTGTAGTAGTCACTATTTTTTTGGTAGTTTCATATTGATTATATAAGTGACTAGTGTAGTCGTTTATGTTCTTTTCATTTACTTTTATTAATAATCATTATAAATGACTAATTTAGTTGTATATTCATTTTATTTGTGTTTGAATCATTAATCAATATATCCTACTAATTATTAGTTTTAGATTGATTTTATGTGTTCATAACTAATCAACATAAGTTAATTAATATGATTTTGTGACTAAATTTAAAAAATGGCATACAATGTGCATGTTCATCTAATATAAAGACACAGTTGCATATGCTAATTACAATAATAAACAATATCAAGTGAAACTATAAATAATTTCAACGACATAAGTTATATTATATGAAATGTTAAAGAATTACAATATGAGTTTCAAACTTAATATTGGTTGGAATGCAATTTACACATGAAATGATGTTTCATCACTTCAAAATGTTATCATTGTGTTGACAAGGCATTGCAGGTGAATTCACCAACTCTGAAGTCTTGACCATTAGTCTTTATTTGTGTGTCTTCTGTGGGATGTTATCACCTGGATTAAACCTTAGGCTGAAAGAAGGTAATGCCGGGCTAACCACAAACCACGCTTAGCCAAGTAGCTAGCCCTACTAGGCCGGGAGAGGGCTCTCTCTGTAAGGATCTCAGCCAATATGACTGGATTAGGTAAAGGATATTATGCCAGGTATAGTAGCATGAAGTATTTATTGGGTTTTGAAGGGGCTTTTCTAGATCAGGAGGCACTGGACAGTTTAGGCCTAGGGAACTAGGTTAGAATTGAAGGGTGTTCAATGGGGCAACTCAAGGGCTTAATGGGGTGAGATGTTTTATACTGGTGAGAAGCTAAGAAGAGCATGTGAAAACCATGGATCCTTCCTAGATGACAAAAAACATGAAGTGGTGAATGGTTTCCCTAGGCAGAGGAGTGATGTAGTGAATTCATCCTATCAACTTGAAAATATTCAACTAGAAGCAATGAAATAATTAAGAAGCATAAAAAAAACATTAAAATATGATCACATAAGAAGAAATTGTACTAAAACTCCATACCACATGGATCCCATAGAAATAGCTGCAACTCTTATTAATCTCCTGCCAAACTGCTACAAATGGTGTACAATCAAGGTCTGAGCATCCAGCTGAGTCAAACCTTTTACAAGGAGAAATAAGAAGAAGATATAGACATGAATTCAACCTCCTCCCATCCTTAGGGGTCGAATCCCTAAGATGCGGAGCTAATATAACGAATACCGAACAAGAAACATGGACATAGGCATTTCAACATCTTGCCTCTAAAAGTGAAAAACTGATTCTTTTGAGCTGAAACTAACTTCTAAATAAATGAACCTACCCTATATTACTATTTATCTATCATAGTTACATTCCAAGTCATCATTTACAAAGGTAAATCTTCCTCCATGAGAGAGAATCCATGAACATAGTCAAAAACTAGAAAGATATGCATCCTGGGCAAAATCTGCCCTATGCAGTGCCAGTGGCACAACACGTAGTGCCACTTTCAAGTCCCTTTTAGAGACCTTCCCTCATCTCAGTAGCTCTAGTCTCTTTTCCCTTATCATTTTTCTTAACCTAAGCACTATTGGAAGGTGTTCCTTGTCCATGTTTGCTAAGTTTTGAAGTTGTATACCCCTGGAGAAGGTATGGAAGGAGTGAGTATGGGTGATTTAGGAGTGAGGGGATGGGAGATGACCTTATGGTCTAGAAAATGAATGAGGGAGTAGGAATGATAAAAATGAGAGGGATGCCTTGTTTTGCTTGAGCAATTTCCCTTTGGGAAGAGGGATAAAGGGATAGGGAAAGAGTTTAGAGTTGTAGTGTTAGGTGATAGGAGGAACAATGAGGGTTTAGGGTTTTAGGCATACTAGGGAAAATTAGGGTTTCATATTTACCATGGGAAATGATGCTTAAAGGTTTGATTTGCAAACCAAAACTGAAGTGAGGGAGCTCGACTTACTTGCAATGAAGGTAAGAGAGAAATTTTGAAGTTTCTTGAAGTTTTGAGGGATTTATGGCCCTTCTACTCAATTCATAAAACTAGTGCATAGACACGTAGAACCACCATAGAAGCGCAGCACCAGTGTAAAATTACACTACGAAATGTTGCCAGACGCACAAAGCTGGTCTCAATGCGTAGCGCCAAGCCCTCAACGCACAATGCCACTTCTAGATCAACTTTGACTATCTTCCCAATGTCCAAATTGAGCATGGGATAGCTCGTTGGGAATATTTTGAGTCTACTTTCCAGAATATCTTGAATTTTTCAATTTGGAGCTCATTTTTCCTATCAAATTCTCAATCTCGCAAGACTGGTCAAAATGTGCAGAATGAGGCTGCCAAAATGCAGATTGTTGTTTCAGTCAACTTTTGGAGGTCTTCCTCAACTCAAAATTGAACACATGATAGCTCATTGGAATGATCTCTGTGTCTAGTTATCATTTGACTCATCAAGAAAGTTATTTGATCATTCCAACTAGGAGAAATATTGATTTTTCCAAGGTCACTCGAGAAGTGCAACAACTCTCTTGTAGCAACTGTATTTTTGACATTTCTCTAAAACCATGACACTTGTGTAAAATGTGAAGGATTTTTTTCCTCTGCCTATTGTGGAAAAAAATTTCTCTCACTTTTTCCAAATTCTTCCATGTTTGGTCTAAAACATAGTTTGATGAAAACTCGACCCTATGTGTGGCCAATATTTGTCCCTTGGAATGACTTATTGAAAAATTATGGAGACATGATATGTATGAGTTGGAATGGCCTCATACTCACTGAAATGACCTCCCTTATCCCTGATATACTCAGATGTCTTTGATCTGATAGCCAAGCCTAGCTCAATGAGTGAGGAAATTAGGGTTTAGTGCTTGTGGAAAATGATGATTTGGGCACCCTTGGGAAAAAAACAACTCCCTTTGGCATGCACTTAACCCTTTGAAACATTACCCTTTCACTTGACTATTTCCCTCAAAAAAATGATATTTTGATGGTCTGGCATCTTTGGAACACCGAGTTAATAGCTTGGTATGGTGAAATTATTACATTTTAAAGACATAAAATTACATAATGAAATAAAAATTTCTCTTTACAAATCGTCTTCACATGGTGAAGGGATGTTATTTGATCACCCTTTACTTACTGGTCTTATGCAATGGAATAGAACTTTGGCAACCCTAATGACCTAATGAAACCTTGAAAAACCCTCAAGACCTAATGAGACATTGAAGGACTTAATGTCAAGATAACATAATGACCTCATGACTGATACAAATGGCATGATAAAAATAACTTTACGGATGATGTATAGTCAACAAGATATGAAACTATGTCAGCAAGTAATCACATTTAGGGAAGAATGATGGTTTTGGACTAAGACTACCATTAGTGACTAATTTTTTTGCATGACCTAGTGGAATGATAAAAAATTCTAAATCAGACCCTTAAAATGATATGAAAAGAGGATTTTTGATCACTGATGGCAGGATGCAAATACTAACACTAGCATTGGCCTTATTGGGGATGGTAGCTCCTTGGAGGTGTCAAGAACATCGTAGACTAAGTTCCTAACCATGTGGGCCAATACGGTCAAAAACTTAAATTGAAATGCATGACTGAAAACTGATGACTTGATGACACCAACTGACTTTTACTCAGCTAAAAACTAACTAAATACTAAAGCAAAACTAACAATCTCGAAAAAAAAATGCCCAAAATGGAGCTTATTCAATAAAACATGCTCTAACTGTTACATTCATCACGAGCTCGAGTGAAACGAAATAACAAATGCAACCAAGTAAGCAATCTGGCTTCTATTTGAATTCTCTGCAAGTGCTTGTTTATGATCAAGAAGAGAGAACTACTAAAATGCAACTCCCATGAAATCTTGTAAACAGATCCAAATTTTCCCAAATTGAATAATATGGATTCTCTATCTAACTCCAAAAATACTGCATGAGGATCTTGAAATTCATGTGCACTGGGACTTAGCTCATCCGATGGATTACTTTGCTTTTACTCATACCATGAATGCAAACTTTCATTTGTGTTTTGTGACGAGACTCTTGCTGAAAATGACAAAGAAACTAGTTGCCAACTGAAGTTTGTATCAATACTTTTTCAAGCTCAAAATTAGCTAATGGAGATGGACTTTAACTGTAGATATCATACAACACATCAACTATTGGATCGTGAAAAACTTGAAAATACTATTGCAACCCATTTTCTATTGGTTCCAATTAGATTTCATGATTTTCTACAGGCTTCTCATTTGAAGATATACTATGTAAAATTCCCTCTAAAAAATGAAATGATTCAAAACATAATGGTACAGAATCATCTTGCATCATTTGAGCATATGTTCCAGCTTCCGAGTCTTCATCTGAAACCTAACATTGAATGGCATTCGGGGGATGCAAAGCTAGATATGAGAAGTCTTGAACAAGGATTTCATTTCCCTCTAGATGGTTCAGATAAAAAATTATCGACAATTGATTTACGATTGCACAAAAGTTGTCTCTGATGAACTGAAATGAAGTAAAACAAAGGGGAAAGATCCTTCACTTGCTTCAAAATTTTCTGCACTTTCCTCCTCACTTCCATAGCTGATATGCATTGATTGATCACTGTATTCGAGTTTCCAAAAGTGAACTTTTTCCTTCCACAAACCAGCTACTAATTTGTCTATAAGACTAGCTTCTCTTTGTATAACATAATTATCATCATACTGATCATAATTAGGAAAATCATCAGTACAAAACACATCATCAAGCATACATGTCAGATCAATAGATCTGTCTTCTCCAAGGTTATCTATAAAAAAATCATTACTAGATCTATGACACCTGGGATAAGAAAGAATTTTTTTTGGATTAGCCACTTGTTCTTCTTCAATCAATGAGCCATGGTCTTGAAAATCATACTCATTCCTTGTGGTGATATTTTACATCATCTCTTCCACCACACTTACCAAAATGTCAAACTTTACCTCTAAAGATGTCGATTCCTCCCGATCTATGTTCTTCATCTCTTCTTCCTTCAACTTTTCCCTTCTGTTCAACAAATTAGCCTCTACATCTGTTGCACTATTTTGCATCTCTTCAAGTGTTGCAAGGTTCCTTTCTCTCAGCTAAAACTCCATTTCCGAATCAAAGGCATCCAGGTAGGGCAAGAGAGAAGATCCACGGGGAGGCCTTATATTAGCAGGCATTGAAAAATAGACTTGGTTAAACCTAGTAGAAAAATGTTGTATTGTCTCCCCTAGTAGTCTTTTCAACTGGTTATACTCTTTAGAATCATGAAGGGGTTTTGTTTAACCACCCACTTGTTGAGGAAAACTTCAACAAACTACTCGAAATCTGAGATGATCGCGTCAGGCAGGGTTTTGAACCAACTCTTGACTTTCCCTTGCAAATAAAGAGCAAAAAGCCTAATACTGACATCATCTTCATCAAATTCAAAAAGGTCAAGAAAAGACTCAAAATTCAGTACATGTCTCTCAGCAATGATGTTGTCACAGTCACCATCAAATCTTGGTAGATATAGGTAATGGTTTTTAGAGAAAGCATGGGATATAGGAGGTAAAATCAAAGGCTTGTATCTATCTAAGATTTTACAAGGTATAGGAGTATATACAAAAGCTGTAGAATTATTTTTGACCTCTTGAGGCTCATTAGTTTGATGATGGTCATCATAAGATTCAGAAGAAGGGTCTTGATCAAGATCAAAGGCATGTGAATATTTTGTATTCACAATCTTCAAAGGGAAGGAATCACATGTAGGTCTAGGATATTTTATTAGATACAATATACTTTGTAAATCCTTCTTGACATTCTTGGTAAAAGGGAAGAAATAATTTATAACAAAGAAAATAATGTCTTCGATGAAATTCCAACATGAATACGTGATCTTTCCTTATTGTCCTTACATTTTTTTGTTGGTTGGGTTCATCCTCTAGTAGAGTCCTTGGATCTGATCTTGAAACTGATTTAGAGTCTCCAGGTGAATGATTTCAACCTTCTGGTGTCTGATCGTTGTCCACCATCAACAATTAGATCTAAAATTGATACATTTTGTTGAGGAACATAAAGCTATGCTCCCAAGTATGGTCGCCACTATGTTATCACATGGATTGAACCTTATGTTGAAGGAAGGCAATGCCAGGGTAACCACAAACCTTGCTTAGCCAAGTAGCTAGCCCTACTAGGCCTAGATATGGCTCTCTCCATAAGGATCTCAACCAAGATGACTAGATAAGGTAAAGGATATTAGGCTAGGTATAGTAGCACGAAGTATTTATTGGATTTTGAAGGGGTTTTGTAGGATCACGAGGAACTTGAGAGTTTAGGTCTAGGAAACTAGGTCAAAATTGTTGGGTGTTCAATGGGGCAAGGTAGGCATAGGATTTAGCACTCAAGGGCTTAATGAGGTGAGATGCTTTAGACTGGTGAGAAGCTAATAAGATCATGTGAAAACCATGGATCCTTCCTAGATGGTAGAAAACATGAAATGGTGAATGGTTTCCCTGGGCAGAGCACCGACGTAGTGAATTCATCCTATCAACTTGAAAACATTCAACTAGAAGCAATGAAATGCTTAAGAAGCATACAAAACACATTAACATATGATCACATCAGAATAAAATGTACTAAAACTCCATACCACATGGATCCCATAAAAATAGCTGCAATTCTTATTAATCTCCTACAAAACTGCTACGAATGGTGTACAATCAAGGTCTGAACATCCAGCTGAGTCCAACCTTTTACAATGAGAAAGAAGAAGAAGATATAGACATGAATTCAACCTCCTCCCATCCTCAGGGTTTGAATCCCTACGATGACGATCTAATCTAACTAATACTGAACAAGAAACAGGGATATAGGAATTTCAACAACTTCCCTCTAAAAGTGAGAAACTGATTCATTTGAGCTCAAATTGACTTCTAAAGTAATGAGCCTACCATATATCACTATTTATTAATCATAGTTACATTCCAAGTCATAATTTACAAAGGTAAATCATCGACCATGAGAGGGAATCCATGAACATAGTCAAAAACTAGAAAAATAGGCATCCTGAGCAAAATCTGCCCTACGTGTAGCGCCACTGGCCCAATGCACAGTGCCACTTTCAGGTCCCTTTTGGAGGCCTTCGCGGCATCCAAATTAAGCCTACGATAGCTCATTGAAAAATCTTGCATGTCTACTTTCCAAAACATCTTGAATTTTTCAATTTGCATCTCATTGGACACCTCAAAACTTGATTCTCTGAAGATTGCTTATGTGTGTCCAAAAAGTGGTAGAAAGGTCATTTTTAGGGTGTTTGTTTACCTTTTGGCGGACCATTTCTGCCCCAAAAACTTTGAAAATTTATAGGGTGCATATCCTCATCGCTCTAAATCCAAAAATGAAAACCATTTCTTCATTGGGTTCCCCTAGGAAAAGCACAGCGCCGATGGCACTGCACGTCTAGGCAATTTTCCTGTGTATAAAATTTCAAAATTTTGGAATGAAAAAATTTCCTCCAAAGTTGCCCAAAATTGATGAGAAACACCCTCATCAAGTGTCCTAATGAGCCAAGGATTCTTTAGCAAGCATCCTAATCCTATCCTCCTCCTTTCTCCTTTCAAGGCCTGCCTTAGCCTAGTTTTCATTTTCTTGACACTCATATTGCAAATCTTGTTTCGTGTCCTGTAATAATAGGCCATGTTATCAGCTACAAAAAATCTCCTTGTGTCCTTATAATATGTCATGTAGGTACCATGATCCTCAATAGCTATAGTCTCTTTGGTCTTCTCATCTGTCTTCACCTAAGCACTACTCGAAGGTCTTCCTTGTCAATGTTTGCTAAGTTTTGAAGTTCTGTACCCCTAGAGAAGGTATGGAAGGAGTGAGTATGGGTGATTTAGGAGTGAGGGGATGGGAAATGACCTTATGGGTTGGAAAATGAATGAGGGAGTAGGAATGATAAAAATGAGAGGCAGGGCTTGTTTTGTTTGAGAAATTTTACTTTGGGAAGAGGGATAAAGGGATAGGAAAATAGGGATAGGGAAAGAGTTTTGAGTTATAGTGATAGGTGATAGGAGGAACAATGAGGGTTTGGGGTTTCATATTTGCCATGGGAATTGATCCTTAAAATTTTGATTTTCAAACCAAAACTGAAGTGAGGGAGGTCAACTTACTTGCAATGAAGGTAAAAGAGGGAAATTTTGAAGTTCCTTGAAGTCTTGAGGGAATTATGGCCCTTCTTCTCAATGCATAGCACCGATGCATAGACACGTAGCACCACCCTAGAAGTGCGATGCTAGTGTAAAATTACATTGTGAAGTTTTACCAGACGCGTAGCGCTGTTCTTAACGTGCGGCACCAAGCCTTCAAAATGTGATCTGGATTTAAGCAAGAATGCAAAAAATTACAGAGATAACCATAAAAATAGAGATGCAATGGAAATAATACTTCATTTCATTAATGTAAAATACTGAAATATGCTTGCAAACAGAACTGGAAATAAACCAGCTAGGGCAATGGTAGCTTATCTCTTAGAAGAGATGTGGTGGCTACATGTCTCTGAACTGTGTTACAATGAGGCTCGAAGGCCTATTTATTATTGAAACAATAGAAAACCCTTAAAATCCCAAAACCTAACCCTAGAATATGAAATGCCAAATTGTGGGCCCTGTTTGGGTAAATTGCTACATCAATTTCCTAGGGTTGTAACTTTGGCATACTATGTCTATTTGATGCATACAGTATCTCCTTAGAAAGTCTATCCGAGCTCTACCACTTTGGGAAGGGAAACATCAATCCATGGATCCATTTTTCCTCCAGATTTCCCAAAAAATGTTGTTTAGGGACCTAAAACAACTCTGGTAGTTCAGGACCCAAAAAATTGCTAAAATTAGTAAATTGTGCTACAATTATGGAAACTAAAAAACTGAAAGAGATAGTCATGGGGGTCTAAATGGGATAGGTGGGTGGCCTCCAACATCCACCTAGATCATTCCTCCCCCCTTAGGAAGCAATGATCCCCATTGCGTTGAGTTCCTCCATCTGCTAAAATTAGTCCCTGGTGAATTGTTCTGCAATCTCAGATGTGTCCAATAATGGTGGGAAGCATGGTCGAGGGTGGTACTCATTGAACACATGGTGCAGGTGAAGGAATGGAGGAATGTTATGCTCCAAAGCATTGTTTCCCGTAGCCTTAGTACTGGTGTAAGGATCATGTCGGAGTGGTCAGAACTTCTGATGGGCTCTTGTAAGGCATTCTTTCTGCAGATGCAACCATACTTTGTTTCCCACCTGAAGCTTGTGTGGTACCCCTGTGGGTGAGGAGAAGCTATTCCCATGTTCTGTCATGACCGTATCTCTTTGTTGTTGCTACTGCTGTGTGACAAAACCCTTTGCGGGGGTCATCGATGTGGTGACAATATTCCCCTTACTTTGGGAGCAAACGAGACAAAAAATGAATTTCCTAGTCTAGAAGATGAGCTTGCTACCTTTCTTAGCAGTGATCAAAGAGGTGGCAGTAGGTAGGGCTACCTATGATATCCTGTATAATGAATTATCCAAAGAAATAATGACAGCACAAGGCCTTGACTCATACACAACATGTCGCCTCCACAAGTATGGCTGGCGTAATAATACATCACAAACATCTAGAGGTGTAACATCACACAATACCTCATCTATGAATGGCTTGATGCTGTATGGAAGTCGGCACTTTTAGTAGACTTTGAGATCTCGTCCTTCACGAAGCCACCCAATAATGTACACTTGCTGTTGTGGTGTATTCGGGAGGCCCAACCGCTTCATGGCCTCTGCTAAAATGAGGTTCTTTTGGCTGCCACTGTCGACAATGAATTGTAGCAGTGAACTCTTCACTCAGATCTGTGAGTGGAAAAGACATTCCCCCTCCTCTAGATCTTCAGGCTCATTTTTCTGGATCTTCGCGGTGGCAACAGTGGCACTGGGATCCGCATTAATGATATGCTTCCCTTTGCCATTCCCCTTGTCGGGTTTTGGCTCAGGGTGGGAACATGCATCTGATTTGGAAGCCTTCAACTCGGCCACCAACGACTGCTTGGTCCGACATTCACTTAAGTTGTGACTGGGGCTCTTGTGGAACTCACACCACTTTCCTGTGTCGTTTTTTGACTTCGTGGTGTTGTTCTTTTCTTGTGGCTTCGATGGGTTGTCTTGGGTCACCCCACCTTAGCTTTTTCCTTTGGTCTTCAGATTCGCAGATCCAAAGTCTTGCTTCTTCTGTTTGAAATTTTGCTTGATTTTGACAATGTATCGGTATGCCATGCCAAGCGAAAAGTCGTTCAAGAAGTCCATCTCCTCTTGGATGTATCTGTGTAGACAGCCACGATATTTGAGTACCAAATGCATATCAGAATCTTTGATACCAAACTATGTGCAAAGGGTATGAAAAAAGTTGGTTAACTCTAGCACATCTTGGTCCCTTCCCTGTCACAGCATGGCCCATTTGATGTATTTGTCCTCATAGCTTTTGACAGGGTAGTCCAGCTCATTGACGGCTTCCTCGAATGAATCCCAAGTGGGTGCGGCTGAAAATAGTGAGCATATACTTTCATTCTTCTGCTCGCAGTGGATTTTCCACCAGTCCTTGATGTGGGGGATTGCTTTGAGAAGAGCGAAAACAATCTTTTCTCGACTCGAAAATTCATGAATAGAAAAATACCTATCTAGCAGATTTAACCATTTATCTATGGAATTTGTGTCTATTTGACCCTCGAAGATGGGGATTTCAAAATTAACTTGTACCTTAAATGGTGTGGTGTTTCTAGAGTAGCTGTTGGAAGCTGATGCATCGCCTCTAGGTAGCCAGTGAAGGATCTGTGCAAAGATGTCCATCATCGTGTTCCTTTTTCACTCGAGGGCTTCTTCGAGCAAGATTTTGATAAGGTCTCGTGCCCCCTCTTCTTTCTTATCATCTATCATGGGATGCCATCAGGATTTTTGAGGCTGGTCTTGAAAGGGCTCGACTAGTTCAAGCCCTAACTCCTTATATCCCAACCTCATTGGAGACATGTAAAGAAAAACAGAGAAAAAACAAACTTCTCTGATACCACTTATCCATATTTAAATAGGAAGACAACAAATTATAGAGATAACTGTAAACACGGAGATGCAGCGGAAATAATACTTCATTTCATTAATGTAAAATACTGAAATATGCTTGCAGACGGAATTGGAAATAAACCAGCTAGGGAAATGGTACCTTATCTCTGAGAAGAGATGTGGCGGCTACATGCCTCTGAACTATGTTACAATGAGGCTAGAAGGCCTATTTATTGTTGAGAAACAATAGAAAACCCTTAACATCCCAAAAACTAACCCTAGAAGATGAAACACCAAATTGTGTGCCCCGTTTGGGTAAACTGGTAAATCAATTTCCCAGGGTCGTAACTTTGGCATACGATCTCTGTTTGACATTTAAAATAGCTCGTTAGAAATATCTATCCGAGAACTACCACATCGGGAAGGACAACATTCATCCATGGACCCATGTTGCCGCCAGATTTCCTAAAAAATGTCATTTAGGGCCTCAAAATGTTTGCGGAAGTTCAGGACCCAAAAAAATTCTAAAAATAGTAAATTGTGCTACATTTAGGGAAACTGAAAAACTGAAAGAGACAGTTGTGGGGGTCCAAATGGATAGGTCAGTGGCCATCAACATCCACCTGGATCAACATGCAATGCCACTTCCATCTCACTTTTGACTATTTTCCCGATTTCCAAATTGAGCATGGGATAGCTCGTTGAAAATGTTGTTGAGCCTATTTTTCAGAACATCTTGAATTTTTCAATTTGGAGCTCATTTTCCCTATCGAAAGCTTAATCTCCCAAGACTTGTAAAAATGTGCAGAATGAGGCTACCAAAATGCAGAGTGTTTTTTCAATAAACGTTTGGAGGTCTTCCTCAACAGAAATTGAGCTCATGATAGCTCATTGAAAAGCTCTCCATGTCTATTTATCATTTGACTCATCAGGCATGTCATTTTCTCACACAAGCTAGGAGTAATCTTGATTTTCCCGAGGTCACTCCAGAAGTGCAGCAACTCTCTTGTAGCAACTGTATTTGAGACATTAAAATAAAACCATGACACCTGTGTAAAAAGTGAAGGAGGTTTCTCTTCGTTGGCCTATTGTGGAGAAAAACCTCCTTCACCTGTTCTAAATTATTCTCTATTTGGTCTAAAACATAGTTTGAAGAAAAATTGGCCCTATGTGTGGCAAATTATTTGTTCCTTGGAATGACTTAATGAAAAATGATGGGGACATGATGTGTATGAGTTGGAATGGTCTCATACTCGCTAAAATGACCTCCATTATGCATCATATACTCATATGTCTCTAATTTCATAGCCAACCCTAGCTCAATGAGGGAGGAA
Source organism: Pinus tabuliformis (assembly GCA_031772625.1). Classification (NCBI taxonomy): domain Eukaryota; kingdom Viridiplantae; phylum Streptophyta; class Pinopsida; order Pinales; family Pinaceae; genus Pinus; species Pinus tabuliformis. The sequence continues at coordinate 418,234,062 of CM062813.1, forward strand.
ATTAGGGTTTAGTGCTTGTAACACATATTTCATTAAAAATGGAATTTTTTTATTACAAGGACATTACTAGAATTGAGTTCTTTGGTTATTTTGAAATTCTAGATCCATTATTTGATTCCCAATTTAATGAAATACATGTTTTGTCGAAAATGATGATTTGGACACCCTTGGGAAAAAGCAAATCCCTTTGGCATACACTTAACCCTTTGAAACTTTACCATTTCACTTGACTATTTCCTTTTAAATATTGATCTTTTGATGGTTTGGCATCTTTGGAACACTGAGTTAACAACTTGGGATGGTGACATTATTACATTTGAATGACATAAAATTACATAATTAAATAAGCTTGCTCTTTACAAATCATCTTCACATGGTGAGAGGATGCTATTTGATCACCCTTTACTTGCTGGTCTTGTGCAATGGAATAGAAACTTGGCAACCCTAATGACCTAATGAAACCTTGAAAAAACCTAAAGACCTCTAAGGCATTGAAGGACTGAATGTCAAGATGACATAATGACCTCATGAGTGATACAAATGGCATGCTAAAAATAACTTTATGGATCAAGTATAGTCAACAAGATATGAAACTATGCCAGCAAGTAATCACATTTAGGGAAGAGTGATGTTTTTTGACTAGGACTACCATAAGTGAATATTTTTTTTGCATGACCTAGTGGAATGACAAAAAATTTCTGAATCAGACCCTTAAAATGATATGAAAAGAGGATTTTTGATCACTGATGGCAGGATGAAAATACTGACACTAACATGGGATATTGACTGTAAGGGTATCACTAGACCAACTCTCTTGTCTCTCTCTTTTTGCATTTTTCGCTCCACTCTTATTTCTCTCGGCCTCTTTCCTCAATTCCTACTTCTTACCATCAATACCGTCTTCTTTTCTGAAAATAAAAGAATATACAATGTAGACTGTAAGACATGAAATACAATGAACACTATAATATAAACTAAGGTATACTATAAATAGTTTATACAACATATACCTCAACGTTAGCAATGTCAATGCCATTTTTCCCCATACAAGCAAGAAACTCGAACAAGTTTTCTTCAATTCGACAATAGCGGCCACTAATGTGGCTAGATGACCTGTATAAACAAAGGAAATAAAATGTCACCATATAAGATAACACCTTAGTAACTTAGTATTCAATCCTCAAAGAAATCTTAGGCACAATCATGCCAACTAAGTTACATGCTAAAAATCTAAAGTTGTAAATAACTTGTGAAAAAACATAATCTGATGTGTAATGTTTAATTCTTGTCAACTTATTCACAACAACATTTCATTTTGTAATGCATGAACTTGGTCAAGTATATAAACAACATGTGCTCAAATAACAACATGAAAGTAAAAAAAAAATTATCGTCGTGAATTTTTTTAACCCAAAATAGCTATAGGGATTCCAATCAATATTATGTAATACTAATTTCATCTTCAAGCTTTGGTTGTTGTGAAATGGACATGATACAAAGTATTTTCGATTTCGTAGCTAAAAAACATCAAAATCAAAAGAAACGTTCAAAATACAATCAAACAATAAAGAGAGGATATCATGGAATGGAGATTTCAATTATAAAAAATTTGTTTACCTTTCCACTGATGTCTTGCCTAACATTCCTAAAACATTCAATTGCCCAAAATAACCATGAGGTGAAAGAATCACAACATTAAAAACCATAGGAATTCCTACTATTTTGTCTCGCAAATCCTTCATAGTTGAATTTGGAGGTAGTTATTGCACAATCATCTATTTAAAACCAATAAGCAATCCTTTATTCATGAAATTGATATGATGGGAGAAATTTCAAAAATCATACATAAAAGATTGTGTAAAAGATTAGCAAATGAATTTCAAAAAAAAAAAGATTGCAAAGAAGCCACATCATAATATGGTCTTTTTAAGAATACAATACTCACTTTATCATCTTCCAACATAATTAGAAGGAGACTATCATTTGTGCCACATGGTGGGCTCTATAATTTATCCATATGTGGGTAGAAATATTTATGGGCAATGACAATAACACCCATAAATCCATTTGGATGCATTAGATTCTAGGTGAGGAAATCATCGCATGGTAGTAGTTTCATATTTACAAAAGAAACAACATGTTGAGCATTGACAAGCATATTAAAAACAAGAAAGAGTGCCTTATGAGCAATTGATATATAAATGAGCAGATATTGTTGTAAGTATAGTGTACACCACCCCTTCCATGACATTAGAGGCAATTCAATAACCTTTAACTACCTATTCACCTATAACAAGAGGAAAAACTTGAGGAATGACCCATCTTACAGAAATGGCCATTATAGAATCCCACACAATAGAATAAGTGGAAAGCATGGGGTTATGCTTTAAGCTTGACCATCACGAGTTAAAAGGACACACTAACAACAATAATAATACCTCTCATTGTCATGGCCACATTAAATTTTTCCATGGTTGACTCTACCTTCAATGTGAGAAAAGATGTTCACCTCATGGCACAAAAATTATGAACAATTTTTTTTTTACAAGCCAAATTCTAAAACACACTGCGCTACCATGCCTAAATTCATATGTTTACAAATGTGGTCAGATAGAAACAAAATTATCATCCATCAAGAAAACAATATGTCAAAAAAGTAGCAGCCAAAGTTTATGGATGTTGATGGAAACAATACAGGCTAATGGAATGAAGAGGAATAATATCCAGATACTAGAGCAGAAGGAAAAGAGTTGGATCAAAGATCTATTGCCAGGAGGGACAACAAATCCAAAATGTATCCTCTAGAAAACTAGATTAGTGGAGATGTGGCAAATTTGAATGGATGAGGATGAATCCCAAAAATAGTACATCTCAAAAAACCTTTCTCAACAGACTCAAAGGGTAATCCATTGGCCGGTGTGGGAGTGGGGATGTGCTTGACCCTGGGGGGTAATAGAAACAGTTGTGGGTGGGGTCTAGGGAGGCATTGAATAATTTATCAATTGATATTCATATGAGATTCTTCTCTTATTATGGCATACATGCCAAATTTATCTAGTCCAGTGGTTCTTAATCATGTAAGAATAATCTCAAGAATCAAACGATAGGAAAAAGATGGTTTGATTTTATTGATTTATACCATGTGCTAAGAGGACTAAACCAAAAGGTAGATCACTCAAAAAATGCAACATCTTTCCTACAAGCCATAAAACTAGTTACAAATGGAAGGAACATCACTCCTCATTGTCCCTATACCATGAGCTCTAATTATGATTTATTCAAAGTTTAATGTGCGAGATAGAAAATCGATATCATAGTTCATATTTCAAGACAAGAAGAGGCATGCAAGCTTGTGGCGAGGATGAGCATCAATATTCTTATATACAACAGGGTGTGCCCATTAAATACTGGAGAATATTGTTTCTAACATGTCAATTAGCCCCATAACAACAAATCTAAATGGAATTGACCGATTGAATTGGTTCTTTCTATTGTGATTTCTAAATATTTTGCAACTTGTCTTGCTTGATAGTATATGGAAGGACGTATGTTAGATCCTTATCCTTCCTTGTCTAGGGATTGGTTTCAAGCATCAAGAAAGTATATTCATAGGGAAATGAACACTCTATATTTTAATGGATGGAAGATAGATCATAAGAAATAAAGCAATTCATTATGATCCACTCCTCTAGCTTCATAATGACAAGCCAAATAATCTTACAAGAGTCTCAATGCTAGGTACACCAAGATGTTAGAAATAGTAAACATACCAATAAAATCAAAATTCTCAGCTATAGATAGATTGTGCAAGGACTTAGTGTTTCGTTCAACCATGAAGAAATATCTGCTATGGGATTGTTATGACAAAATATTACCACTGTCACATAAGTAACCAGTTCCTCTTTTTAGTGAAATATGAATCCAACACAAGGGAGGATTCCCTTGAAGCCTCAAGGAATCCTTAGGTGAGACAAAATCAAGGCTAGGGCCTTCCATAATAACTACTTATTGCTACAACCTAAACCTAACATTCAAGGTAAGAAATAAAATGGTTTGTGAAGGGATTTTTCATATTTTGGCATATAAACCTTCTAGGACCGTTTTGGGATGTTTATCAAGTTAGCATAAGTCAAAGAGTAAACCACAAACGCTACAAATGAAGAAGAAGTTATGGTTGTTGCAAAAATTGCAATTAAGATATTATATTTCAAAACACAAGTTATTCAATAAATTATCCCTTGAACTTGAATCCCAATGAAAACTAGTGTTGGAAAGAACAAATACACTATATTTTAATTGACATACAAATTTTGAAATTAAAAGGGCATATAAAAGCCCTAAAATGAAAAATGTTCATCCCTACGAAGGTTGTAAAATAAATAAGCAATATAGGGTATGATGAATGAGTCTACTTCCAACCATGATAACTGTATTAAACAATTCAGAGAATATTATGGGTCAGTTTTTGGATATGTTGTAAGTTATTTTTAGCTCAAAGCAAGTTAGCACAAATTACATGCATGGAGAGATAGATCTCTGACTTCTGTTTGAATATTGTGGTCTACCTTGTTCAGGATGAAATGTTATGGATAGTAGCATGGCTTCATGAAGCAATTGAAGACCAATACTACTTGAACTAGATGACTGAAAATGTAGGTCCACATAGTGGGAAAATGTAGGACATGAATGAATTTAGTTGGGATAATAAATATGTAGGGGTCTAGGTGCTTTCATCTAAATTCATAGTGCAATATCAATAAATAAACCAATTTTCTAATGGTTTTTTATCTAGTTATAAGTAGTAGTTTCCATCAACCTACACTGTAGGCTTCATTGTTTAGCAATAATGACTACCTAAATTTGGAGAAATTGTCATCAATTAATGAGGCATAAACATTGAAGTTCATTCCACCATTGCAGAGATATTGGAATAGCCAGTAATATTGGTACATCTTAATGGAACTAACAAAGTCATGGAATTTTTGAGATATTTCAATTACTTAACTACAAAGAGGAAAGGAATGTCCATCTTCTAAAATCCCAACCAATGAAAAAATCCTCATTTTGTAGAGTTTTTAGTGGTCAACAATGTGGGGTCGGTTTCAAACCTATGACTTTGTCATGGCCCACTCAAAGTTGGTTGAGATAGGAGCCCCAAGGGTATAAATGTTCAGATCACAAGGTTGAATATATTGTCAAATACTTGACATTATTTAATGAGAATTGGTAAAAAAAAAATTTATTTTTATTAGTTATAACCATGATAAAAATGGTAATACTCCTTTCATTTATTTCATTTCTAAAAAAAATCAAAATATACATTTGGAAATGGATTTTTTGAAGAACTTGTCAAGGGAAACATAAGATCTTGAGTCATGGCATTAATGTCTAGAATATTGCAAAACGTGCTCGACATGAAAATGGTTGAGATGGACCCTATAACATCAATGTTGGTATGCCTTAGGCATATGACATGCTAAGGGGATTTTGTGGGGATTGCCAGACGTATTGGGCATACATACAATGTGACAAGTCAAGACTAGGGATTGGATTCACACACCATGTAACAAACTAAAACAAGGGTTGTTGATGCAAATATCAAGTTGTGTATGAATATTAGTTTTAGGCCCATACATTGTGTGGTAGACCTATATAAGGATCATCAACACAAATTGTGTGGTAGGAAAAGGAATGACCATAATCGAGTAACCAACATGTTCTTAAACAAATGGCCAGAACAACTATGGACTAGGTGGATGAGTGCACTTTATACATGATGAAGCAATCGATATATGTAATGAGAAAAGGGAGAATATTAGGTGTATGAAGTTCCAAGGGGGTCATATCGAGGTTGATTAGATAAGTTATGCCTATAGTCTAGCTGTGTAGAGCACATGATGTTGGTGGATGGTAGAATGAATTATATGACAAACTAGGTGGTATTGCAATGAAGCAAGTGACACATATTTTGACATCAATTTGAAATGATATGCATGTGTCGACATGATGTGTGTAGGAGGATGCACCAGAAAACTCACTAAGTTGTGGACCACACAGAAGTTGGGTCAAATTGACTTCACATGTGGATGAGTATTGCAATGTGACATGATTGGCCTATGTTATATGGAACATTGCAACATTCAAACTTATGGAAAAATATCATATATATGTGTGAGATTTTTTGATATGTGAGACAAGTGATGGAAATAGTAGAGGAGACATGACTCTAGCAGGAATGGCGCATCATATTGATGACATAGAATGACAAGTAGATAGAGAAGTAGTCGACCATAGACTAAAGAGGATTGTTGATATCATCACGTGATAGATTTCATGGGTGAGTTGAATAAAATATTTTATTGTTAACATTGAAGCTTACCTACAAGACTTTTCAGTCTTAGACATAATCGAGATAGGATATGGCCAAGCTAATAGCCTTGCCATCTTGGAATGGCCTTGTCTAGTTGATAAAGTTAGTGAATCCATTAGATGTTGTCTATGTTAAGGAGAACACTTTGTAGAATAATATCCAAACATGGTGGCTTGATTGAATGATTTGGTTAATCCTACCAAGGTTGGGTCGAATGTTTTACAAAGTAAGAAGCAAGAACCACATTCACCACAAGCTTTGAGGATGGTTGGATGTTAAAATAGGCAACTAGGGAAAAAATCATGTGGGTCATATTATTCATGGATGATAATATGTTCATTAGATTCCTCTTATCAAGAGGTGTAGGATTGATATAAACATCATCGGATTCATATAAGTATTCATGGAGATATGAATTTATTTTTATTATGGAATTATTATCAAGCCGACCTACAACTCATGTAGGCTCAAAAGCCCAACAGTCACATCTATTCAAACACCAACATTGTGTATAAATATAGGAGGAATTTTCCTCATTTGGACTCACTCATCTCACCACATCTCTCTCTCTCTCTACTGTGTAGAAAAGAGTCTGTTCTCTACTGCGCAGAAAAGGGTCTCTCCCTCACACATGTGAAGCCGGAAGCTACTGAAACTGGAGTTGCAATTGCAGAAGTAAAGTTTGACCTAGGTGGACTAGAAGATCTACTCATCTAAACTACGTTGTAGGTTCATCTGAACATCCTCTGAAAGTCACAACTTTTGGTGGTGGAATCAAGTCAATCCGATAGATGGTTTGCAAGATATCGACTGCCCTTGTTTGAAGGAAGCTGCTGAAACTGAAGCTGCAAATACAGAAGTGAAGTTTGATCTACATGGACTAGAAGATCTCCTCATCTAAACTACGTTTTAGGTTCATATGAACCTTCTTTGAAAGCCGCAACTTTTGGTCGTGGAATCAAGCCAATCCAACGGTCGGTTTGTGAGATATCGTCTGCCCTAGTTTGATGATGAAGCCACTAATGATGATGTTGTTGATCTAGGGTTTGCTACTACTGATATAAATCAGATTTATTGTACTATTTCTCTCTGCTAAATTATTGAAGATAAAAGAAGATTTGATCAAAGGGTTTCCCCACACATTATGGGGTTTGTTCTTAACTAGCCGCCACATCTTGTGTCTATTGTCTTGGCTTGGTTTTTGTTGATCATTTAATGTTCTCTCTACACATTAATTTATGTACATGTGATTGTTAATCTGTGGAATATAATAAGAAAAAGAAGTAAACTATTATAATAATAGAACATACCATAAATTAACATGGTATCAGAGCTGAGGTGAAGACAAAGCCTGAGCAAGAGCAAAAGCAATCACTGAAGAGAAGATTGGCAAGGCTATCCTAAAAGAACGATGGGGTCCTCAACACTCTTTCTTGTCTAAGACAAGCCCTATGAGAAAGCTGACTATCATGGATGGAATATCTCTATCGATCTAACCCTTGAGGATCAAGGAGTATTGGATCATGTGAGAGGCAATATTATTGAACCTCTATCAAATGCATCCGCTGCTGCCTGGAACAAATGGAAAAATGGATAAGTCAAAACAAAGAAGATCATCTGGGAGTCTATCGACAAGCACTTGGTGGCCCACCTCTCTAAACTGGACACCTCCAAGGAAATATATCATAGACTGGTGATTTTATTTAAAGTTAATGATGCAAATCAAGTTTTGTTTCTTAGAAATAAGCTGAGGGAAATCAAGAAGGGTAAAGATGAGAGTATGCAAGCATACTTCTTAAGAATCACTGAGATCAAGAAGGATCTCCTATCTATTGGGGAGACTATTACTGATAGGGAAATGGCACTCACAACTCTTGTAGGATTACCATCTACATGGTATGTGTTCAGGACTACTCTATTGAACAATCATCTAATTCCTGGTTTTAAGGAATTAATGGCTAGATGTATTCAAGAAGAAACAAGGGTAGAAAAGCAAGAAATGACCATGCCTAAAGATCCTCCTGCTGCCTTTTCTTCTCATGCTAAGAAAATAAATAATTCTGAGACTAAATCAAAAGGAAAGGCTGGACCTAAGGATGGAATAAAAGGACGATGTTACATCTGCAATAAAGCAGGTCACTATTCAAGGGAGTACCCTGAAATAAAGGACTCACACTCGAACAATTATCAAAATCCCTTTGATGGCAATCAAAGGAATGACAAATTCAATAATAAAGGTAAGAGGAGAGTTGGGAATCGAGGAAGAGGATAACCATTCAAGAAGGCTGGAAATTCCAGGATTTATTAAATGAACCTAACCGTAAAAAGAACCTGGTATCCATCTTTGAAATGGAAGACAAATGCTACAAGGTAACCTTCAGCGATGGCAAGGTACGTATATGGAAAAATAATGTTAAATATGCTTTGACTCTTGGGTTTCAAGTTGATTCTTTATATCAGGTCAGTGGAAGTCCACTAGGTGTCATGTCTTGTGACACAACTCTTCAGTCCTAACTTTGGCATTAGAGGTTTTCCCACCTTCATTACAAAGCTCTACCCGTTGTAAGATAGATGGTAAAAGGGATGCCCGAATTAGAAAGAAGGTGTATGTCTGGGATGTGCTGAATGAAATCTCAAAAGGGGACCATTCCCCTCAAGTCAAAGAAAGACCTTCGATATATTACAACTAGTTCACTCAGAAATATCTGGTATGATGCCTGTGAACTCCTTGGGAGGATATTCATATTATCTTACTTTTACAGATGACTATTCTCGAAAGACCTGGATATACTTCTTGAAAAAGAAGGATGAAGTGTTCTCTTGGTTTCGACACTTCAAAGCCCTGATCAAGAATCAAAGGGAAAAGAAGATCAAGATCTTAAGAACTAATAATGGGACTGAATATGAATCTAACGAGTTCCATGATTTTTGTAAAGAGGCTGGCATCAAGAGGGAGACTACTACACCAAATACCCCTAAGCAGAATGGTGTGGTGGAAAGGAAGAACCGTACGATTGTGGAAGTTGTCTCTATGGGTAGATGATGTAACAATGTCGGATGTGGATGAAGCCATGGATCCTATTTATCCACCTGAGCTTTCCTCTTCTAGGAAGAGGCCTTCATGCCTTAGGGGGATACTTGATGATGCTGAAGGACATGTTACACCCCGTGGAACGTTTCGTGAAAGTAAGAAACCTAATAGGTATCAGGGATACGTGACCATCATGAGCACGATCATACAAAATGAGCCTTCATCATTCTCAGATGCCGTCAAACATCAAGTATGGAAGGATGCTATGACCGAAGAATATGAGTCTATTATGAAGAATGATGTCTGGGAAGTAGTCCCTATACCCTAGAACAAGATAGTTGTTACTTCCAAATGGCTTTACAAGATAAACCATGCAGCAGATGGAAGTACGGAAAAGTATAAGGCTTGTTTTGTTGCTCATGGTTTCTCCCAGAAGGAAGGTATAGATTATGATATTTACACCTTTTTCCAGATATACAACCATCCGCTTGATCATAGCCCTTGTGGCTTCACAAGGATGGAACCTACATCACATGGATGTCAAGACCGTGTTCTTGCATGGTTCAATCAAAGAAGAGGTATACTTAGAGCAACCTCAAGGATTTGAGATTTATGATTGAAAATCTCATGTATGCAGGTTGAAGAAGGCTCTCGATGGGTTGAGGTAAGCACCCTGAGCATGGTATGACAAGATCGATAGCTAATTGATGAAGCTGGAATTCTCTAGGAGTGAAGTTGATCCTAACCTTTACTTTAAGGTTGAAATTGACAAACCTCTCACACTAGTGTTGTACGTGGATGACCTCTTTATAACAGGTGCATACCCTCTCATTCACAAATGTAAGAGGGAGTTGGCTTCTGAATTTGAAATGAAGAACCAAGGAGATGAAGTGTGGCAAAAGCCAAGGGAAATTTTCCTATCTCAAGGAAAATATGTGGAGAAGATTATGAAAGGATTTGGTATGATGGACTACAAGCCTGTGACTACCTCAAGGATCTTAACTTTTAGAAGTTATATGGTAGTGATGTTGAACCAGATTTTGGAAATGCCTCTGAGTTTCAAAAACTCATTCATGTTGATGTTCTTGGTGAACCTTCGTCCAAACATATGTTTTAGAGTTAGCATTGTGAGCTCATATTTGGTTGAGGCTCACTATATTGGTGCCAAGAATATTCTGAGATGTCTTCAGGACACAATCTCTCATGGATTGAGATATGCTACTCGGAAATATGAAATTGCATGATTATTCGAATGCTGATTAGGCAAGTAGTGTGGAGGACCACTGGAGCACTTTTAGTGCTATTTCTCTTTCAATTATGCTTCGATATAATGGATGAGCAGGAAGAAGAAGTTGATTTCCATAATCATCACTGAGACCAGATACATATCTACGAGTATGATCTCATATGAAGCTGTCTGGTTGGGGAAGCTCTTCAGTGAGCTATTTGAACACATACCATTGTGATTCTCTGTAACAACGAGAGGTGGGATTTGATTATTGAGGAATCATGTATTCGTCGATTACTCCGGTAGATAGACATCATCTGGGATATGGTAAGTTGATGAGCAAGGAGGCTCCATCACTTTAAGATGATGTACAAGTCGATACACCTTGTCAAAGCCCTGAGGAAAGATCTAATCTGTGATTTTCCAAAACGACTTTGAGTCATCAAGAAACCCTTGTACAAGGGTCTTGCATGTTGCATAAATTGAGCTCTGGGAACTTTGAGGGCTTACGGTTCTTACTAGAGCAACATATGACCACAGGGTGACTCACCCTCCCCTGGTGGTGCACACAAGAATAAGGTGATTTGCTCTATTGTTGGACAAGATGATTCGCTCTCTTGTGGAACAAGATGATTCGCTCTCCTGTGTAGCAAGATGATTAGTTCTCCTATGAGGCCTGGATTTATGTGTTCTCCATGGTGACTGTAGCAGGATTGATGTGTTCTCCTGTGAGGCCTGGATTGATGTGCTCTCCATGGTGATTGTAGCAGGATTGATGTGTTCTCCTGTGCATACAGGATTCATTAGTTCTCCTATCGAGGAATCCTACCCATGCAGTCTAGGACTCATGGGAAGTACCTCTCATCTAATCAATGAGCAGGGAAATGGAGTTGGGGACCATAGTAGTACCGATGGATGCATCATTGTATCTACCATACTCCCTACGCTAGGATGACCTCCATTGATCTAGGATCAATGATACTGGTCTGGGACCAGTGGTAGGAGTGGTACATTCTATGACAGTGACTTCGGGTTGGTTGAGACTGGTCTAGGACTAGTGGTACTCACTCTAAGGTTGACCTTGAGTCAGTGGAGGATGATACTATTCTGGGACTAGTGATACATACTCTGAGACTGACTTTGAGTTAGTATGATACATCCTCCATCATTTCTTCTTCTTCATAATTCGGACAAAAGCAGAGCATAATAGATCGAAGCAGAGAAACACACAACGAATTAGAGCCGTACAGATTAGTACAAGGTAGAACAAGACAAAGAAAATCAGGAAAAATAGAGCAGAGTAGGTCAAGGGTCGGGCTGTATAGGTCAGTGCATTTGATGGATGAATAGTAGCGACCAACAAATAGATTACAGATGAAGTTCTCCCTAGTTGAGAGGGAGTGTTAAAATTGGAAACTAGGGAAAAACTTCATGTGGGTCATCTTATTCATGGCTGATAATATGTTCATTAGATTCCTCTCATCGAGAGGTGTAGGATTGATATAAATATCATCTAATTCCGATAAGTATTCATGGAGATATGAATTTATTTTTATTATGGAATTATTATCAAAGAGTTTAGACTTCTGTGATCCATACTTGATTGTTAGAGATTTCAGCAAAATCACATAGAGAATCATTTGTCGACGCGTTTCGAACCAACTAGTGTGGTTCATCGTCAAGACAAGTTGAGGAACAAATTTGAGCGATCCGTTAAATAGAGTATGCAGGTCCTTCAACGACTATATGAACAGGCAACGGTTAAAAAGTCCTTTAACGGTTATAGTATATAAATATATATATATATATATATATATATATATATATATATATATATATATATATATATATATATAGATTTATTATTTTTATTATTTTAGTTATTATTATTATTATTTATTTATTTAATTATTTATTTGTTTACACTAATATTATTGTATTATATTAACCTCAAGCTAATATTACTATATTAATTTTAAATTAACATTTTTGAATATTACTATCAATAACAGATTAGGGTAATTTATATTTTATTTTTATATTCTATTATTATTATTATTATTATTATTATTATTATTATTTATTTATTATTATTAATTATTATTCTTATTTTTTATATCAAATTATTAAATTGTTGTCATTAATAGTAATATTATTGTAATAACCTTTAATAATCTTATAAGATTAACTCCAAGCTAATATTATAATGTTAATTTCCAATTAATATTAATAATATTAGTCTCACGTAAAATTATTATTATTTTAATTTTTTATTTTTTATTTTAATTTTTTAATTTTAATTTTTTTATTTTTTTTTATTATTATTATTATTATTATTATTATTATTATTTAATATATGAGTGAAATGAATAAAATTGCAATAGTTAATTATTAATAAACCAGGCCTAGGGTGAGTAATTAAAAGGGTGATATTACTATTACTAAACCAATGATATCAAGAGAAAACAACGACCAGCTAAACAAACAGAGAGGGGTCACGCGAAGAAGAGGCTAAGGTAAAAGGGTTGGGATCCAACACTTACTATTCCTCCAGCTGTCATCCCTATTGAGATTCAAAGGTCTTTTCTCGATCTCAAGGGCTTCCCTCAATTTACGATGGTGAAATTGCGCCACTCTTGTGATAACTTGAGCCTCTTCGATACAGACTTAATGTTTAGTTTTCTCGGCATGCTCAGCAAGGGCTGAGGACTTGGCCCTACCATGCCTCAAGTCTGTTGCATGCTCATTGATCCTTTGATTAATTAAGCGACCAGTTTCACCAATGTATGGGGCCCCGCAGGAACAGGGAATGACAAAGACCCCTTTCATGTCTTTAGGGGTGACAGGATCTTTAACAGATCTCAGCGAGCTACGGATGGTGTTAAGAGGTCTAAAGTTCGAGGGGAAATTATGTTTCTTAATAATCCTGGCGGTCCTATTAGTGGTTCCTTGGATGTAGGGGAGGTGTACACCAAGGATCCGGACTTTAGGATCTTTTTGGACAGAGGGCTCCTTTCGGGCCTTGAGGAAGGCTTTTTGACCTAGGTGTCTACTGTAACCATTTTTAACAAAGACATCCAGGAGATGAGCCTTCTCCTTCGCTTTCTCCTTGAATTATTATCATTCGACCTAAAACTCATGTAGGCTCAGAAGCCCAAGAGTAGCATCTATTAAAACACCAACGTTGTGTATAAATATAGGACCTTTCCTCACTTGGACTCACTCATCTCATCACATCTCTCTCTCTCTCTGCTGCACAGAAAAGAGTCTCTTCTCTACTGCGCAAAAAAGGCTCTCTCCCTCACACATGTGAAGCTAGAAGCTGTTGAAAATGAAGTTGCAACTGTAGAAGTAAATTTTGACCTACTTGGACTAGAATATATCCTCGTCTGAACTACGCTATAGGTTCATCTGAACCTCCTCTAAAAGCCACAACTTTTGGTGGTGGAATCAAGTCAATCCGATGGACGGTTTGCAAGATATCGACTGCCCTAGTTTGAAGGAAGCTGCTGAAACTGAAGCTACAACTCCAGAAGTGAAGTTTGACCTACATGGACTATAATATATCTTCATTTGAACTACTCTCTAGGTTCATCTAAACCTCCTCTGAAAGCTGCAACTTTTGGTGATGGAATCAAGCCAATCCGACGGTCGGTTTGTGAGATATCGTTTGCCCTAGTTTGATGATGAAGCTGCTAATGCTGATGCTGCTGATCTAGGGTTTTCTACTACTGATATAAATCAGATTTATTGTACTATTTTTCTCTACTGAATTATTGAAGATAAAAGAAGCTTTGATCAAAGGGTTTCCCCACACATTGTGGGGTTTGTCCCTGGCTAGCCGCCACATCTTGTGTCTGTTGTCTTAGCTTGTTTTCTATCAATCTTTTAATGTTCTATATGCACTTTACTTTATGTACATGTGATTGCTAATGTGTGGAATATAATAAGAAAAAGAAGTAAACTTTTATAATAATAGAACATACCATAACTTAACATTGGATCATGCCAATAATTTTTTATGAGTGAAGCCAAGGGTGGATATGCAAAACACATTGAGAAGAACACATAGAATGACCAACAACAGGTTGCGGCAATAATAGAGTGATCCAACATGCTTACAAGGAAAGGTAAATTGATAAAGGGCTTCTATTACTCAAAAAATCATTATGTGAAGTACTATCGATAGTCAAGAAATATGGCATGATTTATGGAATCAATGGAGGAACAAGAAACACCAAGCAAGGAATCCAAGGTCTTGGATGAGGCGGTTTAATATTGGTGATTAGAGGATAGTGTGATTAGGAGAGAGGATGCTTAACTCTGCTGAAATGGAACTATTGCAAAAATAATATAGCCAAAGAAAACAAACAAATACGTTGTGTGTTTCCTTTGAAATCAAAACTTCTTTGCTAAAAACTACTCATGGGAAGAAAGGTTAGCGTGATTGGTTGAAAAAAATGAGATATGACCCATATTAAGTGAGAAGGAACCTGCAACTTCAAGGGAGATAGTTCTCATCCAACAATTCTCATAGGAAGTGTTGAAAGCATTGAAAACATTTGAGGGTGTTTTCCGTAAGGATGACACTAAATAACCTTGGAAAAATGAGGATGTGCCATGGGTTTGCTTCATAGATGAAATGACTTGAAATGGATTGTTAAAAATTTAGAACAATGGATTAGTATTTGCTGTCAGAAATGTAACTCTCATAGAGGTAGGTTGGTTTTGGTCAAATCCATTCTAGAAACTATCCTTATTTTTTAACCCTCTTTCCTCAATCCCAAGGAGTGGTAGAAAAAATATAAGAAATTGTTGTAACAATTTCCCCTAGAAAGGGTGCTTAAACTTTAAGAGGTATCATTGGGATGGATAGAAAAAGATAACAAAACCTAAGGCTAGAGGACATTGGGGATTGAAGTATATTTTACCTTTGGGTGTTCATTAATGGCCAAATCTATACATCTCTAAAATACTTCGGAAACGATTCTTGTGCAAAATTATAACACTCTTGGTTCAACTATTGACTCGATGCACTAGAAGCTAAAATTATTTTAGGGGGGTTCTAATCATTGGAAATATTTTTCAATAGTGTTCCCTCTTGTGAAGAAATTTCTACCCTAGAGGGTTGGGAATGGTTCCAAATTAGCTTGGGAAAAGATACTATTATGTTTTAGAGTCAATACATACTTTTGTTAGAGACCTTGATTTGTCAACTACATGAATACAATTATTTCATGTTAAATCAAATCAGCAAACTAAAGTCTACAAGTTGATAGTCACAAGGGAAACTCTTTGATAAATACTAGGCATGATTGGGGATTTTATTCCTACTTTGCATACATTTATATGTGAGTTATAAAGGGATCGGTTTATATTAATACAGGACTATGATTCTTTAATCTAGAGTTTGAATGAAGTTGGATGTGTTTTCACAATAGAATTAGGATATAAATAAGCTTTAAATTTAGAATTAAATGCTAAGTGGTGTTGATCTAATATTTAGAAGGCAATTGTACCAGCTAAAACAAAAATATTGATGTGGCATACTCTTATGGGTAAAATCCTTACTTGTAGTCAATTTCTTAAAGTGCAAATAAGGCATGGAATATGTCTCCTTTGTAGATCTAGAGAGGAAACGAGTAAGAACTTATCTCTGCATTGTTTTTAAGTCTTAGTAAAATCTCCGCTACAAAACATTTGTTTATTGGTTGTTTGTAGATAAAATACCTACTTCTATTATAAATAATGTCAAGCAAAAAATGTTCAGCTTCCTATGGAGGAATGGAAAAATAGTAAGAAACATATTCACCTAGCCTATTGGGACTCCCTATATAAACCAAAAGTCTTGGTGGGTGGGGTTTTGAAATTGGTAAAGATTTGGCCCTAAAATTTATGTGGAGAGGCCAACTTGGTGTGGGACTTTGGGGCCAATCTTTAAAGGAAAAACATCTAAAAGGAATGTTGCTGATGGAATGTTTTAGAGGAGAAGCAAAAAAACTTTTCAAGAGGTGATCCATTCTTTGGAAGACCCTTATTGACTCTCTCTCGTTCCTTTCTAATTGGCATTCTTGGTAAGTTGGGGATGGTAAGAAAGTGATCTTAGGAAAGGACCCCCTTTATAGGTGGTTCTTGTGTCTTCAAATTATCCTCTAATCTGATCCAATGCCTGAATGAAAAATGCCTCTTCTCACTCCATGATGCTAAATAATTCTCTTCGCTTCACTTTATCTTCTAAGAAATACTAGTTGAGTTATGCTAAATTGGGACTGGATGGTTCTTTGAGAGACGAGTGGAACCCTTTCATTAAGGAGATAAATTATTAATGGGGTCTATTTAAGTAACTCAATTCTAGATGTTAGGGTCCAACCCTAACCCCATTATTTATGTAATAGGGCCGAGTCATAGTTATAGTTTGTTAAAGAGTCAATAAAGCCCATATTAATAATTATAAGGGGTTGACCCGCATTTAAAGAAAGGGACCATAGTTAGTTGCAAACGGGCCATGGTATTAGATAGATGGTATTAAGAGAAGCATGGTACTGACCCATGATATTGCATGTATGAATCCTATATAAAGGATAGAGACTTCCCATTGAGGAGTGTCGCGTCTTATTTTTTAATCGAGCCCTGCTCTTTTGGAGGTTGCCTCAAAGAGGCAAGTGAAATTTGCTTTCATCTTTGAATAATAAAATACATGTTGTTATCTCTCATTTTATTCTGCGTTATGAGTTGTATTTCTTCGTATATTTGGTTTTCTGGCATCTTCTTGCAGGTCAATAACATAAGAAGTGGTATTAGAGTGCTTTCCAGGGCCAGTGGTATCTCCATTTTTAGTAGATTTTTTTTGCTAGAGTTGTGTTCCGTCATCTTTAAACCACGAGATCTGTCATTGAGCGCATAAACCTGCGGATTTAGGGACGCATGCACATAGGAAATACAATAGGTGGTAACGCTTGTTGGACTCCCTTGTAACCCCTCTGTGTACCCCTTCGAGTAGTAGCGCATTAGATAGAATTGTTCATGGAATGTCTTCCACGTACCCTCTGGGTATATCGGAAATGCCATAGGCTCACCTGAAACCTCACCGTAGATAAACCGTAGGCCGTCTTAGTGCTACAGTACAATGAGAAAAACACTCGGGGAGATTACTCTCCTGTATGGTAGGGTAGTCGGGTAGTATGGCTAAGGTTGTAGTTGATCCTCCTTAGTTAGTGCCCTCAAAGATTGGGCCGAGTACTACTGTTGGACCCTTATGTTGGAGACCACAGTTCCCTCGTCTCTTTGGAGATCACCTGTTATCTTATTTTCCAGATCAGATCTAGCAGTTGGGGTTTTATCGCCACTGCAATAATCAGATCCACCAGTTCAGGGTTTACTGCCACTGTACCATTCAGATCTAGTAGTTGTGGTTCTGTTGCCAACAGAGTCCAACTCGCATGAAGCAGTTGAAGGCTTCACAGACATATTTGACCATTTGTGCAGGGAGGCTTGTGGCTCCTATACCATGGGGCAATTCTTAGAGGACATTGGGTAGGATTAAATTTTCTGGAAATTAGCCACTGTAGAACTGATAAGTGGGGAGTAAACTCCTTTTGGAGTAAAAATAAATAAATAAATAAATGAGGTGCTCCCAGAACACTTATAAGAGACTTAGCCCATAAGAATTAAGATGACGAACTGAGCGAGGTGGCACCATTCACTTGTCAGCTTCAATTTTTGGGTGGTCCCAAATTTTTTCACAGTGATGACAAGTGACCCAAATCTATCTATGGTAGAAGCCAGAGCTCAAGCCATGGCCAATGAGAAGATGGAAACCATTGAAAAATGATTGGAGGCTTTAACGGTGCAGATCCAGACATTACAAGACACAGTCACAAATGGCAAATCGACATTACAATCAGAGGCATATGATTTTAATGAAGACCCTGAAGGAGAATCTAGCCATGATCTTCGCTTCCATGGAAATCACCAACATTCCCACCCTCGACCATTGAAGTTGGACATGTACAAGTTTGATGGCAGTAATCTGGTAATATGGCTATCAAAAATGGACCAATATTTCACTCTGGATCACATCATAGATGATGATACTAAGCTGCATGTGGGAGGCCTTTACTTGGACCAAGAAAGATGGCAATGGTGGCAGTGGCATCGGAAATGCTATCCAAGGACAATTACTTGGTATGTGTTTACAAAATCCATTTGTTACCACTTTGACCATGAATCTAATTTTTTGGTTCGTCTTAATAAGCTCAAAGAGATAGGAACAATAAATGACTATATTGCAGCCTTTGAGACATTAGTCTTCCACACAACAGGTTTGAGAGATGAATTTTACTTGGAATTTTTAATAAGTGGTCTCAAAGATGCCATCCAAGCCCACGTCTGGATGCACAACCTAGCCACATTGATGTAAGCTTTCACAAAGGCTATCAAAATGGAACATGCTTTAGTGGCCCAGTCACCTCATCCAAATTTCATAGCCAAGGGACGTCCCACCCAGGCTCAAGGCACTACCCAAACGCTTAAGGTTCAAAAGGAGTCCCCCACAGAAATGGTTGAAAGAAGAAACCAAGGATTTTGTTACTACTATGATGAAAAATACTATTCGAGGCATAAATACAAGGAACCCAAATTATTTCAAATTGATGCTACTGATCACAGTTCATCTGAGGAATCCCCACCCTTTGAGGGACTAGAGGAGGAATATAAGGACAACCAGCAAGACAATGAGCTCCCAGCTACACTAAAAGTACTATTTATCTTGCTCCATGCTTTGGAAGGAATTTCTTCTCCCCAAACTCTCAAAATCATAGTTTTTTATTAACCTCTCCCTGTAGTAGTATTGATTGAGAGTGGAAGCACGCATAGCTTTATCCATCAGAGTCGCAGAAGCTATGCATTGTTTTGTCAAAGTAGTCTCTAATTTTCAGGTCCATATTGCTAATGTGGGGACAATGAAATGTGAAGGCCGTTATGAAAATATCAAACTTTAGATGGGAGATTACCACCTAAAGACCCACATGTTCGCCATTAGTATGGGTCATTGTGACATTGTCTTGGGTGCTAAATGGCTCCACAACTAGGCCTAGTCACAATGGATTTCTAGGAGTTTTATATGAGCTTTAAGTAGAAGGACCACACGCATACCCTCTGTGGACTCTAGGCAAGTACTCCTCCTATAATCAACTCACATCAAATGGAAAAGTTTTTATAAAAGGGTCATCATGGAGTTATCTCCCAATTTAATGTCATCCAGGCCACCGAACCCACTACTCTTCATATTCATCCTATGATGTAACAAGTCTTAAACATCCAACTATAGGTCTTTGACAAACCTCACAAGCTTCCAACCTCTAGAGGGGGACATCATCATAACATCACTTTGGTCCCCGTGGAAGAACCACCGAATGTGCCCCCATATAGATACCCTTTCACCCAAAACAACGAAATTGAAAAAATTATCAAGGCACCCGTGGAAGCTAGTGTCATGCATCCTAGCATCAGTCCTTATTCATCCCCTATGGTCATCGTGCTCAAGAAGGATTGGGAATGGTGCATGTGTCCAGAGTTCAGGGCCCTGAACAAGCTTACGGTCAAAGATAAATTTCCTATACCGATTGTTGATGATTTGCTAGATGAACTAAATGGTGCTCAATTATTTACTAATATAGATCTTCGCTTATGATATCACCAAATATGTATTAAAGAAGTAGACATTCCCAAGACTACTTTCCGAACTCATGAAGGCCATTGTGAATTACTAATCATGCCATTTTGTCTCTGTAATGCCCCATCCACTTTTCAGAGCCTCATGAATCACCTGCTCAAACCATATCTCAAAAAAATTGTCTGTGTTTTCTTTAATGACATTCTCATCTACAACCTTACTTGGGAAAAACATCTTTAGCATGTAGACTTGCTCTTGCAACTGCTCCAGAAGCATAAATTATTTATTAAATTGTCCAAGTGTTGTTTTGGCATGGAAGAAGTCAAGTATTTGGGCCACATTGTGGGGCGTGGAGGTCTCAAGGTGGATCCAAAAAAGATCCAGGAAATGCAGGATTGGCCCCAAACATAGACCATGAAGAGTTTCAGAGGATTCTTGGGTCTCACCAGTTACTATAGAAAATTTTTCTGCAATTATGGTCACGTTGCTAGACCCCCCACTCACCTTCTTAAGAAAAATTCATTCCTCTGAACTGATGAAGCAGAAAGGAGAAACAGTAAAGTCCCAAGGCACTTTACAACCATTGCCCATCCCTACCTAAATCTGGATGGATGTTTCTATGGATAGACTTTCTAAGTATGCTCATTTTTGTGCCCTACCCCACCCTTTTATCCCCACTTTGGTGGCTCAATATTTCATGGACTAGATCTTCAAATTGCATGGCATGCCCACTTCCATTGTGTCTGATTGTGACCTGATCTTCACCAGTAACTTTTGGTAGGAAATTTTTAAGCTACGAGGCACCCAACTCCAACTAAGTACTTCCTATCATCTCCAAGTTGATGGTCAAATTGAAGTAGTCAACAAATGTCTCAAGAACTACCTCAGGTGCTTCACTTCAGAAAAGCAACATCAGTGGGTACTGTGGTTACCTTTAGTTGAATGGTGGTATAATACTAACTATCATGTTGCCACCAAGATGACTCCATATGAAGCAGTTTATGGTCAAATCACCCCATCACCTACTTACTATATCCATGGATGCTCTAAGGTGCAAGCAGTGGATCAACTCCTACAAAACTATTCAACCATGCTATCCCATCTCAAAGATAATCTCCATCAAGCTTAGAATATCAACAGGCAGACCAACATCGTTTGGAGCGCACATTTCAAGAAGGGGATCGAATATTCTTGAGGCTGCAACCATACAAGAAAACATCACTCAAAGACAAGTAACTTCAGAAATTATCTCCAAAATTCTACGGAACTTATCAAACACTTCAGTGCATTGGAGAGTAGCCTACAAGCTAGCCTTACCACCCACTGCAAAAATCCATCCTTTCTTCCATGTACCATGCCTCAAGAAAGTGGTGGGGAACAATTGCAGAATTCAAACAAGTCTACCTGAATTAGATGAAGAAGGTTCAATTTAGCTCCAACCTGAACATGTCCTTGACAAGTGAGAACGAAATTTGTGTGGCCACATGATCAAGGAAGTCCTCATCATGTGGAAATACACCTCTCCAGAAGATGCGACCTAGGAACCAACCACTATTCTTCAGTAGTTTCTGCAACTTCAACTTTCAGGACAAGGTTGTTTTCATGGGGGAGGGCATGTTAGGGTCCAAGCCTAACCCCCTTATTTATGTAATAGGGTTCATTCATAGTCACAGTTAGCTAAACAGTCAATAAAGCCAATAGTAATAATTGTAAGGGGTTGACGCACATTTAAAGAAAGGGACCACAATTAGTTGGAAACAGGCCATGTTATTAGATAGATGGTATTAAGAGAACCATGGTATCGACCCATGGTATTGCATGTATGAATCCTATATAAAGGATAAAGACTCCCCATTGAGGATCATTGTGTCTTATTTTGTAATCAAGCCCTGCTCTATTGGAGGTTTCCCCCTCGAAGAGGCAAGTGAACATTGCTTTCATCTCTGAATAATATAATACATGCTGGTATTCCTCCTCAGGTATTCTGGCAGTTCAAGAGCATAACACTAGAGATGTATTCCTCCTCAGGTAAGTAAATGGTTGGTCTTGCTTAATATGGTACAATAGCCCATTTTGTAGTGGTCCAAGATTCTAGTTGCTGGAACAAATTTATTTGGAAATGGAATATTACCAACAACCAAAAATGATTCACCTTGATTTTTCTCCAAGATAGTTCTAACCTAGGAGAACCTACAAGAAAGATGCCTCAGTAGACCAAACTATTGTTTCATCTAAGAATAGTTCGATGAATCTATTGAACATCTTTTTATTTGTTGTCCTACTGATAAGAAAATGTGGCTTGCAGTTCTTCTGGTTTTGGGAATTAGGGAGAATCTGGATCAGATCTCCTTTGAGTTCCTTCTTTTTCAGTTCGGGGAGAAGTATAAAATTTTTTCACTCTGGCTATTTTTTTTTCCTCGGGTATCTAGTTACTAAAAAACATGGTAATCTTCCAAAATGTGAGTATTTTCATTCGTCTTCGAGCTTCTAAAATTTTTTCACTCTATAGGGAATATTTTTCTCTTCAAATTAGAAAAATTCTAAGAAGGATCAAATTTCTCGGAATCTCACATGACCCACCTGATTGGGTTGTTTGATGGAGATTCTCAAGGAAACATCTATGGAGAGAAGGAGGTAGGATTATTCTGTCAAGGAACATTTTTATCCATTTCATAATTTTCCTAGGACATGCATCCAATACCAAAGTTGAACTTATGCATCTAATACCAAAGTAGCAGAAACATACCAACAAAATGTAGAAGTTTTGGGTGGAATCCTGGTTGAAAAGACCTATGTGCCAGAAAGAGAACAATTAACTCCCACTAAAGAAAAATGTACAAATTTGCATCAACCAAAATCGGGATTTCCCAAGAAATAAATTATGTAAACTGATGTGAATAATGTAAATGGTATTGGCTCAGAGCTTGAGCGAGAGATTCCTATGGTAAAGAATGCCTCGATGTCATTAATCTAAAGAAGAATCTGCATATAAATAAAAACCTCCATAGTGGAAATAATGAGGAAGGTCTAAATAAGGTTTTGCTCAAGTGTGTCTCAAAACTTGAGAAGAAGAAATTAGCAGCAATGACATTGTCCACTAAAATTTTTACTAGTCTGCAATGAACGAAACAACACTATTATGTGAAGGATTCATTGGTGTTTTTTTATCAAAGCTTGGTGTGGGATTTGTAAATCTGACCTGGTTGTTTATAAATTACACCGTTGTTTTAAACACTGCAGAAATTCAACGTATGTTGAAAGAAAATTTACAGTGGATGAGGGTAATCATTTGAAGTATGAACCAACTAACGGATCCCCTTCAGTTTTCCAAAGAGAATGTACCTTAAATAATTGTAGTCCACTCTTGAAATATTCAAATCGAAAGCAAAGGGAGCTATATCTAGCATTACTATTATTCCAGCTGAAAGGGTAGATGACCCTATTTCTAGTGAAGGGGACATCTCAGTTGAATTTTTAGCTTTATATGGAAGTGTTTCTAATCATCTTCATGACCTAGGAAATGTACTTTGGAATGAGATGCAATAGAGTTGGGGAAGCCTTAATACATATGCACCCTAGACATTGTCTTCTATTCCCATTCAAATTGAAGCTCCTCTTCGCATGCATAGAAAAGGCCCTGAGCAATTGTGCTCTGTATGTGGGCAATATGGAATCAATCAATTTCAAGAGGAGAATAACAAAAATCTTAGCTTACAGAAGGAACCCAAAAATCCCAAGTTGAATTAGTACTCATGGCCTCTGAAATGTTTCATGGTGTATATCCCTTTGAGAATTTCATTATCATAAAGGCAGATTTTTATGAGGACTTTCAAGACAAGCCTCCTCCATTAGGTGATGTGCCTAAAACACATATGCAACTATAATCACTTTTAAGACACATACTTATTTGATTTGATAGACCAATTATTTTAGAAGATAATCCTTCCCTGAGTTTGACATGTGTTTCTAAACTTGAAGGCTTTCTTGAAGTACTTTCTAGTAATAAATCTAGTGGAGGACTGCAACAAGAGGAACTTGTGAAAGCATTGTAGTTTTTGAGGGGCAATAGAACCCTTGTTAAGTGTGAAAAGGGAAAGGATATGATTTTCATTGTTGTGGTTGATGACACTTGTGAATAGATAATGTCAAAAGGAAAAAAGTTGTTAGATAACATCTTAAAATAAGATTAGGGGATTCACTGCAGGCTCATGAATGCTAATATGTTAGGAATGGGAAGCACATGTATATTCTGCCTATGTATGAACATGTTATTCTTATGTTACATATAGAGAGTCCATCTAGTAACCTTTAACATACACTAGTAGTTGTTTCTTCTGTTAGAGACCCAGAATATGTATTGGTGAGAAAAATTAATAGTTTCCTTACAACTTTACCTGATATGCCTGATTTGGCTCCTTGGGAGGCAACTGGTAATAATCGCAAGTTAGATGATTGTTTAAATAAATATGATGAGAACATGGGACAAAGTCATGTATGTGTTGTAGTGAAACCAAGCATAAAAATAGTTAAGTGCCAAGTAAGCTCCAACCCAACACATCTTGCAACTCCATCGCAACTCATATGTATGTCATTGTCATAAAAAAATATGACTATTACAAAAGAATCAAACAAAAGGGATAATATAGAAGTGAAGAAGATATATCTTTACACTAAAGTAGAAGCAATAACTAGATTGAATCAACTGTAGAAATCATCTTCCAGAAAGGAAGAAGTCCTAAGAAGGCTTGAATTGCCACTTATGGTACTGGACAAAGAAAATGAATAGAGGATTCTTGTTGCATTTATAATATTTGTGGATTCAAAAGAGGGTACAAATACTAAGGTATCAACAATAGACAGGGTGAAGAAAATTTTAGCCCTCACATCTCCATATTCTAAACCTGTTGATTTTAGGAGACTTGGTCATACCTTCCCTTTGAAATATAGAGAAGGGGGAGTCCTACAGAGATCTGGTCATATAGAAGCATCCGCAGATCTGCCAACATTAGCAAGATTAAATCCTACTGTAGTGCTTTATGAGATAGTTGATGATGATGGTTCAATGGCTCACTTACAAAGGTTACAATAATTTGCGAAGGATCATAAGCTACCACTTATATCTATTGCATATCTCATTGGTTACACGAAGAAACGTGAAAAGCTGGTTGAACTAAGTGCTATGGTTAGGTTGCCTACAATGTTGGGACCATTTCAAGCATATTTCTACCATTCAAAGTGGGAAGGCATGGAACATATTACGATGGTTAAGAGTAACATGTATGATGGACTAGATGTATTGGTGAGTGTTCATTCTAAATGTCTCATGGGAGATATCTTTGGGTGGGCTATGAAAACCAAGTAGAACTAACTATGCAACAAATTGAGCTAGCTGGGAGAGGAGTGTTGGTTTACTTGTGTCATGAGGATATTGGTATTGGTTTGGGACATAAAATGTCAGCTGACAATCTTTGCGATGAAATCCAAATATTGTTGAAGCTAATGAGCCTCTTGTTGGTTGCTTGATGACTCCCATGAATAACAGTGCTAAGGAATTGAAAAACAAACCCAACATTCAAATGTTTCTTAGCAGATTGAACAAGAGGAGCATCAAATGTTTTTACAAATGTTGGTTCTCTTAGTGCTTTTGATATGACATCCTCCACAACTGCTTGAGATGACTCGTCATCATATATGAACAAGATCTTCATGATTATATCAATCAATAGTCTATGGGTAGCTACCAGGAACCCTGGAGTCTATTGGTAGCTTTTTCCCTGTCATAATAATTATAAAGATGAGGCCTTCATTACACGTGCCAAAGTTTATATTGATATCAACATGGGAAAGAGCTTGCCAAGTGTGATTCACTTGAGACATGTGTACTATTTTATACAAATAGACTCTAAGCACTAGTGACATAATAAAAGAGTTTGAAGTAATTCGAAGGGAATTAAAGAAAATATCCAAAAAAGTGAAGACCAGGAGATAAAATGGGAGGTAAAAAACCACAGAGAAGAGGCAAAAATAGGAAACCTTGGAAAGACCACTTAATTCCACTGAAAGTCAATAAACTAAAGAAATAAAAAATACTCCTTCCAAAAAGGAAAGGGACAATAAGGATATCAGTACACATGGTAAGATCTGGTTGTAAGTTGTGGCTTCACCAAGAATATGAGTTTTCTTTCAACCATAATGATAATAGATTGTGTAGAAAAATAAACGAATGTGATATGTCAAACAATGTGTTGTGGATGAGAATCAAAACTAGGTGCAAATCATGGGTGATTTTAAAAGGGTAAATACACTTCAACTGCTGCAAATTAGACAAAAGGAAGGACTGTTGTAATTTATTTTTTACACTACCCATAATTATGAGCCTTACCCTTCCTGTAAAAACACCTCTAGTTATTTCAAAGGATGCATATCCCTTTGCACACTAATTTTCTGAATTCTCTGTTTCAGAGAGGATAATATTACAATTCAGAGGGACATTTTCATATTCAAATATGTTTCTCCCACAAATATTCCTTTAGCTTCAAGTCAAGTTAAAGTCAGTAAAGGTTATGTCCAACTTAAAATCCAAACCTAATATTGTGTATAAGACATTGGTTCTTTCTATTGTGAGCTTTGTTGGCATCAAATAAGATCCCAGAGTTTTGCACCCAAGAAAATACATATTCATGTCATGGCTCTGGCAGTAAGCCGGGGAGGCTAACCCACACTGTGGTAGAGAATAACAACTCTTCAAAGTGATAAAATATCAAGCTCTATAGTTCCATAAACAAAGAAACCTAACTAACCATTCCTATCATCCATGAATGCTGTTATGAAACCAGCTCACAAAAAGATAGAAAAGAGAGATCCACGACTTAGAATTCAGCCTCTTCGAGGGGGCAACCTCCTTTACATTACATAAATGAACAATTCTTGGATGATACAAATGACAAAACCTCCTTTCTATATATAGGAGTCTAAGGAGTCACCATGTAATCCAGCCGACCTAACAATAATAATATAAAGCCACAAAAATAACAATAGAGGGATTCTATGGGGCACAGAAATAACAATATGGGGGTAATAGGGGCACAACAATATAAATAAGGGGTATAACTACAATAGTAATGGGGTAATCACTAGTATTATAGGGACCCAACATGCCCCTCTCCTTCAAAAAAGTGTTGTCCTCAACGCTTGAGTAGTTCTGGATACTTCTGCATAAAATTCTCATCCTCCCATGTGGAATCTTCAGCGGATAAGTTCTTCCACTTGATAAGATACTCTGAAATTGATCGATTTCATAGCTGTCGAGTTCTTGTTTCTGTGACTGCTTCTGGTTCCCATATAATTTTTCCTTCCTCATCAAGTTCTGGCAATATTGTTTGAATTGGAAGCTTGTCACCTATAACCTTCTTTAAACATGAAACATGGAAGACTGGGTGCAATCGAGAAGCTGCAGGAAGCTCCAATTTGTATGCCATAGTACCAATCTTTTGCAACACCTTGTATGGACCATAATACTTTGGTGATAATTTATTATCCTTCTTAGCTTGCTTTAGGGACATTTTCTTATATGGTTGTAGCCATAGGAATACCCAATCACCTACATCAAAACTTCTTTCACTGCGATGTTGATCTGCCTGTTGTTTCATTCTATTTTGTGCCAACACGAGGTTATCCTTTAAGAGTTGGAGGACTTGTTGTTGATGTTCGATGTGATGTTCCACTGCCTGAACCTTAGAATTTTCTCTTAAATATGATGTGATGGATGGTGGTTGATACCCATAAAGTGCCATAAATGGGGTCATTTTTGTTGCTGTATGGAAGGAAGTGTTATACCACCATTCAGCCAGAGGCAACCATTTGACCCATTGTGTCTGTTTATCAGATACAAAGCAACGAAGATATCCTTCCAAACATTTGTTTACTATCTCAGTTTGCCCATCAGATTGAGGATGATAAGATGAGCTATGAGCTAACTGAGTACCAAGACAAGAAAATAATTCTGTCCAAAAATTTCCAGTGAAAATGGGATCTCTGTCACTTACAATAATCTTTGGGTTTCCATGTAGCTTTTGAACTGTTTCCATAAATGCAGTAGAAACTGTACTGGCTTTAAATGGATGTGATAATGCACAAAAGTGTGCATACTTGGTAAGTCTGTCAACTACCACCATGATGACACTCTTTCCCTCAGACTTGGGTAAACCTGTGATAAAATCCATTGAAACCTCCTCCCAACGTTGGCTTGGAATGGATAAAGGTTGTAATAGACCCGGTGTCTTAATTGTTTCAACTTTATTTTGCTGGCAAACCAAACATTCTGCCACAAAATTTTGAATATCTGATTTAAGGCCATCCCAAAAAAATTCCTTCTTAACCCTGTGGTAAGTTTTTAAAAATCCTGAGTGCCCTCCTAAGGGAGAAGTGTGCAATTCCATAAGAATCTTTTGTTTTAGCTGGGAATTCTTACAGAGGTATAAGCGATCTTTGTACCATAATGAATCATTTTTCCAGCTAAATGTATCAGAAGTACTAGAATCTTGTTGTATCTTTCGAATAAGTGCCCACACTTCTTTGTCATTCTTCCATTCCTCCCTTGCTTCGTTTATCCAATCTGGTTGGATAATAGAAATGGCACACAACAATGCTTCCACATCCTCATCCTTTCTTGAGAGTGCATCTGCCACCACATTTTGCTTCCCTTTTTTTTAGATGATTTCAAAGTCATAACCCAACATCTTTGTGACCCACTTTTGTTGCTCTTCAGAGGATAATCTTTGTTCTAAAAAGTATTTAAGGCTATCATGATCCGTTTTTACCTTGAAGTGTCTTCCCATTAGGTAGGGTCGCCATTTCTTAAGTGCATGGAGTATTGCCAACATTTCCTTCTCATAAATAGCTTTGCTTAAAAACTTTCCCTTGATTGGACGACTTTCAAAAGCAATGGGTCTTTCATCTTGCATTAGAACAGCACCAATTCCATTTCCTGAAGCATCACATTCCACAATAAAGGTTTTTGTGAAGTCCGGTGTAGCTAAGACCGGTGCTTGGCACATTGCCTCTTTAAGATTTTCAAAGGCCTTTGTTGCTTTTGGAGTCCATGAAAATGAATCTTTCTTCAATAATGTTGTTAGAGGTGCTGCTATTCTCCCATAATTCTTAACAAACTTGCGATAATACCCTGTCAACCCAAGAAATCCTCGCAGATGCTTTATGGATGTGGGGATTTTCCATTCCTTAATGGCTTTAATTTTGCTAGGGTCTACCTTAACTCCTTCATGAGATACAATATGACCCAAATATTCCACCTCCTGGACTCCAAAGAAACATTTGGATCTTTTTGCATATAATTGTTTTTCCTCCAATAGTTGTAGCACTCTGTCAACATGTTCAACATGATCCTTCCAAGACTTGTTGTAGATTAGTATATCATCAAAAAATACTAACACAAATTTTCTAAGGAATGGTTTGAAAATTGAATTCATCAAACCTTGAAATGTTGAAGGTGCATTGGTAAGGCCAAAAGGCATGACCAAAAATTCATAATGACCCTCATGAGTTCTAAATGCCGTTTTTGGAATGTCTTCAACCTTCATTTTGATTTGATGATATCCCGAACGAAGATCCAACTTGGTGAAGTAAATTGATCCATGCAATTCATCTAGTAATTCATCAATAACAGGAATGGGGAACTTATCTTTAATAGTGAGCTTGTTGAGCTCCCTATAATCTGGACACATGCGCCATGATCCATCCTTCTTGTGCACCAATACTACTGGAGCTGAGAAAGAACTTTGACTCGGTTGAATTATACCAGCCTCTAGCATTTCTGCAACCATACGTTCAATTTCACTTTTTTGGGCATAGGGATATCTGTACGGCCTGATGTTTGGAGGAACACTTCCTGGAATCAGATGAATAGCATGATCATGATCACGCATAGGTGGGAGACCCTTGGGAGTCTCAAATACCTTGGAATGATTGTCCAAGACTTTTTGGAGATCTGGAGAAATAGATGATTCCAATGTGGAAACATCTAGCGAGCATAATTGTGCAATTACACCTCTTTGCTCCTTTCTTAGAAGCTTTGTCATACCATGAGAGCTGATTATCTTTCCTGGTTTCCCTGCAATACCCCTTAATTCAAATTCCTTTCCTTCCGAAGAAAATTTGATGAAAAGTTCTTGAAAATTAAAAGCTATTGTACCCAAGGATTGTAGCCATTGGACTCCTAGTACAACATCCGCACCTCCCATTGGAATGGAAAGCATTGGGCTAGTCAATACATATTCTCCCATGGATAGCTTGATATTATGGCACTTTCCAGAGCAATTTATTGTTCCTCCATTTGCAATCATCACTTGACACTCTGGTGCTGGATATAGGAAGCAATTCAATTCTTTTGCTACCCTACAATGAATAAAATTGTGGGTGCTTCCTGAATCAATCAACACTATTACCTTTTTTTTCTTGATTTGTCCTTCTATCTTGATGGTTTGAGGAGTGGTAATTCCCGCCAATGCATTACAAGATATGGTCGAATTTATTTGTTCTTCATCTAGGCTTTGTTCCTGGAATATATCCTCTTCTTTTGACCTTTCTTGCTCCTTTTCTTCTTCCTCTTCACAATCTATGTAGAATAATTTCTTCTCAGCACACTTATGACCTTTTGTGTATTTGCTATCACAATTGTAACAAAGCCCTTTTGCTCTTTTTTCTTCCAATTGTTGTGGTGTCAACCTTGTAGGTTGTGGAAGACTATGGGCAACAACACTTCCCTCTTTATAGTTGTGAACGGTATGCTTCCTAGTTGCCATAATTTTGCTTTCCATTTTTCTTGCTAACCTGAATGCCTTCTCTAATGAATCAGGTTCCCAAAGGCGCACATCATGTTGGATATTATCCTTTAAAGACCCTATGAACACATCAATCCTATGCTCCTCTGGAATATCTTTTACCCTTATGTTCAATTTTTGGAACTCCTCAATGTGCTCCATTATTGAACCCTTTTGTTTGAGACTTATCAATTGGCTAAAAAAAGTGTTGCTTTTTGTATCCTCATAATGTGCTATCAATTCTTCCGTAAAAATTGCCCAAGTGATAAATTGTTTACGAGAACAAAGCCATTGATACCATACAAACTGATTTGGTTCCAAATATAAAGTTGCCGTACGTACCTTTTGTGGGTTTTGCACATTATTGAGATCGAAGAATTGCTCCATCTGTAATATCCATGTGGCTGGATCCTTGCCATCAAACTTCCTCATATCGATTTTTGGAACATGGTGAGTCTTCGATCCAACATTAGAGTCTATGGAATCATGATTAACATTTCTTTTGTTCTCATCATGAGTTTCCTTTACTACCTTTTCACCATTAGTGACCCTTTCTTGTAGCAACTTCTTCAATTCATCCATCTTATCATCCATGCCATCAATTTTAGCGTCCATGCCATCCATCTTAGCTTCCATCTTAGCTTCCATGCCATCCATCTTAGCTTCCATGCCCTTTATCTTAGATTCCACGCCATTTACCTTAGATTCCATGCCATTTATCTTAGATTCCACGCCACTTATCTTAGCTTCTGTTAGCTTTTGTGAGCGTGACATTTGTTGCACTTGTTCTTGTAATTTTGATATATCATGTAGCATTTCTTCCTCTTCTTCATGAGTCATGCTAGAGCTTTCAGGTTCCTTACTAGGTGTTTGCATTTTCTTTCCTCGGGGCATCAGTTACCGATAATAATGCTTTACTATTCCCTTTGAATTCCGTTAAACCAAGCTTACACAAAAATTTAAAAAAAAACTACACACCTTTTTTTCACTTTATAGAAGCCTGATATTGAATCTGATGTATCTCTGTAATTTCGGATCATCCAGTTCTGAAATTTCTATCTGTAGTAGCCTTCTGCGTCCTCTTTCCAATGCCACAAGTCTGAGCTAAATTGGATTCTCCAAGGAAGAGTTATGTGAAATCTCCCACAGTGACTAGATTTTAGACTGGTTCAGTAGAGCGAACTTGTACGACGTTCCACGAGTCATTGTTTCAACCTTTGAATCTGAAACTCACCCACAAGAAACTACAGTCTGTCCTCTTTCTGTACCTTTTTACGAAATTTCAATCCGATCCTCAGAGAGAGAGTTATGACGATTTTCCCCAGGTCACCTGTTTTGAATGTAATTCAGGAGTCTGCAAAAAGGCCAAATTCCTCAGATCATATCTCCGAAAATATCCTGCTCAAAGCTCTGAAATTCGGACCCAAAGTTCAGCGCCAATTCTTCTCAAATGGGTTTTTTTTGCGACTTCTGAAACGTTACAGAAAAAAAGTTATAGCGAAAATGCCACGATGACCTATTTGGAGCAGCGAAACCCTAGAATCCAAAGCTCTGATACCAAATGTTATGAAACCAGCTCACAAAAAGATAGAAAAGAGAGATCCACGACTTAGAATTCAGCCTCTTCGAGGGGGCAACCTCCTTTACATTACATAAATGAACAATTCTTGGATGATACAAATGACAAAACCTCCTTTCTATATATAGGAGTCTAAGGAGTCACCATGTAATCCAGCCGACCTAACAATAATAATATAAAGCCACAAAAATAACAATAGAGGGATTCTATGGGGCACAGAAATAACAATATGGGGGTAATAGGGGCACAACAATATAAATAAGGGGTATAACTACAATAGTAATGGGGTAATCACTAGTATTATAGGGACCCAACAGATGCTCTTCAAATGGTAAGCCTATGTCTGTAAGATTTGAGAATAAAAGCAAGAAATATTCCATCGAGATAACTCTTACTACAACACAATGTTTACAGGATTTGTCATTAAATTTTATCCATTTAGACACTATATCAACAAATTGTTTGAATAACTACCACATCTCTTGCAATTAATCCCATGTTCTAATTGTTATCCTGGGAACATGGGATTAACTATTCCTACAAGATGACATTACTGATTTATCATGCATACATGAGAATGGAATATATCATTTATTAGCGATAGAAATAGAACACATAAAATCATAAAATTATTTCATCTAACACAGTTATGTATGAAGAGTTTAGTCTTAGACTCTTACAGAAAATGTCACATGTCATTCTTGATGTATGTATGAGTAATTGTCAGGGTAGGTGTCCCCATGTGTGGGTGCACATCTCGCATATTTGTTAGGGGAATGACAACATATCCTCCCAGGCTGGTGGGCATCCCCAACCAACAAATAAATGCATGATTGGTGGGCCCTGTTACCCATCATATGGCACGAGAATTAATCTCGTTGAAGACCCCAACCAAGAAAGTGTAGGTTTTAAACCCGTACAGAAATTACCTACATACGAATTCTAAAACATAGAAAAACAAAACAATGCGACAGCATAACACATAAAACACATATACACAGAGATTTTCCCACTAGATCCCAAAACTGAGATTACCAACTTGATTTTTCATTATGTTCCCTTCAATGTTATAATACATATTTATATGTGCCGAAGCATCCAATACCAAGGACTGAAAACTATCGCATCCAAAAAACATGTGCGAAAATCATGCACAAAACCATAGGTGGGTCTGCCCAACTGAACATAGGGTCCAAAACCAAAATTTTCTAAGGCGCTGCCCTGGACCCCATAAAGTGGGGTTACGGGTGCCCTTCAAACCCCCTATTAACTACGTGGAAAGAATATAACACAACCCAACATTCTCCCACTTGTTCTTTTCTTTCCATAGGGGGCCACAAGAGAGCTTAGTCATTTTCCAAGCCCTGAAATGCCCATTATCTCTCTACACCAAGAGAATTTCTCAAAGCTCATAGATTTTTTCAATGCATCTACAGTATTCTTCAAAGTGTCCACCTTTACCAACAAAACATTTTTGTATTCTATCATATCCCTCACAAAGTGATACTAAACATAAATGTGCTTTGTCTTTGAATGATATGTAGGGTTCTTTGCCAAGAAAAGTACACTTTGGTTCTCCCAATCTATCCTTATAGCTTCCTGTACTAACCCCATACTTGAACACAATCTTTGCAACCAAACTACTTCCTTGCTTGCATGAGTGGTTGCCATGTATTCTGCCTCTGTAGTTGATAGTGCCACTATAGATTGTTTCTTACTCATCCAACTGACTCCACCCCCAAACAGGTTAAACACATACCCACTTGTAGATCTTCTTTGATCCAAATCTCCAGCCCAGTCTGCATCAACAAAGCCACGAATATCCAACACTTTGTCCAATCATGGTATTCCTTGGTAGCACATACCACAATCACTAGTGCCACACAAATACCTGAAAACCTGCTTCACTGCTTTCCAATGCTCCTTTCCTCGTTTTGACATAAACCTGATCAATACTCCCACTGCATGTGCAATGTCTGCTCTAGTACAGACAATTGCATACATCAGGCTACCGACTGCACATGCATATGGAACAGGGGACATGTCCTCTTCCTCTTCTTATGTCTTGGTACATTGTTCAGTAGATAACCTCACACCTACAGGAATAGGAACCTTCACCGGTTTACTATCCTACATATTAAACCTCTGCAGTATTGTCTCGACATACTTCCTCTGGTTTAACGAGAGCTTCCTCTTTGCCCAGTCTCTTTTAATTTCCATGCCCAAAATATAGATTGCAGCACCAAGGTCTTTCATGTCGAATTTGGAGGACAATTGGGTCTTCAAATCCTGGATAATTTCTTTGTCATTTCCAACTAGCAACATATCATCCACATACAAGATTAGATAAACAACATGATCACCAATTAATTTAAAATACACACAGTGATCTACTTTGCTTCTGGTGAAGCCAAGTCCTCGTATAAATGTATCAAATTTTTGATGCCACATCCTTGGTGACTGTTTTAACCCATACAGAGACTTCTTTAACTTGCATACCAGTTCTTTCTTACCCTTCGCTGCAAAGCCTTCAGGTTGCTTCATGTAGATTTCCTCTTCCAGATCCCCGTGAAGAAATGTTGTCTTCACATCCATTTGTTCTACCTCAAAATCAAAAGCAGTAGCAACAGATAAAAATAATATAATAGAAGTTACCTTGGCAATAGGAGAAAAGATATCACCAAATTCAATTCCCAGCACCTGGGAATAACCTTTTGCTACCAATCGAGCTTTGTATTACTCCACTTTTCCTTCTGCATTTGTCTTCTTTTTTAACACCCATTTGCTGCCAATGGGTTTCCTTCCAGCCGGCAACTCCACTAGATCCCAAGCCTCATTTTTGTGCAAAGATGCCATTTCATCAACCATGGCCTCTTTCCAGAGTTTTCCATCCTAGAAATCTAATACTTCCTTCACAGTTCTGGGATCATTGTCAGTAATAGAAAAAGAAAAATTTGAACAGAAAGCAGATAGAATATACCTTTCAGGCTGCCTTCTTTCTTGAACTGATCTTCTCACAGCTGGAATTTATCGCTCTTCATCTTCTAATTCCTCCTATGATGTAGAGTCTGATTCTTCCTCCTTTAGCTCAAACTCTATCTTCTCAGGTTCCTTTCATTGGACTTCATGTTTAATAACATCTTTCACCTCTCTGAAAACCACATTTCTGTTGTACACAACCTTCCGTGTGATTGGGTTTCAAAGGTTATAACCCTCTAAACCATCCTTACACCCAATAAGGATGCACTTTTTAGATTTACTATCCAACTTGGTTCATTTCTCCTTTGGAATATGTACATATGCATCACATCCAAATACCCTTAGATGTGAAAGAGAAGGTTTTTTACCAGTCCATACCTCTTATGGAGTCTTATCCTCTAATGCTAATGAAGGTGATCTGTTGACCAGGTAACAAGTGGTATCCAACGCCTCTGCCCAGAATTCTTGTCCTAACCCGGCACCATTGAGCATGCTTCTTGCCCTTTCCATCAACGTCTTAGTCATTCTTTCTGCAACTCCATTTTATTGAGGTGTATATGGGTAGTCTTCTACCATCCTATACCACACTTCTTACACAATTATTCAAATTCCTTACTGCAAAACTCTCCACTGTTATCTGTCCTCAGCACCTTTATCTTCTTCTCTGTCTGGTTTTCCACCAAAGCCTTAAATTCTTTAAACCTATCAAAGACTTCAGATTTCTTCTTAAGGAAATATGTCCATGTATTCCTTGAGAAATCATCTATAAATGATACATAGTACACAGACTTACCCAGTGATGGAACCTTCAAAGGTCCAAACACATCACTGTGCACAGGTTCTAATATCTGTTTCGCCCTCTTACTACCATAGGGGAACTCACCCAATTCTGCTTCCCATATACACAATTTTCACAAAAATCAAATCTAGATAGCTATTACTCATACCTTCTACCATACCTTTACCATGAAGTATCCAAAGGCCCTTTTCTCCAATATGTCCAAGCCTTCAATGCCACAACATGGTCTTCTCTCCAGAGACCACTAGATTTTCTGCTCCACTTTCAGGAACCGCAGAACTATTGCACCCATCAATAACAGTGCTACCTTGCAGATTGTACAGAGTTCCAATCTGAACTCCGCGCATCAATATCAGTGCTCTCCGAACCATCTTGCAAGTATCCTTCTCGAACATTGTTTTTACACCTGCATCATCCAACTTGCTAACAAAAATCAGATTTCTGGCTAATGCAGGACTATGTAGAACACCTAGAATCATTCTAACCATTCAAACTTGCAACTTCAACCTTACTTTTCCACGACCAACGATTCTAGCCTTCCTTTCATCCCCCAAGAAGACATCACCACCATCATATTTCTCATACTCGTAGAGCCACTGTCTATGGGGAGTGAAGTGAAAGGATGCACCTGAGTCAATCAACTATGCCTCTTGATCTACATGTGTACTTGAAGAAGCCAAGTACACACCCCCACCTTCATCTGAGATGGTTTTCACATCTGCAGAAGGAGCCTCATTAGATCCATTTCCTTTGTGAGGAGCTTTAGATTTACAGTCCCTTTTGTAGTGCCCTTCCTTTCCACATTTCTAGCACACCACCTTTACAGGTTTTCTTGGAGATTTAGATCTCCCTTTAGATTTAGATCTCCCACTCGATGACTTATTTCGGTTTATGTTCTAGGTCTACCCTCGTACAGACAAGGCATCACCATTTTGGCTCTCCATATTTTTCCATCTCATCTCCTCCGTCAGTAAGGATGAGACTATTTCATCAAAATGTAAGGCAGTTGCATTGCTACCTATTGCAATAACCAGACTATCCCACGAATCTGGTAGAGAACACAAAAAATTGATGCACTTATCTTCATCTAAAATTTTAATATCTACAGATGCTAATTGAATTACCATAGTATTAAATGCATTCAGATGCTCTGTCACTGTGTCCCCATATTTCATCCTCAGGTTATACATATTTTTCTGCAGGAATAGTTTATTCACCAGAGGATTAGATTGGTACAAAGTCCTTAACTTGTCCCATAAAGCCTTCGCCGTAGCTTCCCCTGATACATTCAGTAATACTGAATCTGAGACACATAATCGTATTGTACTCTTTGCCTTCCGATCCAACTTCTTCCATTCTTCATCGGACACTCCCGTTGGTTTAGTACCCATATCTACCATGATCCACTGGTCTTTATCCACCAACAGAACCTCCATATTGAGTCTCCATAACTCAAAACTCTGACCATTAAATTTCTCGATCTCTATCTTTCCACTGCTCACCATCTTATTTCACCACCAGAATTGATCTAGTAGATATCCCACTGAACAAGGTCTACCACACGCTTGAGCAAAACCCCTCAGCAATAAAGGCGTCCCCTTGAAGCCAAAATAGCTCTGATACCAAATGTAGGTTTTAACCCCATACAGAAATTACCTGCATATGAATTCTAAAACACAGAAAAATAAACAATGCGAGAGCATAACACATAAAACACATATACACAGAGATTTTCCCACTGGATCCCAAAACTGGGAGTAGCAATTTGATTTTTCATTATGTTCCTTTCAATGTTATAATACATATTTATACATGCCGAAGCATCCAATAACATGGACCGAAAACCATCATGTCTAATACCATGGACTGAAAACAATCGTGTCTAATACCATGGACCAAAAATCATCGCATCCAAAAAGCATGTGCGAGAATCATGCACAAAACCATAGGTGGGTTCGCCCAACCTAACATAGGGTCCAAAACCAAAATTTTCTAGGGTGTTGCCCTGGACCCCATAAAGTGGGGCTACTGGTGCCCTTCAAACCCCCTATTGACTACATGGAAAGAATACAACACAACCCAACAAAAAGATGCACTTGGAGAATTTTGGCTCTCCGGCTTGTTACCTCTCATGTTATATGAGGTCTAGACGTATGAATATTTCCACTACTATTGTCATTTCCATCAAAAGGGGAGATTTAGAGGATGACATTTAGATGGCCATAGATTTTTGATTGCATTTGATGAGGTTTTGGTGATGGCCTCATCCCAATAGCCAACGAGCATGTCTGTTTTGTTCAATTCCCTCATAATCTACTAGAATTTCTACCCAAAATGCTACAACTTCTAGTGCCTCTAAGATGGTTCCTGTGTGAGAACCATCTTACACAAATAATAAGGACAAAGGAATCAACTGCTAAGAAACTGAGTTCACTTTCCAATAGTGTGTAGAGTGCTAAAATATTTGTTGGATAAGCTTAAGGAATTTAGGCAACTCCATTGGGATAAACTAAAATACAATAGCTTCAAACCTTTCAATATAAATGATCATGTGGCAAGAAAAATTTCTTAACACATGTCAAATAGATCACTGAATGTTGCAATAACCTAAGGCTTTGTTGAAATTTTTTAAGAATTTCTTTAGAAAGAACATATATTTCCTTCAGATCAATATTAGAAAAGTGACTTGAAATGATTAGCTTCTGTAATTTGGACAATATTTGATTATGATCTAACAATGTATTTTGAGATTCCCAACAATCCTCTATAGCATGGGGTCTTTACTATTAAGCAAGATGACTCTATAGAATGGGTCTTCATTATTAAGCATGGTAACTAGTAGAAGAATACAGTCTTGAACTCTATATTTTGTTGCCAATATCTGTTATTTACTGACAACTCTAACAGTAACACCACTTCTTTCTTCGCTTCCTATATATCCCATGCTAATGCACCCAAGGGAATGCTAGATTTGTTATCACTTTTCATCAAGAACAACTAAGAGGAACTAGTGTTGACAGGTGACAACCAGACATTCGTAAGACACTTGAGGGGCATCTACCCATCCTCCGAGACATTTACATCACTAGTTTTCTGGGATGTCAGAAACATCCCAAAAGAAGATGATATGTACCCAATAGTTCCTTTGTACCTAATGGACAGAGAAACACTAAATTCTAAGCCAACCCACTTTCATTTTGCACCTAATGGTGGATGAATCCATTCAATCTAGATTGACAATGAGCATAGATCCACTGATTGATCCATCAATGGATGCATCCCTTAGGGGTGGGACACTTCCTTATTGCAACTAGGTCCCTTTCAAGATAAAAGAGACAAGGATAAAAAAATCTTATGCATACATGAGCATGGACTATATCATTTATCAGTACAGAAATAAACTAAAGTATTTCATCTAGCACAGTTATGTATGAAGACTTGAGTCTTAGACTCTTAAAAAAAATTTCACATGTCATTTCCGATGTATGTATGATTAATTGTCATGGTAGGTGTCCTCATTTGTAGGTTAACCTCTCACATATTTGGTAGGGGAATGACAACATATCCTCCCAGGTTGGTGGGCATCCCAAACCAATAAATAAATGTGTGATCGGTGGGCCTTGTTACCCATCATATGTCATGGGAATTAATCTAGTTGAAAACCCCACCCAAGCAGGCTGCACTTGGAGAATTGTGTCTCTCTAGTTTACTACATGTCATGTTATATGAGGCCTACACTTGTGAATATTTTCACTACTCTTGTCATTTCCATCACAAAAGGGAGGTTTACCGGTTGACCTTTAGATGGCCCTAGAGTTTTGATTTCATTTGATGATGTTTTGGTGATGGCCTTGTCCCAATAGCTAACAAGAATGTTTGTCTAGTTCAATTCCCTCACAATCTACTAGATATTCTACCCAAAATGCTACAACTTCTAGTGCCTCTAAGCTGGTTCCAGTGTTTGAGAAACCTCCAGAAAATACACCGGTAAACAAAATGTCCAAAAACATATTATTTCATGGAAAACATGGCCAACAACCTACAAAAGACTTATAATCAAATGAGATGAATGATAAAAGGCAACTTAACAATACACACCCAATACCATCTACTACTATCATAACTATAGAAGTAATGGACATATACTAATTTTTTAGATTTATATGTTAATGGTTAATCATAAGACACTAAACAAATTATATTCAGACAAATTAGAAGGAAAGGGAATCAACTGCTAAGAAAATTACTTCACTTTCCAATAGAATGTAGAATGCTAAAAGATTTGTTGGATAAGTTTAAGGAATTTAGGCAACTCCATTGGGATAAACTAAAATACAAAAGCTTCCAGCATTTCAATATTAATGATAATGTGGCAAGAGAACATGCTTAAGAAATGTCAAATAGTTGACCAAATTAGTAAGTATGCTTAAGTAACAACTCCTATATAGCTAGGAGGTAACACAATTTTGCAATAACCTGAGACTTTGTTGAAGGTTTTTATGAATTCCTTCAAAAAGAAGATATATTTCCTTTAGAAAAATATTAGGAAAGTGACTTGAAATTATTAGCTTTTTCAATTTATTGTGATATTATCAACAATCCTCTACATCATGGGGTCTTTACTATTAAGCAAGGAGACTTTAGAAAATGGATCTCATTATTAAGCATGGTGACTAATAGAAGAATACACTCTTGAACTCTATATTTTGTTGCCAATATTTTTTATCTACTGATAGCTCTAATAGTAACACCACTGCTTGCTTGCCTTCCTTTGTATCCCATGCTAGCGCACCTAAGGGAATTCTAGATTTGTTTTCACTTTTCATCAAGCACACTTAAGACGAACTAGTTTTCATAGGTGGAAACTAACATTCCTAAGACAGTTGAGGGACATCTGCCCATCCTCAGGGACATTTACATCACCAATTTTTTGGGATGTGGGTAACATCCCAAAATAAAAAGAGATGTCCCCAATAGTTTCCTTGTACCTCATGGATAGGGAAACAATAAAGTCTAAGCCAATCCACTTTCATTTTGCATTTGATGGTGGCTAGATCCATTCAGGGTGGGTTGACAACAAGCATAGATCCACTGCTTTCTCGATTAGTGGATGCATCCCTTATAGGTGGGACACATCCTTAATGGAACTAGGTCCTATCCAAGATAAAGGAGACAAGGATAAAAAAAATATCGTGCATAAATGAGAATTGACTATATCATTTATCAGTGGAAGAAATAGAACACATAAAATCATAAAAGTAGTTCATCTAGCACATTTATGTATGAAGACTTGAGTCTTAGACTCTTACAAAAATTGTCACATGTCATTTTTGATGTATGTATGAGTAATTTTCAGGGTAGGTGTCCCCATGTGTGGGTGAACATGTCACGTATTTGGTAGGAGAATGACAACATATCCTCCCAAGATGGTGGACATCCCAAACCAATAAATAAATGCATGATTGGTGAGCCCTATTACCCATCATATGACATGCGAATTAATCCAATTGAATACCCCACCCAAGTAGGCTACACTTGGAGAATTTGGCTCTCTTTCTTGTTACCTCTCACGTTATATGAGGCCTAAACTTGTGAATGTTTTCACTACTCTTGTCATTCCCATCACAAAAGGAGGTTTACAGGTTGACCTTTAGATGGCCCTAGAGTCGTGATTGCATTTAATGAGGTTATTTATGCAGTAAGCATAAATGGCTTGATGTTGTTGGTGTTAGGGTTGCCTTGATGATGATTATTTTCTTTTCATACTAGTTGAATAAGTTGTGAAGCCCCTGTGATCATTGTATTTTTAATGATACATGTTGATGTATGACTCACTTGATGAAATTCCATATCCTTTTTGGCCTAAACCAACATCATTTTCGCATAATCATTTCAATAGTTTCATGATGGTGTACAACACTCTAACATTCTCCTCATGTTATCACTTGAATTGAAATTATTCTTGGGATGATTGAATATGCTCTAGCATGGTTTTATGCTCATGAGGTAAACACCCTTGTCCATATTTAAGGATTATAACCATATTATGGTATTCCATGGTATATACTACAATCATTGCCCTCTTCACAATTTTATCTAGGTAGA
This sequence comes from Pinus tabuliformis, assembly GCA_031772625.1. Classification (NCBI taxonomy): domain Eukaryota; kingdom Viridiplantae; phylum Streptophyta; class Pinopsida; order Pinales; family Pinaceae; genus Pinus; species Pinus tabuliformis. The sequence goes on from CM062813.1 coordinate 418,276,661, forward strand.
TCCACTACATATGGGATTGGTTGGCATGATTTGAGGAATGACCCACATATTATCGGCACACATGTTGAGGTCACCCTTTGAGGATTTTTCATAACTATTTGATCATTGCTTGCCCACTTATCTATGATATTTACTTTTGGAGGAGTCTGACAAATTTATTGGAGGGGAATCCTAGCTCTTGAGCATACACCCTTTGACAAGTTCCAAATTGTTGCCAAATGAGTGCCAATAAATGCAAAATTGTTGCATAAATTTAAAATTAGGGTCATAATTGAAATTTGGACAAATCTTTCTCGGAGCTATGGTGGCTACAAATCGATCACCTTAAAACCCTCAATACATTTTGATCAATGTTTTTAGAAATGCCCAACCTTTGTTGCTTGATCATTTTGGTTATCTAGGAAGATTGTGATTACGGAATGAACATGATGGAAAACAAATTGCACATAGGGAACAAATTTATGTGTTATGAGGCCATCACTGAAGAGCATGCCAAAGGAGAAGAGAATGAGCAACATGAGGTTTTTACTTGCTCAGTTAAAGATGTTTCATCGAAGGAGTTGTTTTTCTTGAAAAAGAAACATATGGCATCCCCTTCACCATTATCACTCTACATTGGTTATTTTTGTCTTGGAGAGACCTATGGTGTATTATTATGGTGTTTTTATTTGAGAAATCCGCGAATATAGATAGGTTTGGAGGGAGAACTCGGACATCAACAGAATGGTAAGTTCTCTTAATTGAGAAGTGAGTTCCTGAAAATAAAATTGAGTTCAACAACTACAAAAATATATCCTAAAGCATTGACTACAACAACATATAAATAAGAGGCCAGAAGTAACCCTATCTAGTGGAATGGTGAAGAAGAGCCACTAATTATTGTTGTCCATTAACACAAAGTAGTAGAGGCATTCAAAGAACGTGTTTTGATTGGTTCAGCAATTATATTATATCAAGAATGGAACCCCCTAAAATTTGTTTTATGCACTGTCAAAAAAGGACCTTTTACCTATTCTTGTTTACCCAATTGCTCCTGGAATCAATCTTCAAGCTAGCTATTTGGATGAGAACTATTACATGCTATATATTGGTAGGCCAACTATTCCATGCCTCGGGTATGCATATATATGAAGTGAGCCTATTCTTTCTTCTTTTCTAGCTGATAATTCTATGCTCAAGGTTCTTTGTAAATGTTGCGATTGATGTCGGTGTATGATAGGATTTTTTGGCTAGCATTTACAATAGTTAATATATTTAATAATATCCAAGAGCCTATTTGGTTGATGTAATACTCTCTTGGGAGATAACAAGATCACCATGGATGAAATGGCATTCGAAAAAACTTGTTTTCTTAATAGTTGAATAATTCAAGGAGTTGTATGCTTGATGCAAGTAGTCACATTAAGTAAAGTGACAAGACTGTTAACCTCGAAACTGAAAGACATATAGAATGATTTATAAACTCAAATACTGCTCCAGGAAGTTCAAACTTCAAATAAATCCTTTAAATGTTTTGGTTACAAATGCCAGAAGAGAGTATATGAGTCATCAATGATTTGAATGCCTTGAATCGTCACAATGTGGGAGGCTTGTGGGGTTTGAACTCTCGTTCAATAGTCTTGTTAGAAACTTTCCCAATCAAATATGCATTCCAACTTTTATGGTTCACATGAATGTTAAAACTAATTTTATTATGGGATTTTTCTTGTCGAATTGGGGGACTATGAAAAACTGCAGTTCTTGGATGTCAGCAGTAATTTCCTCTTCGGGCCTCTACCTTCTAGGCTTCTTAGTTTGAGAAATCTTGAATACTTGGTTGTAGGGTAGAGAAGATAATATAATTATATCTATGTCTAGATATTGACCACAAAGTAGGTCAAAGGGACTATTGAGTACAATGATGTCCATACAATGCAAGAGAACCAAACAGTCTCCTATACAAAATATAACGTACGAATATAAAAGACACAATGTAGGAACATAAAAGATACAATGTATGGAATGCCCTGGCAGAGAGGATCATGAGATAATGGGTCTGAGGATCAAACCCATCTCTCCTAACATCTGAGGCTGAATGAAGAACACTGAAGAAAACTCCACAAAGCCTGTTGCTGAAGAAAATTCCACAAAGTCTGTTGGCCCAATGAAGGGTTAGTGGAAAGTGTCGACTATCCAACAAATCGTTGGCTGGGGGAGTATGCACGTAGTTGAGGTCTAGAGGACCTAGTCTGTCTCCTAGGAGAGGGCTTTCACTAGGGATCTTCTTCCCGATATTATGGTCTAATACTAAGCCCCAAAGCTAGGTCCATGCACATGTAGGGATTGGCAAGAAAACTAAATCTATAATGCAAATTCTTGAAACTCACTAAAATTGAGCTATACAATTGGTTTCCAAATACGCTATAAAAGGTTAAATTTTTTAGATATCCTAATTCAAGAGGAATGTTCCCCCCAAGTTGATTGTTTGGCAGATATAGAAGGCTTAAATTTTCCAAGGAACTTAACAATGCATAAATCTCACCTATTAATGAGTTGTTTACAAGATTGAGGTCCGAGAGGCATGGAATGTATGCACTCTAATCAGGAAGTGGCCCAAACAATTGGTTATTTCTTGCACTAAACTTTAAGAGATTCCTTAGCTATCCAATCTATGCAAACATCATCATGTTGAACTAATTGTTGTCAATCTTTAAATATTGCAAATTAATACAAGAGTCCAAGGGTCACAAATTTCCACTAAAATTATTCGCAAATATAAACAACTCAAGAAAAACTTCCTCCCTACGTAGTTTTCAAGATAGAGGGCCCTCAAAATCGTTTCCTCAAACATCGATTAGAAAAATATTAGAACTTGTATCCAATTTCTGTGGAAACTACCCACTCAACATGTTATTAGACATATTTAAGGTTATCAGGCTAACAATCATTTGTAGTTGTTCATGGACAGGCTCATCAATCACGTGGGCTAGACTCATGGATGCAATGTCAAAGTATCCCCATGCTGAACTATAAAAAATTATAATCTCACAATATTTTATTTCTCTAGAAGGTGATCCTTTCTCTCCTAACATCTGAGGTTGAATGAAGAACACTGAAGAAAACCCTACAAAGTTTGTTGGCCCGATGAAGGGTCAGTGGAAGGTGTCGACTATCCAATAAGTCATTGCCTGAGGGAGTATGCACATTGCCAAGGGCTGGCGAACCTAGTTCGTCTCCCGCGAGAGTGCTTTCACTGCGGACATTCTTCCTAATATTTTGGCATAACCCTAAGACCCAAAGTGAGATCCGTGCATAGGTAGGGATTGGCAAGAAACTATATCTATAATGAAAATTCTTGAAACTGGCTGAAATTGACCCAGACAACTTACTATGAGATGCGCTAGAAAAGGTTAATTTTTTTAGATATCCCAATTTAGGAGGAATGTCCCGATCAAGTTGATTGTTTGACAAAGCTTAAATTTGCCAAGGACCATAACAATGCATAAATATGACTTGTTAACTAGTTATTTGTGAGATTTTGGTCCAAGAGGCATGGAATGTATGCAAGCTCACTAGGAAGAGGCCCAAACTATTGGTTATTACTTGCACTGAACTTTAAGAGATTCCTAAGATGTCCAATCTATGCAAATTCGTTCTGTTAAATTGATTTTTGTCAATGTTTAGATATTGCAATTTAATACAAGAGTCAAAGGGCTGAAATTCCCACTAAAATTGTTCGCAAATATAACCAATTTAAAAAAAATTCCTCCCTATGTAGATTTCTTGGTCTAGGGCCCTCAAAATTGTTTCCTGAAACATCGATCAACCAAATATTAGAATGTGTACCTAATTTCAGTGGCAACCACCCACTCATCCTGTTATCAGAAAGATTTAAGGTTGTCAAGCTAACAAGCATTTCCAATTGTTCATGGACAGGCTCATCAATCATGCAGACTAGTCTCATGGATGCAATGTCGAAGTATCCCCACGACAAGCTATAAAAAATTCTGATCTCACAGTATTTTCTTTCACTCGAAGGTGATCCTTTTTTTTGAGCGATTGGAGGGTATGTGTTTGTGGTTCCATCTTTCCTTCCATGGATGTTTTCCTATGCCTAATGTAGGTCCATGTGCTATAGAAGAGTGGAACCTGCAAATTTATGAAATCAATCATTCACGATGGATTACTGATATCGCCCAAGACTTATGAGCAATACTGAATACTTTCTTGAAATGAGGTGAAAACTCGACTTGAATGGTTGAAACTCACTGAAAATTCTGTGAAACTTGCCTGGAAGTCATTGTGTAAATTTTTGGAGGCCAACAAAAATAACGTTTAGAATAGGATGGGGTGAATCCCACCTCAAATAAAATTGTTTATAAAACTAGAAATTACACCAAGAGGTTCAATGGAACACCAAAAGAAGGAGCTGGGAATGTGGAAGGAAACTATCTCCTTTTCCTACATGTCAGGGTACATCATTAGTGTTACCTTATGGGGTGGATAATGCCACATTGAAGGGGAAAAACTTTCTAACCTCTAAACCTCATGAACCACTCTAGTCCTTGCAATCAAGAGGGGTCATGTCAATGGATGTGATCTATACTTGAGTCTTATTGTTTTATAGCATCGATAGATGCTTTTCCATGTGTATGTTATGAGACCAAGTTATGTAATTGGATAAATAAACCACGATAATGACTTTTTTTGTCCTTCTAGAGATATAATAAAGTTTTATAGATAATTTTACTAGTGCAACATTGCTCGAGACCAAGTTTCTCTTAATGGGCCTAATTTGATTATTTCCCCAAAGATTAGTGTTAGACTTCAGTCAAATCAACCCTGGAGGAGTTTGGTAGAGAGGAAATTAGAGGACGTGGGAGAAATATGTCAACTCCAACACAAAACAAAGGGGAGCTAGACTTATAACCTAAAAAAATATACTTTCAAGTTTCAACCATTTTAGCATAACAGAGCACCAATGGTATCAGGAGAAGAGTGGCTCACCCACATAATTTTTTTTTCTCCGATATTTCTTTCCATCTCATTGGATATCAAAACGAAATGTTTGTGGTGAGAATATGGTATGTTTCCAAGTTTGCGAAATAAATAGTAAGAACCAGACCTGAGCTAAGAAATACAATAACCAAAAGATGTTGTGGATTGTCAATCCATTGTCACAACCCTCTTTGTCTAAAGTGTTGTACAATTTATCTATCCACATAGTAGAATCATCTTGCCTACCCGATACTTCGAGTCCAATATGGCCGAAAGCAATGCTTGTCTTGGAATGTTTGCATTGTTGTGTGTTGGATTTGTCATTCCCCTACAATTCTCTGAGATTTTCTTGTTATTGAATCATGTGAAACAAAACCATGGCCCCCAAATCTGTCGAGAATTCTCCCGTGGAAGGATTTTTATCGCCACCGAGGAAGTTGTTATGGTGAAGCCTGAAACAAATGTCGAGGGGCCAAAGGCTACTAAGAAGGTGAAGGCTCCCAAGGGATCCAACAAAAAGAACATCTGGTGATTTTCGGTGTAGAAACAGGGAAAACACAATGATACATTTAGTGGCTGCATTGTCCAGATCAGTGTTGGGAAGCTTCTATCCTTCCACAACCCTCCCGCAACAATATTCATCGAATTGTTGGAACTTCCTTCTATAATAATCTTCATGGAATTGTTGAAACTTGTTGGAACAATCTGACGGCGCAAAGGAGTTTGAAGAATGGTGTTGGAATTTATATCACTAGAACCTGTGAGCCAATAGTTCTATATGTTTTATATATGCAGTAAACGAGACTCGAAGAACCCTGTTCTGGATGAATGGACTCATGACAAGGAAACAATGGTTTCCACGTGTTGAATTTTGATGGGAGGGAATGACGAAAATGGAGCAAGGAGATTTGTTGGGCTAAAGAGTGTTTTCTCAGCCAACTTTATAGAGAAAACACCTTTCAACGTAGATTAAAAATAATGTTAAACATGTGAAAGATATTGCTAACAAAGGCATTATATAAGGACCCACGCAGGGTGTTATTTCAAAGGAAGGAAATAAGGAAAGTTTTTAGTACCAAATTCCTCCCATCAAATCTATGTATTCATTAACTAGAGAAGCTGCATATAAGGTTTCGTAGTCATTCAACTATCTCACATATTTCCCACCTCTTCTCCTTTGTTTCTTGTGAGACTATTTTCTTTTGAATCAGAAACATGGAGTCCACAACTCATGTTGAATTGAAGATCGATGATAACGGTTGGGTTATTCAAATCAGGGGAAGTTTTGATTGAGGAGAATAAGACGAAATGAAGGAATTATGTATTTTCATTTTTAATGTACCCAAAGAGTTATTGGCAGTGAAACCTGAAGCATACACTCCTCAGTCCCTTTCCATTGGCCCCTATCATCATTGGAGATCTGAGCTCTATGACATGGAGCACTACAAACTTCAACCTACTCACATATTTTAAAAAGAATCAATAGACTCAAGTTTGAGTCAGTGGTTGTGGAGTAGTTTAGGAAGCATGAATGGTGAACCCAGAGTAGCTACCACAAGTTCCTCGACTACAAGGAAGAAACCTTGGCAGGGATCGTGGTTCTCAACGTAGTGTTCCTTCTCAAGTGTCTAAACTTTTATGTGAGACATGTCGACAAAAACTCTGACGCAGATGTCAAGCAGCTTGAATGAGTGATAGATCCAAGTGGCACCATTGCTGCCCACAATTCCATTGCTAGAGATCTGATGAGGCTTGAAAATCAATTGTCTCTCTTTCTGTTGCAAAATATTTATTACAATTGGGTTTTATATGTGGAGTAAATGAGACTTGAAGAACCATGTAAGAAGTGACTGACAAATGGTTTCCATGCATTGAATTATGATAAGAGTGAATGGAGAAAAGGGAGTGAGGAGATTGGCAGGGCTAAATAGTGTTTTCGTGGCCAATTCCATAGAAAAAATGCTTTTCAGCATAAAAATGACAGGAATATAACTTTTAAAATGTCAACATGTTTTTATTGCATAAGCATATAACTATGTGAACTCATGAGAGAACTACATATTATCATTTTTTTACTATATATATATATATATATATATATATATATATATATATATATATATATATATATATATATATATATATATATATATATATATATATATATATATATATAGATGATTGGTTTTCTTATCAATGAAATTAGATAATATTATTAAAAATACAATTTAATTATTCCCTTATGGGGTCGATACACAAGTGACAAATGGGTTTCAGGGAGGTTACCCCTTAACCCATCGACTCTACATACAACTAAGGAGGGGAGTGACGAGGCTTGCCACCCTTTTGCAACTACAATTCTATCGAAAACATGGAGTATGATATTTGGGAGGGTTCTATTGTAGCTTCTATATAGTGGAGAGGGTTTATAATATCCATTAATGAGAGTATTATATGTTACAATATGAAACTGAAAGCCCCCTTCCAAGTTACCTTCTTTACATAAAGCATGAATTATTATATTGAAAGTAAAAGCATTGGGAGGTATTTGTCTCTTGCCCATTTCAATATAGATTTCCCAACACAGCTGGATGTAATTGGACTTCAATAAACCATTCAAAATGTTATTGCAGGCATCGATGTGAGGAACAAAACCAATAATTTCCATTAGCCTAAATATATGAGCAACATCTTTCACCCTCCCACGCTGGGCATAAACCTTGATGAGCATATTAAACACCATAGGATTCCAATTGCACTAGTTTGATGTCTCTAGAAGCCCATCAAATACCTCATTACAGGTCTCATGACCTGATATTGAGTGGAGAATCAGGGTTATTGCATCTAAAACATTCTGGAAAAGCTCAGAATATTGACCATGACGCATGAGCTCTGTAAACTATGCCTTACTCTGTTTTTCCATTCTGTTGAGTTGAAGAATTAGAAGGCCATTGCTAGTTCTAATTATGTCATCAACAAAACTAGTGTGATCATAAATGGGGGTAATGTGGAAGCCACTGAATCCTGCTGTAAGAGATCCCATCTGCCCCACCTGATATCTTCGTAGATTTCATTAACGAAGTTACCGTTGTGGTGGGAAAAACGTCTTCTACCTAGAGGCCTCAGAGTTTAGCAGGCTAAAAGGAAATTTTGTACAAGGAAAGCTTTTGCTAATCTATGTGATGAACTGTGCAGTGACCCAAAAGCGGCAGCAAATAATGTGGGTATGGATTTCGGGGATTCATATAACATGTCTTTGCATAACTACAAATGGGTATCTCTAATGTAATGTATCTCAAGAATGTTATATGTTGGTGGTAGGAAAGAATTCGATGAGGTTTAAATATTTTGGAGGTCCTGGGGTTTTTTGAAAGAGTCCACACATCGTCTAGGTCACTGCATTCTATGCCCTTCAAAAGCAGCACATTTTTATGGCAAATTTTCTGTCATGAGATTGTTTCAGGGAAGATGTCAAGGAGCTTGGATGAGTCCTAGATCTGGGTGGCACCCCTTCTTCCCATAATTCCATTGTATAAGATTTGATCATGCTTTAAAATAAATTTCCGCTCTTTCTATTGCAAAAGATTTTAAAATCAATTGCTGCTCAATCTGTTGCAATAGCTTTTGCAATTGCAGTTGGGTTTTATATGTGGGTTTCCACTTGTTAATTATATGTGGGTTTTATATGTGGTTTATGTGTTAATTATGATAAGAGGGAAAAACTAAAAGCGAGCGAGAAGATTCATTGGATTGAACATCCAATTCTATAGTGAAAATTAAATACGATAATAATATTTATAAAAGAAAATTAAATATAGCATTAATTTAAAATTTTAATAAAAATAAACACAACATTATTTTTATATAAACTATTTAAAATGTAAAATTTATGTTTTAACCAATGTAATTTGTGGTTCTATGCAATGATATTTATGTGTGTCAAAGAGTATAATTTTTATTGTGTGGCCACCATTTTTCATGTATTGAGATAAATTAAAAGACTCCGCATTAAAAACATGTCAAGGTTTCTTCTTGTTTCAATATATACATAGAAATGTATGATAACATACCCTCTCCTAAAACTTTTACAATTATTATTTTTTTGAACTAAGCTTCCTCCTATTACAATGAGGCCAATTTCTCACATTTAACATTATGAAATGTTAGGAACAATGGAGAAATTTGTATTGGGGCCTTTATCTTTACTAATATTACCACATTTTTCACACGAGGAATAATTCTCAAGGCCTTTACCAATGGACGTGAAAAGGGCCTTAGACTACGAATATGGGCATCATTACTATTCTTTGCATAATAAAAATTAGTATCGGGTAAGGAGAAAAAGTTCTCTACTTCTGAAATGAAGCTTCTCATGCTCAAGAGCCATGAGTTTGATATTGAACAACCACATAGATCATCTCTAAATAATTTTAGGGATAATATGGGATATCAATTCTATTACGATTTTTTTCACACCATGTATAGGAGTCAAGGAATATACCATGGGTAGGGGAGGTAATCAAGGGCATTAGGCCTTACAAGAAGCTTTTTGGTCTCAAGGGTTGTGAGCTAGACTTAAAAACCACATAGATCTTCTTTAATGAATTTTTGGTCTTACGTCAGTATATGGGCACCATAAGAAGTATTTATCACCACATATGGGAGTTAGTGTCTATGTTATGATTAGGAGAGGAAAGCAAGGGCCTTAGTCCCTAAATTAATCTTTTTCATGCTCAGCTTCCATGAACAAGATCTCTAGCTGGGAATAGTGGCATTTATTATGTTTTACATAATACGAATGGGTATCGTGACCTTCACTATGGCCAAGGAAGGAAATTTTATAAAAGGGAATTAAGTCCTAAATAATTAGTGGTCATTAAAAAGGCTTCAAACAACCACATTAATTATATTCTCTAAAGGATATTCTCTGGCCTCTATGATGGATGTGCATTCCATTAAAAGTTTTTGCACATCATGATTGGGTCTTGGAGCCTCGCCATTGGACCTTAGTGAAATTAGGGGGTTTTTAAATCACATCTGATGCTTACAAGTGTAGAGTTTGTCAAAATAAGAACATAAGGGGCATAGGCCTTATTTGAATCTTTGATGATTAAGCTTTGTGAAGTAGCTCTCAAAGAACCACACATGAACTCTATAGGGTATATTAGGCCTCTATGGGGGATCTTTAGTGTCATTGGTATGTTTTACATAGTAAGAATTATGGGTCCTAGGCTTGTACCATGGCAAAGGAATGAAAACAATGGCCTTAGGCCCAAAATGAAACTTCTTTAGCTTACATTGCATGAAAAAGACCATAAAGAACAATATAAATCATCTTTGAGGGAATTTAGGCCTCCATCTAGGATAAAGGCTCCATTATGAGGTTTTCCACATAATATATGGGAGTTAGGGCTTATATCTTGACCAAGGACTGAAAAAGGGCCTCAGAGAGAAAACAAATATTTCTCAAGTTTAATGTCCATGAACAAAATATTACAATGGGAATATGAGCATAATTAGTATGTTTTACATAATAAGAATGGGGTTTATTGCCTTTATGATGGATAGGGAAGGAAAATAAGATCCTTAGTCCCTAAACAAAATTTCTCTAGTAGTTCAATGGACATGAATAAGGCCTCAAACCACCAAACATATCTTATTTAAGATATATCTAGCCTTCAAGTGTGACGTTATGGGTGTTATTTAAAGGTTTTGTGTGCCATAGTGGGTCTTCGGGCCTCTAAGTTTGGCCTCAATATCATTAGGAGTTTTTTTGCGCCATGTATGGCACTTGGGGTCTTAACCATGGTAAAAGAAGACTCATAAGGGGCTTGGGGCATATTTAAATCTTCCCATGATTAATCTTCTTGAACAAGTATTTAATAATTATGTCTCTCCTTCTTGTCCCTCCTTCCAAAGACAATATAAAACTATTATATATTGTAAACTTATACTCTATATTGCATAAAATCGTTGTAATTTTAGCATTATATATGGATTCATGGACCCCTTTATGGGGGTCACTAAATCCATCTACCTAAATAATTTTAACATTGCACATATATTTAGAGACCCTCTTAAAGGAGTTTGTAAATTTTAACACTATAAATTGATTCAAATAAGGGGATCTATGAATCCATCTCGAGTGTTAAAATTTAGAGACAAAAGGGAATTCATAATTTTGACGCTATATATGGATTCAAAGAACCATTTGTCTATAAATTTAACATTGCACATGGATTCAGAGACTCCTGTAGTGAAATGTAACACTTCAGTATCAAAATTACAATTTTCCATTTTCTAAGAGACATAATTAAAAATTACTAATATAAATGAGTAATTCATATACTTGTTGTGCTTGTTATTTGGTCATATTTTTATTCTTGGACTATAGTAGTCATTTACATTAATCATTATTAATTTTATCACTTATTATCTAGTTATATATTTTAGTCCTTGACTAAATTAGTCATTTATGTTAGTCGCTTTTAGTTTATTCACTTATTATCTAGTAGTATATTTTATCCCTATACTAAATTAGTAATTTAAGTTAGTCGTTTTTAGTTGGATCACTTAAAATTGCTCAAATTTAGTAGTAATTCACTTGAAATGATTGCGTCACTATTCTTTTTAGTCACCTAGTCACTAATTTCATCATTTTATACTAGTGTAGTACAACATCAACACCACCCATTGGAATGGAAAGCATTGGACTATTCAATACATATTCTCCCATGGATAGCTTGATATAATGACACTTTCGATAGCAATTTATGACTCTTCCATTTGCAACCATCACTTGACTCTCTAGTGCTATATAATAAGCAATTCAATTCCTTGGCTATCTTACAATGAATAAAATTATGGGTACGACCCGAATCAATCAACAATATTACCATTTTCTTCTTGATATGCCCTTCTATCTTAAGAGTTTGAGGAGTGGTAATTACCATCAATACATTACAAGAAATGGTCGACTTCATTTATTCTTTCTCTCATGTTGGCTCCTCGTGTATATCCTCTTCTTTTAACGTTCCTTGTTCCTTTTATTCCTCCTCTTAGTAATCTATGTAAACTATTTTCTTTTGATCACACTTATGACCTTTAGTGGATTTGCTACCACAAGTGTAACAAATCCCTTTTGTTGTTTTTTCCTCCAACTATTATGGTGCCAACCTTGTATGTTGTTGAAGACTAGGAGAATCAATACTTCCGGCTTTAGAATTGTGAGTGGTAGACTTCCTTGTTGCCATGATTTTGCTTTCCACTTTTTTGGCCACCGTGAATGCCTTCTCCAATGAATCACGCTCCCAAAGGCTAACATCATGTTGGATGTTATCCTTTAAAATTTCTATGACGACTTCAATCATATGTTTCTCTCGAATATCATTTACTCTTATGTTCAATTTTTGGAAGTCCTCAATATGCTCTGTCATTGAACCCTTTTGTTTGAGATTTATCACTTGGCCAAAGAAGGTGTTGCTCTTTGTATCCTCATAATTTGCTATCATTTCCTCCATCAAAACTGACGAGGTAACAAGTGGTCTACAAGAAAAAATCCATCTATACATACAAATTGAATCGATTCTAAATATAAAGATGCAATACATACCTTTTGTAACAGTTGCACATCATGTAGATCAAAATATTGCTCCATATGTAGTATCCATGTTATGAGATGATTTCCATCAAACTTACTCATATAGATATTTGGAATATGGTGGGTCTTCAATCCAATGTTAGGTTCTATGAAATCATGATTAACATTTTTTTTTCTTATCATGAGTTTCCTCTATAACCACATTTTCGCCATTATGAAACCTTTCTTGTAGCTACTTTGTCGCACCTTCCTTAAAAACTTCCATGCCTTTCTTCAAATATTCCATGTTTCAATTCAATTTTTCTTATATAGCATTGATCTTATTAATCATATCTTCGACCACATTCTTCAAATCATCCCTCCAATTTTTCTTACTAGGTGTTCCTATTTTCTTGATTTAAGTCATCTTTTTACTTTCTTTTAGGAGTTCAATATTGAATTTATTGTATCTCAGCAATTTATGATTCCCAAGGTCTTAAAATTGGTCCTTTAGTAGCCCTATGAGTCCTATTTCCAACCTCACAAGTCTCATTAATATTGGATTATTGAACAAAGAGTTATGCCCAATCTCCTACAAATACCTTGTTATTCCACATGTCACTGTTTCGACCTTCGGCCATGAAAAAGCTATCGAAAAAAATACAGTGTGTCCTCATTCTTTTTCTTTTTATGAAATTTGAATCCGATGATCATAGAGAAAGTTATGATGACTTTCACAAGGTCACATATTCGAGATGGAATTGAGTAGCTCGCAAAAACCCTAGCTTCCTTAGTTCATATCTCCTAAAATATAGTTAGACAAGATCATAAATTGCCACACATGATGCATCAATATTTCGGCTCCAATGGATTTTAATTTGAGCTTATGAAAGTTTCATAGAAAAAAAGTTAGAGCGAAAATTCCACCATTAGCGGTTTGAAGAAGCAAAACCCTAGAATCAAAAGCTTTGATACCAAATATTAAGCAACAAGCTTATAAAATAGAAGAAGATATAGATCAACTACTTCAAAATACGCCTCTTCGAGCGGCAGCCTCCTTTACATTACAGAAATGAACAATTCTTGGATGATATAAATGACACGACCTCCTTTCTATATATAGGAGGCTAAGGGGTCATAATATAATGACAACCTACATAACAATAATATTCTAATGGCACAATATTAAAAATAGAGGGTTTCTATGGGGCACAATAATAAAAATGTGTGGGTTGCACTATGACACTACATGGGTGCAACAATACAATAAGGGGGTTACACTAATAACAATAAGGGGCTACACTAGTATTATAGAGACCTAATTCTTTTTTTGAGGTGCCATAGACCACATTGGTCTTAGTGGATGTTAAATGATCATCAATGTCATAAATATTTAAATAACTTGAACTTTGTATTTTGTAAAATAAAATTGGTCAAATTTCTTATAATGAAATTTAATAACACCAAAATCACCAATCAAAGTTACAGTTGCATTAAAAGTTAAGTATTGGTGAGGCTACATATACATGGTCATGTCATAGAATAATAGATGAATAAGGAAGGGAATTGAACTAGTGACCTAACATCAAGAAGTGCGTTATTCCATGATATATGAATATTTGCACTCCAAAAGATAGGATAAGGAATTTCTAAAATATAAGTCCTATCAAACTTAATTTCCTAAAGCTTCTTATTTCAACTTAAGGTGGATGAGGATCTACTGATTTTTATTTTTTATTTTTTTAATTAAGGGCCTAGATTAATTGTCAAGATAATAAATTTTGATGAATTAAATTATAAATATAAATAATAATTAATTAAATATAAAGTATGAGGATGGACCTCCTTATCAAGGCCACCCATGATCAAACCTAAGGGGACATATCTTGCTATGGGGAGGAGAGATGCTAGAATCTAGTGAGCTTATGGTTGGTGAGAGGTAGAGTGCTATGGGGAGGAGACATGCTAAAATAGAGTGAGCTAGGACTAATGTTATCCCCAGATCAAACTTTCTCAAACCACATATTAAACCTAAAAAATCACACAATTTAACAAACAAAGAAAGTAAATTAAATAACACTAAAACAAAGTTTTATTGACATAAAATTATTATTAAAAGCAAATTAAATAACACCAAAACAATTTTTTATTGACATAAAATTATTATTAAAAACAAATTAAATAACACCAAAACAAAGTTTGATGAACATAAAATTATTATTAAAAACTTCACCACAGTTTGATTCTTTACATTGATTCTTTATATTGAGATTTGTAATTTAATGTATAGTTAAATTATAATAAACACCACGACATTCACTCGAATACAAAATGTAATTACAAATATAACCAATGTATATTATTATTAAAGTTGTGAATTATTTTTGTGTTCTAGTAAAATATGAATATGAAAATATAGCATACATAAATGTAACTCTCTTAATCAGCACATACTCAATGATTACTCTTATTTCATCTTATTATTGATTTCTATTTCATCTTATTATTGATTTCTAGGTGTTTTTTTTTAATATTCTTAACATCATAAACATTTAGAATCTTATTCTAGCCCATAGTCCCCTCAAGAACTAGCGAGATAAAATGTTGTAATCATATTTTTAATAAAAAATAAATCATTACTAAACGAGGTATTCGAAGGTTCCAGCATGGGGTGACTTGCAGTGTCGCATATTATTCAGGATCTCGGCTCTTAGAAGAAATGATAGCTCCTTTTTTCAAATTACCCATTACGTGACCACTGGTACATCCATTTGCTGTGCTCAAATGTGGTTTTGCACCTTGTATGGTTAAAAGTTTGATACGGTAATCTCTGATATTGGTGTGTACTTTCATATATGCGTATTATAAGCGTTTTGGCATGGTTGTTTGTCCATTCCGGTGTAATGTGTTGTTGCGGGCTCATTGTGAGTGTTTCAATACAATTATTGAATCGTTTTGATGTCTGAATAGTCGTTGTTTTTATGGGTGCCAAGGATTACTGAGACGTAGGGTCACTCCAGAATAATGATAGATTATCGTTTTGAATTTGATTAACCTGATGTTTGCTTGACATTTCTGAATTTGTTGGGTATGATGTGGCTTGGCCCCATTCTAAATGCAAAATAGTGAAGTACGGAATTCAAGCAAAGGTAAAGGTAATGAATGCACCTACCATCATGAGGGTTGGACATTGTTGTTTAGGTTGAGAAATTAGAGGTCACTGTTAGGGTTTTTTCATGATAAGCATTCAAAAATTGTTATTTAGGTTTATTTTGGAAGAGTTTATCTAGTAAAAGTATTATATTACATAGTGTGTTATTATAGCAAGTTGTAATTGTGAATGGAAAATAGTGAGTTTGTGTGTTGAGAGAATGGTGATATTGGGATTTGGATTCATTTTGGAAGCTTTTATCTAATAAAAGTACTACATTACTCAACCCTACTATCATAGAAAGTTGTAATTATAAATTAGTTGTAATTGTGAATGGTAAATAGTGAGTTTGTGTGTTGCGACAATGGAGCTATTTTTGCAAGCATAGTTACAGTAGACTTTTATTTTTGGTACTTAGTCATGGCTCTTCAAGTTTACTAGAAACTAAATCAACTTAGTTGCCTAGCTCTCAATCTCTCAAATTCCTATTTCTACCTACTATTTTATGAAAAGTTCTCGTTATGAGCATTATGTAAAGAAATTTTACTAAATATTTTTGCTTCATGGCAATTATGAAATCCTTGGTATAAATAATGGCTCAGTTCATAAATTTTGACTGTTAATCCATCTTTTCATGGGATTCTTGCTTGTTTTCACTCATTGTTTTGCTTTATGATCTTAAACCCCCTTTTTCAGGAAAAAAAAATCCTAAACATCACACCATTTACTATTACTTTTTGTTATAGCTATGTTTTGAAACTTATATTCAATTCCTGTCAATTTTATAACAACTCTAATGACATCTCTCTAGAATTGAGAAAGACATGTTCTCATATATTTACAATTGTTTCTTTTCCTCAGCTTGATTCTCTGTTAACCCATTATTCATTATACTCCTTTCTCTCACTTCTCAATCTCTACATACATACCCATCTGGTTGTTCCTTCCAACACTTCTTCACATGTAGGTCTTGTTTATCTTCTGTAAGCCTCTCTTTAATCCTCTCCTTGATGTTAGAGGAGAAAGTTCAATATGGTGTGAGGTAATACCATGGTGATCAATCATTAATACTAACTTCAACCTCATTCATTATTGATGTCACTTGTATGTTGTGCAACTTTGCACCAAATTTCTGTAGCTTGGGGAAATCTCTCCTCAAATGGTTTTCTCCACACTCCAACACCAATAGGCTCCTTTCTACTAACTATGGATTTTTGATGTTGTTCACTTTTGGTGAAGTTATTAAACCTTCCACCCTCTATTCCTTTCTTATATGGTCAGGTTCTCTACCTTCCTCTTTTTCCTTTCTTATTCAAGTTAGCCAAGACTTAGATCTTATGCTTAGACTATTCATAAAAGTGTTTAGTATTTAGAACAACCTCCCCCTATTGGATTCATCTTATTCTATTTTGTCTCAATATCCTTGTTGTGAAGGGGTGACATACCTCTAGATCTTGGTCTTCTGATCCTTAATGTAAGGTACATATCTTAGCAACTCCAAGAATTTCTTGGTGTACTCTTCAGGTGTCATCTACCAAAGTTTGTGTTCATAGAACTCCTTCCCTCTACTGTCATGATATTTTTCACACAAGTATTTCCCTTGAAATTACTTTTCATTCTCCATGCCAGCTCTCTCTCCTTATTCATTTTATATTCTTGAAATCCTCCCACCATATATCACCCTTTCCTTTTAGACTAAAAATACCCACCCTAACATTCTCTTACATACACATGTAGCTTGAAGTATTTTTTAGTTCCCAAAATCCAAGCCTATACATCTTATGCTTTATTTACCTCTCCATCAAAGGTTGGGGTTCTTTCTTTCTTGAATTACTATTGCATGGGAGTCTTTCTCCTCTTCCTTGCACTGTCCAATGATTGGCTAAGACTACTTTATATTCTTTGTGGATAGGTGATCAATTTTATTCCTCCCTTTGCATGTATTCTCCTATATCTTGATTAGCTTCCCTCTAATTTCTTATCATCCAATTTACAATTTTGGATATCTCATGGGTTTTTATTAGGCTTGTTCTTGCAGTGATGGATAGCACCAACCTTATGTTGTCTTTGTCCTTGTAATTCTAATAGGATTTTCCACAATATAGCATTTACTTGCTTGTTCCATGAAAATCTTATCATTTTTTTCCTTTACAACTTCTTATCTAAGCTCTTATACTTCTAAGAGTTTCAATGAGTTTAGGAGTTTCTTTCTCTTTCATCTTTCCAACTTACTCCTCTTGGAGACCTCACAAAGTCATGTTCATACAACTTTGTTCAAATCTGCTACTCATAGCAAGTTGTAATTGTGAATGAGGTGTAATTGTGAATAGTAAATAGTGAGTTTGTGTGTTGAGACTATGGAGCTATAGTTGTAACTCCTTGTAGGCATGGTTACAATTGACTTGTATTATTGGTACTCAATGATGGCTCTTGTTTGATCTTATTATTGATTTCTAAGTGTTTTTTTGTAATATTCCTTAACATCATAAACACTTAGAATCTAATTCTAGCCAATGGTACCCCCAAGAACTCGCTAGACAAAAGGTTGTAATCATATTTTTAATAAAAAATAAATCATTACTAAGTTATCCATATGTGTGAATATTTTTAGAATTTGTACTTATTTTATGAGAACTTTTTGAATAAATTAACTTTTTATAAATTATTTACAACAAAAATTTGATGTGTTTGTGTAACCCTATGGCTTACAAAACACTTTTTTTTTTACTATTGTCCAAAATTTGCTTTCCTTCAATGTCATATTTTTAGTGACATTTTTATATGATATAATGTACATATGTACATGTTTTCTTTTTGTTGTTGCAAAAAAAATTAAATATTGCATTTCTATTATGTCCTTTAATTCATTAGATTTTAGTTTATTTATTTTATTTGCTATAAATAAATTTGTAAATAGTAAAACAACCACTAGAAACAAGACATAAAACAATGAACATTATCCCATTATCTAACATAGTCAATTATATTTTATGGTTTGAAGGTGAAGTCTATAAAGTTCCATCATCAGCATGCCCTAACCACATTTATTTCTTTAATGAATAGAATTTTCAACAACGTACTTAGATCAATTTGTATAGATCTTCATTGATGATATTCTAATTTATTCAAAAACCCTAGCAACATCAACAATTATTAAGAATAGTGCTAAAGACACTTAGAGAGTATCATTTGTATGTAAAATTTAGTAAATGTGAGTTTTATCAAAATTAGATTCAGATTTTGGGTCATGTAATATCTAAAGAAAGAATTGCAGTAGACCTTCAAAAGGTCAAATATGTCCTTGATTGGTTAGTTACTAAGGACTTGGAAAATACTCAATCATTTATCGGAAACACATGTTATTATCATAGGTTCATAAATGGTTTTTATAAGTTGGCTTATCCAATAACATCCCTACAAAAGAACAGAGTTATTTGTATATACTCAAATTTCAAGAGAGTTTTGATTGACTAAAATATTTGGTGATTGTTGATCCCATAATTAAAACTTTTGATCCCAATAAAGAATATGTAGTGTGTACAAATGCTTGTTTAAAGATGTTAAGAGTCCTAATGCAAGACAATTATGTTATTGCCTATGAGTCTAGAAAATTGAAGGAGCATGAAAATAACTATGTCTCTTATGACTTAGAGTTAGATAGATTAACTCATGCTTTCAAAAATGTGAAGGCATTATTTTTTTGTCAAAACATTCATGTTAATAAGTACTAATATTAGTCTGAAATATTTTTTTAGTCAACTAAATTTTGAAAGGTAGATGTCATTCCTTAATAAATTTTATTTTGAGTTAAAATATATAAAATGGAATGAAAGCAAAATATCAAATGCACTTAGTGGAAGTATGAATTATATTTGTGGAATTAATACTAGTAGTATCAAAATGGATATCATTAAGCATGTTAATGCAACAACTTAAGAGTATCGAGAATATAAAGAGATATAAGAAAAATTGTTGAATGAAAATTTTCCCAAAGAAGAATAAAAATATGCTCCAAATGACTATAGTTTTCTGACATTTAAAAGTAAACTTTATATTCAAATGTGTAGAGGTTGAAGCAAGTGATTCTAGATGAGAATCATAAGAGGCCTTTTTCACTTACACACATTACCAAAATTTTATAACAACACTTAGAAAGGAATTTTAGTGGCCAATGATGAAGGCACATGTAGCAAGGTACTTAATTAAATGTTTTGAGTGTCAAAAAGTTAAGGTAAAACAACAACACCCTCCTAGACTATTAAATTCTTTGCCTATCCTTGAGTGAAAATGGGATGTTATTTCCTTAGATTTGATAATACGGTTACCTAGAACCATAAGGAAACATGACTCTATAGTGGTTGGGGTTTATAAAATAAGTTAGAAACCCATTTTATTCCTGTAAGTATGTTACGGATGGAAATTTAGCTAAAGTATTCATGAAGGAAATATTCAAACTCTATGGAGTATTAAACAATCATTTCTCACAAAGATGCAAATTTCACATCAAATTTTTAGAACGAACTTTTGACACGGTCACACACTCAATTAATTTTTAGTATTTGCTAACATCCTCAAACTTATGGATAGATTGAAAGAACTAATGAAATCCTTAGAGATATATTTGTATGTATGCGACTTACCTACCCACTAAATGGCATGGTTAATTACCCTTGGTCAAGTTTACATATAATAAAAGTTATCAAGCATCTCTAAATATGAGTTCTTTCAAATTACTTTATGGATGGAAGTGATATATTCCCTTCATGTCTAGTCATCCAAAGTAAAGATTCTTTCTAGGACCTGATCTCTTAAGAGATAGGGAGTGGGTGGTTAAACTCATAAAGATAAATTTAAAAACAACCTATAACACCCTCCTCCCACAGCTACCTAACTAACTTGCCAACCTAGATAAACATGTGATAAGAAGTTACTATGATTTAATTGGAACTCCTATGTCAGCTTAAGTAAGTGGAACTCGTGACATGACACCATACACACATTCCACATCAATAATAGTACTCTCACAAACCATCCCAACCTTGCAAGTAACTAGACCTTGTTTCCCAATGAGTTTTTTTACCATTAAACCAGTGGAAGCTCCCTTGATATGGATAAGCATGTGCCCACAGACTCTCTATGCTCTGAGAACATGGGTATGCATGCTTGTAGGGAGCTTTTAGCCCATTGTTGTGCATGTGTCGCTAAGATTTGAGCCAATTTTTCATGCCAAGAGCTGAGTTCACTGCCAAAAACTCAATGACATCTATAGGAATGCAAGATAACAAGAGAACAATGATATAAAGGAAATGACTTGAGGAATGAATAGAGTGGACCCCTAGTAGTCATGACAAGAATTTCGTCATAGATGTCATAATTATGAAATCTACAGGTTTAAACAACAAATATGGCATAGGGGTCTCATATTCATCTCAAAGTCACTAAGAAACTTTTATGCCAGAGCACATTAGCTTGAGTTTCATCCATTAGGCGAGAGATACATTGACCATTCATTTCTAAGTAAAAACACAATGGGATCCATAAATAGCCATTTCCATAATACATATCTATAACCAAGATAATAACAACAAAAATACCAAGGAAACAACAACCATATAATTCACATATGAAACATTATAATACTCCTGAATTAACAAGGAGAAATAACCTCATATTAATGATGCAAACACTAACTAGGTTCGGGACTTCCACGAACCACCCAACCGTAGACACAGCTCCGCAAAATTTCTCTTCAGCAAGTCACCCCCGTTCCATATTCTAAGCATGCATTTGGGATATTATGAAATAAATCGATCAAAAACATCGCGGGCTTGCAAAGGCCAAACCACCCCAACCCATGAAATAGTGATTCCACCTCACGATCAAACATCACAAAACCATCACGAGATTGGTCTCTACCCAAGCCTTTTAGGGCTCCACAGTTATTGTTCCAACCCATGTTTCCAAGACTAGTAGCTCAATGCACAACTTACTCTGCACTTCGAGAGTGTTCGTCCAACCAAGGCTTATAGGACTAGTAACTCAACCCACAAAGGGCTTCGAGATAATTTCGCCAAGCAAGGCTTCCATGACTAGTAATCAACCCAAGATGTTAGAGTTCTTCAAGAGAATTTGTCCAACTAGGGTTTCCAGGAACTAGTAACTCAACCCAAGCCAAAGGAAACATGACAACCAACCCAAAAAATTAAGGAAATGAGCATATACCACTATGGATATCTAAGAAATGGAAAGGCCAGGAAAATACACTTTCAATCCAAAGAATCCTCCGTGACAGTGAAAAATCATGACCTATAAGCCACATGCATATGCCATGCATGCCAAAACTAGTGAGGAAAAGATACATAAAAATCGGTACCTGTAAACAAAACCTGTTGTAGTTGATGATCCCGATGGAATCTTGCACTTTCCTACTCTTCCCTTTCCCTCTTGCACCAAAACTCCATGTATGCCACACTCCTACAAGAGTTATCCAAGAATACTCTAAGTGTCCAAGAGCATGAGAGAGAGAAAATAGAGAGAGCTCGAAAATTGAACCCACAAAAGTCTATCAATCGATCCTCATAAGTCTTTTTATTAATGAGGCTTCTATTTTCTTCATTTTCCATTATTTTCCTTCATTTTCCTCCTCACATGCAACATGTGACCTTTCACCTCCCTTTTCTCCTAATTTCCATTATTTTTCATAAATAAATGTGCCAAAATTCCATTTGTCCTTCCCAAAGCCTTTTCCATTACCTTTGCAAGTTTCCTTAGCCATTAATTAATCACTGCTCATACCCATCACTACGATTTTTCCCAACATTAAACTTGGAATAAGTCTTCCATTAACCATGATAACTTTTCCTTTATTAACTTTTATTACATGGAATTTTCATCATGGTTGTTACAAAACCCTCCCCCTTGGGGGAACTCTGTCCTCGGTTTTCAACAACACCTACAACCAACAAGGCTATTGTAAGAAAAAATACTACCCATGGATCAGCTTGTTGCAGTATTTATAATGATCGTCGTGCTAAGGAACAAACCAACATGACAACATAACAAGTACAACATCACAATGACATGACACCCATACAACTTAGTAGATCTATATAACATAGCTCATTGCCATATTTACATCCATATACATAGGTACATATACCAACCATCACCAAGGAATGTACCAAAAACATATGCCAAAGACATATACCACAACATCGTTTCAACTAGCAAATAAGGAATGATACATAACCTGCATCTGGTCTCACATCTCCCATGTAGCTTCATGAGGCCCAAAGTGCTTCTATTGGACTTTAAATGGATGCTAATAATATCATACTGAATGTGATTCGCACTAAATTTTTTAAATGTTGCACTTTATTAATGGGAATTTTTGTGTGTCTCAAGTGAGACTTTCTTGCCCCTATAATATGAAATACATTAGGACATTTGACACCAATAGGCCTTATCTAGAAACATTTCATTAAGCTTGAGTCTATCATAGATCCAACATAAAATAATGGGAAATAATTGTCTAAGATCTTTGAAATATAGTAGATGAGTTAAATTAGGGTTTAATGAGTGAGGGGGTAGGGTTTATCTTACAAAATACCTTCAAGTGACTTGAATTCTTTTAACTCTCACCCTAAATTTTCCATAAGCTTATTTGGGGATGCTAAATATTCTTGGAAATGGGTTGGGAAAGGTAAGAGGTGGCATTAGGAAGAGGTGCTTAAGGATTAAAATTTATTTTATTGGCTCTTCGAAAAAATTGAAAAGAAATGTTACTTTTAGGAATTTTTTTGGCTATGTTAATGTACAATTTGTACCTCATGAGAGATGAATTTGTGAGTAAGTGATGATGGTAATTTAAGTAGTTAAATACTGCTAAACTAATTCCTATGTGGATAGAGGAGGATATGGTGTACTTAGCTATAGTGGGGTACTAAGATCTCAATACTAAGCTTGACATTTTATTTTGGGATGGAGGTGGTGTTGCGAGCCAAAGACCTTACAATTACAGAAGGACTAGACCAACTTTGATATTAGAAAAGTTAATGACATTGTTGGGTAAAGTATATTTCTTGAGTGTATCCTCAAGGAGTTTAAAACATATGTTATGATTGAGATAAATCCTTGCTTGGATGGCAATGCATATTTGAAGGTGTCCATGATACGAATGAAAATAAAACCTTTTGTGTGATTTCCCCCCACAATATATCATTCATACAACAAAAAATTTAATCTACCTTAGTGCTACATTGATGATTGTATTGGTAGATGGCTGTGGTGACTAGAGCCATCCTAACAATAGTTGGAAAACAAATACACTACCAATTTTCCTCTATGGCACAAAGGGATGTTAAAATGTATGGTTCTAGGATTTTGTGTAGTTTTGATAAGATAAGTTGTGTGACAAGAAATAATCTAGAACATACTACTAGTTTATACTAATATCAGCTATCTTTTTCTAGAGAATACACATAACCATTTGACCTTCATTATTTCAAGCATGGAAAATATTACTTTTACTTAGATGATTACCAAATACAATCAATTTCCTCATACAAAATTCCTCATAATAACCATTGAAAGCGTCCAAGAACTGTCTTACAATTTTTGTTGTAGCTAGAGCAAATTCTTCAATAAGGGACCCACTAGGACCTCAATGTTCAATTACTATTGGATCCCAAACCTAGAAATTAGAGGAAAGAAATGACCACTTGTTATGTAAATATGAAATTTACTTAAAAACAAATGTTTAAAAAGTAAAAGCATTTCCTCCATGGTAAAAGAAGGGCATTTCCAACATAATATTTTTTATTTAGTCTATGTTTTCATGATCAATGTCAAGCCAATGAATGGTTGCACTTGAATATGTCCACAAGTGTAGACACCGTTTCATGAATATATGTTACATTTTTCATGGAGATTTTTTAAATCTCTATCAAATTCATTTTCTAGAATTTCTTATTAGTGCTTATGTCAACTCCATCAAGTTCAAAATAGAAATGTCAAGAGGTTATTCTATGGTTGCAACAGCGAGCTAGGCAGAGAAATTTCAGACAAAGGGAGACTTTTGGCTTCGCACAATAATGTTTTGACAATGCATTGGTTGGGTTCCTAAGTCATAGAAAAAACAAGGCTATATATGAGGGCATGATAGCTAGGGAGTACGGAAGTGTGATAGGGAATGTGAGGTAGTGCTAACACATGCTACATAGTTCAAAGTACGGAACATTTTAAGAGTGAAATTTTGCAAATGACATTTTTTTGGACATTTCCTGAAAAAAATATTCACCAATTTCATTAAAAAATTGCCTATTTTTTACATATATATGATTAAATGGATGATATTAACAAAAAGTTACCTATTTTAATAGTAAATTAAATATTTTTTATTGAATATTCTGCTACATTCTATACATATGACATTTTGAACCAAAATAGGTATAGGAAAATATTTAAATCCTTCAAAAATACCCTCGTTTAAAGGCATGTTAAGCTTGCTCACACATTCAAACTACTAAGGCATGCCAAGATGTGTTAATTTCCAGGGAGTGTTAAGGAGTGCTATGGAAACACAAGGGAGCATTAAGTCAAAATGCATGGAAATGAATGAATAAGAGTGTGTGATAGGGATTGTGAGTGTGTTCAAACTGTGCTAAGGAGGAAGTGACGAGGTATGCTAGGATGTTCTAAGGTATGTTAGAGACCAAGTTGGCATGTCAATATTTGTTAGGCTTCACAGTGTGCAAACCATGTCACAGAGTGTTAGGGGAATACAAGGGAGCACTAGGCCAAGGCGTACTAGAGTTCGACATCATGTGAGGGCATGCTAGGGTATGCTAGGAGTTGCTAAAGCATTCCCAAGAAGGAAGATGATGCTAACAAATGCCACATAATGCCAAGGGATTGTTAGGCATGCCATGTGCTATGGCATGTCATGATGTAAACTATGTTTCCTAGTTGTTTTACGACCACAATTAGACATGAGCCTTGTCTTTTTAACTTTGTAAGTGGGATAAGTCGAGGTTGGAAATGAATAGCCTAAGATGAGCTATAGGGTGTTCTTAGGTGAAAAATGCATTGTCTAGTTGTAGTAACTATAACTTGATTAAGTTTTTGTAGTCGAGGTAGGACTTGGTTGGGTTCCTAAGTCCCAAAAAAAGTAATGGTGGTTATGAGGGCATGTTATCTAAGAAGTGTCATGGTTTTCAAAGGAATGAAAAGGTGTGCTAACATATGCCACACAATGTCAATGCATGCCAAGGAGAGTTAAGGCGTTCCAAGGTATTATAAGGGAGAACTAGATCAAAATGCATGGAAATGGATGAATAAGAGTGTGCACAAGGGAGTGTTAGTGAATTCTAGGTGTCCCAAGGATGAAGTGTGTTAGGTGACATTTAGAATAAGACTTGTAGGAGGTAGGCCTACAGTTGTGATAAAGGGATGAATAAAGTAGTTTCAAGAAAAGGGATACTTTGGGCTCGACACAAGACTATTTTTCCAATGAGTTGGTTGGGTTCCCAAATTGTAAAAAAAGAAAGTATATCTACAAGAGCATGACAAATAGGGAGTACTAAGGTCTCCCAGGGAATGCCAGAATATTCTAACTCATGCTAGATAGTTCCAAAGCATGTTATGCATGCTAAGACATGCCAATATGTGCCAGGTGTTAGGGTGTGGTGCCAACACATAGTAGGGACTGTTAGGGAGTGCCAAGGAAAAACAATGGATTACTAGTTTTAAATGCATAGAAATGAATGAATAAGAGTGTCTCATAAGGTGTGTTAAGAAGCTCTAGGTGTGTTATGTGGGGAGGGACAAGGTATGCTACGCAGTGTGATTCAAACTAGAGTGGTAGGAAAATGTGCCTAGACATGCCAAGTGCTAGGGTGTGCCAATGTGTGCTAAGGAGTGTTAGGGAGTGCCAAGGAAACAAAAGGGAGCACTAGGTAAAAATGCATGGAAATGAATGAATAAGAGTGTGACATGGAGTGTCAGCGAGTTCTAGGTGTGTTGAGGAGGGAGTGAAAAGGTATGTTAGGTAGTGCTAAGGCATGCTAAAGTGTTAAGGCAACATGAAAGCAATATGTGTGAGGAGCGAGCATGTGCCATCATGTGCTAGGATTTGTTAGTTGCGAGTGCCAAGGAAACACAAGGGAGCACTAATTGAAAATGCATGGAAATGAATGAATAAGAGTTTATGAAAGGAAGTGTTAGTGAGTTCTAGGTGTGCTAAGGAGTGAGTGAATGGGTATGCTAGGTAGTGCTAAGGAATGCTAGAGGCGAGGGTGGCATGCCAAGATGTGCTAGGTGCTAGGGTCACCAACACGTGCCACAGAGTGCTAAATAAACATAAGGGAGCACTAGGTAAAACATGCATGGAAATGAACAAATAAGAGTGTGTGATAGGGAGTTTTAGTGAGTTTTAGGTGTGCTAAGGATAGAGTCACAAGCTATGCTAGGTAGTGCCAAGGAATGGTAGAAAGCTAGAGTGACATACCACTATGTACGAGGTGCTAGGGTGTGCCAATTTGTGCTAGGGAGTATTAGAGATTGTCAGGGAAAATCAAGGGAGCAAAAGCTCAAAATGAATGGAAATGAATGAATAAGAGTGTGTGATAGGGAGTGTTAGTGAGTTCTAGGTGTGTTAAGGAGCGAGTGACAAGGTTATATGCTAGGCAGTGATAGGGAATGCTAGAGTGCTAAGTCATGTCAAGGCGTGCTAGTGTTTGCTAGGGAGTTTCAAAGCATGCCAAGGAATGTAGGGCATGCTATGTACATGTGACACATAGTGCCAAAGGATTCTAAGATGTGTTAGATGCTATGGCATGTTAAGATGTAAACTATGTTTCTTAGTTGTTTTATGTCCATGGTTGGATGTGAGCCTTGTCTTGGTAACTTTTTAAGTGGGATGATTTGAGATGCAAATGAGTGAATAAGTGTTTGTGACACGAAGTGTCAATGACTTCCATGTGTGATGAGGAGGGAGGGACAAGGTATGCTAGCAGTACTAGGGCATGTTAGAGGCTAAAGAAACTTGCCAAGATGTGCTAGGTGCTAGCGTGTTCTAATGCATTCCACGGAGTGTTATGGAGTGACATAAACACAAGGGAGTGTTATTTTCAAATGTATGGAAATGAATGTATAAGAGTGTTTGACATGGAGTGTTAGAGGGTTATAGGTGTATAAAATCTCATGTAGGTTAACCCAATAATGCAATATAAATCAAAGAAAAATAATATAACCTATGTCTACTATCAATTTATGTAAGCTTCAAGATCAAGGTGAACAATATATCTAGAAGAAGAAGAATCAATCACACAATACACATTAAAGTACTTTGGGGAAAGCCTAAGCTAAAAACGACACTATCTCTATTATCATAAAAGGTTGAAATACATAGGAATTATACAAAGCCTTAGCTCTCACAACTAGCCAGCTCTCAGTACATTCCTCACAGATGTTCACAGGAAATCTTGGCTTCTCTCAAGCCTTCCTCTCTACCCTCCAAGCTCCTATTTCCTTGTGTGGTTCCTTGTGGATGATTCTCCTATTACCAAGTGTAACACTCTCTCACACATTGCGAGAAATGCGCAATCCTCAAGGAATGATCCTTGACTGCATGCATGGGTTTTCTTTATAATAAAACACATGCAACTGATAGTACATTGTCCTTGACTTTAATCTCAACTGGGTCTTTCTTAGAATAGACATGCATGAGTTTCTGATGAGGGAATCTTCAGCTAACTGGAGTAGCACTAGTTGGATGCATGCACGCATCAACTGACTGTTAACTCTCTATTAGTTCCTCAAACAGTTTGGAACTAATTTAACTCAGCTTCACTCAGTAAACTGAGTTAACTAATTACAACTCAAGTATAACTCAATATTATCTACTTAATTTAAGGAATAACTCTTGCATGACTTCAAAAAGACTTATAACTTGAATTTATCCAACTAATTAATTCAAAATGAATTAATCAATTATTTTCAAGTAGTTGTTAAGTCTAAATTCGATTTAAATTCACATTTCAATTCAAGGAAAATTAAATCGGAATATTCTTGTTGCCACATTTTAGCACTCCCTCTCAACAAGAAAGGGATTATCTGCCACCCCGATCCTGTATCTATGGAACTCGAATTTACACTTTGAATGTTAGCATCTTGCTCCTCTGTCTAAATATACTGCAGCAACATGATCCTCTCATCATCAACATCTTGCTTTACCTTGTAAAGCCAATGGGAACTCACAATTGACTTCTTCTCCAATCTTGAAACCACGTCCTAAACACTATTACGAACTATGGAGTCATACTCCTCCACCATAGCATCAATCAAAATCAGTTGTTGCACTACTTCCTCAAAGGAAGATGGCTCGGTCTCAACACATTCCCAATTAAGGGCAATGTATCGAGTGCACCCCTTAGGTGACCTCCTAATCTGTGCTGAGAAAATGGTGCTCCCACATTCTCTCTCGCATCCTCAAATAATCTGTCATCTTCAAATGTGCTTCTACTCATCAAACTTGAGATCTCTATGAACCACTATCCTCCAACTCGTAGGCAAGTATACCCGATAGTTGTGAGTTGTATTAGTGTACCCCACAAGTATCCCCAACTCTGATATTAGCTCAATATTCCTCCATGAATCCTTTGTCACATGGAAATATACCGATGAGCCAAAGATCCTGAAGTGACCCAAATCTGGCCTCTTATCAGAGAAAGCTTCCTCTGGTGTCTTCATCCCAAGTTTGTGATGTGGGCTTCTATTCTGCAGATAGACTTTTGTGTTACATTCCTCAGCCTACAAGTGAAGTGTTAGGCCTTGGTCATGTAGCATTTCCCATGCTACCCCTATGATTTTTCTATTCTTCCTCTTGGCTAACCCATTCTCATGTGGGTTATGAGGTGTCGTCAACTCTCTTTTAATTCCTTCCGCTGCAAAGAAGTCTTTCAACTCTTGAGAGACATATTCTCCACCGTTGTCACTTCTCAAGGCCTTCATCTTCTTCCCTGACTCTTTCTCAACCAAAGCTTTGAACTCACAAAACTTTGTGAAGGTTTGGTCCTTCTTCTGGATGAAATAAATCCAACAATTACGAGAATAGTAATCAATGAAAATCACATAATAACTTTTCTTCACTATGGATGCCATCCAGCATGGCCCACACACATCATTATGAAACCTCTTTAAGTTAGCCTCTTCTCGACTGTCGCGATCATGAAAGGAAGACTTGGCGTACTTTCCCAAGGTACAACCTTTGTATGTGTCAACTTGCTCAAGTTTACCTTTGGGAAGTCTTATAGATATCTGCTACATTATCTTCAAAGCCCCACAATGCTAAAACCGCTTGTGCCACAAATCACCAATGTCTTGGTTTTGCACCAATTCTACTTTCGTATTCAATGCTGCACAATCATCTACCACTAGTTTATAGAGATTCTTCACCTGAATTCCTATCCTCTTGTTATGACCCGTGGCTATGTGTCTTAGGAATGCCTTTCCTTTATTGAAGACAACATCGTAGCCTTTGTCCTCCAACATCATGACTGATACCAAGTTCTTCTTCAATCCAGGCACATACTTCACATCTGTCAATGTGATAGGAGCTCCATTCTCCCTCTGAAAAGAAACCGTGCCCACTTCTGAAACACTATGCCTTCCATCATCACCCATCTCTATGCTCATCTTGATGTCTTTCTTCTCCAAGGCACTAAATAAACTTTTATCACTGGTCATGCGGAATGAGGCTCCATTGTCAAGATACTAGACACAACCCATCATCGATGACACCATGCATGCGATGAGGGTAAAGTCCATTTCGAACTGAGAGGCTAATGCCTCCCCTTCTAATACTTCAGAGGATCCCTTCTTGGCCTTCTTTGATGGGAAATTAGTCGCATAATGTCCCATCTTGTGACAATTAAAGTATCTTACCTTAGACATGTCACGCTTATTCCCTCCATGAGAAGAATTCGATTTGGAAAGGGAAGCCTTCCCCTTCCCTTTTCTTTCCTTACCTGCTAAGGCTTGATTTTCTTCATCATCATTCTTGGATGAAGAACCATCTCATGTTCTCTTCTTGATCTCCTCTTGCATGAGATCCAATCACAGTGGTTCCCAATCCAGTAGTTTCTCCCTTCCATTCGCAGAGTCTTGGTAGTTATTCCAACTCTTTGGAAGGCCAAGGATAGCGAGGCTCACCATATCTTCATCAGTAGTGGTTATTCCCACACTGCCAAGCTCATCTCTATAGGTGGTGAGCTTGTTCAGATATGTCAAAATAGTATAACCCTTCTCCATCTTGATTCTTCAAAGCTTACCCTGGGGCACTAATTTCCTCTGGTTGCTACTATTCTGATAGAGGTCCTTCAATGTCTTCCACATTGAAAATGGAGTATCCTTCAAATGGAGACTTGAGACAATATGGTCTCGAACTCTGTCAAGGATGATCCGTCTCGCCTTTGCCACACACTTCTTCCACTCAGCCAACTCTTGTGCAATAGTTGAAGCTATGTTTGGGATTTCTTGATCAATGAATTCCTTCAAGCCATTGTCTTCTAATATAGCCTCGATTCTATCTTTCCATGCTATGTAATTCAAGCTACCTTCCAAGGCATACTCAAGTATCAAGCCATAGAACACCATTGGCCAACCTTGAAGTATAATATGAATTTGATTTGCACCTGCAACCCTGAACCTCAAACTTCAAATTCTCTTCTCAGTATATTGTTCATAGCTCTGATACCATGTAGAAATTTTCTACAAATCCAGCTCTGATAACATGTAGGAAATTTGATGTAGGTTAACCTAATAATGCAATATAAATCAAAGCAGAATACTATAATCTACTTCTAATATCAATTTGCGGAAGCTTAAAGATCGAGCTAAACAATATAACCAGAGTGTTAGCTACCTATACCAATAGGTTTCATATTTCATGATTGGCAAAGAAAGTTCCAAATATGCTCTGCTTTGATGATGCAAAGATCCCATATTTCAAACAGAAACAATGTATGTACATAGTTCTATGTTGACTCAAATTTGATGGGTGATCCAAAAGCCTAATCTGGATCATGCCGTGTCTAAATTTTCTGTTGTAGAATAGAGGAAGAAGTCTGTCCAAACTGTTTAATCTTGGCAGACCAGTAGCTAGGTAGAGAAATAAGGTTCCCAACTGCTTAATCTGGGACCTTGGAAGCAATAAGGGTAGCATTAGATAGAAAATCAAAAGGAAAAAGCCAAGGAAAAGAAAAGGCACATAAGGGTCTGCAAGTCTAAGTGCACCCTCCAGGAAGTAACAAAAAATGCTAGGAAATAGATGGGTAAGCAGATGGGGTTGCAGAAATATTATTCCTTTCAATGGAGTGTTTGACAACCTAGTCACAATGGAATATCAGTAGATTGAGAAGGTTCTCTTCTCCATCATGTGCAGCAAAGAAAAGGAGCATGTCTAACCCCCCCTTTTTTCCCCCTTTTCACATTCATTACTAACATCCCTCCATCAGTTAAGACTCATGGAAGAATTTGAGGTTTTATGCTGGTTCTTATACCTTTAAAAGCCACATTTCCTGTGTAAAATTCTTTTCATTTTGATCTACTCCCTAAGCTAAGTGGTTTTCAAATAAACTTAGTAATATCACTCCTCATTCACCTATTCATCCATATTAACCCCTAACTTCTATTATATATTTCCCCTATGTTACCTCTTCCCTACTATCATAACACTTTAGTGTATAAACCTCAAATATTGTATAAATATCCCCCCCCTTGGCATTATAGCCATATGTTTACTATTAGGGATTAAATTGGCATCTGGACAGTTTAAGAGCCCTAACCCTTACCCCTCTTTCCCCCTCTGAAGTTAGTTAACTCATTTAAACCCTTCACTTGCTAAGAAACCTTGTGAAAAACCCATTTCCACCCCTAACCCGCTTCATTTGCAAAAAGCATATAAAACCCACTTTTTCCCGTTTACCCAAAGTTTGGTGTTATGCGCATTTTTATATAAAAAAGAATTGAAGATCATGGAAATCTGCCAAAATTCCAAAGTCCCCGCCGAGCGTAAATCCCAAAGAGAAATATTATTTAATCCCGCCCGCGCCCGTATCGTCCGGCCACCTCAGCGATCCGTTGATTGTCGGATCGGCCCTTTTGATCCGACGGCCCTCGTGCATATCGGACCGGCCCCGACGTCCGAAAGATACCTTCCGATATCTGTCAGAGGATGACGTCAGGCCTCTGCCATGCGTCACCCCCACAGCGTATCAGAGGTACATCTGACATTTCCGCTTCCGTATCATAAGCGGTGTGATATGAAACCGCTAACCACTCCCGGTTTCGGTTGATCCGCCCTGCATGCGTCACCTGCCTACGTCAGCGCCGTGTCAGTGCCCCATCCGCCAGTTGCTCCACCCGTCCGCCACCTCATCATCCCCGTGGACCTCTTGTATGCCGCCACGTCACCCAACGACGTCATGCTGACGTCATCCGACTTTGACCCCACCTGATGACATCATGCTGACGTCATCCAAAAAAAAGTGCCAAAGTCTTGAAAAAACCATATTTTGGCCGAAATGTCGCGTTTTTCGCACTTTTTGCAAAAAACACTATTGTATCCTCTGCATGAATTTCACCTCTGAGCCTCCGCCAACCTGCTGAATTCAACCTAGAGACTGCTGGCGCGCCATTTCACCTGCATTCGTGACCATTGTTCTCTGTAAACCAGGTATTTATCCCAGTGAATCCTTCCTGCACCTGTTTTGTCTGTGAATTGCCATAAGAAAGTTTAAAACACCGAGAAACATATAATTCACCGGCAAATCCCCTGTGCCTGGTCCTCATTTGCACCTATAACGTCGAAATTCACCAGCTAAGCCTCGTTTTCCCGAGTTTCCATAAGAACTACATTCTGTTCGCGCAATCGCGAACTGGTAACCCAAACTATACCAAATTGTTGTAAAAGAGAGATTAAGGCCAGACATTTGCCTTATTCATGTTTTAAGCAGTATTTCAATTGCTGCAATTCACCTTTTGTCCTCCGTTCCTGAGTAATTCGCCTTCTGTTCAAAGAAAATCTTTTGGTGTTGCTCTGCACAGTAACACTAGTCCATAAACTATAGAATTTTAAAAAGAAATCATGGATGCACTAGTAGCTCCTGTGGCCTTGAATGTTGCTCCACTAAATGCCCCACAGAGAGAATTGGAGTGGCAACCTCTAGCAGACCTCGATTATCAAATATCAGAGGAAATGTTGTCCAAAACCAAGTTCCACATCCACCTGCTGAATGAATTGAAGACTAAACATGAGAGTGGAACAGATGTACTGGGCATATGGGATTCTTTCCTCCCCATCTTCAAACTCCCTCAGGTCAGACAGTTCCCTGACCTCATTCACCTATGTGCCGAATGTTATGACCCTACTCAGAGGGCTGTGCTTGACCCTTCAGGCTCAGTCGTTTTCTATATCACCCCTGAAGCTATCAAAGAGATGCTGCACTTCAGGACTCAGAAGAAGCTAGTTCCTTTATCACTGATAGATTTGATAAATCAAGGAGCTAGATTGACAGATGCTCAGGTCACCAAACTCAATCAGCTGTACATTGACTCTGACACTGTGAAGAATCCTCCTCTCAACCAAGTATACCTCAACCAATTGGGCAGAGATTTAGCAGACATGATTAGCCCCATTCTGGGCTATAATTCAATTGAACATGTTGATGAAACTGTGCTGGTGGTCATGCTCATGTTTGCTCCTGGAAAGCCTCCAATCTGCTATGACTATGCCACCTATATCTCTGATAAAATACATGAGCAGTTGATGAACTTGGCCAGAGAAAAGGTGTT
This sequence comes from Pinus tabuliformis, assembly GCA_031772625.1. NCBI lineage: Eukaryota > Viridiplantae > Streptophyta > Pinopsida > Pinales > Pinaceae > Pinus > Pinus tabuliformis. Next base: position 418,311,220 of record CM062813.1, read on the forward strand.
CAGATACACCTCTTACATCTACCACCTAATCCTATATTATCAGCATGAAAAGTTTTCTTTTGTTGTGAAAAGAGAGGATGCCCAAGGCAATCCAAGGTCAGTGGTTTATTGGTCCTCTGTCTTCCATCACAGAGCTCACTCTCCATATACTTATTGTGAGTTCATAGATCTCTTCATCCACCCAGCCATGTCTCTATTGATGAGCTTGCCTCCTCCAAGACTAACTGATGATATGCAAAGGATACTTCAGTAGTCTAAATTATACAGCATTGGGGACTGGTACTTATACCAGAACCACACAGTTATAAGGATATATGGGTGTGAGTTGCCCCCATACAGATTGCCCAAATATGTGCCCATGAGACTATTTGCCCTGGAATACTTCAGGCAATTTGGGAATGCTGATGTGCTACACTTTTGAGGCAGAGGCAAGAAAGCACAGCTCAAGGTCAGGAACCAATTAGGCCACTTTGTCTACAACAAAAGGGAGGAAGGTTGGAAAGAGGCAGATAGAATGTTAGAATCCCTTGGCCTGCAAACCAGTTTCCTTTGGAAACCTTATGACCCCAATCACTTCATATCTTTAAGAAGGGTCAAGTATAGGTTGTCTGGTTATGATCATGTAAGGATTCCTCATATAGAAAAGTATGCAAATCAAGTGAAATGGAGGAGGGGAACCTTAGAGGAGCCTCTCACACAAGAAGAGTTAAATCAGAGAGCTCTAAGAAATCTTAAAAAGATGGCTGACCTAGAAATTTGTCCACAGGTATTCAATCTTCCAAGCAGCCAAGAGTGAGCAGCTGCCTCTTCCTCAACAACAAATCAGCAAGCAGCCAAAGCCACTGAGCAAACATTTAGCAAAGGCAAGGAAAAAGAAATGGAACCAGAGCAGCCACCTCAGGTGGAGGTGCAGCAGCAACAACAACAGGGACAGCAGCAAGAAGAGGGGCAGTAAGACAAAGAGCAGCCCTTACAGCAAGAAAAGGAAGCTGAGGCCCCAATCCTCACTGAGCAGCAGGCTCAGGACATGGTGCCTCCCAGGCAAGAAACAACTATTGAAGCCTCAGTCCTCCAAACTCCACAAAAGGAGGATGTAAGCAGGAAAAGGGACAGAGAGACTCCCCTCACAGAATCCACCAATCAGGGAGAGAAAAGACACCAAATGAATCCCCTATCTGAGGAGGAAATGCCAATGGGACAGTCTCTGGGCATGGGCCCACCTAGTAGAGAAGCATCTGCAAGTTCCTTCCAACAGGGACAAGACAGAACAGTGGGAGGAGAAGTCAGCTCCTCAAGTCACCAAAGAGAAGGTGAACTGGGCATTAAACAACAGTTCATTGACATAAAGAGGAGAAGTGAGCCAATAAAAATACAACTATATAATCATTTGTTGAAGATGGCTCCTACTAACCAGCAAAGACTCATGTCCGCATATGATGTCAATGAGGGCAAGATGATCATGAGTCACTTCATGCCAACTACATTGCAACCACAGTCCCCCTCAAACTACTTAAGGACCAATCTTGAGGTCCTTGCCAAGGACATCCACCCAATGGACAAAATCGAATTGCATAAGAAAACGGGTGAGATGGTGTATGCCTCCTTGGCAGACAAGGCATTGGATAATTATAGGCTAGTAAATAGCCTAAATAATACAACTGCTCAACTTGAGTTGGAGAGAGCATCCTTTCAAGCAAAGGACAACAGGATCAGGTCCTTAGAAGATATAATCATAGAGATTGGGCATGATCCCAAGGACATCAAGGGCATACAAGAAATATTGAAATTAAGGGATGCAGACATGGCAGCTTTGAGGAGAAAGATCAAAATCCCAGCAACAATTCACCCTCAAACAGATGAAGTTTCCCAGTAAAGACATGATCAAGATGCCTCAGCTTTTCTGGTGTCTTTATATAAACAGCTGATCCAAACACAAGAGAAGCTGGGAGAATCAGAGGCTGCACAGGCAGCGTTACAGGCAGCATCACAGCAAAAGGAAGGAGGTCAAACATCTCAGCCTCCTCCACAAACAATTAATCTTGAGGAGCCTCCTCAAACTACTGCCCCTCCCATGCAGCAAACAGAACAAGCAGCACCTTCTACCTCAGCACCAACACCAACAACAGAGTAGGCCCCAAGCCTGGACATGCAAAAGCTGAGAAATGAGATTCAGGCCTTGGAAGCACAAATGTCAGAACTGAATGAGGCCAGGGAAAACCTTGCTAAGGTAAATGAAAGGTATGAAAAATCCAAGCAGACTGTGGCAGAAAAGGGCAGGGAAATAAAAGCCCTCAAAGACAGGATAAAGGAGCTGGAGAAGGAGCTCAAACTGGATAAAATAGTGGCTGAGCTCAAGACAGTGCTATGGGCCAATATTGGCCAGTCCATCACTGACCAATGGCAATATATTGAGAGAATTCATGAGCAGTTGGAGCTCATTGCAAAAGCACAGAAGGAAATTCAGAGATCAAGGGCCGCTCTAGGCAATATGCCTGAAGTTGCCAACAGGATGATCAATGTGCTTAATAATAGAACAAGTGCTCAGTTGGCAACTATGGGAATCTCTAACAGGAATGAGACTATTTTGTTGATAAAGAGGGTCCTAACACTGAGAAATCTAGTGCAGACACTAGAGAGAAGGACCCAGGATATGCAGACCGAGGTCAATAGGTTCATGGATAAGTTTGTGGCATTGCAGAACAAAGGTCTTCCAAGCTTACTGAACAGCGCAGGAAGACTGCTTTCGCATGAAAGCTATGCCAAAGGGGTAAACACCTTTGCCACAAGTCAGATCACAGAAAAGGCCAGCACCTCAGAGGAAACAGGGCCGGCAACAGGACAAAGTCTCTACAACAGGGTAGTGAACTTATTTTTTATCATGGATGAAATCAAACATCTGTTTGAAGTGCCTCCCAATTTCTACAAGTACACAGAGGCAGATGAAACATTAGAGGCAATTCTGAGACACCAATTGCCCACACAGGAATACTGGACCAAAATGATACAGCTGATATTGTAAGCCAGAGCCTGTGAATCAAGTTTTGTTTCTTCAAATTCATAAGTGATCATGCACAGGAAAGATTGCTAAAATCAGCATGCATGAAAAAATAAAAGCTGAGCCAACTCAGCAGAACTATTCGGCCAGCAAAGCAACATAGACAGCCAACAGGTGACAGGGCCGAGAAGTTACAGCACGGCAGCCGTAAAGGCACATTTTCCAGCATTAAAGCTGAACGTTCCAACCAACTCAGTGGCCTCCAAAGGCCAAAATATCTTCTGACAGGCATAAAGATGCATTTACTTTGTATTCAATGATGTAATAACTTCCTTATATAAATATCTTGAAAGTTGGTAAACGCATTCATTTCTGAGATGACTCAACACTCAGATATTTTGTATGACCAATTGTATATATTTTCCCCTCGCATAAGCTTGCAGAGGTTGTTGTTTTCTGATTTCTCTTCAAGAGTTTCTTATGCTGTAACTTTTCAGATTATTAATACAAAGGCTGATGGAATTTCCAAAGCTTTGCGTTTTCTGAGTCTTTGTGGAGTGTTGCTGAATGTTACAGGATTCCTGCGTTTCTCTCATGACACAATAAGTCTTCTATAAACTTTCGTTATGTGTTTTTGTTATCTTTTCATGGCTCAATTATGCTACTATATTCTATAGTTGATAGCATAGAAAAAGAATAGTCTCAGGACTTGTTTATACAACACCCTGGACTCAATCTATGCTGTTATGAATGTTTTCCTCAGTTATAGACATAAGGTGTAATTCTTAATTGCTGCACTTTCAAACTACAGCTTTCACAGTGACTGTTGTTTTAGGAATTCAAGTTTGCTCCTATGCAACATATCTCTTTCTCACACGCAGCCCTAGTGAAAAATTCTTAATTGCTTTTCACTGGTTATGATTCACTCCACCATCACAATTTCAAGTTTGTTTCATGAAGAATGCAAATGGCCCTGTAATTCCAGTAACTCAACTCAATACTCCAGATAACCTGTAGCCACAGACTCCATTGCCCAATGGACTAAAATTCTTTGAAACTTACACCTTTGATGCAGAAGACATCCCTCAACCAAAACATAAAACAAAACCCTGAACATCACATCTAGCCTAAAACACTATCAGAACATAGATAAATCATAAAGAGAGATCCCTCTCTGATTACAGCTTGGCTAGAAGCTGCAATCCAAAGATTGGTTAGTGGTTACCCCGGCCGTATTCCCTTGGGAGTCATAGGGAACAACCTGGGTGTTAACATAAATGGCGACTCCGCTGGGGATCTGAGCATATTGTTTTTCAATCGTTGTCTGCCCATAGACAGTGGTTTTAAAAGCTTGAGCAGTCCCTTAAAACAGTCCTAAAAAATATCCTAAAAATACCAAAAAGAAGTTCAGAAGCTGGCTCCTAAAAAGGAAATCAGGCACACTAGGTCAAATCCTGACCCTAATCCACCAGCTATTTTTGAAAACCCCAATACAATCCCCAAAATCATGAGGAGGAAACAAAGGCAGGGAGATCCTACTGATTTGAGCCCTGAGATAGCTAACCCTGAACCAGTTCCAACTCCAATCAAGGTTCTATTTCGATCTACCCTTGACTCCCCTAGTTCACCATCTACCTCTCAAAGTCCTCTTTTCACACCTCCATCCACTGCACATATCCCCTTGACTAACACTTTGGTTTCCACTGTTCCCATCACCCCTGTAGTACCAGTCATTCATACTATCCCAGTTGTCCCAATAAATCCTATAAACCCCATAAACATGGCTAATAGATATGCACCCCTGCAGTTGCCTGCTAATGCTGCAGCTCTGCCTCATGAGTACCAATCCAAGATCACATATTTTGACTCCACTGGCCCTTTTTCAGCAATTCAACATGCCAAGAGGATGCAAGACCATTTTGAGAACTATGAAATAGATCATGATAGTGTGAGAATGAGAATCTTTGTTCAGAGCTTGACAGGGGATGTAAGGACTTGGTTTAGATCCCTGGCTGCAAATTCCATCACAACTCCTGATGAGCTTTATCAAGCCTTTACTAACAGATGGGAGAAGAAGAAAGATCCCTTGCACATACTTGGTGAGTATGATACAATCAAAAGAGGTCCCCAAGAGACCGTCTTGGAGTATTGTGCAAGATTTAACAATGTATATAATGCAATACCACAGAATTTAAGACCTCCTCCTGATTTAGCATTGTACAAATTCCCTGATGGATTTGACCCTCATATGGCATACCAGTTAAAGGAAAGAGCACCTGAAACCCTTGAAGAAGCCCAGAAGGTTGCTGTCACAGTAGAGGCTAACCTAATTGCCAAGAGGAACAGGGCAAGATTGGAAAAGAGAACCACCTTCAAAGATGAACCCTTAGCCTTCGATCAAAAATTGGATGCAATACTCACTGGTATGAAGAGGTTGGGAGATAGAGTAGAAACAGTTGAGAGAAAGTCATCATGGGAAGCACCACAAAACAACCCTAAGAAAAATCCAAATTTTAGGAGAAATCAAAACCCAAACGTTGGCAAGACCGGTTTTGACCCAGACATAAGACCCCCTTTCCAGGAAAACTATACTGAGGCATCCACTTCAGAAGAACAAACAGATGATACCCACATCAACCTGATGGGCCTGAATGATGAGCAACAAGTCTTTCTAAGTCAAGAAGATCATAAGGATGATGACATTCAACAATTCCAAACTAGGTCAGGTGAGTCATTTGACTTTAAACAAGGCTATGACACAGCTGTTTATGAAGTTCATAAACAATACAAGCTAAGGAGTAGAACTATAAATGTAACACAGCCTGAAAAAACAAAGGATAGTCAGCAGCCTAAGAAAGCCATTATCACAGAACCAAGTGACAAAACTGGTCCAATTACAGATGAGGTAACCGTTGACGAAATAGCTGAAACCTTTTTCTCAAAACAGCAACCAGTAGATCCCTCACCCTTGCAGCCCAACCTAAGTAACACCTCTCAAGAAATGAGTAAGAAGGACAAGCTTCCAGATCAAGAAAAGAAACAAGAGGAAGACTTGGTAAACAAGGAAAAGGATGCCACCCACAACACCAAGATCCAATCTGATAGACCCTTTGACTTAGAAGCTGAAATTGGAAAATTGAAGGTAGCTGTTCCCCTTTCAGAACTGGCTAAACATGACATTTATAGGCAACAAATCAAGAAGTCCCTTCAGCTAACTCGTAATAAAGATAATGTGAATGTGTTAGATGACACCCCAGAATTGATTTTCGGTCCAGAAGTTGATGGAAAAGCAGCTGTTGCAAGTATCTTACCCTTTTATGTTAGTTTACATGTTCATGATAAGATATTACACAATGCAATGTTTGACTCAGGTGCTTCTCACAACTTGATGCCTAAATCATTCATGGAAAGATTAAATCTAGACATAACAAGGCCATATAAGGACCTATTCTGATTTGACTCCAGCCAAGTTAAGTGTTTAGGTCTCATAAAAGATCTCTGTGTCTCACTTGTCCAATATCCCAATAAGACAATCATGATGGATGTTGTAGTTGTTGATATCCCACCCAAATATGGGATGCTGTTATCAAGATCATGGGGGGCTAAACTCCAAGGTTCTTTGCAGTTAGACATGTCATATGCCACTATCTCTGTCTTTGGGAAACCAAAAAGACTATACAGAGAAACACTTATGAAATACATGGTTAGCAGTGAAGAAAAACCTCAAAATTTCCCCATATATGCTGTTCACTCTGATATAGATTCATACATTCTTTCCAATGATAATACAGGTCTTACAAACAATGATGAAACCAAGGCACTCAAACAGGAGCAAGACATTAATCAACAAACTGTTACCCCAGAAATAATGGCTGATCAATCATTTAACAAAGTTGCTGCTCTAGAAATCAAGCTGATACAACCAAGAGATGAGACAGTCCTAAAAGACAAACCAAATGGAAAACCAGAACTCCAACTCACAATCCCAGATCACAGAGAAGTGATTAAGTCCCCCCCACAACACGAGATCCTATGGTTCCTTGAATTTGATGGGTCAGTCAACAAGTTAGGGGCAGGGGCAGGGGTTTGGATACATAATAAACAAAACAGTCATGCAGAGGGCCGAGCCTATAGGTTAAACTTCAGATGCACCAACAATATGGCAGAATATGAAGCTCTCTTGCTAGGCCTTAAGCTAGTAAAATCCTTACAAGCCATAAAGGTTTCAATTATGGGAGATTCAGACTTGATCATCCAACAAGTAAAGGGAAATTTTGTTACTAATGATAAAAGACTGAGGTCTTATAGGTCTGCAGCTACTGAAATACTACAGTCCTTCACTGAATTTCAAATTACTAAAATTCCTAGAACCCATAATCTGCATGCCCATAGCTTGGCCACATTTGCAAGTACCTGCAAGCTACCTTTTGAGCCCCACCATTTCTTTATAGCTGAGGTAAAACACAGACCTTCTGTCCCAAACAATGTCAAGGACTGGCAAGTATTTGAAGATGATGCACAAATAAATAATTTCTTGACCTTGCAACAAGAATTTGTAGGACTAAATATTGACACTGAAAGAGCAAGTCAATCACAAATACTTGAAAGAGCAAGTCAATCACAAATACTTGAAAGAGCAAGTCAATCACAAATACCTGATCAACAGAATCATAAGCCAATATCACCCAAAACAGCTAACCAAATCCTACATCCAACAATTTTCAACAAAGACAATATACTACAAATTAAACAAATCGGTTGTGAAGAAGTGGCTGATGCTGAAGCTGAAGTGATACAATTGAAAGATAATTTTCTTCCAACATGCCTAGCTCCACTAGAGGATATTTTTGATTCAAATGATGTCCCTAGAAAACCAAAAATGTAGCCCCTTAACTCTGCCATTGAAGAATGCAACATTGGAACCATGGAAAAGCCCAAGATAATAAAATTATCTGCAGCCCTACCTCCTGATCAGAAGCCCAAATACATTGACCTTTTCAAAGAGTTCCAAGATGTCTTTGCATGGAGTTATGAAGACTTAAAATCCTATGACACCTCTGTCATTCAACACACGATCCCTCTCAAGCCAAATCAAAAGCCATTTAAACAAAAATTGAGAAGGATAAACCCCATGCTCCTCCCTGCAATTGAGAAAGAGGTAAAAAAAATGTTTAAAGCTGGTATCATAGCACCAATCAGGTTTTCTGATTGGATCTCCAATTTGGTGCCTACAAGAAAGAAAACTAGTGAAATAAGACTTTGTGTTGATCTTAGAAACTTAAACCAAGTATCCCTCAAAGACAACTATCCCCTACCTAAGATGGATCACATTCTCCAAAGAGTGGTAGGAGCATCAAGGATCTCATTACTTGATGGATTCTCAGGCTTTAATCAAATCCTAGTGCACCCTGATGATCAAGACAAAACTGCATTCACAACCCCATGGGGAACTTTCAAATATGTGAAAATGCCTTTTGGATTGAAAAATGCAGGGGCAACATTTCAAAGAGCAATGGACATTGCTTTTGCCAAGGAGATTCATGACTTTCTTGTCATTTGCTTAGATGACCTTACACCTTTCTCAAAATCAGACCAAGAACACTTGAAGCACTTAAGACAGATCTTCCTAACATGCAGGAAATATGGAATTTCATTAAATCCAAAGAAGTCCCTGTTTGGTATGGAAGAAGGAAAGCTCTTAGGGCATATCATTTCAAAGGATGGCATCAGAATTGACCCAGATAGGATAGAAGCTATCTTGCAAATGCCCCACCCAAGAAACATCAAAGAATTGCAAGCTTTCTTAGGGAAGATTAATTTCTTAAGAAGGTTTATCCCAAACTTAGCAGAACTGATCAGATTATTGAACAACATACTAAAAAAGGATTCAAAAGTAAAATGGATAGTGGAAGCAAATCAAGCCTTTGAAGGTATAAAATTGGCCCTTACCCAAACCCCAGTCTTAACAAATCCTCAATTTGATAGGGAATTTACCATTTTCTCTTTTGCCTCTCAGCATACTATTGCTGCTGTTTTGTTATAGAAAGATGACCAAGGAAATGACAAGCCCATTGCTTTCTTCAGTAGAGCTCTTAGAGATGCACCTCTGAAATATCAGATCATGGAGAAACAAGCTTATGCTTTGGTCAAGGCCATTAAAGACTTTAGGATTTACATCCTTTATTCCCATGTTGTAGCTTACGTGCCAAGTCCCATTGTGAAAGACATACTTACTCAAGAAAATTTAGAAGGCAGAAGAGGAAAATGGATTGCCAACATTTTGTAATTTGATATTGAAATTAAACCTACAAAACTAATAAAAGGGCAAGGTTTGGCCAAACTAATGACAGAAGCAAATTTCCAAGCCTTAGACATAAACCAGCTGGACAATGAAATGGAGCTGGCGACTCCAAAGATCAATGTAGCCTTTGAACAATCCCCTTGGTATTCTGATATATGTTATGTATTACAAAACCTGTGTGCTCCACCAGGATTGTCCAAGACCAAGTGTAGGTTCCTAAAAATGAAAGCTTCTAAATTCTGTGTTATGGATGGCAATTTTCTTTGGAAAAACCATGAGGGTATACTATTAAACTGCTTGATTGAAGATGAGACTAACAATGTCACCAAAGATTTTCATGCAGGTGACTGTGGTGGACACTTGTATTGGAAGTCCACTGTGGATAAGATACTGAGGGCCAGATACTATTGGCCCACCATTTTCTCTGATGTCAAGAAATTCACCACCTCATGTCACAAATGTCAAGTGTTTGAGGGAAAGAGAAAGTTACTGCCACTTCCTTTGAGGCCTATTGCAACAGAGAGACCTTTTCAACAATGGGGCTTGGATTTCATTGGGGAAATTCATCCCTCATCTTCAGGCCAACATAGATGGATTCTAACAGCTACAGACTACTTTACTAAATGGATTGAAGCTGTTCCATGCAGACAAGTAAATGATTCCACCATCATTCAGTTCCTTGAGACCAATATTCTTTCTAGATTTGGCTGTCCTGATAAAATAATAACAGACAATGCTGCTGCCTTCAGATCTAAGAAGATGGTAAATTTCTGCCACAAATTCCACATGACCTTGGGCCATTCAACTGCATACTATCCTCAAGGAAATGGCCTTGCTGAATCATCAAATAAGAGCCTTGTAAACATCATAAAGAAAGTGTTGGAAGAAAATAAAAAGAATTGGCACAAGAAACTTGTGAATGCCTTATGGGTAGATAGACTAACAACCAAGAGATCAATTGGGGTCAGCCCATATGAGTTAGTCTATGGACTAGAGGCCAAATTCCCTTCATCACTAGGGGTTCCTGTTATGAAACTACTGCAAGAAAGTCAAGCTGAACCAAATAATATGCAGAGGAGGGTAAATCAAATAATATGTTTGCAGCAAACTAGAGAACAATTTTACAGCAGAGTGCAAGTGTTACAAGAAAAGTTAAAGAAAGCTTTTGATAGAAGGACCAAGGCAGAAGATTTCAAAGTTGGTGACAAAGTCCTTAAGTGGGATTCCAGAAGGGAAGATAAAGGAAAACATGGAAAGTTTGATTCCATTTGGAAAGGACTATTTGTTGTTCAAGCAGTCCAAGGAAACAATACTTACTTCCTTAAAGGACTTGATGAAGCTGGTTTAGATGAAGGTCCTGTAAATGGCAGGATGTTGAAGCGCTATTTTGACTACTATCCATAAGTGCAGCCTGAGTTGCCCTTGTACATAATCAGATGTATATATTACTTTCTGTTAAAATGTAAAAATGCAGTTTCTCAAGTTTTATTGGTTCTCAGCAAAAGCTAATGAGTGCAGAGAGCTACCAAGATGGGAAGAGTACAATTTGGCATGTCAAAGCAGCATACTTCAAGTTTTCGTAAAAGCAGTCAAGGGACAAGGCATTCTGACCTGCTGTTCTTGGTTTTTCAAATGGAAAAACCATCCCCATGTGGAGCCACTCTTAGCTACCTATACCAATAGGTTTCATATTTCATGATTGGCAAAGAAAGTTCCAAATATGCTCTGCTTTGATGATGCAAAGATCCCATATTTCAAACAGAAACAATGTATGTACATAGTTCTATGTTGACTCAAATTTGATGGGTGATCCAAAAGCCTAATCTGGATCATGCCATGTCTAAATTTTCTGTTGTAGAATAGAGGAAGAAGTATGTCCAAACTGTTTAATCTTGGCAGACCAGTAGCTAGGTAGAGAAATAAGGTTCCCAACTGCTTAATCTGGGACCTTGGAAGCAAGAAGGGTAGCATTAGATAGAAAATCAAAAGGAAAAAGCCAAGGAAAAGAAAAGGCACATAAGGGTCTGCAAGTCTAAGTGCACCCTCCAGGAAGTAACAAAAAATGCTAGGAAACAGATGGGTAAGCAGATGGGGTTGCAGAAATATTATTCCTTTCAATGGAGTGTTTGACAACCTAGTCACAATGGAATATCAGTAGATTGAGAAGGTTCTCTTCTCCATCATGTGCAGCAAAGCAAAGGAGCATGTCTAACCCCCCCTTTTTTTTCCCCTTTTCACATTCATTACTAACATCCCTCCATCAGTTAAGACTCATGGAAGAATTTGAGGTTTTATGCTGGTTCTTATACCTTTAAAAGCCACATTTCCTGTGTAAAATTCTTCTAATTTTGATCTACTCCCTAAGCTAAGTGTTTTTCAAATAAACTTAGTAATATCACTCCTAATTCACCTATTCATCCATATTAACCCCTAACTTCTATTATATATTTCCCCTATGTTACCTCTTCCCTACTATCATAACACTTTAGTGTATAAACCTCAAATATTGTATAAATATCCCCCCCCTTGGCATTATAGCCATATGTTCACTACCAGGGATTAAATTGGCATCTGGACAGTTTAAGAGCCCTAACACTTACCCCTCTTTCCCCCTCTGAAGTTAGTTAACTCATTTAAACCCTTCATTTGCTAAGAAACCTTGTGAAAAACCCATTTCCACCCCTAACCCGCTTCATTTGCAAAAAGCATATAAAACCCACTTTTTCCCGTTTACCCAAAGTTTGGCGCTATGCGCATTTTTATATAAAAAAGCATTGAAGACCATGGAAATCCGCCAAAATTCCAAAGTCCCCGCGGAGCGCAAATCCCAAAGAGAAATATTATTTAATCCCGCCCGCGCCCGTATCGTCTGGCCACCTCAGCGATCCGTCGACCGTCAGATCGGGCCCTTTTGATCTGACGGCCCTCGTGCATATCGGACCGGCCCCGACGTCCGAAAGATACCTTCTGATATCTGTCAGAGGGTGACGTAAGGCCTCTGCCATGCATCACCCCCACAGTGTATCGGAGGTACATCTGACATTTCCGCTTCTGTATCATAAGCGGTGCGATATGAAACCGCTAACCACTCTCGGTTTCGGTTGATCCGCCCTGCATGTGTCACCTGCCTACGTCACCGCCGTGTCAGCGCCCCGTTCGCCAGTTGCTCCACTCATCTGCCACCTCATCATCCCCGTGGACCTCTTGTATGCCGCCACGTCACCCGATGACGTCATGCTGACATCATCCGACTTTGACCCCAACTGATGACGTCATCCAAAAAAAAGCGCCAAAATCCCGAAAAAACCATATTTTGGCCAAAATGTCGCATTTTTCGCACTTTTTGCAAAAAACGTTGTTGTGTCCTCTGCATGAATTTCACGTCCGAGCCTCCGCCAACCTGCTGAATTCAACCTGGAGACTGCTGGCGCGCCATTTAACCTGCATTCGTGACCATTGTTCTCTGTAAACCAGGTATTTATCCCAGTGAATCCTTCCTACACCTGTTTCGTCTGTGAATTTCCATAAGAAAGTTTAAAACACCGAGAAACATATAATTCACCGGAAAATCCCCTGTGCCTGGTCCTCATTTGCACCTATAACGTCGAAATTCACCAGCTAAGCCTCGTTTTCCCGAGTTTCCATAAGAACTGCATTCTGTTCGCGCAATCGCGAACTAGTAACCCAAACTATATCAAATTGCTGTAAAAGAGAGATTAAGGCCAGACATTTGCCTTATTCATGTTTTAAGCTGTATTTCAATTGCTGCAATTCACCTTTTGTCCTCCGTTCCTGAGTAATTCGCCTTCTGTTCAAAGAAATTTTTTTTGTGTTGCTCTGCACAGTGACACTAGTCCATAAACTACAAAATCTTAAAAAGAAATCATGGATGCACCAGTAGCTCCTGTGGCCTTGAATGTTGCTCCACTAAATGCCCCACAGAGAGAATTGGAGTGGCAACCTCTAGCAGACCTCGATTATCAAATATCAGAGGAAATGCTGTCCAAAACCAAGTTCCACATCCACCTGCTGAATGAATTGAAGACTAAGCATGAGAGTGGAACAGATGTACTGGGCATATGGGATTCTTTCCTCCCCATCTTCAAACTCCCTCAGGTCAGACAGTTCCCTGACCTTATTCACCTATGTGCCGAATGTTATGACCCTACTCAGAGGGCTGTGCTTGACCCTTCAGGCTCAGTCATTTTCTATATCACCCCTGAAGCTATCAAAGAGATGCTGCACTTCAGGACTCAGAAGAAGCTAGTTCCTTTATCACTGATAGATCTGATAAATCAAGGAGTTAGATTGACAGATGCTCAGGTCACCAAACTCAATCAGCTGTACATTGACTCTGACACTGTGCAGAATCCTCCTCTCAACCAAGTATACCTCAACCAATTGGGCAGAGATTTAGCAGACATGATTAGCCCCATTCTGGGCTATAATTCAATTGAACATGTTGATGAAACTGTGCTGGTGGTCATGCTCATGTTTGCTCCTGGCAATCCTCCAATCTGCTATGACTATGCCACCTATATCTCTCATAAAATACATGAGCAGTTGATGAACTTGGCCAGAGAAAAGGTGTTCAGATACACCTCTTACATATACCACCTAATCCTATATTATCAGCATGAAAAGTTTTCTTTTGTTGTGAAAAGAGAGGATGCCCAAGGCAATCCAAGGTCAGTGGTTTATTGGTCCTCTGTCTTCCATCACAGAGCTTACTCTCCATATACTTACTGTGAGTTCATAGATCTCTTCATCCACCCAGCCATGTCTCTATTGATGAGCTCACCTCCTCCAAGACTAACTGATGATATGCAAAGGATACTTCAGTTGTCTAAATTATACAGCATTGGGGACTGGTACTTCTACCAGAACCACACAGTTATAAGGATATATGGGTGTGAGTTGCCCCCATACAGATTGCCCAAATATGTGCCCATGAGACTATTTGCCCTGGAATACTTTAGGCAATTTGGGAATGCTGATGTGGTACACTTTTGAGGCAGAGGCAAGAAATCACAGCTCAAGGTCAGGAACCAATTAGGCCACTTTGTCTACAACAAAAGGGAGGAAGGTTGGAAAGAGGCAGATAGAATGTTAGAATCCCTTGGCCTGCAAACCAGTTTCCTTTGGAAACCTTATGACCGCAATCACTTCATATCTTTAAGAAGGGTCAAGTATAGGTTGTCTGGTTATGATCATGTAAGGATTCCTCATATAGAAAAGTATGCAAATCAAGTGAAATGGAGGAGGGGAACCTTAGAGGAGCCTCTCACACAAGAAGAGTTAAATCAGAGAGCTTTAAGAAATCTGAAAAAGATGGCTGACCTAGAAATTTGTCCACATGTGTTCAATCTTCCAAGCAGCCAAGAGGGAGCAGCTGCCTCTTCCTCAACAGCAAATTAGCAAGCAGCCAAAGCCACTGAGCAAACATCTAGAAAAGGCAAGGAAAAAGAAATGGAACTAGAGCAGCCACCTCAGGTGGAGGTGCAGCAGCAACAACAACAGGGACAGCAGCAAGAAGAGGGGCAGCAAGAGAAAGAGCAGCCCTTAAAGTAAGAAAAGGCAGCTGAGGCCCCAATTCTCACTGAGCAGTAGGCTCGGGACATGGTGCCTCCCAGGCAAGAAACCACTATTGAAGCCTTAGTCCTCCAAACTCCACAAAAGGAGGATATAAGCAGGAAAAGGGACAGAGAGACTCCCCTCACAGAATCCACCAATCAGGGAGAGAAAAGACACCAAATGAATCCCCTATCTGAGGAGGAAATGCCAATGGGACAGTCTCTAGGCATGGGCCCACCTAGTAGAGAAGCATCTGCAAGTTCCTTCCAACAGGGACAAGACAGAACAGTGGGAGGAGAAGTCAGCTCCTCAAGCCACCAAAGAGAAGGTGAACTGGGCATTAATCAACAGTTCATTGACATAAAGAGGAGAAGTGAGCCAATAAAAATACAACTATATAATCATTTGTTGAAG
This sequence comes from Pinus tabuliformis, assembly GCA_031772625.1. NCBI lineage: Eukaryota > Viridiplantae > Streptophyta > Pinopsida > Pinales > Pinaceae > Pinus > Pinus tabuliformis. Next base: position 418,326,504 of record CM062813.1, read on the forward strand.
ATGGCTCCTACTAACCAGCAAAGACTCATGTCCGCATATGATGTCAATGAGGGCAAGATGATCATGAGTCACTTCATGCCAACTACATTGCAACCACAGTCCCCCTCAGACTACTTAAGGACCAATCTTGAGGTCCTTGCCAAGGACATCCACCCAATGGACAAAATCGAATTGCATAAGCAAACGGGTGAGATGGTGTATGCCTCCTTGGCAGACAAGACATTGGATAATTATAGGCTAGTAAATAGCCTAAATAATACAGCTGCTCAACTTGAGTTGGAGAGAGCATCCTCTCAAGCAAAGGACAACAGGATCAGGTCCTTAGAAGATATAATCATAGAGATTGGGCATGATCCCAAGGACATCAAGGGCATACAAGAAATATTGAAATTAAGGGATGCAGACATGGCAGCTTTGAGGAGAAAGATCAAAATCCCAGCAACAATTCACCCTCAAACAGATGAAGTTTCCCAGCAAAGACATGATCAAGATGCCTCAGCTTTGCTGGTGTCTTTATATAAACAGCTGATCCAAACACAAGAGAAGCTGGGAGAATCAGAGGCTGCACAGGCAGCGTTACAGGCAGCATTACAGCAAAAGGAAGGAGGTCAAACATCTCAGCCTCCTCCACAAACAATTAATCTTGAGGAGCCTCCTCAAACTACTGCCCCTCCCATGCAGCAAACAGAACAGGCAGCACCTTCTACCTCAACACCAGCACCAACAACAGAGCAGGCCCCAAGCCTGGACATGCAAAAGCTGAGAAATGAGATTCAGCCTTGGAAGCACAAATGTCAGAACTGAATGAGGCCAGGGAAAACCTTGCCAAGGTAAATGAAAGGTATGACAAATCCAAGCAGACTGTGGCAGAAAAGGGCAGGGAAATAAAAGCCCTCAAAGACAGGATAAAGGAGCTGGAGAAGGAGCTCAAACTGGATAAAATAGTGGCTGAGCTCAAGACAGTGCTATGGGCCAATATTGGCCAGTCCATCACTGACCAATGGCAATATATTGAGACAATTCATGAGCAGTTGGAGCTCATTGCAAAAGCACAGAAGGAAATTCAGAGATCAAGGGCTGCTCTAGGCAATATGCCTGAAGTTGCCAACAGGATGATCAATGTGCTTAATAATAGAACAAGTGCTCAGTTGGCGACTATGGGAATCTCTAACAAGAATGAGACTATTTTGTTGATAAAGAGGGTCCTAACACTGAGAAATCTAGTGCAGACACTAGAGAGAAGGACCCAGGATATGCAGACTGAGGTCAATAGGTTCATGGATAAGTTTGTGGCATTGTAGAACAAAGGTCTTCCAAGCTTACTGAACAGCGCAGGAAGACTGCTTTCGCATGAAAGCTATGCCAAAAGGGTAAACACCTTTGCCACAAGTCAGATCACAGAAAAGGCCAGCACCTCAGAGGAAACAGGGCCGGCAACAGGACAAAGTCTCTACAACAGGGTAGAGAACTTATTTTTTATCATGGATGAAATCAAACATCTATTTGAAGTGCCTCCCAATTTCTACAAGTACACAGAGGCAGACGAAACATTAGAGGCAATTCTGAGACACCAATTGCCCACACAGGAATACTGGACCAAAATGATACAGCTGATATTGTAAGCCAGAGCCTGTGAATCAAGTTTTGTTTCTTCAAATTCATAAGTGATCATGCACAGGAAAGATTGCTAAAATCAACATGCATGAAAAAATAAAAGCTGAGCCAATTCAGCAGAACTATTCGGCTAGCAAAGCAACATAGACAGCCAACAGGTGACGGGGCCGAGAAGTTACAGCACGGCAGCCGTAAAGGCACATTTTCCAGCATTAAAGCTAAACGTTCCAACTGACTCAGTGGCCTCCAAAGGCCAAAATATCTTCTGACAGACATACAGATGCATTTACTTTGTATTCAATGATGTAATAACTTCCTTATCTAAATATCTTGAAAGTTGGTAAACGCATTCATTTCTGAGATGACTCAACACTCAGATATTTTGTATGACCAATTGTATATATTTTCCCCTCGCATAAGCTTGCAGGGGTTGTTGTTTTCTGATTGCTCTTCAAGAGTTTCTTATGCTGTAACTTTCCAGATTATTAATACAAAGGCTGATGGAATTTCCAAAGCTTTGCGTTTTCTGAGTCTTTGTGGAGTGTTGCTGAATGTTACAGGATTCCTGCGTTTCTCTCATGACACAATAAGTCTTCTATAAACTTTCGTTATGTGTTTTTGTTATCTTTTCATGGCTCAATCATGCTACTATATTCTATAGTTGATAGCATAGAAAAAGAATAGTCTCAGGACTTGTTTATACAACACCCTGGACTCAATCTATGCTGTTATGAATGTTTTCCTCAGTTATAGACATAAGGTGTAATTCTTAATTGCTGCACTTTCAAACTATAGCTTTCACAGTGAATGTTGTTTCAGGAATTCAAGTTTGCTCCTGTGCAACATATCTCTTTCTCACACCCAGCCTAGTGGAAAATTCTTAATTGCTTTTCACTGGTTATGATTCACTCCACCATCACAATTTCAAGTTTGTTTCATGAAGAATGCAAATGGCCCTGTAATTCCAGCAACTCAACTCAATACTCCAGATGACCTGTAGCCACAGACTCCATTGCCCAATGGACTAATACTCTTTGAAACTTACACCTTTGATGCAGAAGACATCCCTCAACCAAAACATAAAACAAAACCCTGAACATCACAGCTAGCCTAAAACACTATCAGAACATAGATAAATCATAAAGAGAGAGCCCTCTCTGATTACAGCTTGGCTAGAAGCTGTAATCCAAAGATTGGTTAGTGGTTACCCCGGCCGTATTCCCTTGGGAGTCATAGGGAACAACCTGGGTGTTAACACAGAGGAGAAGAATCAATCACACAATACACATGAAAATAATTTGGTGAAAGCCTCAGCTAAAAACACCACTATCTGCATTGTCATATAAGGTGGAAATACATAGGAATTATACAAAGCCTTAGCTCCCACAACTAGCCAGCTCTCAGCACAATCCTCACAGATGCTCACAAGCAATCTTGGCTTCTCTCAAGCCTTCCTCTCTGCCCTCCAAGGTCATATTACCTTGCATTGTTCCTTGTGGATAATTCTCTTGTTACCAAGTGTAACACTCTCTCACACACTATCAAAACTACGCAATCCTCAAGGAATGATCCTTGACTACATGCATGGATTTTCTTTATAAGAAAACACATGCAACTGATAGTACATTGTCCTTGACTTTAATCTCAACTAGGTATTTCTTAGAATAGACATGCATCAGTTTCTGATGAGGGAATATTTAGTTAACTGGAGTAGCACTAGTTGTGTGCATGAATACATCAACTGACTGTTAACTATCTATTAGTTCCTCAAACAATTTCGAACTAATTTAACTAGACTTAATTCAGTGAACTTTGTTAACTAATTAAAACTCAAATATAACTCAATCTTATCTCCTTAATTTAAGGCATAACTCTTGTATGACTTCATAAAGATTTCTAACTTGAATTTCTCCAACTAATTAATTCAAAATGAATTAATCAATTATTTTCAAGTAGCTGTTAAGACTAAATTCGATTTTAATTCACAATTTAATTCAAGGACAAATTAAATTGGAATATTCTTGTTGCCACATTTCAAAAATAGGTTTGCTAAGGATGGAGTGACATGGTATTATAGGTACTGCCAAGGCATGATAGAGTCCGAGAGAGGGATGCTAAGATGTACCAAATTCCATGGTTTGCCAATACATGTTTAAAAATGTTAGTGATTGTTAGGGAAGCTCAAGGGAGAACTAGGTCAAAATGGATGGTGAATGAATAACATTGTGTGATGAGCAGTGTCAATGATTTTAAGGTGTGCTGAGGAGGGAGTGACCTGGTATGTTAGGTAGTGCTACGGCATGCTAGAGTGTCATGGAAACACACAAACAAGATGTGCTAAGTGCCAACGCATGCTAGGAAGTGTTAGGGAGTGCGAGTGAAACAAAAGGGAGCAATAGGTCATATTAATGCATGGAAATGAATAAATAAGAGTTTGTGACATTAAGTGTCACTGAGTTCCAGGTTTTCTATGGAGGGAGTACCAAGGCATGCTATGCAGTGGTAAGGCATGCTAAAGGCAAGGGATACATTCCAAGATGTGTCAGGTTCCACGATGTGCCAATGCATGACAGGGAGTGTTTAGGAGTGCTAGAGAAACATAATAGAGAACTAATTTCAAATGCATGCAAATGAATGAATAAGAGTGTGTGACAAGGAGTTTTAGTGAGTTCTACATGTTCAAAGAAGCTAGTGACAAGGTATGCTAGGTAGTGCTAATTAATTCTAAAGTGTCACGCAGACATGCCAAGATGTGCCAACTGTCACGGTTTGTCAATGCATGTCAAGAAGTGTTAGGGAGAACCTTGGAAACACAAGGGAGAAATAGTTCAAAATGCATGGAAATGAACAAATAAGAGTGTGTGATATAGAGTTTTGGTGAGTTTCAAGTGTGCTAAGGAGGGAGTGACAAAATTATATGATAGGCAATGCTAAGACATTCTAGAGTGACATGGCATGTCAGGGAGTGGTAGTGTGTGCTAGGGAGTGCCTAAATATGTCAAGGAATGCAGGGGATGTTAACACGATATATATAGTGCCAAGGCATTATAACATGTGCCAGGTGATATGGCATGTCAAGATGTAAACTTTGTTTCTTAGTTATTTTACTGTCATGGTTGGATGTGAGCCTTGTCTTGGTAACTTGTTAAGGGGGATGAGTTCTGATTGGACATGAGTAGCCTATGATGATTTATAGGTAGTTCTTAGGTGAACAAGGAATATGTTGAATTTCCATGAAACATGAAAATCTAGGTTTGGTCTTAGAATATTTGATGTAAACACACTCAAGTTCCACAACACATCTACTTTAATGCACAATGAAATATACACACATCAGGGAATCAACTAGTGCACATGACAATTTTTAACTTTCTCAAAACCTTCTTCATTATATATTACAAACTATAATACAACACGCTAGCACTCCCATAATAGGGATCCTGACCCTTTAGAATCACATCGATACATGGAATACAACTAGGGCTTGGTGTTGGTCCTTTGAAAATCAATCTATCCTGAACAAGGTAACACTTGATCCAATTGTTGATGGATGCCACACACAACACTTTCAGATCACATGTCCTAAAAACATTTGGAAGGTCCTCTTGCCTTCCATTCCACAACTCCTTAATCTTCCTCCATCAATGAGCTCAACTCTTTTAAGTTATTGGACTTGGCTCAACAAACTCTAGCCTCTAGTTGCCTCATTTTTGCTTCAAGGTCTGCAACACTTAGGGTCTTCGATTAGCTGTTTACAACTCCACTTGTGAAGAGATCTTTGGTGTTGCCACTTTTACCGTACTACTGATCCATAATGACGAATGTAGGGATATGGAGGCTACACTTATTCTCACTGAATCAATCCCCTGTAATACAGTGAACTAGGGTTAGTTGGTTGGACGACTTGACTGCCACTTTAGTGCTTCAAAGTCTACACATCCTTAAGCCTAATACACCTTCCCTTCTACCAATATTGTTGTCCTTAAAAAGTATAAGACTTTGGGATCTTATTTGATAATCACGTAACAACCCTACAACTGTACTTAGATTGCCATTAATTTTCCCAACCAAAATTAATTCTTTTACTGATCTAGGGCCCACAAGACTGCCCTCATCTAGGGCTCTTCAAATATTTCACCTAACAATGATTTGATTCCTCTCAAAATCATTGTTATTGTGTATCAATTTCTTTGTGATCCAATCCCTGAATAGATCCAAACTACTCTTATCATCCTTCTAACAATTCGTAGATGACTCAACTAGGGTCACAAATCAACCACTAACAGTCCATTGACCAATTGTTTATAGGTTGCTTCCAATATTTGTCCAAAAATCTATGGATAGTCTACCAAAATTAACTCGTCTTCATGTCAATCCATTCTTCATTTGGAAAATTTCTTCTCCTAAATCTTCTACTTAGGTTACACTCTCCTTTAGATATGTTATCTCCACACATAATGTAAACCATCTTCCATATCTATAGTCTATATTGCATAGATAAACCTCACTTTAAGGGTCACAACCCTTCTTCTTCTATGTAGATTTTTCAGTCTTAAGGGCATATCTTATGGACTAAACCTGCTAGGAAAGCACCCAAACTAGGAATTATACTTGTATTCTATTTTCTTTATAACAAACTCTATCAATGTGTTGTCACCCAAAATGACCCTCCTTAGAACTAGGTCTCCTCTGAGTGTGTTGCTTTATATTTCCTTTCCATTTGACTGCTTATCATCTTTCTATGATTCAAATCACTTCTTAAAATACAAAAGGGAAATGAGTAGAAGAGTTTAGAACAATATGATTAGGGTTTGTAGCTTAGTGATGTTAAAGAAATTCCATATTATAAATATTTATATGAAATACTTAATTATTATTTTCAATCTATTTATAACATACAAATTCAAAATACAAATGACCAAAATATTAAATAACACTAACTATTATATGTGGCTAAAACATAATTAAAATATTATTACTATAACTAAGAACGCTAAAAGTAAGGAAACATTGTCCACAAATTAAGGGAACATTGCCCAAGTATATTTCACAAGATTTATGAGAATATTTACATAGGGTTTAGTTATATGTTAGAAAATTTAACGGTTTACTGAGGTGAAAAATATGAGGTACGTAATAGTTGTTTTATAGATTTTCCTCCATTATTAATGGAACAAATTTTGGGAATAAGATAAGAGAAATATGTTTCTGTCATTTACAATTTGTTATCTCATTACTTAAGAAACTAACTCCTATTTTCTTGTTACAGAGGTTATTCATTAGGGGAGGATTGTATTTCAAATAAACTATGGTTATGTAAGACTATATTAGCATAACGTTACAACCCTTCAAGCCCATGTGTATGGAGGTCCTAAATTCAGTGGAAAAAATAATGTTTTAGACCATTTACGAAAGAGGAGACACTATTTGTAAATATTTTTGAAATATGTATTTGTTTAATAGACACTTACTTAAAACAATTATCAATACTTTTGTATAAAACCCTAATTTCTCATTTGAGAGGGGACGGTTGGCACTCTGGAAGAAACGTTGCAGATACTGAAATTGCTTCTACATGATACACAACGTTCAAAAGTAGTTTTGAATACTATTCATGGAAATTCTCGTTTGTTTGTTTTGTTTTGTCTATTATTCTGAATTGCAATTACAACCAAATAAATCTGGGGCTTGATCTCATTTATACTTTAAATCCTTTAGTGTTGTGTTCTGATATCGATATTATCAACAAAATTACTGAATGAGTTATTCTTGAGTTATTTATGATTGAAGATTTATCGTTAATATAATTCACCCTTTGCAATGATTGCATCTTTAGGTGTTATTTTACTACTTTAACACATTACTATCTTCCTAACAATGTATGTTGTTTTCTAAAATCCTCACTTTTTATTGTTGTGTGAATCTGTGTCCCGCTATATAATATTAACTATTTTTTAGCATACAATGGAATGAACATGCATGCACCGGCCGCACATGTTTTCATCTAACTATAGCGTAGTTTTTAATGTTGCTATGTTGATTAATTTGTGCCTTCCTAGTAGCGTATGTTATTCTCTCAAACCCTCATGTTTTACTCTTTTGTGAATTTCATTCACGATATATAATATTAACTATTTTTTAGCATAGAGTGGAATGAGCATGCATGCACCTACTGCATATGTTTTCATCGAACTAGAGCGCATATTTTAATTTTACTATGTTGATACATTTGTTCCTTCAGAACAATGTATGCTGTTCTCTAAAACCCTCATGTTTTACTCTTGCGTGAACTTCAATCTCGATGTATAATATTAAGTATTTTTCAAAATACAGTGGAATGAAGAACTACACCTATTGCACATGTTTTCATCTAATCTGAGTGCAATTTTCTTTTCAAACCAATGTCTTTATTTTCTTTTCCTTAATATTTCTACCTTCCTTATATTCACTTTTCATTACTATTGTATCTTGTTAATATTGTGTTTCTCATTGGGAATGTGACATTGGAATTGTATATCGTCAAATGTTTTCCTTCCTCCTATGAATGCCACCTCTATTTACTACAACAAAAATATTCACACATGGCCTTATTCTATTTTGATATTGAAAATTTGACAATTATATTACATCGTTACCCTATGTGGTGTGTTGAGGACCAATAGTTACACCTAGAGCAGTAGAGCTATTTATTCATTAGTCATGTGGTCTTAGGTTTTTCTTAGTTACTTGTACAATTTATGCACCAACACTTTGTGGTGTCATTTCTAGGAAACGAGTTATTAAAGTTTCGTTTTCTTGGTAACTAAAGTACTCAGTTAATTCTATGACCTTCTAGTGAATAGGTTCATTGCTTCATGTGCCTTAAGGGTTTTAAATCATATATTTACTTGTTTAGTTCACCTAGCGACTCCTAGATTATATATATTATGTTTTATTTTCCAATGGATTTCCCTTGGACTTGTTTGCAAACTAAATTATCTTCTAATATACCTAGTGTGTTTCATGTTTTTGATCATGCTAAGATTGATAACTGTAAATAAATCTTATTTGACAGTGAATCAAGGTTATTTGACCACAGAGAAGAAGAGGTATGTGTTGGTGTCTTCGTCATTTCTAACGTTGATTCATTTCAAGTTCATGTTGATTATTCAAAACCTCCTATGTATGATGAATATGATAATAAATATTCATTTGTAGGTTTAATTTCTAACAACTATAATGTTTTCCACATCAATAATCATGATAAACATAATTATGTAAATAATAATGGCCCCTCTTATGGTGATTATGCACATGATAATGTTATGGTACATGAAAATGTAATTGAAATCATTTTAAACTTTAATTTTAATATCGTTTATTTATTTTTCCATATATACGTCATGACTTCAATAACTCTTTCCAAACTACACACAATTCTTCTTATTGTCATGAAAATGAATTTCAAAAATATATAAGCTTCCACATGAAAAATCCTAGTATGATTTTAGATTGTTCTAATAAGGAAGTAAATTATGAATATATTGCATGTAAATTAATCTTAAAAATGTTTTATCGTTTAAATAATCACACAAATTATTATGATTTTGTAGAATATTTGATGGAAGAAGTCTATAAGAGAAAATCATTTTATCATTATGTTGATATCAACTCCCATCTAGGAATTAGAATGAGAAACAAATTGTATCCTTTATTACAGTTACTGAACATATTTTCAAAACATAAAGATAAGAATCTTAGAGTTGACAAATTATTTTCTTGGTTACACTAGTTGTTCAATTTTTTTTCAACATTTTTTTCTTTTGAAAACTCATTGTATATAAATTATGTATATAAATAAACCTTTTATGCTTTGTAGGTTTACAATGTATAAAGATGAAGGTTTGTTTCATCTTCAAGAGTCTTGCGTGATCCTAGTAGAATGAAATACACATATATGAGTGCTTTTATGAACTATATTAACAAGATTTTTAACACATATTTAAAGATTTAGTTTGTAAAACATGTTTAAGGGATAACATCTTTAAAGGGCTCATATATTAATATTTTATTGATGTCACTTTCAATTTTAAAATTCCTCACCACATTCCTCTTCCACGGTACTTGCACATAAATACTAAGGGATAAAATTAAGTCATAAGGGCTAGACCTATAACCATAAGATCGAGCTTTCATACATATAATTGAAGATTTTGTAGGACTATTTAGTCACGTCACAACCATACATGATACCTTCCTAATCAACATATTGCCCTAGGGATAGGAACTAATGGTATCTTGGGTGCGGCATGCTGTATCTCCGTCGGGACTATAGACACTCGCTAGCAGTGGAGCAAGGCCAGTGGCATTAGATTAAAATATAATGTGTAATCCTCCCTCTCCTTTTGTTGAGGTGACTTTAGTGGGCTATTCTAACATCTCCACCGGGTCTATGAACACTCATTGGTAGTGGATCCAAGTTAATGGTATTGGACTAAGCCCGATGCATAATTCTCTCATCCCATGAATATTATATTTAGTAAATAAATTGAATAATGGACCTATAACATGAAGAGAAACCAATATTCAAAAGATTTCCTCACCTCAGGTTAGTGTATGACTCTCTTAGGATTATGGACACTCACTCATAGTGGAGCAACATCCAATTTTAGAAAATCATGTTAAGGATGAAAAGAGAACCAAAATTCCTGACGACTAGTCTCTTTAGTCTCAATAAATAAAAAAAATGGAAGTCCCTATTATGTACCTTAATTAGCTCATTGGTTTATGTGATTTCTTAATCATTAGTTGTAAGTAGGTATAATTTTTTATGGTATTGGATGTTCTTATGAAGTCATACATTTATCTTTTTTATGATCTTCTACCTTAATAATTATTATAACTACCATGATAAACTTAATATACAAACATATATCTTTTATCTATGTATATAATCCTTGAAATTGTTAATCTATATGTGCTAGGGCCTCACATTTATTTTCCTTTCATTACTTTTTGTTTCTTTAGTTTCCTTTTGTGACTCCATGCCCAATACAAAGGCTTCTAGTCTATGTTCTTGGTCCTCCACACAGGGGTATCATCCCCAGTTGGAGTCGAATGTTGTCACCCAAAATGACCCTCCTTAGACCTAGGTCTCCTCTCAGGGTGTTGCTTTATGTTTCCTTGCCATTTGGCTCACTATCATGATCCTATGACTAAAATACTAGTGACGTTAAAGAGATGCCATATTATAAATATCTATGTGAAATATTTAACTATTATTTTGATTCTATATATAACATAAAAATTTAAAATAGAAATGATTAAAACATTAAATAGACTAACCATTGTATGTGGCTAAAAGATAAATAAATTATCATTAGTATAGCTAAGAACCCTAAAAATAAGGAAACATTGTCCACGAATTAAGGGAATAGTGTCCAAAAAAATGGGGAATTAAATATACAAACGAATTATTTATGCAAATCCCTTAATTCCTATATATTTGGGAAGATTGAATTTCCTAAAGAACGTAGGTAATGAATATTGAAAGTAGACCTTCATGAATGTAAAATATTTATTTTTACCTCACAAACTATCACCATTGATCTTGCCATGAATTACTCATAATTTTTAACTTTTACCTTTACCTTCAGATATCTAAGCTGCTATGAAACCAACTCACAAAAAGATAGAAAAGATAGATCAACGCCTTAGAATTTAGCCTCTTTGAGGGGGAAACCTCCTTTACATTACACAAATAAATGATTCTTTGATGATTCAAATGAAAAAACCTCCTTTCTATATATAGGAGTCTAAGGAGTCACAATATAACCCAGCTGACCTAACAATAATAATATAAAGGCACAAAAATAACAATAGAGAGATTCTATGGGGCAAAGTAATAACAATATGGAGAAAATAGGAGCACAATAATATTAATAAGGGATACAACTACAATAGTAATGGGGTAATCACTAGTATTATAAGGACCTAACATGCCCCCCTCCTTGAAAAAAGTGTTGTCCTCAACACTCGAGTAGTTCTGGATGCTTCTGTATAAAATTGTCATCCTCCCATGTGGAATCTTAAGCGGATAAGTTCTTCCACTTGATGAGATACTCCAAAATTGATCGATTTCATAGCTGTCGAGTTCTTGTTTCTGTGACTTCTTCCATTTCCAATATAATTTTTCCTTCCTCATCAAGTTTTGGCAATATTGTTTGAACTGTGAGCTTGTCGCCTATAACCTTCTTTAAACATGAAACACGGAAAACTAGGTGCACTTGAGAAGCTGTACGAATCTCTAATTTGTATGCCATTGTACCAATCTTTTGCAACACCTTGTATGGACCATAATACTTTCCCGATAATTTATTATCCTTCTTAGCTTTCTTGAGGGACATTTGTTTATATGGTTGTAGCCATAGGAATACCCAATCACCTACATCAAAACTTCTTTCATTGTGATGTTGATCTATTTGTTGTTTCATTCTATTCTGCGCCAACACGAGGTTATCCTTTAAGATTTGGAGGACTTGTTGTTGATGCTCGATGTGATGTTCCACTACTTGAACCTTAGAATTTTCTCTTAAATATGATGTGATGGATGGTGGCTGATATCCATAAAGTGCCATAAATGGGGACATTTTTGTTGTTGTATGGAAGGAAGTGTTATACCACCATTCAGCGAGAGGCAACCACTTGACCCATTGTGTGTGTTTATGAGATACAAAGCAACGAAGATATCCTTCCAAACATTTTTTTACTATCCCAGTTTGCCCATCAGATTGAGGATGATAAGATGAGCTATGAGATAATTGAGTACCAAGACAAGAAAATAATTTTGTCCAAAAATTTCCAATGGAAATGGGATCTCTGTCACTACAATAATCTTTGGGTTTCCATGTAGCTTCTGAATTGTTTCCATAAATGCAGTCGAAACTGTACTGGCTTTAAATGGATGTGATAATGCACAAAAGTGTGCATACTTGGTAATTTTGTCAACTACTACCATGATGACACTATTTCCCCCAAACTTGGGTAAATCTGTGATAAAATCCATTGAAACCTCCTCCCAATGTTGACTTGGAATGGATAAAGGTTGTAATAGAGCAAGGGTCTTACTTGTTTCATTTTTATTTTGTTGGAAAACCAAACATTCCACCACAAACTTTTGGATATCTAATTTAAGGCCATCCCAAAAAAATTCCTTCTTAACCCTGTGGTAATTTTTTAAAAATCCTGAGTACCCTGCTAAGGGAGAAGTGTGCAATTCCATAAGAATCTTTTGTTTGAGTTGGGAATTCTTATAGAGGTATAAGTGATCTTTATACCATAATGAATCATTTTTCCAGCTAAATGTATCAGATGTACTAGAATATTGTTTTAACTTTCGAATAAGTGCCCACACTTCTTCATCATTCTTCCGTTCCTCCCTTGCTTCGTTTATCCAATCTGGTTGGATAATAGAAATGGCGCACAACAATGCTTCCACATCCTCATCCTTTCTTGAGAGTGCATTTGGCACCACATTTTGCTTCCCTTTTTTGTAGATGATTTAAAAGGCATAACCCAACATCTTTGTGACCCACTTTTGTTGCTATTTAGAGGATAATCTTTGTTCTAAAAAGTATTTAAGGCTATCATGATCCATTTTTACCTTGAAGTGTATTCCCATTAGGTAGGGTCGCCATTTCCTAAGTGTATGTAATATTTCCAACATTTCCTTCTCATAAATAGCCTTGTGTAAAAACTTTCCCTTGATTGGACGAATCTCAAAGGAAATGGGTCTTTCATCTTACATTAAACAACACCAATTCAATTTCCTAAAGCATCACATTACACAATAAAGGTTTTTGTGAAGTCCGGTGTAGCTAAGACCGGTGCTTGGTACATTGCCTCTTTAAGATGTTCGAAGGCCTTTGTTGCTTTTGGAGTCCATGAAAATGCATCTTTCTTCAATAATGTTGTTAGAGGTGCTGCTATTCTCCTATAATTCTTAACAAACTTGCGCTAATACCCTTTCAACCCGAGAAATCCTCGCAGATGCTTTATGGATGTGGGTATTTTCCATTCCCTAATCGCTTTAATTTTGCTAGGGTCTACATTAACTCCTTCATGAGATACAATATGACCCAGATATTCCACCTCTTGTACTCCAAAGAAACATTTGGATCTTTTTGCATATAACTATTTCTCCTCTAATAGTTGTAGCACCGTGTCAACATGTTCAACATGATCCTTTCGAGACTTGCTGTAGATTAGTATATCATCAAAAAATACTAACACAAATTTTCTAAGGAAGGGTTTGAAAATGGTATTCATCAAACCTTGAAATGTAGAAAGTGCATTGGTAAGTCCAAAAGGCATGACCAAAAATTCATAATGACCGTCATGAGCTCTAAATGTTGTTTTCAGAATGTCTTCAATCTTCATTCTGATTTGATGATATCTTGAATGAAGATCGAACTTGGTGAAGTAAATTGATCCGTACAATTTATCCATTAATTCATCAATGACAGGAATGGGAAACTTATCTTTAATAGTGAGCTTGTTGAGCTCCCTATAATCTGGACACATGTGCCATGATCCATCCTTCTTGTGCACCAATACTACTGGAGCATAGAAATAACTTTTACTAGGTTTAATTATACCAACCTCTAACATTTCTGCAACCATACATTCAATTTCACTCTTTTGGGCATAGGGATATCTATACAGCCTGATGTTTGGAGGAACTCTTCCTGGAATCAGATGAATAGCATGCTCATGATCATGAATAGGTTGAAGACCTTTGGGAGTCTCAAATACCTTGGAATGATTGTCCAAGACATTTTGGAGATTTGGAGAAATAGATGATTTTGATGTGGAAACATCTAGCGAACATAATTGTGCAATTACACCTCTTTGTTCTATTTTTAGAAGCTTCGTCATATCGTTAGAGTTGATTATCTATCTCGGTTTCCCAACAATACCCCTTAATTCAACTTCCTTTACTTCCATAGAAAATTTCATGAAAATTTCTTGAAAAATAAAAGCTATTGTACCCAATGATTGTAGCCATTGGACTCCTAGTACAACATTAGCACCTCGCATTGGAATGGAAAGCATTGGGCTAGTCAATACATATTCTCCCATGGATAGCTTTATATTATGGCACTTTCCAGAGCAATTTAACATTCCCCCATTTGCAACCATCACTCGACACTCTGGTGCTAGATATAGGAAGCAATTCAACTCTTTTGCTATCTTACAATGAATAAAATTGTGGGTTCTTCCTGAATCAATCAACACTATTACCTTTTTCTTCTTTATTTTTCCTTCTATCTTGATGGTTTGAGTGGTAATTCCAGCCAATTCATTACAAGATATGGTCGGATTCATTTCTTCTTTAACTAGGCCTTGTTCCTGGAGTATACCCTCTTCTTTTGAGCTTTCTTGCTCCTTTTCTTCTTCCTCTTCACAATCTATGTAGAAAAATTTCCTCTCAGCACACTTATGACCTTTAGTGTATTTGCTATCACAACTGTAACAAATCCCTTTTGCTCTTTTTTCTTCCAATTTTTGTGGTTTCAACCTTATAGGTTGTGGAAGGCTAGGGGAAACAACACTTCCATCTTTATAGTTGTGAGTGGTATGCTTCCTGGTTGCCATAATTTTGCTTTCCATTTTTCTTGCTAACTTGAATGCCTTTTGTAGTGAATTAGGTTCCCAAAGGCGAACATCATGTTGGATATTATCCTTTAAAGTCCCTATGAACGCATCAATACTATGCTCCTATGGAATAATTTTTACCCTTATGTTCAATTTTTGGAACTCCTCAATGTGCTCCATTATTGAACACTTTTGTTTGAGACTTATCAATTGGCTAAAAAAAGTGTTGCTTTTTGTATCTTCATAATGTGTTGTCAATTCTTCTGTAAAAATTGCCCAAGTGATAATTTGTTTACAAGAGAAAAGCCATTGATACCATTCAAACTAATTTGGTTCCAAATATAAAGTTGCAATACGTACCTTTTGTGTGTTTTTCACATTATTGAGATCGAAAAATTGCTCCATCTCTAATATCCATGTTGCGGGATCCTTGCTGTAAAAATTTCTCATATCAATTTTTGGAATATGGTGGGTCTTCGATCCAACATTAGAGTCTATGAAATCATGATTAACATTTCTTTTGTTCTCATCATGAGTTTCCTTTACTACCCTTTCATCATTATTATGAATTTCTTGTAGAAACTTTGTCAAATCGGTCTTCAAATCTTCCATGCCTATCTTCAAATCTGTCTTCAAATCTATCTTCAAATCATCCATCTTAGTTTCCATGTAATTCATATTAGGTTCTACGCCTTTCTCTAAACAATCCATCTTAGCTTATACGCCTTTCTTTAAGCCATCCATCTTAGTTTCTACATCTTTCTTTAAACCATCCATCTGAGATTCTGTTACTTCTTGCGCAAGTGACACTTATTGCACTTGGTCTCGTAATTTTGATATATCATGTTGGATTTCTTCGTCTTCTTCATGAGTCATGCTAGAGCTTTCAGGTTTCTTACTAGGTTTTTACATTTTCTTTCCTCATGGCATCAATTACCGATAATAATGCTTTACTATGCCCTTTGAATTCCTTCAAACTAATTTTTCAAACCAAGCTTATGCAAAAATTTAAAAAAAAATACACACCTTTTTTCACTTTGTAGGAGATTGATATTGAATTTGATTTATCTTTGTAATTTCAAATCATCCAGTACTGAAATTGCAACTTGTAGTAGCCATCTGTGTCCTCTTTCCAATGCCACCAGTATGATCCAAATTGGATTCTCCAGGGAAGAGTTATGCCAAATATCCCACAGTGACCTGATTATAGACTAGTTCAGTAAAGCGAACTTGTATGACATGCCACATGTCACCGTTTCGACCTTTGGTATTGAAAAATATATAAAAGAGATTACAGTCAGTCCTCTTTCTATACCTTCTTATGAAATTTCAATCTGATGCTCAGAGAGAAAGTTACGACGATTTTCCCCAGGTCACCTGTTTGGAATATAATTTAGGAGTCTTCAAAAACACCAACTTCCTCAGATCATATCTCCACAAATATAGTGCGAAAAGCTCTGAAATTTGGACCTAATGTTCAGTGTGAGTTCGTCTCAAATGAGTTTTTTCTTTTCACTTTTGAAACTTCGCAGAAAAAAATTTATAGCAAAAATTCCACGATGACCTATTTGGAGCAGTGAAACCCTAGAAACCTCGCTGTGATACCAAATTTTATGAAACCGGCTCACAAAAAGATAGAAAAGATAGATCAATGCCTTAGAATTCAGCCTCTTCGAGGGGGAAACCTCCTTTACATTACACAAATGAATGATTCTTTAATTATTCAAATGAAAAAACCTCCTTTCTATATATAAGATTCTAAGGAGTCACAATATAACCGAGCCAACCTAACAATAATAATATAAAGGCACAAAAATAACAATATGGGGACAGCACAACAATATTAATAAGGGATAGAACTACAATAGTAATGGGGTAATCACTAGTATATAATATTAAATGTTTTTTAGCATAGAGTGGAACAAACATGCATGCACCAGTTGCACATGTTTTCATCTAACTAAAGTGCACATTTTAATGTTTCTATGTTGATACATTTCTACCTTTCTAACTGTGTATGATGTTCTCTAAAATCCTCAAATTTTACTCTTGCATGAATTTCAATCCCGATATATAATATTAATTTTTTTTCAGCATACAGTGGAATGAAGATGCCTACACCTCCTGCACATGTTTTCATATAATCTCAGTGTAATTTTATTTTAAAACCAATGTCTTTATTTTCCTTTTTCTTAATATTTCTACCTTCCTTATATTCACTTTTTATTACCGTTGTATGTTGTTACTGTTGTCTTCCTCATTGGGAATCTGATTGCGAAATTTTATATCATCAAATGTTTTCCTTCCTCTTGTGAATTCCACCACTATTTAATACAATGAAAATATTCAAACTTGGTCTTATTATATTTTCATATTTAAAATCTAACAATTATATTATAGGGTTACCCCCTTTGGTGTGCGGGAGATGAATAGTTACACCTAGAGCGGTAGAGTTATCTAGTACTTTGTGATGTGGTCTTAGGTTGTCATTAGTTACCAAGGAAATTTGTGCACCAACACCACCCATACAAAAAAAAACTCTTGCATCAATAAGAGATGTGTCCTAGCTCATATGGACCCATATATTTTGGGCATTTCTTTGATGAAATCTTGACATGAAACTCAGATTTCTATGACCCTCAAATGAGGGTAACCCTAGTCAATATTACGAATGTGACTACTTTTGTTATCGACCTAAATTCGAGTGAATTAGCTCCTCCATTTTTGTCAATTTTTGTCATAGACCTTGTGACCTACTAATCATGACAATATAGGGTCTCAACCATCTCTACTATTTCATAATTTGATGCAACCTTCATACAGAGAGAACACTGAAACCACATGCCCAAATTCTCATGAGAAAAATATCTTGAACTTTATCTATGAGAAGAGAACCAAAAATATGCCATCCTACTTCCTAGATCAAACCCACTAAGGTATGTGCCATTCTTATGAACCCTCACATGATGATATTGCTCTTGGTGGACGATCATGGCCTCCCTTTAGCATCCCTTACCTGGCCCTCGAACTCACCCTCCTTTAGGACTACATATCTCCTGTCCTCCTCAATCAAATGAGATTTTTCTCACTTTATGTTCTTGCCATCATCTTAATACCTCCTTAGATATATTTTACTAGGCCTCTTACAAACCCTCTAGAACTTATGGGTTTTCTCCACTTAGACCTTAGGAAATACTAATTTTCCTTTTTAATTTTCTTTTAGACTTTAAACCCCATCTTGGGTTCTCTTCCCACAAATCATTTTGTGATGAAGCTGTTATGAAACTAGCTCACAAAAAGATAGAAAAGAGAGATCAACGCCTTAGAATTCAGACACTTCGAGGGGGAAACCTCCTTTACATTAGATAAATGAACAATTCTTCGATGATTCAAATGACAAAACCTCCTTTCTATATATAGGAGTCTAAGGAGTCACAATATAACCCAACCTACCTAAGAATAATAATATAAAGCCACAAAAATAACAATAGAGGGATTCTATGGGGCACAGTAATAACAATATGGGGACAATAGGGGCACAACAATATCAATAACGGATACAACTACAATAGCAATGGGGTAATCGCTAGTATTATAGGGACCTAACATGCCCCTCTCCTTCAAAAAAGTGTTTTCCTCAATGCTTCAGTAGTTTTGGATGCTTCTGTATAAAATTCCCATCCTCCCATGTGGAATGTTTAGCGGATAAGTTCTTCCACTTGATGAGATACTCTAAAATTGATCGATTTTGTAGCTATTGATTTCTTGTTTCTGTGAATGCTTTCGGTTCCAATATAATTTTTCCTTCCTCGTCAAGTTCTGGCAATATTGTTTGAACTGGGAGCTTGTCGACTATAACCTTCTTTAAAAGTGAAAGATGGAAAACTGGGTGCACACGAGAAGCTGCAGGAAGCTCCAATTTGTATGCCATAGTACCAAGATTTTGCAACACCTTGTATGGACCATAATACTTTGGTGATAATTTATTATCCTTCTTAGCTTGCTCGAGGGACATTTGTTTATATGGTTGTAACCATAGGAATACCCAATCACCTACATCAAAACTTCTTTCACTGTGATGTTGATCTACCTGTTGTTTCATTCTATTCTACGCCAACACGAGGTTATCCTTTAAGAGTTGGAGGACTTTTTGTTCATGCTCGATGTGATGCTCCACTACTTGAACCATAGAATTTTCTCTTAAATATGATGTGATGGATGGTGGCTAATATCCATAAAGTGCCATAAATGGGGTCGTTTTTGTTTCTGTATGGAAGGAAGTGTTATACCACCATTCAGTGAGAGGCAACCATTTGACCCATTTTATCTGTTTATTAGATACAAAGCAATGAAGATATCCTTCAAAACATTTGTTCACTATCTTAGTTTTCCCATCAGATTGAGGATGATAAGATGAGCTATGAGCTAACTGAGTATCGAGACAAGAAAATAATTTTGTCCAAAAATTTCCAGTGAAAATGGGATCTCTATCACTTACAATAATCTCTGGGTTTCCATGTAGCTTTTGAATTGTTTCCATAAATGCAGTAGAAAATGTACTGGTTTTAAATGGATGTGATAATGCACAAAAGTGTGCATACTTGGTAAGTCTATCAACTACCACCATGATGACACTCTTTCCCTTAGACTTGGTTAAACCTGTGATAAAATCCATTGAAACCTCCTCCCAAAGTTGGCTGGGAATGGATAAAGGTTGTAATAGACCCGGGGTCTTAATTGTTTCCACTTTATTTTGTTGGCAAACCAAACATTCCACAACAAACTTTTGAATATTTGATTTAAGGCCATTCCAAAAAATTTCCTTCTTAACCCTGTGATAAGTTTTTAGAAATCCCGAGTGCCCTCCTAAGGGAGAACTGTGCAATTCCATAAGAATCTTTTGTTTGAGTTGGGAATTCTTACAGAGGTATAAGCAATCTTTGTACCATAGCGAATCATTTTTCCAGCTAAATGTATCAGATGTACTGGAATCTTGTTGTAACTTTCGAATAAGTGTGTTGGGCAATATATTGGGCTTAAATTGCTGCATTAAATTATCGACCAGGGAAACTCGTGAGCTTGTGATGATGCCAGCAAAATATATGCAAGAGTAGGCAACTAACTCTATGTCTAACTAAATTATTTAAGATTCAATACAATATGCAAGGGAAGAGGCTTCTAACTAAGGAGGCCCTGGTTGTCCTTCCCTACAGTATCATAGAGAAATCATTGATTACATAAAACTAGAAACTTGAAATGAAGACAAGAGAATGAACTTAATTATTGTTCACATTCAAGTAGAGAGAGAGACTAACTTAGTCTCTTGATTGTCCTCTCATGTGCTAATCCAAACTAAACTAAGATTCATTCATAAGCATAAGAAATGAAATGACTTGAAACATAAAAGCACAAAAGAATGAATTTCAATTACCATATAAATCAATGGAGACAGAGCCTAACTTAGACTCTTGGTTATCTCCTCATATGATACTTGAAACATACAAGCAAAAGAATGAATTTCAATTATCATGCAAATCAATTGGAGAGAGAGAGTCTAACTTAGACCCTTGGTTGTTCTCTCATATGCTGATAAGATTCTAATTTAAAACTCATTCATCAATCATAAACAAATCCTCAAACATCTAAGCAATTAAATGAAATAAGATCTAATATGAAATAACATGTTTCTCTCATTCTTTTAGAGTGAGCTCAGTTCTCTTAAGAACAAGACAAATTATTCCATATACTACATTAAGGAAACTTATATCTAAAAACTACATAATGGAAATAAAACTACATAATGGAAATGTATGTAAAATGGAGCTTTATTCTATTCCATCATAAGCTGGATACATGCTCTAAGAGTCCTCCCCTTTGGAATGGAGGAGGTACTCCTATTTATACAATGGGATGAGATAACAAACTCATAATGATGATCCACTAATCTCTCTTTAGTTCCATACATTTCTCAACCATCTAGACACATAACCCTATCCTCCATGATCTCCTCCATGAGGTCCATGATTTTCTCCATGATCTTTTCCATGAGGCTTATCTTATCAAATTAGAATTTGATCATTCAAGGCCACATAAAGATGCCCTGGAAGCTTCCTTTGTGCCTACACATGTCAACAAACTCATTCTAATTGTTAGGTATAAGTATAAGCATCTTATTTTCTAAAGTTTAGCCATAAATTCACTTAAAAATTTTAAGAATTAATAAACTTTGGAAAAGCATTGTTATAACCCAATAATGAGGTAAATGTAATGATATGGAGGTGGAATGGAGGTGACATGAAGGTAAAATGTGAAGATATTGGTGAATAATGGAGTGAAAATAGGGACTATTTTGAGGCCCAACATCTCCCCCAAACTCAAGGTATTGCAAGTCCTCATGAAATCTATGGTATTGCATATCCTCATGCAATCTATTACATTACTTTTTGAGCTTTGGCTTAAACTTTGCATGATATCATTTACATAACTTTTGAAAAGCGTTATTTTGATGAACTACAACTTGGTTGGTTCTTGTGTTTCAACCATATTTTGTTTGTTGCATTCAATGTATGATCTTTGCATATTGATAATGTGATTTTTATTGCAGAGTATTTTTGTTGGAATGCATCATGGTTGGTTCTTGTGTAACAACCATGATTATAGTGGCATCCAATTAACTTTCAAATACATTTGTCAAAGCCATCTGTATGCTCATGTAATAGTGGCAGAGTATTTTTGTTGGAATGCATCATGGTTGGTTCTTGTGTAACAACCATGAGTGTGTTGGCATCCAATTAACTTTCAAATACATTTGTCAAAGCCATTTGTATGCTCATGTAATAGTGGATATATTTTGAAGGTAAGTGGAGTTAAGTGGGGTTATGAGATATGAATGTGAATATGAATGTGACAAAGCATGTATGTAAATGTATCCTTCCCCTTAAACGGATGGTTTGGGCAATTATGTGAAATGGGGAAAGGAAGTGAAGTTTTTCCAAAAATTATTATTCTAACTTTTCAAGGAATTTAATGGTTAAAAGTTAGAAAATATCATACCTTAACTTACCCTTCCAAAAATGGATGAGAGTTGTGCACGTGTGGCTGCAAAAACTGTTGTTCATGGTCTTCCCAACTTGGTTGTGAAAATGGTGGATGAAGGATGGATCTATATTGTCGTATCAGCTGCTGGATCTTCTGATACTAGATGATGAATCTGAAGAGTCTGTTGAACATGGCTGAAAGTCGTATCCGCTGCTGGATCCTCTGCTGCTGGATGATGAATCTGATGAGTCTGCTAAATATGGCTGAAAATCTATAAGGCTTGGAAGGTATACAAAATATATAAGTTACATTTCCCTCCCAGCCTTATTGATTGACTTGTCGTCAAGTGATGACAAACTGAAAAACAATGAAAAGAAATTGGCTTTATCTGCTACAATATATGGGTCTTCAAGTCTTCAACGCTCGTTGGCACAAATCTTACTATGTGATTAAATGTGTCGATGTCAAACATAGCAAGAAGTTGTTGACTTAGTGGCCGTTAATGAATGCCCCTAGCCAACACAAGAGCTCCCACCATTGATTCCAATGCGAGTCAGGATGCCTAACACATCTTTGTAGGTACGAATAAATTTGTCGTGGTCGAGTCACCTACAAGATCCAACGAACAAGGGATATTAATGTACTCCCATTGTTCATTGGCAAGAGTACTTGCCATTAAGGCATGCAAGCCTCTAGGTGTTTTTTTACAATGATATTTAGACTCTAGGACTTTGACTCAAGCAGGGTTTTATTGCGGAAATGAAGCAGAATGGTAATGACATGGAAAATGACAATAAGCTTGTAAGGTATGGATGTAAGGAAATGCATGGTGTGTGAATAAGAACTCTTGCTGTGAAAAATGGATATGAAAATGGTATGCTTTATGGATTGACAATTGGTGGAAAATGTTTTGCAAAAAGGGAGTTGCAAAGGAGTGGTTGTAGAGTTGGATTTGTCTTTAGAATCTGTCATGACTTAGTCTTTGGAAGATCAATTGTCGTCACAATGTAATCTCCTTAATGAATACCTCATTGTCCTGACCTGTAAAAAAAACTTGGTACAAAGAAAACATAAGTGTGCTCTAGAAGAAATGGCCAGTTTCTTCATGATTCTTATGCAAAAATTTCATACCAAATAAAACAAATTAAGGACAAACAAAGCGTTAAAATTGACTTAATCATGATATTAATATCAATCCATTTTTGAAAATAACCATGAAAAGTAATACTCCCTGTTTATGTCAGCTGACTTCTGTGCATGGGGAAAAGTTTGGCATCATATATTTGTTGTGTCCTGCAGGTTAGTATGTTATAAAAGCATACAACAATATCAATTTGCCAACTCTAAACAAGTTAGTTAGCATTTAAATAATCCACCAAATGTTCTTTTAAATTATGCTTCCAAATGTTCCATTCTTTATTTTCAAGCCTACGTGAATTTTGTGATTTTTTTTTTTCTTTTCCCTTGTACCAACTGTTGCACTTTCAATTAATTCCTGTAATTTTCATGATTCTCTCAAGTTTCATGCCCCCAAAGTGTTATTTATGGCAGTGCCCTTCACATGCCAATGGTTTTTCTTTAAATGCTTCAAAACAATCACAAAACACATAACAATTTTTTATTTTTTATTTTTTAAAGATCACAACATTAAAATCATATCTAATACAAAACAATATATTAATACAAACATAACAACAATTATATATAACAATTTACAATTAAATATAACAAACTACAATTATAACAATTAATATAATTATATTAATATATTAATATGTTAATACAATTAATATATTAATACAAATATAACAAACATAAAAATTAGATAACAAACATTTAAAGTCAAACAAAGAACAATAAGTTACATAACAAACTTAATAACAAATTACAACTAAAAATATATATCAAAACAAATTAAAACTAAATATAGAACAAAAATAAAAATAAATACAATAACAAAAATAAATACAAAACTAAAAACACAAAACAAAACAAAATGAAAAACTCAAAGCATGTGAAATTTCCACATGTCCGTGAAGTTTGGGGTGATAGGAACGAATCCACAAAATTGGGTTTAGGGTTTCCAGATCAGTAATTGAAGGCACAAGCTTTATTTTCATGAAGTCCTTCAATTCTTTTTTCATGACTTTATTAAACCACGGACTTGCATTCTGCTGAAGAGATTGTTCAAACGGTCCCGATCGATCCAGAATTTGTAAAAAAAAACTATGTCAGAGTAATCATTTGAGAAGATTGACCACAACAAAGGATTGCATAAAACACCGCCGGCATCTTGCAGATCCAATTTCTTCATAATATGCCTTTGTCACACATAGAGATTCAAACTCAGGGCTGGCTGCCAATAATGATCCCCCTCTCCATGCACCTAACATTGGCTCTTCTTGTGTCACAATTTTTACTTTATAGTCATCACAAACAAGAGGCCGCAGTTCCTGTTCCAACCTTGCTTTCATGTGTGGAAAAAGTGAGCTCCCACCAGTCAGAATTATGCTTGAAAAAAAAGTACTGGGTGAAGATGAGGATGGCAGGCGTTAATAGCCCGCACAATGCATTCTGCCAAGCCAGCCTGGTTCATTCCAAGATCCGTAGGATGAAAAAGCATTTCTGGAACAAGAAACCGTTCATTAGTCAACTTCAATTCTTCATTTCTGATGGAAGCATCATCCTTTTTATCTTCTACAATCTCAACAATTTGAGAAATATCATGCTCTCTTGAATTCTCTTGTGAATCTGTTGGCAGTGCTCCTTTCTCTTGTAGAGACAGATATCTTCGGGCCCCTTCTGGATCTTTCACAAAACCCCGCTTATGTTTGATACCATCAGGAAGGACATATGTACTTCGAATAAGATTTTCATTTCCTAGTATCCTGGCCACTTCAAGGTCATGGGCAACATCGAGTGAAACGAAGCATAGCTTTTCCTTAACATCGTCCATGATGTAAGTCTCGTCCTTCATATGAATAGCCCGATAGGAAACAAAGATGCAAAGATAAGTCAAGATCCACATGTTTTGTACTAATTAGGGTAACTATGGGCGTTGTATTATGCTCTTGAACATCTCCATTTCTGGCCCTTTTCGCAGAACGTAAAGATGTCGACACCAATTCGTTATCATTTCTGGCCTTTTTCAGAGAAGACATGGAGATTGACAAAAATTTGAGATCGTTAAAGTTTTGTGGCCGCTGCTTCAAGTGAGGCCGGTTATTTGATAGCTCCACTCTCTGGAACTCGAAATTGTGAGAAAGTTTGCGGCTGGAATGAAATATAACATGAGCAGGCTGCTGTCCCACGACAAGATACTGAAAGCAATCAGTTATTGGCAGGGTACTCAGAATGGGATTCGATCTGATTGCAGTTCGCTCATTCTTAACCGCATTCTGATGGCCTCCCAGTGCATCAGAATCGTAGAAAGGAAAGACGCAGCTTTTAGAGCCCTGGGTGGAACCCTCTATCGCTGTCATCTCTTTATTTCCTTTCTTGGAAATGGAACCCGCCATCTCTGGCATCTCGTTATTTCGTTTTTTATTTGCACGGGTTTCTCCTCCTAAAACTGTATTTACCAAATATTCCTTGTGGCCGAAATTACTGCAGCGTTGAGCGAGATCCACTCCAAACAATCTGCTCTCTTGCTTCTTATGATTGGCCGCGGAAGCCATGGATCCTCTGAATATTTCTATATATGATTTCTGAACTTGGCGCGTCTGCACCACAAACGTAATAGTTGGTGGGAGAGGATTGTATTTTAAGGAGTTCATTAGAGTCGGTAGACATAACATTAGGCTCTAGCAAGCGGGATTTATCGGCATTCATAAACATGGAGTGGAGCTTGTTTACACTGTTGTAAACGTTGGTGAGGCAGCCGACTCTCTTTGCAAAATTTGGGGGTGAAAGTAATTTCATGACAGAACCCGTTGGCAAGGTGAGAAAGGTAAAGAAAAGATCGAAAAAATCCTTACCGGCTTCTGCAAACAATATCTTCCCACTTTCCTCGTTGATAAGAAACCTTATATTCATGCCACTGCTGGCAGCAGTATCGTTTTCCATAAAAGATCGTTTTCTCGGAATCTTTGCAGGCTTGGAGTCTTCCCCATGGCCGATCTGTCATGAGAGGATATGGTAGAAGTAATACTTCATTTGATAATTCTTTGGCAGGCCGTGAAGTCGAACGACACCGGGCTTTGCTAAAATAGGAAAATAATCACTGATATTTTGGATCTTGTGCGCGTGAACGAGAAGAGCAGGAAGAGAAAGATCCGAACAAAATACCCACCAAAACCAGTAGCAAAACAATCACCCCACCATCAAATAAGAACTGCAAACACTTATAAAATAAAATTCCCTTGCGGGCTCTCAAAACCCTCCCTCTACATATGTTGTTGGTTTCATCGTTCAAAGGAATTTGAGAGCGTTTGGCTGAGAAATTCGTCGCAGAGATCCTAAATACAAAGTTAGACATGGAGAAAGCAAGTGACAATCCAGACAACGTGTGCCCGCTTTGTGCCGAGGAAATGGATCCAACAGATAAGCAATTAAAACCTTACCAATGTGGCTATGAGATTTGTGTGTGGTGCTGGAATCACATAATGGATATGGCAAAGAAGGACAGGCGTTGCCCAGCTTGTCGGGAACCATACAACAAGGAAAAGATAATTGGGATGCCTGTGAGTCATGAGAGATTGACAGACATTAATTTTGAAAAGAAGCATAAGTCTCATAAATCAAAGGCAAAAGTAGCTGAATCACGTAAGCATCTTAGTGATGTTCGTGTCATTCAGAGAAATTTTGTCTATGTTGTTTGCATACCTCCCAGCTTAGCCAATGAAAAGAATCTTGAGCGACGGGAGTTTTTTTTTTTATTTGTTTATTTTTTAATAATAATATATATCATATATATATTATTATTATTTTGTGATTTTTTTTTAAATCTAAAACTAAATTTCATCTAAAAATTTTAAGATGTTTTTTTTTTTATTCACAAAATTCTTTATTGACGCATTGCAAATTAGTTCTCCTGAAAGAGTATTTTTATTCGAACAAAATCAATAGATTTTCTAATCTTCCTGATCGCACGAAGTGCAGGAAGAGAGCATACTAATCGATTGATTCGTTTTTATTTATGCAGGGGGGTGTTTTAGAGAAGACGAAATTTAAAACTAGCTAAACACTAAACCATCAGAAAACTCAAACTTAAACTTCTTTGTGAAGATCCTACTGTCACCAAGTCTCACAAATTATTTTGTCTTAAAGAAAAATACTAGAACTGAATTAAATTCCTAATGCCTAATCCCTTAGCACCATCCTCGACAACGGTGCCAAAATGTTGGGCAATTTATTGGGCTTAAATTGCTGCATTAAATTATCGACCAGGGAAACTTGTGAGCTTGTGATGATGCCAGCAAAATATATGCAGGAGTAGGCAACTAACTCTATGTCTAACTAAATTATTTAAGATTCAATACAATATGCAAGGGAAGAGGCTCCTAACTAAGGAGGTCCTGGTTGTCCTTCCCTATAGTATCATAGAGAAATCATTGATTACATAAAACTAGAAACTTGAAATGAAGACAAGAGAATGAACTTAATTATTGTTCAGATTCAAGTAGAGAGAGAGACTAACTTAGTCTCTTGATTGTCCTCTCATGTGCTAATCCAAACTAAAATAAGATTCATTCATAAGCATAAGAAATGAAATGACTTGAAACATAAAAGCACAAAAGAATGAATTTCAATTACCATATAAATCAATGGAGAGAGAGACTAACTTAGACTCTTGGTTATCTCCTCATATGATACTTGAAACATACAAGCAAAAGAATGAATTTCAATTATCATGCAAATCAATTGGAGAGAGAGAGTCTAACATAGACCCTTGGTTGTTCTCTCATACGCTGATAAGATTCTAATTTAAAACTCATTCATCAATCATAAACAAATCCTCAAACATCTAAGCAATTAAATGAAATAAGATCTAATATGAAATAACATGTTTCTCTCATCCTTTTAGAGTGAGCTCAATTCTCTTAAGAACAAGACAAATTATTCCATATACTACATTAAGGAAACTTATATCTAAAAACTACATAATGGAAATGTATGTAAAATGGAGCTTTATTCTATTCCATCATAAGTTGGATACATGCTCTAAGAGTCCTCCCCTTTGGAATGGAGGAGGTACTCCTATTTATACAATGGGATGAGATAACATACTCATAATGTTGATCCACTGATCTCTCTTTAGTTCCATACATTTCTCAACCATCTAGACACATAACCCTATCCTCCATGATCTCCTCCATGAGGTCCATGATTTTCTCCATGATCTTTTCCATGAGGCTTATCTTATCAAATTCGAATTTGATCATTCAAGGCCACATAAAGATGCCCTGGAAGCTTCCTTTGTTCCTACACATGTCAACAAACTCATTCTAATTGTTAGGTATAAGTATAAGCATCTTATTTTCTAAATTTTAGCCATAAATTCACTTAAAAATGTTAAGAATTAATAAACTTTGGAAAAGCATTGTTAAAACCCAATAACGAGGTAAATGTAATGATATGGAGGTGGAATGGAGGTGACATGAAGGTAAAATGTGAAGATATTGGTGAATAATGGAGTGAAAATAGGGACTATTTTGAGGCCCAACAAAGTGCCCACACTTTTTCATCATTCTTCCATTCCTCCCTTGCTTCATTTATCCAATCTGGTTGGATAATAGAAATGACACACAACAATGATTCCACATCCTCATCCTTTCTAGAGAGTGCATCTGCCACCACATTTTGCTTCCCTGTTTTGTGGATGATCTAAAAGTCATAACCTAACATCTTTGTGACCCACTTTTATTGTTCTTCAGAGGATAATCTTTGTTCTAAAAAGTATTTAAGGCTATCATGATCCATTTTTACCTTGAAGTGTCTTCCCATTAGGTAGGGTCGCCATTTCTTAAGTGAATGTAGTATTGCCAACATTTCCTTCTCATAAATAGCTTTTTGTAAAAACTTTCCCTTGATTGGAAGTCCAGTGTAGCTAAGACTGGTGCTTGGCACATTGCCTCTTTAAGATGCTTGAAGGCCTTTGTTGCTTCTCGAGTCCATGAAAATGCATCTTTCTTCAACAATGTTGTTAGAGGTGCTGCTATTCTCCCATAATTCTTAAAAAACTTGCAATAATACCCTATCAACCTGAGAAATCCTTGCAGATTCTTTATGGATGTGGGAATTTGCCATTCCTTAATGGCTTTAATTTTGCTAGCATATACCTTAACTCCTTCATGAGATACAATATGACCCAGATATTCCACCTCTTGTACTCCAAACAAACATTTGGATCTTTTTGCATATAATTGTTTCTTCTCTAATAGTTGTAGCACCCTGTCAACATGTTCAACATGATGTTGAACATAATACTAAGAGGGGGGTGAATCAGTATTATCAAGATCTTTTAACAAATCTTCCTTATTTATACTTTGAATTATTTTTGCATATCAGTACCATAAAATAATGAGCATGAACAAGAAAGACAGATAGTCACACCAAAGAACACAAGATGTAAGGTGGAAACCCAATGTGGGTGAAAACCACCTGCTGCAATATGTCTCTATCTTATTTCAAATTAGAAACTCCTTTTACAATGGTTTTGTACTGGTGCAGTCCTTTACCAGTATGCAGGCTGCAACCTGTAGAGAGCTACAACTCTCTCTCGTTTTCTAGTCTCTCCTGGAAGGGAGATACAACCCCCTACTTCTTTTCTTACAAGGTTCACTTTTCATAAATTTTCAAACTGGATCCATAAACATCAAGTACATGTAAAATACACAGTCAACTGCACTAACTAGATCAACAATAACAGAACTAAACCCAAAACACCTTATCAACAGAAAAATTCAGTCAACAGAAGATCTTAAGACAGATACGCAGTTTTTCTTTCTCTGGCTTGCGTTGCTACGCACTTCGCCTTCTGCCTCCCTGCGTATACATGCAGAGAGCCTTCTGCTGCACCGCATGCCCACGCACTACTTCTTCAATCGCGCTGCGTACTGTTACAGTAGGTACGCACCCAGATACACTATCGCGTCTCATACTGTTACAGTAGGTACACACCCAGATACACTATCGCGCCGCGTATTTTTACAGTGCGTACACACCTGAACCTCTGTCGCACTGCGTACCCACGCAGTTCTCCTTCTTCTGATCTGCGTACCCACGCAGTTCCCTTTCTTCTGCTCTGCGTACACACGCGGATCTCCTGTTACTCCTTTGCGTACCCACGCACTTGCACCGTTAATCACCTGCGTACTTCTGATTAGGGCCGAATTGGCAGTTCACCAGTGTGCCACACTTAGTCAGATGCCCAGATCTGATCATGTGCTCGAGAGATCACCCTTCACAGATTCGCTTTTAACTTCACTTTCATATAGATCAAGCTTTTAAAACAATAACCCAATATTTCAGATCTTGAGATATTCAATTTGCAAAAGATACATAGCCAAGTGATCTCCTTTACTTTATATAGGCAAGCTCCTCCTAAAATCATGGATCAATACCATAGATAACCAATACCAGGGGCCCAAAAACATGGGGCTCAATAATAATAATAATATAAAACAATACCATGGGCCAAAACCATAGAATCAAGAGCGGCGGGCTAAATACCATGGGTCAAACATAGGAAACCCCACGTGAACGCGCTTCTCTGCCTTGGAGTAAGTGAAACTGGGGGTACGCACCCTCTAAACGGGTGACCTGCGTGGGTGGCTGTAGTTCTTTCACGGTGTACCTGCGCGTACGCATCTTCTGAACTGTTCTCTTGCGTACTTCTTAATTTTCAACATTTTGAGGGTCTGATCAGAGGGGTGTTGCCATCAAGTACAACATCTGTAACATAGAGCCATACCAGAATCATAATGCCAACACATGATCCTTCCAATATTTGTTGTAAATTAGTATACCATCAAAAAATACTAACAAAAATTTTCTAAGGAAGGGTTTGAAAATGGAATTCATCAAACCTTGAAATGTAGAAGGTGCATTGGTAAGGCCAAAATGCATGACCAAAAATTCATAATGACCCTCATGTGTTGTAAATTTTGTTTTCGGAATGTCTTCAGTCTTCATTTTTATTTGATGATATCCTGAACGAAGATCCAACTTGGTGAAGTAAATTGATTCATGCAATTCATCCAGTAATTCATCAATGATAGGAATGGGAAACTTATCTTTGATAGTGAGCTTGCTGAGATCCCTATAATCTGGAAACATGCGCCATGATCCATCATTCTTGTGCACCAATACTACTGGAGCAGAGAAAGAACTTTGACTAGGTTGAATTATACCTGCCTCTAGCATTTCTGCAACCATATG
Organism: Pinus tabuliformis; assembly: GCA_031772625.1. Classification (NCBI taxonomy): domain Eukaryota; kingdom Viridiplantae; phylum Streptophyta; class Pinopsida; order Pinales; family Pinaceae; genus Pinus; species Pinus tabuliformis. The sequence continues at coordinate 418,358,172 of CM062813.1, forward strand.
TTCAATTTCTCTCTTTTGGGCATAGGGATATCTGTACAACCTGATGTTTGGAGGAACACTTCCTGCTGTCATATGAATAGCATGATCATGATCACGAATAGGTGGGAGACCTTTGGGAGTCTCAAATATCTTAGAATGATTGTCCAAGACTTTTTGGAGATCTGGAGAAATAGATGATTTTGATGTGGAAACATCGATCAGACCTAATTGTTCAATTACACCTCTTTGTTCCTTTTTTAGAAGCTTTGTCATACCATTAGAGCTGATTATCTTTCCCGGTTTCCCTACAATACCCCTTAATTCAACTTCCTTTCCTTTTGCATAAAATTTCATGAAAATTTCTCTAAAATTAAAATCTATTGTACCCAAAGATTGTAGCCATTGGACTCCTAGTACAACATCAAAACCTCCCATTGCAATGGAAGGCATTATGCTAGTCAATACAGATTCTCCCGTAGATATCTTGATATTATGGCACTTTCCAGAGCAATTTATTGTTCCTACATTTCCAATCATCACTTGACACTCTGGTGCTGGATATAGGAAGCAATTCAATTCTTTTGCTACCTTACAATGAATAAAATTATGGGTACTTCCTCAATCAATCAACACTATTACCTTTTTCGTCTTGATTTGTCCTTCTATCTTGATGGTTTGAGGAGCGGTAATTCCAGCCAATGCATTACAAGATATGGTCGAATTCATTTCTTCTTTATCTAGGCTTTGTTCCTGGAGTATATCCTCTTCTTTTGACCTTTCCTTCCCCTTTTCTTCTTCCTCTTCACAATCTATGTAGAATAATTCTTCTCACCACACTTATGACCTTTAGTGTATTTGCTATCACAACTATAACAAAGCCTTTTTTCTCTTTTTTCTTCCAATCGTTGTGTTGTCAACCTTATAGGTTGTGGAAGGCTAGGGGCAACAACACTTCAATATTTATAGTTGTGAGTGGTATGCTTCCTAGTTGGCATAATTTTGCTTTCCTTTTTTCTTGCTAACCTGAATGCCTTCACTAATGAATCAGGTTCCCAAAGGCGAGCATCATGTTCGATATTATCCTTTAAAGTCCCTATGAACACATCAATCCTGTGCTCCTCTAGAATATTTTTTACCCTTATGTTCAATTTTTGGAACTCCTCAATGTGCTCCATTATTGAACCCTTTTGTTTGAGACTTATCAATTGGCTAAAAAAAGTGTTTCTTTTTGTATCTTCATAATGCGCTGTCAATTCTTCTGTAAAAATTGCCCAAGTGACAATTCATTTACGAGAGCAAAGCCATTGATACCATACAAACTGATTTGGTTCCAAATATAAAGTTTCAATACATACCTTTTGGGTGTTTTGCACATTATTGAGATCGAAAAATTGCTCCATCTTTAATATCCATTTTGCGGGATCCTTGCCATCAAACTTCCTCATATCAATTTTTGGAATATAGTGGGTCTTCAATCCAACAATAGAGTCTATGAAATCATGATTAACAGTCCTTTTGTTTGCATCGTGAGTTTCCTTCGATACCATTTCACCATTATTAAGTATTTCTTGTAGAAAATTTGTCAAATTTGTCTTCAAATCTATCTTCAAATCGTCAATCTTAGGTTCCATGCCATTCATATTAGATTCCATGCCATTCATCTTATCTTCCATGCCCTTTATCTTAGATTCCACGCCATTTATCTCAACTTCTCTTAGCTTTTGTGAGAGTGAAATTTGTTGCACTTGGTCCTGTAATTTTGATATATCATGTAGCATTTCTTCCTCTTCTTCATGAGTCATGCTAGAAATTTCAGGTTGCTTACTAGGTGTTTGCATTTTCTTTCCTCGGGTAATCAGTTATTGATAATAATGCTCTACTATGCCCTTTGAAATACTTCAAAATAAATTTTCAAACCAAGCTTAAGCAAAAATTTAAAAAATCTAAACACCTTTTTTCACTTTGTAGGAGCTCGATATTTCCTTTGATGTATCTCTGTAATTTCGGATCATCCAGTTTTGAAATTGTGAAATATAATAGCCCTCTATGTCCTCTTTCCAATGCCACCAGTCTAATCAAAATTCGATTCTCCAAGGAAGAGTTATGCCAAATCTCCCACAATGACCTGATTATAGACTAGTTTAGTAGATCGAATTTGTACGACCTACCACGTGTGCTTGTTTCGACCTTTGGCTTTGAAAATATAGACAAGAAACTACAATCCATCATATTTCTGTACCTTCTAACGAAATTTCAATCTGATGCTCAGAGATAAATTTATGATGATTTCCCCCAGGTCACCTGTTTGGAATGTAATTCAGGAGTCTGCAAAAATACCAACTTCCTCAGATCATATCTCCGAAAATATAGCGTAAAAAGCTCCGAAATTCGGACCCAATGTTTAGTGCGATTTTGTTTTAAATGGGTTTTTTTTGTTGCTTCTAAAACATTGCAAAAAAAAGTTATAGAGAAAATGCCACGATGACCTATTTGGAGCAGCGAAACCCTAGAATCCATAAGCTCTGATACCAAATGTTATGAAAGCAGCTCTCAAAAAGATAGAAAAGAGAGATCAACGCCTTAGAATTCAGCCTCTTTGAGGGGGAAATCTCCTTTACATTACATAAATGAACAATTCTTGGATGATTGAAATGAAAAAACCTCGTTTCTATATATAGGAGTCTAAGGAGTCACAATATAACCCAGTCGACCTAACAATAATAATATAAAGCCACAAAAATAACAATAGAGGGATTCTATGGGGCGCAGTAATAACAATATGGGGACAATAGGGGCACAACAATATTAATAAGGGATACAACTACAATAGTAATGGGGTAATCACTAGTATTATAGGGACCTAATAGAAACTCCTACAAACCCATTTCACTAGGCTTGTGGTGTACCTCCCAAGCTACACAATTTAAAAACATAGTCTAGTTGTAGTAATTATAACTTGGTCAAGATCTTGTAGTCAAGTGATGACTTGGTGATTGTTCTTAGTGCATGCAGGGAAAATAGGATCCAAGAGTGAATTAACTGACTTCAAGAAGTACTCTCCCACCGCCGAAAAAGAGCGTACAAACATTATGTATGAAGGATTCCCTTACACTGTCATTGTCCATAAGGATTGTGCAGTCTCTGTCTCTTTGAACTGTGCAAGCACTATCATCAAGAACTACAGAGACATTATCCACCAATATTACGTAGTCTCTGTCTCTAGGGACTACACATTCACTCTCATAAAGCAGTACACAGTCACTATCATTAGGCACCACATAGTTTTTGTGACTATGAAGGATACACATTGAATGCCAAGCTTGCTAAAAAAAGCTTTCTATACAGGAATCACAAGGTAAGCATGTGAAATAAGGTCTCTTTGACACTTATAATTCTTAATGGAAGACTTGAACACATGAGTAACATGACAAACATCGCATGAATGGATTGAAATGAAGGATGACATGATCATAAGGAGGATCCAAAATTTTATTGAAGGAAAATTTTTGAGGGTGTTGTAGCAACGACAATAATGTGAAAAATTTGGGACAATGTTAAGCTTTATGTACCATGTAAAAAACTAGTTGATGACATGTTAAAACTTACTAGGGGTTAGTCTATTGAGTTATCAGTCCCTTAAAAATTTCCTACTATTACACTTGAATGATTTTCCAATTATAATTTTTAGGAGCCAATAGGTATGAAATTAATAACTACTTGGGTAAACAAGAGGTTCTTATGTTTCCTCACATAGTCTGAATGTTGTAGTAAGCTAAATTGAGGTCCTAAAAATGGTATGGGTTGAATTTTTTAGTTACTCTATTTTCAGATCATTATCTTTCACTCCTACATGTGCTTGATGTTTAGGAGCATCTAGTGGAGATAAGTTCACTAATATTGACTTGGTGGACATTAAATCCCTAATGGTTTTCATTAATGTGGTGGCTAGAAGGTTGCCCAAATAGTCCCTTATTAGTAATGGAAGTTAGAAAGTGGCCTAGTGTTCCATAATAGATGTGCCATCTATGCTAGACATAATCATTATATAAAAGGGTCTAGTACCTCATTGTAACATACAACTACACATGTGAATAATGCAATGAAAGAATAAGTTTAAGGTGGAGTTTTCTACCCTGTGAAGGATTCTCCATTATAATTATGGTGTTAATATTTATTTGTCCATTCCAATATGTGTGAAGACTACTTTACTTCTAGAATATATATACTATATCCTACTCTTTACATGGTACTAGAGCTATGAATTGAGTCTCCCCACTCTTGACCGTTGTTTTCTCAAGCTCGTCGTGGATATATTTGTTTTCACCTTTTTTCCATCTAATAAGGAGGTGAAGCATTTATTGGAGCCTTAAAAAATGTTTCAATGAAATAAAGCATTGAATGTGAGTTTAGGGTTTGAACATTTTATTTAGGTCAGATTCATGTTTACTAGAGTACTTAGATTTTTTTTTGGTTAACACTAGTATTATTTTTCAATAAATTTTATGGATTTCTAGTTCATTCAAGCTAGGTTTTTTGGTTCCTAGGAGTTTGTTTTTTGGATGCGATTCACTACACCATTGGCCCTTTTTTATTTAAGCTACTCCACAACTAATCTAGATTTATGGAGTAAGAAAATAATATACATATATAAATAGAAACAAAAATATACAATGAAAACAAAACTAAAATTCATTACTAACAAGGTAATAAAAAATGTTTACACGAAGAAATGAAATAAACTAGCTTAGGGGATGGCAGCTTATCTCTAAGAAGAGATGTGGTGGCTACATCCCTTCTAAACTATTTTAAAATGAGGCTCAAATGCCTATTTATTACTGAGAAATATTGGAAATCCCTAAACATCCAAAAAACTATCCCAAGGAGATGAAGTGCCAAAAGTTCATGGGCCTCATTTGTGTAAATTGGTACACCAACTTACCTGGCTCGTAATTTTGGCATATGATCTCCATTTGATGCATATGATATGCTGTTAGAAATATATATCTAAGGAATACAAATTTCGACTGCAAACCAATACTGCAACTTGGAGGTTTTCCCATTCTCCAAAAATATGTCATTTAGGGCCTCAAAACTACTTTGTAAGTTTAGGACCAAAAAAAATTCCAAAAACAGTAAATTGTGATACAATTAAGGACACTGAAAAAACAATGGTGGGGTTCCAAGTGGAATAGGTGGTTGGCCACCAATATCCACATGGATCAACAATCCCCTCCTTAAGGGTGTGTCCTTCTTAACCTACAAGAGCCATACATTTATGAAATTTGTTTAAACTTTTAGGACCTCATATAGTCCACTTGACATAGTTAGGGGATATTCAAATAATTTTAGACAAATTTATGTAGTGACCTTCCATAACTAATTTCTAGCCTTTCCCAATATTTCCTAGCCCTCAAAACCTACGAAACTATGTCAAGGACGTTTTCATGTTATTCTTTTCATTGCATGGTTTACAACAAGATTTGAAGCACCTGAGTTCAAGTTCATATGTAGGCTTTTGGTCGCAACTATTTAACCATTTGTTTTCCACCTCAACACCATGATTCTTTCCGTTCACACTCCCTTGTTTCCTCACATTCTTTCCTTTTCACTTCTTCATGTAAATGTAAATAAATAAAGTCATTGATCACTTGTATGAGACTCATGACACATTATTCTACCACCTTTCTTCACTTCATACTAGGTAAAATTTTAAGGAGGAAAATTTATCTTAAAGTTTAGAAATCTTGGAGAATATTACTAGGCTGTAATAGACAAATTGTAAAATGTTTGATGATATTTTTGTAAAAATATCTAGATTTTTTATTATAATATATTAGTATATATAATATATTGGATATTTTTAAGGTAAATTAATTTCATACTATAAAATTTGGGTGAATCATTTTTAGAAAAAATGGAAATTGGAGAATCTTTTTTTGGAAAAAGTATAGGAAATGAGTTTAACTACGAATATTAGCATCTAAGAGTTTCCATGCTTCATACATAACCAACGTTTTATACAATTGCTATTTATTGATCATTTTTTGGTACTAAAATCTATATTTTTTTTCAATTGTTATGTTTAAATAGGGTTTATTTTTCATTGTTTTGAACCAAAATCTACATTTATCCTCAATTTCTATGTTTAACATGTGCTCTAATCTATATCCATGAAATCAAATTGTGAGAAATTATTTTAACAAGTTTTGAATTCAGAAATAATATTATGGAAAACGCTACTGAACATGGACCCAAAAGGTTAACTAAAGTTATCGTCACTAAAATTTGTTTCATAACTTCATGCTAGATCTTCCAATTCAAGTAATATGACCTTTATAATATTGTGAAATAGGTGGTTTGGAACTAATTTTAAGGAGAATTGTACATGTATTTATACATAGTGATAAATTGGTTCACCTAATTATTCAATCAGTAGTTAGTAGAAAAACACTTCCCTTGTATGTGTATAAATCACTGAAAAAGATGAAAAACTATACATAGAATTCAATTTACCTTCAAATGATCTCTTTTTCGGCATACATTGAAAGAACAACCACCCCAATAGTATAATCCTCATCAAGCATATATGACGAATTATGTGTTTATTGCCTCACTTGGGCTTCATGATAAACAATTTGCATTACATGAATAGAGTCTCCATTCTACAATATGTACAAATGAATATATCAAATATTTAACATTATAATTTAAGATGTGATAAAAGGAAAGATTATTTCCAAATACCAAAAGAATAGATATTTACCATTATAATCTACGAGATGATAAAAGGCTGGATTATTTCCAAATACTAAAGAAATTTCTTAATCGGTGTGATTCCTAAAGTAGGTATATGTTCAAAACATCTAGCATCTACACTTGGATATTAGTCAAATATAATATGTGAAATAAAATGCATGGAAATAAAAGAATTACTCTAACATACACCAGGTGTATTCGCCACATTATGCCAACGAGTTCATGCTTATATTAGATCAAGTAGAAATAATAGAAAAAGGAAAAAAAAAATCTAGTGTGTATAATTGGAGGTGTGTCTCATGTTCAAATAGTTTCTAGGTGAGAATGATGATGTGGTTATTTATTTCCCAAATATATTTTTATTTTCGAAGGAAAACCAAAACACATCATGGAGTAGGTATCATGGATAGTTAAAGATTGTTTAAATTATGTGGAACTCATGGTTAACAGTTCAAACATCATTCCTTTTCTTTTATATATATATATATATATTTTTTTTGCCTTTTGGAAGGAAAATTAATCATAATAGGAAGAGTACTCTTCACCAATGTTATTAGTTGAAATCACACTTTAGAATATATATATATATAAGTGGGGAATATTTCCTTTATATGATCTTCAAAAAGAACCTTTTTTTAAAGAATAATTTTTACTTCAATTATCAAAGAAAACATGTCTACATTTTATTAAGTAAAAGTAACAAAAAAATACTTTTTTTAGTATCTAAATTTAGAGGTACATTACACAAAAAGGCATTATTAAGGCAACCTTTAGAAAACACTAAGGTCATTATGAGCTTTTGGTTATTCCATTTCAAATTTCAAATTTGATTTCAACATCTCAAATCTTGATAAATTCTATTTCAAATCCTTAGACGTTTTGTATTACTATTTTTTATGACTCAGTATTCTACAACAAATCTTCGGAAGAGCATGTACAACATGTTGACATGGTATTAAAACTATTGGAAGTAAATAAATATATTAAAGGCCTTCCAAGTGTGCCTTTTGGGTTCAAGAAGTGAAATATTTGGGTCATATTGTATCACATGAGTGTGCTAAGGTGGATCCTAACAAAATCAAAGCTATATGAGAATGGCCAATGCCTAATACCGTGAAGAAACTCAATTACCAAAATTTCTTCAACAATTATGGTAAAGACTCAACACCTATAACAAAATTATTGAAGAAGGATGCATTTTTTAGGCTAAATAAGTAAGAAAACCTTTTGAAGAACTTAAAGGGGCTATTTGCAAAAATGTAGCCTTTGCAACACCTTAATCACGAAAACCTTCATTGTGGAGTGTGATGCCTCAAGCCATGTCATTGGTTCAATTTTGATTGAAGAATTAAGGCCCCTTACATTTGAAATTAATGAACTTAAAGGAAAGAACTTAGTCAAACCCATCTATGAAAAATAAATTTTCGCCATACTACACACAGATACGAAATGACATACATAACTAATAGGAAGACACATCAAACTAAAAGCCAAATCATGATAGTATGAAATACTTCATCGAGGAAGGAATATCCTCAGAAGAGCAACAAAAATGGTCACAAAGACATTGTGTTACAACTTTGAAATTATCAACAAAAATGGAAAATATTTAATATTGGAAAATTTGCTCTCGAGGAGAGAGGAAGACATAAATGGTTTACTATGTGTTATTTTCATTCCATAATCTAACTCAGTGGAGGAAGCAAGTATAGAATGGGAGAAAGATGAGATTATATGCAAGATCATTTAACAACTACAAGATAATTTATAAATATTGCTTATACTTATGTAATAGTTCTCAACTCAAATAGAAGGTCCTTTTATAATTGCACACTTTTCCTGTAGAAAGACATACAGGGTTCCTGAAGACATACTATAGGATAAAGAAATGTTTCTTTTAGGAAGGTCTTAAAATAGACATGAAATAATTTGTAGCAAAATGTGTGGCATGCCAAAAAAATAAGGGGGAGACAATCAATACACCAAGAATCCTTTAGCCATTAAGCATACCAAGATAGGATCAGGAAGAAAAGACGTATCAATGGATTTCATTACAAGTTTCCCCATATTTGAAGGGAAGAGTTTCATTATGGTAGTGGTAGATTGAATAACAAAGTATTCCCATTTTTTATCTATTTCTTAATCCTTTAAAAACAAGTACAATGGTAGAAGCATTCATTGAAATAGTCAAAATGCTATAGGGAATACCAAATATTATTATAAGTGATAGAGATTCCTTTCACTAGATTTGTTTGCATTGAATTATTTTCTTGTTTGGATACTCAATTGGTTCATATCTCATCTTACCATCCTAAATCTAATGGAAAAACTGAGATTATGAAAAAATGTTTGGAAGGATATATATGCAGCTTTGCATCTAACACACAAACACAATGCGTCAAATGGTTTCCCTTCGCAGAATATTGGTAAAACACATCCTTATGTACTTCATAAAAAATGTCGCCATTTATGGCATATTATGGATACCATAGTCCATCCATCACATCACCCTTGAAAGGGAATATAAAAGCTCAATTAGTAGAGGAGTGCATATGACACCAACAAGAGACTCTAAAGTTATTGATCGATAACTTGGTTATTGCACAAAATAGGACAAAACAACAAGCAAATCAACATCATAGTGAAAGGGGATTTGAAGTGGAAAATTGGGTATTTGTGAGACTAAAATCATAGATCCAAAATTGTACCATCACATTTAGTGATATTTCATACTAGAGGTGGTTCATTCTTAAAATATGTCTTGAATTCAATGGAGTTATAATTTGAAACATTGTTTGGAAATAAGTATAATAGGAAGCATGAAATAATTTTATTAAATGTAAATAAAATGTCAACATAAATAATTCTAAAATTGAAAATTTAGATTTGAAAATTAGTAAACATAATATATTTATACTATAGTTTTGTATTATTGTTAACTTTTGTGTTGAAACAACTCCTAAGAGTTTTGAAAGGGAGGTGACAGAGTTCACAATGAGCTTCTATTTAAACAACATACATTAAAAATACAAATGCCTTACACTATAATGTTAGTGGAATCATATATGATACCATTGGATTAGTTTTATAAATTTATAACATATTTATTTAAAATAAGACTGCAATGTTTCCAATTTTACACGGTTTTTTTTTATTTACTAAATTTACTCAAATTTATCTACTAACTTTATAAAGTGTTTACCTTTTTTTTCTTCTTGTTATCACTTTATTATAAACATTGAGACTTGTTGGTTAAGAAAATCATCTCACACTTGATTAGAGAACTTCAGACTTGTTTGTTAAACAAATATTCTCAAAACCAACAAGTCTTCCCAAAATTACATAGAGTAAATTACTATATAAGTATGTCCACTTATATATGTTTTTATAAAAATGATGTATGTAGGAACATTATTACTAGTATGTCTCTTTTTCTAACTCAAAAGAGATAACATATATATATATATGTGTGTGTTTGTGAAAAGGAATGGGACTTGAGCACATAACCATGGGTTCCAAAACACCTAAGTGTTCCTCATATATGAATAATTCTATGCTTATGCCTTCATTCATATATGTACATATGCTTTGTTATGTCAACTTCACTGTCATTTTTTCGACCCTTGTTATTCTAATGATTTTAATTTAATACTAGGAAATTCTTGTTCCTCGCTATACTTGTGATATATTTTTCTTTTTAAATAAAAGTAACTTGTTAGTCCATTTTCGTCCCTCCTTTTTGAACCTTCCACAAGTCATAATAATATTTCTTGATGTGTGGGTCTTTGGCATAATTGTGAGGCATACATAAAAGGTTCTATCTCATCCATGTGACAAAGACAGAAATGGGTGACTCCAATTATTCATGGTAATTGAATGGTGGATGTTGGCTTGTATGTGCCTGACCCAGGTTTAGAAGTGATTTAGCCAAGAAAATCTTGGTACTACTGGCCCTTTTGTCAAAAGTCCACGGAGTGCAAATTGATGTCTCACTTGAATTAGTATGGGAGGGTGCTAGAACCAGGTTTCCACACCTTGGGGATGTCTAATGGGTGTCTGGGGTTTCGCGGTTCAGCCCTGCACGCACATCACTATGCACACTTACTCTCCCTTCACAACCTGCGATGCTACTTCTGCGCAGCCCTACCTGCAGCGCAACCCATAATATCCAAGTCCCTCATTAGTTAATCTACTATTATATTGCACACAACAATATATTAAGGGGGTTGTACTAATAACACTAAGGGGTTACACTAGTAGTATAGGGACCTAACAGACTGCTACTCTAAGCTCGAACCAGTCATATTATTTTTTCTTCTTCCCTCCACTATTTACTATCTTTACAACGTAGAGCCTCACTCTATTTATACAATCCCATGGTCTGCAGATGACTATCTACACAGTTCCCCTGACATTATCATACTGTACCTGCAGTTCGTGCACCTCTGTTTCCAGGCGCTGTATCTTGGGGTCCTCCTGCAAGGATGTGAGGACATCAAAAACTTGGTCCAACATACCAGTATAGTCTTACACTACCTGTCCAATTTCTTCTAGTCCTGTTTGAATCATGTTAATGCACTGCTCTCTAGCTTCCAGATGAGTGGAACACTGTGCCTTCATCCACAGCTCAACAATCTAGAGGTTCAGCTCTGGCTGCACTCGTGTTGTTTAATCACGCACGCTATGGACTCCACTTGCGAGATAGTGGATCCACATCACTGTTGGTAGGTCTATGGCGATGGAAAACTCTAGAACTCACCAACATGCTTCATGCACTATGTTCATAATCTGCTACTTCTATGGTGCTAGTTTGTCCTACTGCAGGCTAAGCTATTTGATGTTGATCTTCTACTCACTCATCACCTGAATTGCTCAGCGTTATCTAGCGTAGAGCTCTACTGTTATGCCTTTGCAATTGGTATAGCGTGTCTCATGGAAGGGCAACCAAATTTAGGCCAATTCCCTTGCATCCTTCTCCTTCTATGCTGCTATTCTATCCATCTCTGCCAGATCCAAGGTGTGCCACTCAAGGGGCCATTATTCCAGCACTGAAAATATCACATCATCGATAGTGATGAAGGGGAGCTTGGTCCATTACTGCGTCGGGTCCTTACATGCCTTGATGTACATGTTATGCATGTTAGCCTTGAAGTCTACACAGCTCCGTAGACTGTTGTACATTGTATTGGCTATACGCGGTCATCTGTTGATCCACATCTAGATGCTTGCCTCCATAACCACCCAGAAGGTCTTGGTGTCCCAAATCTACTTGATGTTGTTGGTGGCCCAGGGAGACGCGTACTTTGCGGCCTCTGGTAAGTCCTATTCAATACTAGGGAACTAACTATCCTTGACTAATTCCCCTGTTACGAGTAAAATAGACAAGAGAAACCACGCATACTGGAAGGTCTTGCCCTGTGCCTGGGCTTCCTTGCAGTTGGTCAGGAACTCCTTGCAGAGGAACTCAGCCCAGTTGAATTGGACCCACTGCTCGTATTGTTCTGCCAGCGCAACTGCTGGTGCTGGTACCTCATCTCTGCAACATTTTCTCATTACCTTCCTGGCCAAGAGCTAGGTGGCTATGCGTACCCGTTTATCTTTGATGTTGCTGATTGCATAACCCCTTTTTTCTTCTCTAGTTCATATTTTTTCTTCATGACCACTGTAAGTGCCAAATCTCTACTTTTTCCTGCTATCACCACGAGGTCGTTTCCATTATAGGGGAGCCAAAAAATCCTATGGATGAGATCCATTGTGATGGGAATAGGCTCTTCCAGCCATATGTAGCCATCGTGCACCAGGAAAAGAAGTTGCCTAATGACAAAAATAGTGATAGGCATGCGGTGAATGTGTGGAATCCACAATAGATGAAGTGATCTGGTATTTTCCACACTGCACAGCCATTTCTACAGATCTAGTGTTATGACTAACCCCTTTATACTTTGCTTCATGAGGCTCTCCATCTGCAAGTGTCAGAACTTCTCACTGCTCACGAGGTTCCAATCCTCAAACTTCGTTGTGGGTATGTGACCTAGGTGCGAGCCCTCAAACATAATTCCATCGGGGAGGAGTGGGGTTTGGAGTGCACTTTTAGTGGAATCCCAGTCCTTGGGTATCTTGGCTTTCCCTTTTCACAGAGGAAAGTAATTGGGCAATTTCACTGCAGTGCACACCACTTGGATGTCCTCTTCCATGTCTTTTCTGCCTCTATCTCATCGACGAGAGCCTGTAGGTTCTCCTCCTCGTCATTTGTCTCAATGGTGACAGCCTTGCCCTTTTCTTCCATGGAAAGTTTACTGAATTGTTGATTCCTTGGGGACATGCGAAATGGTCCTGCCACCTGCTTATCTTTCTTGGGCCTCAGCGTCCAAGGCAATTTTGGGATTTCTGCCGCAACCCAGTATCTTCGAGAACACCATGCACCGCGGGGTTCTATGCAGCCTCTTCGGTGGCTCGTTACGCAGAACCCAAACCCCTCCTGGTGGTTGTCATCTTGCTTGAGCTATCTGTGGTTGTTCGTGAATTTCGAGACTCGAACCTTGCTCGACGCCTAACACTCTATGCTCTAATGAACTCCTCAAATCTCAAATGAATAAGTTTTATCTCGTGGTTAGCCCTTGGAGTTTTATAGTGCCTTTTGAATTCAAATCCGACTGTTCCCCCCAATTCTGAGCCATCAATGATTTCTCGGTGGTAGATTGCCCCAAATCTAGCCATTACTTCATGTGTTAAATGCCTGCCGCCTGCTCCCTTTTGTCTCAAATTGGACATCTCATCATGAATAGTGACACCAACAATTACTTGCCAACCTACTCGCACAACAGCGCAATGCCCCATGTGCGGGCCTGAACCTTGTGTCCTACTGATTCTGCATGCACCTCCCTCATTGCAAAGCCCCCAAATGGACTCTTTTAGAGTCTCGCACTCTCTTTCAACTGTTTGGAGTGCTGAGACTGTGCTCCCTTCGACTAGTCAGGTGGTCACACCACCTGTGCGAGACTCCAACTCGCCTCCCAGCATAGTTCGTATAAACTCTTCAATTGTCTGCGTGATCCCTAGCACCACGCATTCTACTCTATGCAGTGCGCTTCCCTGGTTACTACGTTTCGTGAGGTGCGGTCGTAGCCATGGCAGCAGAAATTTAAACTCTCAATGACAATCTTCTAATGTAGTGGCATGGTCATCCGTATATTTTTTTTCATCCTTAGTTTATCGATGAGACATGCTTGCATGATAGTGTTTTCTAGGCTTTTTATTTCAGCATCCATCCAAATGCTTTTCTTCCTCAAATGTACCCAGTCCTATTCGAGTTCGCGAAGTCTGAGGTTCCCTCACCAAATGGCTTCCTGAATCCTTAGATGTTCATCCTCGCGTAGATGTGTGATTTATTCCTCCTCGCCACCGCACACTATCACAACTACCAGAGCTATTACGTGCAGACTTCTTTTTGTATTCTCTTCAGAAATTATAGTTTTTAGTCTGTTCTGCATCTTTAGAATCGTGTCCGCATTCAGGGTTTTGCAAATGGTCCTATAGGCCCATTGAGCCACAGGTACGCGCAGGTCCCAATCAATTCGTCTCGATTGTGAACCTTGTTTAGTACTCCGCACACCCTATCAGATGCCTCGTCGTGGAGAATTGGTAGCGCGCGCTGACTTTCCTACTGTTGTGATTTGTTTTGCATGTCTAGTCTAGGGGTGGTGTGCGCTTGTTGGAACTAGACATCATATGTCTATACCCATCGAGAGAGGTGGGTGTGAATGTTGTTCCAACATTTATAATTAGCTTTCGTTCAGAGCTAGGGTTTTCGAAAACATAGGCACATCATCCTTCTTCATCCATGCTAGTCCTCAAAATTTCCCTGATGCGTACCCCACCATCATGAGGGTGTTGCACAGAGTACCCATTTTAGTGCATCGAACTGCTACTGATCTGGGGTGTTAATCCATCATATGTCGGAAGCTCCCTTGCCTCTGTTGTCATGCAACACAATGATATAATCATCATGTTACAATTAAGTGTTGTTACATCATGCAACCAATTCTTCCATCACTCTATCTCTTCATCTGAATCTAAAGTGAAAGAGTTTTCACGCTCCCATGAAATCTTTCCTTTTGTAGTAATATTCACCCAATCTTCCTCTCACGTATTTATCTTGTAAATACAATTGAGATTGTCTTCACTATCATCATCATACACCAGTTTAGTGTATTGCACTCCTTTGGCTGGATCTAATGGTACTATCAAGCATAGTGACTTTTTCTCAAATATAATTTTGTGCTTCTTCAGATTTATGACTCTGTTCATATCGGTGGCCCAGTCTATTCCTAGTAGCATGGGATAGGGATTGTTGTCATTGACAATCTCTATCACTTCAAAACCTGCCTACGTGCTCACACATTAATTATTGACTGTTACCCCTTGCAATCTTCCCATGGGAAAAATATTCTGTTGGTTCGCCATTCTTAACTAAATAGGGGACCATTGTAGCGAAGGTCTGCCCATGCGTTCCCACGTTTTCTTTGGTAGTACATTCACGTCTAACCCTAGATACATAATTGCGTGATCCATTTCATACTCACCTATTTGTTCAGTCAACCTCATTTCCCTTCCCGTGCACAATGTATGCTTTCCAAGTTTTTGGACCATGCATGGTTCTCGTGACCCCGTGCACCTAGTGATAAGTTCTTGTAGTCCTTTGACCTCCTTTTTATTGTGCAACAATTTCATGCATGTCTCTAGAAAGGTAGTGAGCATTGAAGGATCCATACTTGGTTCTATTTGATCTTGAATACCTCAAGTGGAGGCCTCCATGAAGCTCTTCTTAGATTCTATGAATGTCTCCTTCATGTGTTCTAAATCAAATTTGGGTTCCTTTGTAGGAGCTTTGCAAACCCACGTGCTTTCTTCTAGCTTCTTCCCTTTCTCATGTCCCGTGGTCATACCACTCCTAAGAGTCATGTTTAAATTTGGGTCTTCTTCGCGTGGCTCAGCCCTCATCACTTGTAAATTCTGGGTCAGAGGAGGCTGGAGTACACCCTTTTCACGCAACCTTGCTATCAGCGAAGGGCAGTATTCTGCTTCATGATCAAACTGTGTAGAATACCAATGTGATATGCTTTTCAAGTTTGTATAATCGTGGGCATAATTCCCTGGCCCTCTGAAATTGTAACAAATTGGTTGTTTGTGACCCCTTCCTAGTCCCATCCCACCTTGACCCTAACCACGCCCTTGAAATCTAGAGCACATCGTCCATTCATCCATGTCAAGGGCTCATGTTTTGATCTACACGCTGTAGGCAGGAGTCTGATCCATCATTAGTTCGTAGCTTTGGCAGGTACATTCATCATGGCCTACCGACCTGCAGAAATTACAAAACAATTGATGGGACATCTATGTATACTTTTGCAACAGATCACAATTGTCCTTAGTGTGTTTTCTACCTATTTTTCAGATCGTGCACCATAAGGCATCGACCCTCGTCCCACCAAGTAGTTCGCGAACACTGGACAATGGTCCTTGTCATGCCCTTGGCCTTTGTATTCTATGCACCATACTTCCTAGCACACCTCTGTCCGAGGTGTCCTTTCCTATTCCAAGATTTGCATTTCCAAACATAAATTCTACAGTTGTTTGTGGATTTATTGGACTCCCAACCGAGGGTATTGTATAGGGGTCTCATGTAATCTCATAACCATCTCCAATGCTTCGACCTGGGTGGAAAGTTTCTTTTCTGATATTGCCATCCTTAAGTGTGGTGTATGTGAGGCCACAAACCATGCATCTCTTTAGGGTCCAAATCCCATGGGGGCTCTCTCAGGAGCATCGTGATCTCCTTAAACCTGATGATTAATTGTGTTTCTAATTTTGGTCTCCTAAATTCCCTTTTCAGCGCAGCCTAGATCTCTGTGATTCCTACATTTGGGTGGTCATTAGAATGCTTGATATACCACATTAATGCGCCATCCTGTAATGCTCTTACCAGCGTAGCCTTTTTAATATTGTCATCCACAATGCCCTGTGCTTCCCATACTACACTTACAATGAACTAGAATTGGTTTCGACCTTCATTTCCCACTCTGAATACCGGTAGTTTGATCACACTCGCCATGCTGAACGGTGGTGGTGGCGAAAGTGGGGTGGTTTGAGATGGATTGGAGGAGGGTGAGACAGGTGGTAGTGTGGGTGGAGGTGGTAAACACGAGATACGCTACCTTATCAGACTCATCGCACTTCTCGGAGAAACTTTCACGAGCTCTTCCTCGCTTTCCCGTGAGGGTGAAATTGAGGGACTATTTTCCAACTCCTCACTACTTCCGCTTCTATAGATATTTCCACTTCACGTAGTTCCAAACATTAATTTATTTGCGTAACCCACCTTTCACACAAGAGCATCTTAATGCAAGTGCTCAAATATTTAATATACTTACCTCGCAGTCCCTTGAGAAAGAATTGTTCCACCTCACTGTAGTTGATGGTCATGTCAACCACAAAATCAGTGATAAATCCTCCCATTAGTCGGTCGAGCCAATGGTCCATAGCTCGAGCTATCTTATCTCCTAATGCTTCTAGTATGCACACTAATTCCAGAGTCCACACTATTATTTTTTCGAGCTTACACCTTCTTTGGTTGTCTGCTAACTCTGTGATCCACTCATACAACTCAAAAGGAAAGGATGCAAAAAAAATTTCATGGATTTTTGTATACAAGTAGCGCTCCAACCACTATTCCTTAGATACTCGTGGATTTCTGTTTTCCTGCACTGCAAACTTGTGAATCTTCTTGTCCAACCACTCTTCAATTTCTTTCTTCATTAGATTCCAGTGGCACAATATCAAACATCCTCTATGTAGATCCTAGTCCTGGCAACGGAACGATTTGTTGGCTGGTATGGGCCTATCAAGGTGTAGAGGTGATTTAGACATGCAAATCTTGGTACTACTAGCCCTTTCGGCAATAGTCTGCAGAGCGCGGACTGAGGTCTCACCTGAAGTAGCATTGGAGGGTGCTAGAACCAAGTTTCTCCACTCTGGAGATGTCTAATGAGTGTCTGGGGTTTCGCGGTTTGACCATCTGTGCACATCGATACATGAACTTACTCTCCCTTCGCAACCTGCATTGCTGCTTATGCACAGCCCTAGTTGGGGCGCAACCCATAATATCCAAGTCCCTTACTAGTTAATCTATTATTATTTGGTTGCTTAACTTGTTTATGTAAGAAAAGGATTATTGCAGCATATTCAGCAATCAAATGAGTGCGCACAATAAATAAAATAGCATAACCGCAAAGAATGTAATGCGCAACAGATATGTAGAAATAGAAATCAACTTCTATTTATTTATCTTCAATCCTAATTATAGACTCGACACCACCTTGTGAACTTAGCTGCAAGGGTCCATGCACTCAGCTGCAGAGCCTCTTCCTACTACTATGACCCAATACACTTAGACTCCTACTCTAAGCTCGAACCATTGATATTATTTTCTCTTCTTCCCTCCACTATTCGCTACCTTTACAACTTAGAGCTTCACTCTATTTACACAATCCCATGGTTTGCGGACCATGTGTAGGCCGACATGACTTTACATTATATTACATTACCTTAGGGCGAAGAACCCTATGACTTAACCTATACTTTGCACTCCGCGCCAACAAATCATGGAGTCTTACAAAACCTTTGACTGAAACATGGGCTTTGAGACGCAAAACATGCTGTGGGGGGATTCCATTCCCAACAGTGGAGATGATTCACTAAATAATTTTGTAGTATTGACTAATTTCACATTGTTTGTCTCTATATAACGAGATTGTCATGACAACATAAAAGGGTTTCAACTCTATGGTCCTTTTCTTCTTTGGTAAATTATTTTTGAGAGTGACATCGATTCTTCCACATCATTTTGGAATGCATCAACATATATATTAATAGATCTTTAGGTGGTTATTATGCGAAGGTTTTGCCATATTTAACATAAAAGTTTGATTCATTTGGGTTTAAAAAAGAAGAATACTTGACTAATAATTTGGGGTTTTCTTGTAGGTTATTCTAACAATATTCTTGGACATTCTCATGGCCATCTATTCTTTGAGGGTTTTATAGCTATGAGAGAGGGAACTCTGAAATAACACCCCCCTCTAAAATGACTCCTAACTACAAGTGTAAAAAGGGTAATAGTTGGCTCATAATTCAAAAATTAAGATAGATATCTAATTCATCCTCTTGGGGTTTGTTTCTCAAGTAAGGCAATGCTTTCTCCACTTGTATTTCTTATTGAATTTTATTTCAATTTGATGGATTTCTAACTCTAGTTCTTGACAGTCTATTTTTTTCTCTTCTCAACAATCTTCTTATTTATATGTTAAATGGAATTACAACCCCTTGATAATGATTTTATTAAATTAAACTCCAATGTACTTTCTAAGAAAAGGTTTTCATTTAGAGTTATCCAAAATATTTTTCCACTTATTTCCTTTCAAGGTTCTCATAGATAATGTATATGTGTAGTTAAACCCTTGATGCTTCTACATTAGAGATTGCAATGGACATAAAAAATGCATGTCTAGGTATCAATCCATGTTTTCCATTCTTCGTTACTTTGTTTCTTGTTATCAAGTTTTGTATTTCTTTAGATAATTCTTTCCTTTTTTTAGATAATGGTCCTATTTAGGTGCTAATAAGGGTATTACCTTGCTCTCTAATGTGTAAAATTTTTAATTATTACTTGACTTTTTTTTTTAATATTACGGGTTTCATCTCTTTAGGTCCCTTCCATGGATTTTCAAATGAATCATCAACTATTCATATTAAACCATTGCTGGTATGTTGTGGAACTCTTCCATGGATGAAAGAACCTTTAACCATGTATTGAGTTGTATTTTTATTCTATATTTATTTTCTCTATTTTACTGATAACTAGATTTTAAACTCTTAATATTATTTTAAAGAAATACTTTTTGATTTTGGGAAATCTTTTTCTTTTTGTTATTAAAACTTTTAATCTTCATTGAATTTTTAGGTCCTTGACCACACATATTCTTTCAATAGGTCATTCAAGGATACAATGATAACAAGCCTTCAAAGTAATTTTTAATTATTAAGACTTTTAGTTCAAGGGTTTTATTTTAAGGATTTGAGTTTTATAGTGAGGGTTCTAAAAGAAATTTCTCAACTACTTGTAACTGGTTTCTACCCAAGACCTTACTAAAGGTTTCTCACCTTATAACAATAGTTTTTCTATTATAGATAATTGCATTTTCAAGATTTTTCATCATTTACACATTAAAATCACCTGATAACATCATATCACCATTAGAAATTATGTAGAGAGAAAAATAAACATAAACAGTGCAACAAAATAGAATGGAATAATATAATAAATTCATACACAATAGAGATACTAAGATAGAGGTCAGAGACTAGGGAAAAACACCAGAAGGGGGAAAACCCAACTAGATTATTCTTTTATTAGATATTCATCATTTGTTCATCTCACATACAAAGTATAGTGAGAATGAGATACAATAGTCACATCAAGCCTCCTAGGGCCACGGGGATTCACTCAATGAACCTCTGACATATCAAGTGCATTCATGTCATACTGAACAATACCTATAATTTGATTACATATTGGAAAATACCTCTAAAAATCATATTATTTAACCCCCTACCAATATGAACCCAATAAACATTTCCAATTTAAAAACCCATACTTTCACTAGATATCGTAGGTATCCATTTTTCATTAACATTTTTTATTCCCCTTTATATTTTTTCATTAGCTTTTAACTCCACTTTTTGTTCCTGCCAATATAAAAACCATTTACATCCTAATATATGCTCAATATATTATGTCATATTTTCCTCAAAATGTATCCCCCAATATGAATGCATGTTGTATGGTACTGCTCCCCAATGAAGCCCCCATGCCTAGGTCCAATCCAAGTCAGTTCACAACTTAGATTGTCAGCTAAACAAAACAAGTCCAAAAAAGTTGTTATCACATTACTGTCATATACAATATCACATTTACCATACTGTAATATCTATCACCATCATGTTATCATTGTCATAAAGGGTATGATATCAAGGTCATTGTCGTAACCATCAAGTCATATCATGTACACTATCATATCAAGATCATTTTTATGCATCATTCATTAGAGTCATTTCCATATGTTTACTGTCATATTAGGGTAATGATAACTATCATAGTTATGCATCAAAATCCGAGTAATGTAATAAGGTCACTACCATATATATCACTATCATTTCAAGCAATGGTCTTATTGCCTAAGGATACATGTCATATATAAAATTTTCAAGTCAATGTCATATATCAAACTTACTATTGTATCATGAATATTTCATATGCCAAGCTTTACTGTCATATATCAAGGTCACATTTCTGTCATACCACAGAAGTTAACTCGTACTACTGTCATGTCATGCCATTGGAAGAGACAAAGTATATCACTATTATAAGTTTGAATCATATCTCAGAGAAAGAAACTCAGATTGTAGACATACCTTGCATTATATATCATAAAAAAGACTCACATTACCCAAACGGAGTAACTTATGTTATTTCTGTATCCTAGAAGTTAATTTCCACTACTAAAGCATAAAGAATAAGTTTCCGATCACTGAGCAGAAGTGTCTTGGATTAAAGTCATAGGTTGCTCACATTGTACATGAAAATTTAGATGGTTGCTGAAATATCCCTGGAACAAAAGTATTTCAGATCTCTATCATAGAGATGAAGTATCTAAGATACCATAGTAACTCAGGTTTGCCTTAGATTAGTTACTCATGTAACTATCATAATTTGTATCCTTGTGGTGTCAAGGAGATCCATATTACAATCAAGTAAATTTGCATTGCATCTCCACTAAAACTTGTCATAATTCTCCTAAGAAAATCTCATTGGTTCTCTAGAAAACCTCACATTAGTTCTCAAATAAAGTCACAATTTTTCTCCACAGAAAATCACATTAGCTTCCATTGAATGTGGCATAGGGTTCTCCACAAAAAATTGCATTTGTTCATCACAAAAACTTGCTTTAGGTTTCTCCACAAAAACTCGCATAGGGTTCTGCATAGAAACTCACATTTGTTCTCCACTAGAAATCATATTAATACCTCAGAAACCATTACAAATTATGAACGAACCAACTTGTTAAATCATGGAACTTAAATGCCAATATATAGTTGTTTCAATGTAGGAAAGGCCATGACCATTAGAGGTAGGCTGACTTATGGAGGGAAATTCAAATTTGAATTTGCTGAATAATAATACATATTTATTTAATGATTGCATGCCACATTAATAATAATGAGAAAAGTGGCTAAAATATTAATATTAATTTCCTTTGACCAACATAATTTCTCTTTAGGGCATGTTGGATGTGCCATGGGGAAGATTAGGTTCCTATGGGGAAATTTGTCCCATAGATTACCCAATTTCAACAAACACTGCCCCCTCCTCAATAGATATATAGGGAAATGGATATTGAATCGATTGTTAATGGCCACTACTACTACTTTTCTGCTTATTTGAACTATATTTTAGCATACTCGGCCTCGAGGTATGCATCTAGTTTAAAAATATTATATTTGTGTTTGATGTTGTGTATGTTAAACAAATTGAATCAATTTAACTCTAGATCATGTCTAGATAGACATGTTTTTAAGTTATTATTGTTTGATATATTCTGTAATCTCATTTTGTATCTAGGGTTCTTGAACCATCTTTTTATATGTGGTTGAAATATCTATTTACAACAAGTAATTTTAAATATACCACTCCTTGTCGGCATTTAGTCTAGTTAATTTTCTTATCAATTTTCTTCATTTTTTAGCTTACTTTGATATGATTGTTTATTTTAAGTGTATCGTCATTCCTTTTATTTGGTTAAATATGTTTTCAGTTTAACAAAAAAAACTTCCTTTATCCCATGTTGTCTTAATTTCTATCTGTAAATTCCTCCCCTTTAACACATTCCACCAATGTCAAGCTTAGAATTCGTCTAAACTAAATTTCCATAGAAAGGTACTTATATGGTACCTATAAATGCTTACTGAGATTATTATACATGTCAAAGTGTTATTTTAACCAATATTCATTTACTACCCAGGTTATCCCTCCATGCTACCTTTGAAGCATGCAAACCCCACTTCAATATTTTCTCTATTCAATATGTCAATCTTTATTTTGTTTACTATGAAATGTACATGTATAACTTACTTGCCTTCTATCAATCGATGCATGCATTAATGAGAAATACTACAAATGTGCTACTTCATACTTCAATTTCGTTCATGAGAATTTCTGTATACCTACTATTGCATGCTAATAATTGTTTTAAATTCCCTTTTTCACTAGATGCATTGTTTATTATTCATTCTTCATGCAAAAACCTATATACTAAATAATACTTAATAAAAACACGTTCCAAATTAAACATTCCGATAACGTACCTTATACACTAATATTTTTAATTATTTGAACTCTTGGAACTATAGTATGAACAAGCATGTCCCTCCCAACCACTGACTGTTAAACACAACAACACCCCCTAACCCTCACATGCCCATGGTATCAATAATTTGTCATAATTTAGTGGTAATTTCCTCCTTCCCCTTGTAGACTTTAGCAATGTCCTACCTTTTTCTCAATGTATGCACTCTTCTCTTCTTTATACCTAGAATTTTAGGGAAAACATTTTCTCCTTTCCTTAACAACGGCCTTACTCTCGGACCACACCTTAACTTGTCTACTATGTGAAAATCCAACCACATAACAATGACTTGATAAAAAACCAACATGGCTACTCACATGTTGGTTTTGATAATATTTTGAAATAAAAATTATTTTATTTATAACTGTACATAATTATTTACATCTATCATTCACAATGTTTAAATTATTAACAATATTTAAATTTTTAAATTTTTAATCTTCGCCCCACATTTAATATCTCTAACTTGTATATTTACACATAAAGATAAAAATACTAGTCTTGCACAAATAATTGCAATAAGGGTATTCCAAAGACATATGAACATAAAAAAAAATTACTTTCCAAACTAGCGCATGAAATTCAAGGTAAAGAATATGATAATAGAAATTAATTAACTAAAATTTTAGATTTTCCACATAAACCATTAGTGATTAAAAGCTAGGTACAAAGTAAAAAAATATAAAAGTTGTGAGATTTTGATAGGAAAAGTAAATATTGTAAATATGAAAATAACTTACTATACAAAATATATACAAAGCATAACTCTTGAATCAAAAAATTTCATATATAAAAGGACTAATTTATTTATTGATTTTAGGTTTTTTTTTTAATGTTAAAATAATGAAATAAAAAGATATAAATATAAAAACCATATATATTTATTTTCCACATAATATTTTCATACGAAACCATTAATAACTAAAAACTTGACACAGAATAAAGTAATAATTTTATTTATTTATTCATTTTTTAAGAAAGTAAATTCGATAAATATAATATAGATAAACCTAATAATGGTTTATAAAAAATATATATTTTGAGTAAGAAAATTTTAACTACATGAAAAATATAAATTATTTATTCATATTGAGGCTTTGTTTATATATATATAAAAAGATAACAAAATAATTAGATATATATATATATATTAAAGTCTTCTAAATTATATATATAATAATCATAATAATTATGATGATGATGTTGGTTAAAGTCTATTAAGACTAAAATTTGGTCTATCGGACCTAAAGAAATGAATTATTTAGTTTTATTTAAGATTTTATTCCTATGCTCAAAAACTTGGAGGGAAGCCTCCCAAGCTCACTATAATTTTGACATCGTAAAAGGCTAGGAATTTTAGTATTGTAACAAAGATTATGAAACTGAGATCTAATGTGGTTGTATGTGGAACACTCTAATAGGAAGTGACTTTCATCCTCAATGTTTATATTCTCACAGAGATGGCACATCCTTTCCATCCATGGTGTTTTAGGAACTGCCTGACAACCCGTTTCACTATGGAGCTCATGAGAGTTCATTCTAATGTTGGCTATATTAAGTTTCTTCTTTGAGCTAGTTAAAATAGAGAGATACTTTTGATCTTCTAGGGTGGGGTTGATGACCTCCTTATAATATCTTAATTTTCTTTTAGCTGTTAAATATTTCTCACACCATAATTTTTCTCTCAACTTATAAATAACAATATTTTTAATGTTATTAATGTTTTGTAGTGCAACATTCTCGTTGATCTCCCAATGTTTTAACTAGGCCATGGTGTCTTTATACCAACCTCATTTGAGTCGTAGGTGGTTTTGGCTGGAATTTAGAGCTAGCTTACGAAGTCTATGGTCTCATATGTTATTGAGTTTGTGCTTGAACAAAAGAAACCTAGTCATATCTAGGCTCTCAATAGGGGAAAAACCCACTTCTATAAGGAGAATAGGATAGGGTGTATTGATTTTAATTTTTAGGTTATACGTTATAAAACGTTTCTGGATTTGCTCAATCTCTCTCCAAGATTCTCTAGAGATGCTGCAACCCCAAACCTCACATCCATATAAGATCATAGGGGTGACTAAAGTTTCAAAGAGGAACTTCTTTCTATCCCACATTACGGGGTTTTCCATTTTACAATTATTTTCAACACCGAAATAAGCTTTCCACCCCCATTAATCCTTTTCTCAATGCTATATTTCTAGTTGAGATTGTGATGAATATCCATTCCTATGTACTTGTAAGAAGACACTTCCTCCAAGTTACTATTTTCATACATAAAATTAGCGTAAGTGTCCTTCTTGGATTTGATAATCATAATTTCTGTTTTGTCAGTGTTAACAGTCATACCCATGGTAGAACAGAAATCCTAAAGAAGTCTATGTTTCTTATCAATATCAGATGGGCACCTTGCAAGAAGAATAATATCATCAACATAGAGAACAAGGATGTTGGCTATCCTAGCTAAGATCGTGCCTACACAACCTCCTTCCTCTAAAGAACCTTTTAGCTTGTCGATGTAAATTCCAAATAGGGTAGGGGAGAGGGGGCAACCTTGTTTAACTCTGGTATTACACTTAAAATCTTTCAACCACACCTCATTGCTCTTTAACATGGAAATTACATTCTTGTATAACCTTATAGCAGCATCTCTCAACTCGAAAGGAACCTTTAGCTATTCTAATATATTCCATAGGTTGTTTCTAGGAACCATATCGAAATCCTTTCTAAAATCCACAAAGAAGAAAAAGGGATTGGATTTATCATTGCATCATTCCTCCACAATAATCCTAAGTGTAACAAAGTGATCTATTATTGAGTGCTACGTTCTAAAACCCGCTTGGCCTTTAGCCTCCTTGCCTTCACTTTCAAGCCTTATGCTCAACTCCTTTTCCAAAATAATACCATATAACTTGGCTAAGAGAGGGATGATCATAATTATTCGATAATTAGAGGGGTTATTTGTATCCCCACTTTTAAAAATAGGGATAATCAGGCTCTGAGTCCATGGTTTAGGGAATCCTTTCTTGACTGCTTGATTGAAAATATTGTGGATGTAGGGGATGAGGATAAGACCTCCAATTTTTAAGATTTCTGCTTGGTAACCTTCAATGTTGTTACCTTCCCCATTTTCCAGGCATTTAACCCCAAAATCAGTGTCTTCTAATGAGAAAACTTCTTTCCTTGTGACAAGGTTTCAAAGTTATCGATGACATTCAGAGATTCATAAAGCTCTTTGAGATAGGAATTCCAATCATGTAAAGCAATTTTATTATTGTCTTTCGCTTTCATAGTTAGACCCTGACTCGATAATTTATTAGGAGCTACCTTAGAGAGGTGTAAGAGATTATCTTGTCTTTTACGAATATACTACCTTTTTTTCCTTTTAGTTAGGCCTTTGTATATTTTTATCTTGCCAATTTTAAGAGATCCATCAACAACTTCCTAAATTGCTCTCCTCACACTTTTACAATCTTTGTCATACCATGGGTTGGTTTTGTTATTTCTGTTATTACTTGAAACTTCAATTGAGAAAATTGTTAATAGAATATGAGAGGGTTGTAGTAAAATTTTGATAAAGGTCTTCTATGTTGTCTATACTAGAGGAAGGAAACAAATTAGTTTTTAATTCATTTAGAAAGAGATAGTTTTTATTTCTATCAAAGATTAAGTTCTTTTGGGTATAAGGATTATCATCTATGGGATATCTATGCATGACAAAATTGAGAGTTATAAGTAAAGGACTATGATCAGAGTCAGGCCCGTGGTCATTTAAGATGTCAAATTTTATTATTTTGTTATCTAAAGGGAGATCAAAAATAACATAGTCTACCATGCTACTACCAAGCCCATGGATGTAGGTCATCTGGCTAGAATTGGGCCACTTCTTTAGATCGTTGCAAATTATGAGATCCTGAGCTCTACAGACCTTGAGTAGCTATGGCCCAAACAAATTATCCTCAATGTCTTAAAATCTCCTTTTGTACTGGGTAGCGAGACCTAAAGAGGATTAGGGTTGGAATGATTGCTTAGAAGAATACCTTGGTTGCTTGAAGTTCGAGAATTAAAGTCACCCATTAAAAGGATATTACCTTCATTCCTTATTCTATAAATATCATTCTCTAAAGCATTGTAGGGACTATTTTTATCTAGATTCTTTTTCTTATAGAAGTTAGAATTGATGGGGGGAAAATAACATATTTCTATGTAGGTCTTTGTATCATTAATGTCAGTAATCTCCATCCAACTATATTGGTTGTAAGGATCATTTTTATAAATCCTAGCATGGGGTGAGATGTTTTTCTTAATGTAACAAGTTATATCCCCAATGGCTCTATAGGAGGATTGCTTGTTCTAGGTAGAGCATAGTGCAAATCCATCTATGTTAGGGACCTTAGATTCTTCATGCTCCCAACTTTCATCAAGCAATATAATATCAACATCATTCGAGATCCAACTTAGCTTGTTTCCTTTGTTCCATGGAAAGCTCCAACAGTTCCAAGAAAGAACCCGGAGCATGTTGATTTTCTATTTTACTATATTTTTGGTTTCTATCTCGAATAAAGATTTTTCTATTTCTGATTAGTGCCCATTTTCCTTCCTTCCTAGCTTCTTTTACCTTTTGAACCTCCTTTCTTAATTATGCTTGATCTTCTGGAATGATATCTTCATTTATAAATATTCATATTCCTTTTAGACTTGAGGACTTACTAAGTATTTCATACTTATGGTCAGTAAAGCTCACCTTTATTCAGATCAACCTTCCTTTATTCTCAGTTAATTTTCCCAACCTTGTTGCTTCTGTGAGACACATTGTTTCAATTTTTAATCTATTATGTAATTATTTCTGTGATATGGCTAAAGTATCCTTGTCGACCTCCTCTTCCAAACCAAAGATTATAAGGTTCAAGGCTCTTTTGTTACGTTCATGGTCTAATTCTATCAATTTTTTCATTTCATCTTTAATTGGTTTGATATCTAATTTACTTGCCACACTATTTAGGGTGAGGCGACTATTAAATTTTTCTTCTAGATCTTTAATGATTTCCTTTATTTTAAGACTTTATAAAGTATCAGCATCTCCTTGTTGGGATGTTTGGTTTATATCTTGGTTTTGTTTTTCTATAACCTGCAACCTAGTCTCCATTGCCTCCATGTTATTCTCCAATAGTTCTATTTTATTTTCTATTTGTTTCTGGATCTTGTCTTCAGAAGATGTGAATTTATTTTCCAAGATGAATTCTAACTCTGTTTGTAGATTGACTTCTCTTTCTTCTCTACAATTCTCTAAAGACTCTATATACTCATAAAGGCTCTGTAGAGTAACTGTCTTATGTCTACCTTTGCTAACCTTTGGAAGTTGTGGTGAATTATTCATACCTGAAAATATATGACTAGATATGTATTAGAAAAAGATAAAGAATGTGTTCACTTGATATCATCAAACCAGACCGTAGATCACACGTGGCTTGGATTGGATCGAACCACAGCTCGCAGACCATATTGCATATGGAAAGATGAATGGCTGGGAACGTAATGATTGGATTGGATTCTTTGCAAAGATGGCACCGCATATTGGATTAGATCTATTAGAGTTGTACTTAGAGTCCCTTAGACTGCACACTTGGAAGAGACCATAAAAGTGTTGTTGCCGACCCAAGAGAAACTAACCACAGATCCGCGGATCGTCCAATGGAAAGAACTTATCGCTAAGCCTGAGAGATATATTATTCACAAATTCCAAAGAGATATCTAATTCATACAAGCTGTGGAGAGATGGGATTCATAAGCCATAGAGATATATTATGCATACGATCTGCAGAGTTGTAGCATTACACCCTTACAAGTAGCGCAGAGAAAATTTGGAGGATAAAACTCTGAGATCGCAGCTGAACCTTACGAGCCGTAGACAAAATAAACCCTTATGCATTGAAGAGATTTATTATGCACACGATCTGCATAATGAATTTTTTATGTAAAAATGAAATTATATTCTATGCGTACGATCCGCAGAGAAAGTCCTTTAAATTTTATCTTTATACAAAATTGCGACTTAAATTATATGTATATTAATTAAAGTTTGGTTCTGTTGTTATAAACTATATCTTTAATTTAGTTTTAGAAGTTTTATTCAATATTTTTTTCTTCTTCAGTTATATATATATGAGTAAAATCAAATGTCCCATATAAATTTGAATATATTTAATTATCTATTTTAATTTTAATTTTAATTTTTTTGAGAAAATTAAATTTTAAATTTAAATAATATAAACATAAATATAAATATAAATATAAATAATATATATTTTTAATTTTTTGAATTTTAATTTTCGTAAAATTATTATTAATTTTTAAATTAAATAATTATAATAATTACATTTTAAATTTTAAAATAAATCAAATAAATATTATCACAACCATTATTTATATGATTAAATAATATATATATATATATATATATATATATATATATATATATATATATATATATATATATATATATATATACATTTTTTTGTAAATCAAAGTTCTATTCATTCATCAGAAATTAAGTATATAGATATAAAAATGCAAGTAGTCTTACTCTAACTCGGTTTGTTGACTAAAACTAGTCTTATATTACAAATAAACATAAAGAAAACTAAAGGAACAATCCACAACTTAAATAGGTCAAAAAAACCAAAAGACAAATAGAACTAGTAAAACAACTATAACCATACTCAATCGTCATCGGTAATAGAAGTAGGGCTGTTTGGTCCAGTCCCTGGAGGGGGAAGGGGACAAGAAGTACACTGAACATGCTACTTGAAGTAAGCCATCCATGTTTCCATCTTTTCCACCCTTTTTGATAACATATTCAACCCTGTCAAACTACCATGATCCTTTCCCTGACATGGCATTCAATGTAACGCAGTTGGTTGAGTGTGTCAACAATAGCCTTGTGTTTTTCCTTCCTAACCTTATCATAAATTTCTAGGCAGTCTAGGAAAAACTGGTCTAGGTCTTGACAAGCCTCGGAACACCCCTATGGGTGAGAACCACTCCATGCATAGATCAACACTTTCGAGCTTGCCCATGAGATCCAACCCCACATGTCCCATTACCCAGCTTCCATTCCCGCCCTACACGACCACCTCTAGTTTCTTTCACACCATCCCTACCACCACGATCCCCCGAGGCTACCCGGACCATACTTCCAACAGTTCTACCTCCCTACATTGAATGCTCATTTACCTAGTCAGCCAACACCACCTTCAACTCGTTACGACACTAGCCTTGGCTCGTTGAAGCTCCCCTCTATCGACGCTTCAAATGGGAATTGCATAACATATGTCCCAATGTGAAGGCCCAGGGACACTCTTATGAGATAGAACACCAAAAAGTAACAACACCACTTCATGCATCGAGAAATCCAATGGAGCAACAAGAAGCCACGAATTAACCAACAAGATTCTGCCTTGTAGAATTGCTGACTTGCTCACTCCAGCTCAAGGAATTACAAGTGAAACCACAACTGGAAAACACACCATCCAGACTAATACCTTACAATGCCTCTACCAAAGGAAGCACCTAAAATCAAAGTCACACACTGAATGACTCAACACCTAACCACAAACACACTATGTATGAACCCAAACTAAGAACCTGTCACTGTAGACACCTTCAGACAATTGTCCACCACCAAACCCAATATTTGTTCACCGAGTAGTGGGTCACAAGGGTCCACAGAATAGCCACGAAGATAAGTGGCCCCAAAAGTTGACCGATTGATA
Source organism: Pinus tabuliformis (assembly GCA_031772625.1). Taxonomy (NCBI): domain Eukaryota; kingdom Viridiplantae; phylum Streptophyta; class Pinopsida; order Pinales; family Pinaceae; genus Pinus; species Pinus tabuliformis. The sequence goes on from CM062813.1 coordinate 418,389,193, forward strand.
GCAGATGCAGACGCCCTTGCAAACTTAGAAGGCATCTCGGAAGAGAGTTATGTTGGAAATAATATGATGAGCCCCGAATTGTGTAACTTATTGGGCTAATTTTGCCTAATTGTCCTTGTTCAATCCTCCATTTTTCATACATTATGCATGTTTTTTTAGTATGTTTATGTTATTTGAACGAATAAGGGTGGTCACTCTACCAAGGAGGCTAATACGTGGTTATTTCAGGTTTTTTGGACAAATTTTGCAGCAAAACCAAGCAATTATGGGCCAGGTGATAGCCAAGCTTGATGTGAGGATTCGTAGGGAGGTTGTCTCTTGCATTAAATGGCCCTTCCTCAAAATCTCCACCCTCAACTCCGAGCTCAATAGGCCAGCAAAAAAAATCCTAAATGCAGCCGAGCAGCTTTGGGAAGAGTTATTGTTTACTAGTAGTTGGAACAGCCGAGTCCCCTAAATTTAGGAGGGCTGCTAAGCCCCTCGTAGTGTATAAATAGGAAGGCCTCAACCTTCGTATTTTACTTTTGGAACTGTTGGTATTTTCACTATAGTGCTGTCATTTTCCCAGCTCGTTTTCTTGAAGCTACTGCTGTATAACTTCCTTGTGATGATTATTTTTGAGTAATGGGAAGCAGCTTTACTTCGCATCAGATTTGAGTCCTTTATAGGAGCCTGTAGCTCTTGGGGTTGGGCCCAACCCAAGTGCCAAGGCCTCCTTTATGTATTGTTATTTGTTCTTTATGTCTTTGCAAAATCATTTCTGTTAAGTAGATTAAATATTGCTGATTAACTAGGTCATTGTTGATGATTAGAAAGACTTTTGATGTTCAGATTGAGTTTATATGTTATTGACAGGGAAAAGCACCAGAAAAAGGCCATCAAGAACCTCTGATTTCACCTCTCCCTCAGTGGGATCAGGAGCTAGGATCAAGGTGACCTTGCTGCCAACAAAAACACTGACTTTGCTTTGCCATGCAATCATTAGTGTTTGATTTTCATTTGCAGAAATTGGTTACATGTTCAGATTCTTGAATGCTTCGTTGCATAGTTAATATACATGGTTTCCTTGCGAATAAAACTTTTGTTCATTCTCTTTACTGTTAGCTAGATCAGAATAGGTCAACGTAACTAGGTCTCAGATTTTACAAGTCTTTGTTGGTTCAGTTGGAAAAACAACTTGCAGAGCACCTGTACCACTTCTTTATATGCCCCTGCTCCATCAATCCCATCTGCTCCATCCCTTAACTCGAATTCTTGCCTCACATTTTCCATTTGCTCACATAACCCTAATTTTTGTGCAACATTGCTTTAGTCTTCCTTGAACAAATCTAGCCATCTACATCTTTCCTCAACTCCATCCACCAAGTCCTAGACCACCTCAAACCCTTATCCTACCTCCATACTCACTCCTTCACCTTTCTCTCTCCATGCATCCTCAAAAATCCCATTTCTGAACAACCTGTAAAAAATTACAAACATCGTGTAGTACCCATGCAGAATTCCTATAGAGGCTCACAAATGAGGTTTCTTGATAGCCAAACTATGTGAAACTCTATGGAAGGGTGTTAGGGACCCATTAGGCCTTCTCTAAACCTTCCCGACTTTCTCCAAGCATTTCCTCTCACCAATCCACCTCTGCACAGTCAAAAACAGTTAAATCGCATGCATGATAACTCTGGCAACTTATTCAAAAATACAAAAAGATTTTTTTTTTCAGATGTTACTGTAGAATTAGCTTAAATACATGTATTTTACCTTCCTAGAAGTCAATGACATCTCTTTAGTAGCTTTCATCCTCTTTCTTGCATCAGTAGGGCTAGCTGGTAAAATTAGGGTTTGCTATGGTTTAGGTTTCCTTTCAACTTTCTAGTTTCTTTCTGCAAGTAGATCAACCTTCTTTCAGTTAGCTTTCATCCATCAATTAAAAAGCTTCTTCTCAGAGCTCATAGAAGTTGGATTAAGCTCCTAGCGGACTTGTGCCAGCTGACCAAGTGACATCTACGGCAAAAGCTAGTACTTGTGCATACAACACCGACGCTTCCAAGTTTGTTACGAACTACCAGGTTGATAAAAGTAAATAAGGGAGTCCCAGGAGTTGCAGCAGTATTGCTCCAATACTAGAACCCACCATTCTTTTTGGCGCCATTGCTGAGGAAGCATCAGAGTATTGGTGATTGGTGCTTTTCTTCTATTTTCCACTACAACCTTCTGCTAAGTACTTTATTTCATTTCCATTATGCAAAATGTAGATTAGCATTTCTCGCTTTCATAGATTAGCATTTCAATTCTGCAATTTCAATTATACAAGCGTAGATTAGAATTTCAATTCTGCAAGCATAGACTAGCATTTCATTCCTGCATTTCATTTGAGCAAAATAGATTAGTCCTTTCTTGCTTTCATTTCAATTCCGCATTTTCATTTCAGCAAGATAGTTAGTTGCAGTTCAATCTATTTCAGTTTTGCAGGTACAAGCAGAAAAAAAAAGCAAAAGCAACCAAAAATCTTTTCATGCCTCGTAGGAATAGAGATCATACCGGAAAATTCCTACCCAACACCCCCACCACTTCATTGAGTCACCCTTCTCTCTTCTTTGGTGGCAGTGACCCAAAAGAACCTAAGGTGAACCTCCTGAGATATATGAAGATCCTGTAATAGAAGAATAGCAAGAAAACATTCCTCTTGAGACCATGGTTGAAAACAGAAATGGTAGAGACAATGACGAGAGGATGGAAGGTACCTTCCCCATCCAAGAGACCAATGGGGACATGAAGATGAAGAACATAAGTCCCTCAGCCTTACCTCATTTCCATGGACTGACCACTGAAGACCCTGATACCTTCCTGTTTGAGTTTGTTGTCCTTTGTCGAACTTATGACTATGCAGAAGACGAGCAAAAGTTGAAACTCTTTCCCTCTACCTCAAGGATGCAACATGACACTGGTTCATGGGGTTACCTGGAAACAATATCACCACTTGGGCTCAGATGCAGCAAGCCTTTAACAACAAATATCGAGACTACTGTAGGTCAAAGGAAACAAAGGGAGAAATCTTTCAGATGACCATGGGAAATGATGAGTCTTTAGAGGACTACGAGGAAAGGTTCCAACTCAACTATAAATGGGCCAGGTGCACACTTGACCCTAAATCTCTAAAGCTGGTTTTGCTCCGAGGAGTCCCCGAAGACCTTCTAGATACCCTTCACATGCTAGCTAGAGGAGACATCTACCAACTACCTTATGAGGACATAAAGACTGTGTTTAGAAACCACTCTAGGGCAGCCTGGAAAAGAGGTAGGGGGAATCCACTTTCAGCTACTACTACATTCTCCAAGCATGAGTTTTCCAATCAGATGGAAGACCTCAAAAATGAGATGAGACAGACCATTACCATGCAACTTGATACTTTCCGAATTCAACAAAAGAAAGAGGACATTGAGAGGGCTTTGGCCATTTTTTGTCCTAGATGTACGAGGAAGCACCCTAAGAACAAGTGTCCATTGCACTCAGTAGAGGTATGTTTCGTTTGTGAGGAAAACCACCCGACAAACCAATGCCCAACCTTACTCGGATTTAAAGCCATGTACCAACGGACTGAGGCAACCACTGAACCTCTCTACTTCCTCAACCAAAGGACGCTGCATGGGCCCAGACCTTACTAGCAGGGGATGCAAGGGACATCCCAAGCTTATTATAGCCCCAACCAATCTGCTCACATACGTTCTTGGGGTCCCCGTGCTCATCCTTACTGGTCCGCACCTCCTCCGTGGTCTTATCCACCTCAATACCATACTCAACCCACTGCTCATTCGTTTCACTCACATGTCAAGCCACAACCTCAGTGGAATGCACCTCAACCGGGGTGGAGGCCCCAATACAACTCTCCTCCTACCATTCTGCCTCCACCACTGACTTAGCCACAACCATTACCTCCAAGACAACCCCAGATGCCTACTCAAATGAACCCAAACCCCAACAACCGACAGGCCCAGTAGGTATACACTGGGAGACAACATGCCCCACCTATGCTGTGGAGATCCAAGAGATCAACCTACGATATGGAAGACCCTTCCAGATCGCCAACCTCCTCCCCCAGCGGACAACGAAGAGAAATAGGAAAGTGAACCCAAATCCATTCCACCCTTTCTTGAGTGACTAACTATAACCACGCAACCAAACCCAGAGGAGACTAAACTTCTGGGAGAACTTAAATAGTTGTGTGTAAAAATACCACTTCTCCAAGCCCTAAAAGATGTACCGATATACAACAAATTGATTAAGGATAAGTGTTTAAGGCACTCAAGCAGGCGAAAGAGAGATTCCTCGACTATCAATGTCATAGGACAACTGTCCGGTCTAATGTTGGGGCAAGTAATCTGTCCAAAGTTTTTGGACCCTGGGAGTCCTATAGTTGATGTCCACATCAACGGCATCATAATCCCCCATACCTTAATTGATTTAGGGGCTGCCATTAATGTGATGACCAGGGACACCATGCTTAAACTCAACCTTCAGAGTTCCTTAAGGAAGACCTCGACAGTCCTGCAGTTGGCAGATCACTCCAACGTGACTCCCGAAGGGATTGTGGAAGATATCTTGGTCTCTATTGACTCTTGGGAGTACCCTGTGGACTTCTTGGTACTTCAGCCAAAGGCAAAGATCACTGGATACCCCCTCATTTTGGGAAGGCCTTGGTTAGCCACTGCGGACGCTTACATCAGTTGTCGAGCTGGAAGAATGACCATCAAGAATGGGCCTATGTTGAAGCAGCCAGTCCTATACTCTCCTACCCAACCTCTGCTAGAACATGACTTACCACTCTGGTTGGAAGAGGGAGATGAGGATGAGGTCTACTCTGCAACATTATGCACAGTAGAAACCACCAGTGGAGGCCCTCCGACCGAGGATTATTTGATTAAGACTTTGATTCAAAATACACCTCCCAATGCACTGTCCTTAGAGAAACTAGTGCAAGATACCCAAGCCAGCACTTTATTAGACATCTGTGTGATTGATCCGACCTCTCCTAGAATTAAGAATGTGGAATTTTGCCCCGAAAGAACCTTGAAGATCAGCTCCTCCCTATCTCCCTCCCAGGAAAGGGAGTTGTGTAGCTTACTGAACAATCACCTGGATGATTTCACTTGGAGTTATAAGGAGATGAAAGGAGTCCACCATTCGATCTGTACCCATCACATTTACATTAAAGAAGATTGTAAACTAGTCAGGCAGCCTTAGAGGAGAATGAATCCAGCCGTTAAAGACATTGTCAAAGAAGAATTGCAAAAATTGTTGGATGCAGGATTCATCTACCCTATCTCCGATAGTGAGTGGGTCTCACCTCTAATTCTTGTGCCCAAGAAGAGTGGGAAGTGGAGAATTTGTGTAGATTACCGAGAACTTAACAAAGCCACCAAGAAAGACCATTTCCCTTTGCCTTTCATAGACCAAGTGTTGGATGGACTGGTAGGTGGGTATAACCAGATCCAAATAAGCCCAGAGGACCAACATAAAACCAACTTCACTTGTTGATGGCGTACCTTTGCCTACCGAGTCCTTCTCATTGGGCTATGCAACACTCTTGCCACTTTCTAGAGAGCGGTATTGAGAATATTTTCTGAGTTGGTCCATGATTCGGTAGAAATCTATATGGATGAATTTACTCCTTATGGGTCGAACTTCCAAGAGGCATTGACTAATTTGGGAAAAGTTCTAACCAAATGCATTGAGATGAACCTGTCCCTCAGTCCTGAAAAATGTGAATTCCTGATGACTTAAGGGACGGTGATATATCATACCATTTCTCGGTAAGGATTACAGGTGGATCCTAACAAGATTGCTATCATCCAAAATGTCCCACCTCCTCAAAAGGTAAGAGACGTTCGGAGTTTCCTAGGCTTAGCAGGATATTATCAGAGATTCATTAAAGATTTCAGTAAGCTAGCCTCACCATTGTTTGGTCTCTTAGGGAAAGATGTTGAGTTTAAATGGGCTGATAACTGTCAAGGGGCACTAGATGAGTTGAAAGATAAGCTGGTGTCCACCCCGATCTTGAGAGGTACAAACTGGGCCCTGACTTTCCACATCCACACTGATGCCTCGAGTAAAGCCATAGGGGTAGCCTTAGGAAAAGTTGAGGAGAAACTACCATATGGCATATAATTCGTCAGCAAAAACATATCCAAGGAAGAAATGAACTATACTGTAACCGAGAAGGAGTTCCTGGCCATAGTCCATTCCCTAAACAGGTTCAGACACTACATCACTGGTTATCAAACATTCGTACACACTAATCATGTTGCGATTAGATATTTAATGAATAAGCCTAATGTTAATGCTCGTATCATTAGATGGTTACTTTTGTTGCGGCAATTTGATTTGACTATTGTCGACAAGCTAGGTAAGGAAAATGTTGTTGCTGACTTCTTGTCTAGATAGGATTTGCCTACAAGTGAAGAAGGAACAGTGCATGACCAGATGCCAGATGAACATCCGTTTGCTATCTCAATACTCTCTCCATGGTTTTCTAATATAGAAAATTACTTAGTCTAAGCATAGTTCCCTCCACATCTATCCTCAAAGGAGAAGAGTAGAATTGTAAGGAAGAGTGCCCCTTTCACTTGGATCGGGGGCAACCTGTTTAAACTTGGCCCAGATCAGATCTTGAGACATTGTGTTATGGAGGAGGAGGTCCTTGACATCCTCCTAACCTGTCATGACGGACCTTGTGGAGGCCACTTTGCAGCAAAAAGTATGCCTTCAAAATTCTACAGGTAGGATACTATTGGCCTACTCTTCATCAAGATGTCAGAAGATACATCACCCAGTGTGACCGATGTCAGAGGATGGGGAAACCGACTCCAAGGGATGAAATGCCTCTCCAACCTCAAGTGACCTTCGGGCCATTTGAGAAGTGGGGCATGGATTTTGTGGGTCCTATCAACCCTCCTTCAAAGCAAAGGTCTTACATCATTGTGTGCACCGACTATCTGACAAAGTGGGCAGAAACAAAGGAAATCAAAGTAGAAACAGAAGAAAAGGTGGCTGAGTTTTTAAGGGAAAATATCTTCTACAAGTTTGGCTACCCAAGAGAGTTAGTCACCGATCAAGGAAGCCAGTTCACCTTCAACCCGATTGAATACTTGCTCGCTCATCACAAGATCAAGCACAAGACTTCCACCCCATATCATCCTCAAGAAAATGGGCAGGTGGAAGTCACTAATAGAGCACTGGAAGCGATTTTGACTAAGGTGGTGAGCATCAGCAGAAAGGATTGGGCAGATCGCCTGGTTGAGGCCACCTGGGCCTACAACACCACTTGGAAGACTACAACAAGTTTCACACCTTATGAGCTGGTCTACGGGAAGAAAGATTTGCTGTCAATAGAGTTCAAGTATAACACATTGAGGGTGGTAGCTGAGCTGGACCTAGATCTCAGCCATGCTCAATGTGAAAGATTATTGTAGCTTAATGGATTAGATGAACATAGAATGCAGGCCCTCCTCCACTCAGAAGTAGTTCAACTCCAGAGAAATATATGGCATGACCGACACCTTAATGAAAAGCAATTCTAGCCAGGAGATTGGGCATTGCTGTATGACTCAAGATACAAGGATTTCAAAGGAAAGCTGAGGAAAATATGCTTAGTACCATATACAGTGGAGAAATGCAATGACAATGGTTCAGTCCTTATCAGAACCATTGATGAAGAAGCCATCCCCATGCTTGTCAATGGGCATGGATTGAAAATCTACAAGAAATCCCTTTCAAGGCAGCAGTTCATTGAAACTGTGGAAAAATCAGTGCTGGTAGTAGAGCAGGGTTCTACCTCTATTCCGGCCACACCTTGATCATAAAAAAAAAAGGGGAATAAAAATATCCCTTGGTGAAAACCTCTCTGAGGCGCCCAGGGCAGACAGTGAGGGTGAAAACCTCATGGAGGCACCCCGGCTGTCTCTCAAAAAATAAAGAAATGGAATAAAAAAAGATCCTTGGGTGAAAACCTCTCTGAGGCGCCCAGTGCAGATAGTGGGAGTGAAAACCTCATGGAGGCGCCCCTGCTGTCTCTCTCTCAAAAAAAGAAGAAGGAAAGCACAGAAAAAAGGAACAGGTCTAATCTCTGTAAAATTATTGCAGGTTGCAGGGAATACATTGCAGATAAAGAAGGTCACGCAAAATGAGGACAGGGGTCCGTAACAAGCTACCAGACATCCTCACAGACACTCCCTCCATGGCCACTCACTTTTTCCAGGATTTGAACACATTCGGATCGAGATTCAACCTCCTACAGGAAGTTTTGAGCGTTCTACAGGATGTTTTGGGACTTTACACAAGAAGTTCTACATTTCTACAGGAAACATCCTGTAGAGCCTTCGGGCAGGCCAAAATCGATTCTAAAAAGGTATTTAAAGCTTGAATTCTATTGATTAGGCCTACAGCCACCCCTCTCTTCCACCCATCACTGGTTTCATCTCTTTCCACTGCCATTGCAACAATCTGGTTATGTATTCCTGCACAGTCATACAAAGAGTCCTGTTTTCCTCAGATTGAATTTTTTTTTTCCCAAGTGACAAATCAAGCACACAAAGGCTCACACACTCTACCTGTCAAAGCTCCATTAGGACCCTTCATCCACGAATAAGACCTTACTCATTTCAGCATGCATCCCAGGAGGAGAAGCAGCTACAGGATGTCCTACAGGAATCCTGTAGCAGCTGATCCGACTAGAGCACATACTATGGAGTCAATAGCAGTTGGACTCGACACAGGGGACATGTAACAAGCTCCGCTTGGACGTGAACACCTCCTCAACAGCTGAAATCAGACGAAGCCTGTGCATGCAGTGTTTACAACGAAAGGATTGGTTCCCGAAGCCGTGCATCTAGCATCAACCAATGAAAGAATGAGTTCCAGTGCCTGTGCACGAAGCAGCAGTGAGAAATGCCATCGTTCCACATCCCAAAGCCTGGAGAACACGTCCACGGCCACACAGGTAAGTGTCTAACCTTATTCGTCAAATTGCATAGACTATACTCTGAAAACTGCATGTCTGTGAAATGGTGTGGATTGAACGAATTTGGTGGCCAGTCAACTGGCCACCCACACTCAGTCGAATGGCCTCGTGGGATCCGAACGAGCTCAATTACGCCAAAGAGATGTGTAGCTGACACGTGGGAAGTGTCCAATCGGGGGAATCGGAAGATTGGCAGTAATGGCGACGGTTAATGGCAAAGAAAGGAAATGGCGGTCAGAGACATGCCGAGGAATGATGGCCGTGACATTGGCTAATGGATCAGCCTAGCCACCTCACTCCCTCGCCATGAATTGTGCTGTAATTCAAAATTGCTCAGCCAGAGAACTCACATTAACCACTGTCATTTACACTTGCAACCGTTCTCAGCAAAGTACATGTCCTCGTCCTCCGCAGTTTGTTAGCCCGAGCTTCTTGGGCTGTTTCAAAATCCTCCCACATCCTAGGATCATTCAGAAGCACTGTGACATCCTCCAGAAGTCAGCAAAGCTTTCTAGAGGAAGGGGCTCTACAGGAAGCATAGCATAGCCTCCCAGAGTAGAGAAACCTGGACTTTCTGTGTCGAAATTGGAGTATCGAAGAGAGGTAGGCCCGAAAATACCATTCCCATGCATGATATTTCGAAAGGTGGTGAATTAAATTGTCTGAGGTAGGAGAATTAGAAGAAAGTATGCCTGTGGGTCAAGAATAGTAGTTTTCCTGTGTGATACATGGAATTTTTCAGTTGGTTCTGCATCAAATTCTCCTCCACGGTTCCTGTTAAGGAATTCCTCCTATAGAAACGATAAACCACTGTGACGGCTAACCTGTGCATAAAGAATGTGACTTTTACATGGTTGTATGCATGCTGGGGGTGAAAATTAAGCTCTGCACTCTGTCTGTGGGAGCCTAAATTCCCTTTTGACAGTTGAGTTTTGGGCAGCGACAGCATTATAATCAGGGAATTGGTGCACAGTAAAATACAAACACCTAAGAAACCCTGCCCTGAGAATCAAAAGAGGAACCCATAAAACAGCAGTCCCTTTCTGCTCAGAGCATTGAACTAGGGCACTCTCACCATGCCAGGAGGGTTTATTAGAAAGGAACCGTTGGATTCCAAGAAATTATGAGAAACTCCTGAGGTGGTGGACCTATTCACCCGTGCCAATTGGATGACCTTCTGTGACAGAATTCAAGGTCATGACGATGAGGTAACAGAAGAGTTCTTAATGTCCCTGCAGCCTAAATCCAAGACACTCACCACTGTAAATTTCAAAGGGTTGACCTTAAAGCTTACCCCACAACTCATTAGTCGAGTCACTAATCAGCCATTAGGGATACCCTGGAGCAAAGAGGAGAGGGAATTGGGCCAAAAAGGCAAAAAGGAATTCTTCCTACCAGAGGAACAGTTTTCAGAGGATAAGAATGGGGTCCGGAGAGCCAACCTACATCCTTTTTGGAGCGGGGTTAGCCTTCAAATCATGAAATACATTAACTGTGAGGGGCGGTTCAATATTGTATACGGTTATCACTTCTGGTTGCTAACTGAACTCAAACATAAGATGGATTTACCCACTGAACAAAAGTTAAGCATCCCCTATTTCCTCCTACAATCATTAATTGAGTGTGGCACAAAATTGAAGGAAGGGACACTGAAACAGCTGGCCCATCATGGGCTTATCAAGCTTATAGTAGATGATGCCCTCCATACCTACATTGTCCCTCCCTCCTGGGAGATTTTCCGCAATATTTCCAAGGATGATGATATCTGAATTCTGGCTGAGGAACTCACTTCATCCAACAGTGAGGAAAGGGAGCACATTGAGGCAGAAGAGAAAGCCAAGGCTAAGGAAACCCATGACAGACCACCACAAGAATATCAAGAAGAGAAACAAGAGAAAGGCCAAGCTGCTAAGCCCAAAACTGTCGGTGGAATAAAGGCACAAACACCAAGGGAGAAACGATTGCAAATCAGGGCAGAGAGGACTGGAAAAGTCCAAGCAAGTGAGGACACACCCAAGGCAACCACAGCAAAGTTAAAAGGGAAGGCACCCCCAGCCAAGTAGACCAAAGAAGTGAGGATAGTTCCTACAGGAATCCGGAAAATCGTTTCTACAGGAAGCCAGAAAACTATTTCTATAGGAAGCTAGAAAACAATTAGCACAGGAATTTCTACAGGAAGTCTGGAAACAGGGCAACAGAAGGAAAAATCGTCTGAGATTTTAGCCAGGGAGGCAGCAACTGTGTTGGCCACCCTAAGCACATCTCCAAAGTAGAAAGGGAAGCAAAAGAGGGAGACTTCCATGTATTTTAATGCAAGAAGGAGCATGAGGATAAAGATTGGCAGACCCCAGCCACCGTCAAAAGAACTAATCACGATTGTGGACACACCAGCTACACAAAAGGAGAGGTATCCCTCCAAGGCATCCACCACTTATGAACGGGGAAGCCTAAAGACATCCACCTGGAGAGAAAGAATGAAAATCTTGGACACAAAGGGCTCTCTACAGGATGCTGAGACTATTCTATAGGAAACATTGGCTAGGCTAAAGGAGACCGAAGAAATGGAAGGTGAGGTAGCTAAATCACCACAGGAGGAAGAAAAGGTGGAGAACATTGTGGAACCTTGCCCCCAGCCTAGTGTGGGCTCCTACTATAACTACTTAGAGGCCGGAAATATCATTCATCAAAAATTCATAGTGCCACTTTTCCTTGCACTAGAAGAAGAGAGAGTGAGGACCCACACTTGGATGAAGATCGATAAGTCCAAGGGTGTGGCATATATAGGTCCTTTGGAGGAACAACTCAAAGAGGAAAGAAGGGAATTGACTATGGTATTACATGTGGAGAGTAGCCAACGGATAAAGCTACAGGAAGAAAATGAGTTGCTTAGACATCAACTACAGTTACAGGGATAGAGGAAGGAAGACAGGCCTCACATCTTGGGAGAACAGCAACAAAAAGAGGAGCCCACAACAGCCAAAGATACCCCTGATGAACAGCAGAGAAGGGAAGGGACGCAGGCTGAAATTGAGACATTGAATTGACAACTACAGGAAAATGAATTGCAAGCAGGCCTCGGGATACAGTCTCTGAAACAGTAGGTACAAGAAAAAGAGGCCCAACTGGCCTGCATGGCCAGCTGGGCAATGGAAGCTCTATAGTATAGGCAGCCTGCCAAATCCTATGCCCTATACCTCAAGGATCAGTGGTTATAGTTTCATATCAACACCTTGGCCCAAAGGGGCATCACCCCATTCCAAAATTATCATCCGTTTACAGCTCTATGTGGCAGTAGTTCATCAGAGAATAGGGCCAAATTATCAAAGTTATACTTGCACAACTTCGCCCTTCCGAACATGAATGCATGGGATCCCAACACTGTGATAGGAGATGTCCAACTTATGGCCATGACCTCTTGGATGAGTCATGAGAAGAAGAGAGCAGCAGAGGTCTGCAACATCATAGGCAGAGAACTTAGTGAGCCACTGATGATTAGAGGAGAGTTAGATGAGCCCTTAGTAGTGATAAGCACCCACCAGCACTTGGCCAACAGCCATCAGGATCTACCGAAATACATTGAGCAACAGGCTCAAGCTATTGCCCACTTTGAGGACATGGAGAGACTATTGGGAGAAAACTACCTGCATACCTGCACAAGGCAGTGGAACACACTGCTTCATAGCTTGAAGATAAAAGAATACCACTCTCCCACTAGGATGAGGGAAGCCTTGGCAAGGGTATCTATCTACAAACAGTCGATGCAGAATCTGCAGGCCAATTGGATTGGCTTGAAATTCAGTCCTCCTTTGCTTTTGGGATTGCTAGAAGGAGTTTAGGAAGAGGAGGAAGGTAGACAATGGGAGGAAGTGGAAAGGAAAGCCAGATTCCATGACTGAAAAGAGGATATCGCTACGGAGGCCTGGGATGTCGGGGAAGCGGTCAAAGCCATAAAGGATGATGAGCTGGACTAGTTGCTCAGAGGATGAGCAACCCATTTAATAGGGGGGTGATGATGAGCCCCGAATTGGGTAACTTATTGGGATAATTTTGCCTAATTGTCCTTGTTCAATCCTCCATTTTTCATAGATTATGCATGTTTTTTTAGTATTTTTATGTTGTTCGAACGAATAAGGGTGGTCACTCTACCAAGATGGCTAATACATGGTTATTTCAGGTTTTTGGACAAATTTTGGAGTAAAACCAAGCAATTATGGGCTAGGTGACAGCCAAGATTGAGGTGAGGATTCATAGGGAGGTTGTCTCTAGCATTAAATGGCCCTTCCTCGAAATCTCCACCCTCAACTCCGAGCTCAACATGCCACCAAAATGAATCCTAAAGGCAGCCGAGCAGCTTTGGGAAGAGTGACTGTTTACTAGTAGTTGGAACAGTCGAGTCCCTTGAATTTAGGAGGGCTGCTAGGCCGCTCATAGTGTATAAATAGGAAGGCCTCAGCCTTTGTAGTTTACTTTTGGAACTTTTGGTATTTGCACTATAGTGCTATCATTTTCTCAGCTCATTTTCTTGTAGCTACTGTTGTATAACTTTCTTGTGATGATTATTTTTGAGTAATGAGAAGCAGCTTTACTTGGCATCAGATCTGAGTCCTTTATAGGAGCCTGTAGCTCTTGGGGTTGGGCCCAACCCAAGTGCCAATGCCTCCTTTATTGTTATTTGTTCTTTATGTCTTTGCAAAATCATTTCTATTAAGTAGATTAAATCTTGCTGATTAACTAGATCACTGTTGATGATTAGAAAGACTTTTGATGTTCAGATTGAGTTGATAAGTTATTGATAGGGAAAAGCTCCAGAAAAAGGCCATCAAGCACCTCTGATTTCACCTCTCCCTCAGTGGGATTAGGAGCTGGGATCAAGGTGACCTTGTTGCCAACAAAAACACTGACTTTGCTTTTACATGAAATCATTAGTGTTTGATTTTCATTTGCAGAAATTGGTTACGTGTTCAGATTCTTGAATTCTTCGTTGCATAGTTAATATACATGGTTTCCTTGTGAATAAAACTTCTGTTGATTCTCTTTACTGTTAGCTAGATCAGATTAGGTCAATGTAACTAGGTCTGAGATTTTACAAGTCTTCATTGGTTCAGTTGGAAAAACAACTTACAGAGCACCTGTACCACTTCTCTATATGCCCCTACTCCATCAATCCCATCTGCTCCATCCCTTAACTCAGATTCTTGGCTCACGTTTTCCATTTGCTCACATAACCCTAATTTTTGTGCAACATTGCTTCAGTCCTCCTCGAACAAATCCAACCATCTACATCTTTCCTCAACTCCATCCACCAAGTCCTGGAGCACCTCAAACCCTTATCCTACCTCCATACTCACTCCTTCACCTTTCTCTCTCCATCCATCCTCAAAAATCCCATTTCTGAACAACCTGTAGAAAATTACAGACATCTTGTAGAGCCCTTGCAGACTTCCCGTCGAGGCTCACAAATGAGGTTTCTTGATAGCCAAACTTTGTGAAACTCTCTAGAAGGGTGTTAGGGACCCCTTGGGCCCTCTCTGAACCTTACCAACCTCCTCCAAGCATTTCCTCTCGCCAATCCACCTCTGCACAGTCAAAAACAGTTAAATAGCATGCATGATAATTCTGGAAACTTATTCAAAAATACAAAAAGTTTTTTTTTTTTTTTTCAGATGTTAGTGTAGAAGTAGCTTAAATACATGTATTTTACCTTCCTAGAAGTCAATGGCATCTCTTCAGTAGCTTGCATCCTCTTTCTTGCATCAGTAGGGCTAGCTCGTAAAATTAGGATTTGCTAGGGTTTATGATTCCTTTCAGCTTTCCAGTTTCTTTCTGCAAGTAGATCAGCCTACTTTGAGTTAGCTTTCATCCATCAATTAAAAGCTTCTTCTTAGAGCTCATAGAAGTTGGCTTAAGCTCCTAGTAGACTTGTGCCAGCTGACCAAGTGACAGCTGTGGCAAAAGCTAGTACTTGTGCATACAGCACCGACGCTTCTAAGTTTGTTACTAACTACCGGGTTGATAAAAGTAAAGAAGGGAGTCCCAGGAGTTGCAGCAATATTGCTGCAATACTGGGATCCACCATAATACTGAGAGGGGGTGGGGTGAATCAGTATTAGCAAGTCAATAATATTTCATTTCCATAATCAGATTCATATACGCTACTTAAATTAATTAAACTTGCGTGTATACGCAACTGTATTTAAGGCAACTAGCATATATCCTGCAAACTTATGATTTAGTTAATTCATCATATGTTGTTCTTTAATCTATGTATTAGAACCATATAAATAGTAACTAGGTGTAGTAAAAACAGAATAGACAATCACACACATGAACACAAGATATAACGTGGAAACCTAATGTGGGTGAAAACCACCTGCTGCAATCGTCTCTTTCTTTTTTTAATAAGAAACTTCTTTGTAAAATTTTTGTATTGGTGCAGTCTTATACTAGTATGAAGGCTTCTACTTACAAAAGGCTACAACCTTCTCTCATTCTCGAGCTTCTCCTAGAAGGGAGATACAACCCCCCTAGCACTTGTACTAGCTGATATGTTTACAAGTACATATGTGCTGGCCTACAAAAGGCTACAACCTTCTCTTTTCTTCCAGGGTCCACGTTTCATAAATTTTTAGACTTGATCCATTCATAACATTAATCAAACATCAAATATATCTGCATCAACCAATCTCCTTTGCACCAACCAAAACTGAATCAATCAATCACTTTTTAGAATGTTGTAACCAGAATACAGTAATAGTAACCAGAACACAAGCCAAAACCCAGAACAACAAATAGAAGTAGCTAAAACATATTTTGTGAGGTATACACTACTTCAATGTGTCAAACCTACATGCATATGCACTTTTCTCAAGGAGAACCTCCATACATATCTGCAAATCAAATTTAAGATGTATATGCTATTTTGATATGCAGAACCAGCTTGTATACGTGATTTTTCTAAAGTGAACCTACGTACAGATCTGTAAATGATGATTTAAACTTTACAATAATTCCAAACATCAGTTATACCCAAATCATCATATTTATAGATTACAACATGCACCAGTTATTCAGATAAAAGATCAAAACCACACAAAGATACTTCACTTCAAGCCTTAAGATCTTGACCCATCATTAGATATTATCTTTCATCAAGCGCTAAGGTTCATCCTTGATTTAGATCTAGCTATGAACCATAACCGAATAACCTATATTCTGGATCTTTCTCTTCATTAGATATTCAATGCTTGAGTGCCTTTTCCTAATGATCTTCTCCTCCTTTTATAGTCTTAGGCCTTACTCAATACCATGGATCAAAACCACTTAGAACCAATATCTTGGACCAAATACTTGGGGTCAACACTTCGAACAAGATACCTTGGACCAATACCATGGATCAAAATACCATGGACAAAACTAATTTTTCCAACATGTACATGCCTTTCCTTACGCGAAAGTGGGTGTGTACGCTATATCTGCCTTTTTATCTTCGAACCCACGTGTACACATGGCTTGGTCAATGCGGAACCTACATATACCTCTGTTTCTTCATTCTATGAGTCTGAACTGTGATCTGTCATTTGAGTGAGTTTCCATCAAGGACAACACCTGTGTCATAGTGCCAAATCTGTGTCATAATTGCAACAATCTCTCCCTTTGGACTTGATGGCAAACCCAAGTCACTCTCCCCCTTTGTCATCAAGGGCAAAGGGTTATGTTCCCCCTGAGTACATGTTGAATTCTCTGATATGCTAAAGTGTGGGGAATGAGCTCCATGCTCGAGTCCATGCTCCCCCTGAATATAAACAGGTCTACAAAAAATATGTTTTAAAAGAAGAACATGACTCTATACATACATCATAAATGACCTTCCTATCACCAATGATTTATACATACCTCTAACTCCCAACCTAGTGGGGATATACCAAATGTTTATACATGACAAAACAAGAACATTACATCATCCATCCCATGCATAGTGGGGAAACAAAACAGGTCAATTCATGACCTTGACATTAAAATATATACATGACATAGAGACCAAATATTTGAAACAATACCATGAGAGTTATCAGTAACTATCATCAACAACATATGTCACTCACCATCTAGACCAGCAACCAAGATCTCCCCCTGAACCTATTCCTCCTTAATCAAAAACAACTATGAATTTGTACCAAGATCTTCTAAGATAATGCCAACAATGCATTATGAGAAGTATATGCTCCCCCTGAACCTGTGTCAGATGATCATTGTTAGACCCATATCAGACTGCTTTCATCCTGAGTCTGGCCCATTGTTTTTTCTTCAAACTAACATATACGTGACTGTATCCATAGAACTGGTGTATGTACATGGATACGCTTCATGAAACTCGTGTATAACCACTTTTCTTTGAAACATATAAGTTTTAACAGAAAGATGATGCATCAACTACTCCCAGCTTCTACCTGAGATATTCAAATGTCTCTCTGGGCAATGGTTTGGTGAATATATCAGCAACCTATTCTTTGGATTGAACATACTCCAATTTGACCTTTTGTTCAAGCACTTGTTCACATAGAAAATGATATTTGATGGATATGTGCTTGGTCTTGGAATGGATGACTGGATTCTTTGAAACACTGATTGCACTTGTATTATCACATAGAATGGATATGGGTGGAGTATATGTGATCTGAATGTCTTGCAATGTTTGCATCATCCAAAGGAGTTGTGTGCAGCAAGATGAAGCTACCACATATTGTGCTTCATTTGTAGATAATGTAACTGAACTTTATTTCTTGTTGAACCAAGACACTAATCTTGAACCCATATAGAATGCACCACCACTAGTGCTTCTTCTGTCATCAACACTTCCTGCCCAATCTGCATCTATATATGCATGAAGTGTAAGATTTGTATCTCTAGGATACCATAAATCAAAATTTTGTGTTCCTTGAAGATATTTTAAAACCCTTTTGACTGCGTGAATGTGTGATTCCTTTGTATTGTCTTGGAATCTTCCAATTATTCGCACGACATGCATGATGTCTAGTCAGGTAATTGTTAAATAAAGCAAACTACAATCATGCATCTGTAGGTTGGTTGATGTAGTGCTGTTGATTCATCATTTGAACTGAGACTGCATCCTGTTACCATAGGGGTACATACTCTGCTTGAGATACTTAGCTTCAGACAAAAAAATACCATTTTTATTTTGTTGAACTTGTAGACCAAGAACATATGTAAGCTCACCAAGCAGGGAGATTTCAAATTATTGCTACATTACCGAAGAAAAATTCTGACTCATGGCTTCTTCATTACTACCAAAAATGATATCATTAACATACACAACAAGTATTAGAAATTTATTATTGTCAATCCTTATATATAGATTGCTATTAGTTGATCCTTCTGGAAACCCTTGTTGATGGAGGTATTTGTCAAGACAGTAATACTAGGCCCTTGGAGCTTATTTTAGACCATAGAGAGACTTTCTGAGTCTTCTTACAAGTTTTGCATCATTTCCAAGGATGAATCGATCTGGTTGCTCAATATATACTTCTCTTTCTAAGTCTCCATTAAGAAAGGCAGATTTTACATCCATTTGGTATACTTTGAATTTCTAAAAACTAGAAAGAGTAAGGAACATTCTTATGGCTTCAAGTCTAGCAACTGGTGTAAAAGTTTCTTCAAAATCTATATCTTCTTGTTGAAGATACCCTTTACAAACAAGTCTAGCCTTGTTTCTAATAACTTCTCCATTTTCATTCATCTTGTTTTTAAATATCCATTTGGTTCCTATGATATTCTTATCATGAGGTCTAGGAACTAATTCCCAATTATTATTCTTTTTAATTTGCTCAAGTTCTTCATTCATGGCCTTGACCCAACATTCATCTTTGCATGCTTCATTTACATTGTGAGGTTCGATGGAGGAAAGCAATGCTAGATAGCTTGAAGCTTCTATGATAGTTCTTCTTGTCTACACACCTGCCTCTTTCTGTCCCAAAATTTGAGTCTCTCGATGATTTTTCTGAACATACCTGGATGGAGTCTTTTCTTCTATTATTATCTGTTCTTCTAGCACTTCTGATCTAGGTGGATATTGGTGGCCACCCACCTATCCCATTTCGACCCCCACAACTGTCTCTTTCAGTTTTTCTGTTTCCTTAATTATAGCACAATGTACTATTTTTAGCAATTTTTCAGGTCCTAAACTTTCGGAGCTATTTTGAGGCCCTAAGCGACGTTTTTTGGGAAATCCACTGCCATCGATTTTTTGGTCTAAAAATCTTCATTTCCGTCGTAGTCCTCAGAGAGATCTTTCCAATGGGCTATCATGCGCGTCAAATGAAGATAGTACGACCAATTCGCAACCCCGGAAGTTGATGTACCAACTTACCCAAAAACGGGGCCCACAATTTGGCGTTTCATCTTCTAGGGTTAGGTTTTGGAAAGTGAAGGGTTTTCCATTGTTTCTCAACAATAAATAGGCCCTCGATTCTCATTGTAACACAGTTTTTGGAGAACAGTTCAGAGGCATGTAGCTAACACATCTCTTCTCAGAGATAAGCTACCATCGCCCTAGCTTGGTTATTTCCATTTCTATTTGTAAGCATATTTTAGTATTTTATGGTAATGAAATGAATTATTATTTCCACTGCATATCTGTTTTTATGGTTATCTCTGTATTTTATTGCATTCTTGTTTAAGTGTGGATCAGTGGTATCAGAGCGGTCTGCTTTTTCTCTGTTTTTCTTTGCATGTCCCCAACGAGGTCGGGATATAAGGAGTCAGGTCTGGAACTGGTCGAACCTTTGCAAGACCAGCCTCGCAAATCTCGACGACCTCCCATGGCGGAGGAGAAGAAAAACGAGGGGGCAGGAGATCCTATCATAATCTTGCTCGAACAAGCCCTCGAGTGACAAAGGAACGCGGTGATGGACAGTTTTGCCCAAATCCTTCAGCGGCTACCTAGAGGCGACGCATCGGCTTCCAACAGCTACTCTGGAAATGCCACACCGTTTAAGGTACAAGTTAATTTTTAAATCCCCATCTTCGAGGGTAAAATAGATGCAGATACCGTAGATAAATGGTTAAATCTACTCGATGGGTATTTTTCTGTTCATGAATTTTCAAGTCGGGAAATGATTGTTTTTGCTCTTCTCAAAGCAGCCCCCCACGTCAAGGACTGGTGGGAAACCTACTGCGAACAGAAGGATGAAAGTACAGGCTCACTATTTTCAGCCGCACCCACTTGGAATGACTTCTGGGATGCCATCAAGGAGCAGTACTACCCTGTCAAAAGCTATGAGGACAAATACATCAAATGGACCACACTGCGGTAGGGACGAGACCAAGATGTTCCGGAGTTCACAAACATTTTTCATACCCTTCGCACATAATTGGGTATCAAAGATTCTGAGCTGCATCTGGTACTCAAATACCGCGGCTACCTACACAGATACATCCAGGAAGAGATGGAGTTCTTGAACATCTCCTCACTCGGCATAGCATACCAATACACTGTCAAAATCGAGCAAAAGTTCAAACAAAAGAAGCGAGAATTTGGATCTGCATATCCAAAGCCCAAAGGACAAAGCCAAGGTGGGGTGACCCAAGACAACCCGTCGAAGCCGCAAGAAAAGAACAACACCACGAAGCCGGAGAAGGACACAGGAAAGTGGTGTGAGTTCCACAAGAGTCCCACTCATAACACAAGTGAGTGTCGGACCAAGCAGCCGCTGGTGGCCGAGTTGAAGGCTTCCGAATCAGATGCATGTTCTGACTCTGAGTCAGAACCTGACAAGGGGAATGACAAAGGGAAGTAGATCATTGATGCAAATTTGAGCGCCACTGTTGTTACTGCCAAGATCCAGAAAAATGAGCCCGAAGATCCAGAGGAGGGGGAACATCTTTTCCACTCATAGATGTGGGTGAAGGATTCGCTGCTGCAATTCATTGTCGACAGTGGCAGCCAAAAGAACCTCATTTCAGCAGAGGTCGTGAAGCAGTTGGGCCTACCAACTACACCACACCGAGAGCCGTACAGTATCGGTTGGTTTCACGAAGGACAAGATCTCAATGTTCGCCAGCAGTGCCGCCTTCCCTAGAGCATCAAGCCCTTCACAGACAAGGTATTGTGTGATGTTACACCTCTCGATGTTTGTGATGTACTATTAGGCCAGCCATACTTGTGGAGGCGACATGCTGTGTATGAGTCAAGGCCTCGCGCTGTCATCATTTCTTTGGATAATTCATTATACAGGATACCGGAGGTATCCCCACCTACCGCCACCTCTTTGATCACTACTAAGAAAGGTAGCAAGCTCATCTCATAGACTAGGAAATTTATTTTCTGTCTGGTTCGCTCCCAAAGTAAGGGGAAGATCGTTGCTACATCCATGACCCCCACGAAGGGTTCCTCCACATAGCAGCAGCAACAGAGGTATACAGTCGTGATAGAACACAGGAACAACTTCTCCTTACCCGTAGGGGTACCACACAAGTTTCAGGTGGGCGACAAAGTTTGGTTACATTTGCAGAGGGAGCGCCTTAGCAGAACCCATCAGAAACTCAGACCACTTCGACATGGTCCTTACACCAGTAACAAGGCTATGGGAAACAATGCTTTGAAGCAAAGAATTCCTCCATTCCTTTGCTTGCACTGAGTTTTCAATGTGGACTGTCGCCGACCATGCTCCCCACCATTTCTGGACACATCAAAGATTGCAGAATGGCTCACTAGAGACCCAGCTCAGTAGAAGCTTCCTCATCTCAGGGAGGAACTCAACGCAATGGGGACCATTTCTTCCTCAGGGGGGAGGAATGATCCAGGTGGATGTTGGTGGCCACCCACCTATCCCATTTGGACCCCCACAACTGTCTCTTTCAGTTTTTCTGTTTCCTTAATTATAGCACAGTTTACTATTTTTAGCAGTTTTTCGGGTCCTAAACTTTCGGAGCCGTT
Source organism: Pinus tabuliformis (assembly GCA_031772625.1). Classification (NCBI taxonomy): domain Eukaryota; kingdom Viridiplantae; phylum Streptophyta; class Pinopsida; order Pinales; family Pinaceae; genus Pinus; species Pinus tabuliformis. The sequence continues at coordinate 418,411,155 of CM062813.1, forward strand.
TTGAGGCCCTAAACAACGTTTTTTGGGAAATCCACCGCCATCAATTTTTCCTTCTAAAAATCATCTTCTTTGTCGTACTCCTCAGAGAGATCTTTCCAACGGGCTATCATGTGCATCAAACGGACATAGTACAACCAATTCGCGACCCCGGGAAGTTGATGTACCAACTTACCCAAAAACGGGGCCCACAATTTGGCGTTTCATCTTCTAGGGTTACGTTTTGGAAAGTGAAGGGTTTTCCATTGTTTCTCAACAATAAATAGGCCCTCGAGCCTCATTGTAACACAGTTTTTGGAGAACAGTTCAGAGGCATGTAGCCGACACATCTCTTCTCAGAGATAAGATACCATCGCCCTAGCTGGTTATTTCCATTTCTATTTGTAAGCATATTTCAGTATTTTATGGTAATGAAATGAATTATTATTTCCACTGCATATCTGTCTTTATGGTTATCTCTATATTTTATTGCATTCCTGTTTAAATTCGGATCAGCTTCATTGGTTTCTTCTTTAGAATTAGTCTAATTTAATGTGGAAGGATAATCCTCATCTTCTCCTCAATCTTCAATTTTTACCTATTTTGGATTTTTGCCTACTTCATCAACCACAACATCAATACTTTCAATAATTTTCCCAAGTCTTTTATTATAACACTTATATCCTTTACTTCATGAAAAGTAACCAAGGAGAATGCCTTCATCCGCTCTAGGTTCAAACTTGCCAAGTTTTTCATCAGTTCTTTTGATGTAACATTTGCTTCCAAAAGCTTTGAAGTATTTTACAGTAGGAGTCTTACCATACCAAAGTTCTTGTGGAGTTTGAGTGTTGTTTACTCAAATATTTTATTGCTTGAGAATAGTGATGGTAGTGAATGCAGCTTCACCCTAGAAGGTTGTAGGAGTTCCAGACTCATCTAGAATAGCACGAGCCATTTGTTGAAAAGTTATATTCATCCTCTCTACCACTCCATTTTGCTAAGGAGTCTTTGCAATGGAGAATTACCTTTTTATTCCATGTTCTTCACAAAAGTCAAAGAATTCATCTGAGGCAAATTCCCCTCCTCGATTAGATCTGAGGCATTCGATTTTGTGATTTGATTCATCTCAACAAGGGCTATGAAGGTTTTGAATTTTTCAAATGCTTCATCTTTATGCTTTAGAATCCCTATGCAACACGTTCTGGAAAAATCATCAATGAACAATATAAAGTATTCCTCTCAATGAGGTGACCTTTTCCTTGATGGTCCACATAAATCAGTATGTACAAGTTCAAGAGGCTTACTAGTTGATCCTTCCTTTTTAGGGAAGTGCACTTCGGTTCGCTTACCAAATTTACATGATTTGTATATTGTACTTTTTGGAATGCTGATATCAGGAAGATCATGAACAACATGGAATTTGCATGCTTTTCTTATTTGAGAGAAGCTTAGATGCCCCAATCTTCTGTGACATATCCAACATTCATCATTTTTGCTTAGATAGCACTGTTGTTGTCCTCCCTGAGTATGTATAAGTTGTTTGGAGTTCTTATACCTTTGATCACGGTTTCTTCTATATCAAGCTCACGAACAACACATCCATTTTATCGACGTACTAATTCATTTCCCTGATCACACATTTGACAGAAAATTAACAAGTTATGCTTTAGACCCTCAACATACATAACATTCCCAGCTTTAACTTTTTCTTTTAAGAGAATAGAACCTTTACCTTTTATGACAGCAAGAGTTTCATTTCCAAATGAGACCTTCTTTTCCTTTTCTAAGGCATTATATGACTGAAGTTTTTCTTTATCACTTGTCATGTGTTTCGAGCATCCACTGTTGATGTACCACTAATTTTCTTATCCTTCTACATACAAGGCTATACCACATATTTCTGTTTCCAGTTCTTTCTTTCACCATATTTTGGGATTTAATGAAGTTTTCTCCTTCTGAGATGTTTTCCAAAATTTACTCCCGCATTCAGATCCTTTAGGACCAAAGTTGTTGCAGATAAAGCATTCTATTTCATTTTCAAGAAGAGAAAAGTTATTGTAGGTCCGTTTCATGATCCCTGTCACATTCCTTTGATTTAGTGCTTCTCTAGTCATGATGGTCTTGTAAGCAACATATTGAGCAACATTCTGTCCAAAGTTATGACATGAAAAACATTGTCCATTAAAGAAGTTCATGCGATTATCGAGTCTACTGACCGGGTGATTGTAGTTTCTATTGATATTCATTCTTGAAACAGATTGAGTATGATTTACCTGAGGTTGGTTGTAGCTTCTATTCATCGTTGAAGTAAGTTGAGCCTAATTTAGCTGGTGGTCTGCTTTATACCTTCGTTGTAGATTGTCAAATTGTTCAATGCTCTTTGTTGCATCAAGATAGCTTTTAGTGGAGGTTGAAATCTTCTGTGCTTGGGATGCTTCTTCAGTATATCATAGACCTTTCTTTATTAGAGGAGAATGTTGCACTTTGATAATTTCATTTAAGGTTTCTAATCCTTTAGCAAATCTAAGACTGAAATTTTTCTTTTTCTCAATATCCTTTTTTAGACCCACAATTTCACATTCTAGTTTTTCATTGTGTTTTTCTCTTTCAGCAAGTTGGAATGTCAGAGTATCTATAATCGTATTCTTTTCCTCTAAATAGATTATGAGTTTAGAGATTTCTTCATAAAGGTCATCTTCTTCTAAAGCATCCAAGAAATCATCATCTTCAAAAGCCATCAGAAGTCTATAGTCATTACTATTTTCATCTTCATCATTATTTGATAAACCATCACTATCTTCCTCCGTATAGTAGCTCTTCTTACTTACACTTCGTTTTATATTCCATTTTGCCGGTTCCTTACCTTTATGAAGCTTATCTTTATGAGGACATTTGGTAGCATAATGACTGACTCTTCCACAAGAAAAACATTTGAAAGGTAGTTTAACTCTGAATTTTCTAGAACCGTGTTGAATATTCTAGACAAAGTTTGCTTCTTCCTCTCCTTTTGAAATATGTCCTGATTCATTGCATTCTTCTCTTCCTGAAGCTTTGAATGTGGCTTCTCTCATATCTCATGGACCTCCTTTTCTCATTTCGAAAGTAGTTAAGATTCCATGCAGCTGTGTCATAGAAATAGTCTGAAGATCCTAGTTTTCTTCTATGGCAGACACTTTTGATTCAAACTTAGTAGACAAGGATCTTAAAACCAACTAAAGTAACTTCTTTTATCTCTTCACCCAAGTTCTTCATGCAATTAACAATCTCATCTATATGTAAGAAGTAAGTAGCTATACTTTCATCATTATGCATTTTGAGAGTTTCATATTGAATTCTGAGAGTTTGCAGTTTTATACGTTTTACCTGATTGTCTCCATAGTTTAGAACAATATTGTCCCATATTCCTTTGGTGGTTTTGAGCTAAATAACTTTGACAAATTCTGATTGTGATAGACTCTCGAATAATGTATTGACAACATTGGCATTGGTTTCATATTTCTTTTTACCTAGTGTATATGTAGGAATTGCTAATGGAAATGAATATCCTCCTTCCACGATTTCCCAAACATCCGTTCCAAGAGATTGAAGATAGGCTATGGTTCTTACCTTCCAATAAACAAAGTTTCTCCCATCAAAGATTGGTGGTATAATGGATCCCTCTCTTTCGTAGTTACTCATGATGATAGATCTTCCTTCAAGCGATCAAGCTTCTTCTGAAGGACCTGCTCTAATACCAATTGCTGGAAATAATACTGATAGTGGGGGGGGGGGGGTGGGGGGATGAATCAGTATAAGCAAGTTGGTAATATTTCATTTCCATAATTAGATTCATATACGCTACTTCAATTAATGAAACTTGCATGTATACACAACTGTATCTAAGAAAACTAGTGTATATCCTACAAACTAATGATTTAGTTAATTCATCACATGTTGGTCTTTAATCTATGCATCAGAACCATATAAACAGTAACCAGGTGCATTAAAAATAGAACATATAATCACAACATGAGAACAATATATAAGGTGGAAACCCAATGTGGGTGAAAACCACCTGCTGCAATCATCTCTATCTTCTTTTAATAAGAAACTTCTTTTTACAATTTTTGTACTGGTGTAGTATTATACCTGCCGAAGGCTACAACTTTCTCCCATTCTCTAGCTTCTCTTGGAAGGGACCTACAACCCCCCTAGCTCTTGTACTAGCTGATATGTTTACAAGTACGTAGGTGCTGGCCTACAGAAGGCTACAACATTCTCTCTTCTTCCAGGGAGCACGTTTCATAAATTTTCAGACTGGATCCATTAATAACATCAATCAAACATCAAACATATCTTCATCAGCCAATCTCCTTTGCATCAACCAAAACTGAATCAATCAATCACTTCTCATAATGTTGTTACCAGAATGCAGTAACAGTAACCAGAACCTAAGCCAGAACCCAGAACAACAAGCAAAAGTAGCTAAATCATATTTTATGAGGTATACACTACTTTAATGTGTCGAACCTATGTGCATACGTGCTTTTCTCAAGGAGAACTTGCGTATAGATCTGCAAATCAAATTAAAGATGTATATGTTCTTTTGATATGCAGAACCAATGTGTATATGCGCTTTTTCTAAAGTGAACCTGCGTACAGATCTGTAAATCATGATTTAAACTTTACAACAATTACTAACATTAGTTATACCCATATCATCATATTTACATATTACAACATGTGCTAGTTATTCAAATAAAATATCAAAACCACACAAAGATACTTCACTTCAAGCCTCAAGATCTTGACCCATCATTAGATCTTATCCTTCACCAAGTGCTAAGGTTCATCCTTGATTCAGATTCAAATATGCACCATAACCCAATAAACTGTATTCTAGATCTTTCTCTTCATCAGATATTCAATGCTTGAGTGCCTTTGCCTAATGATCTTCTCCTCCTTTTATAGTCTTAGGCCTTACTCAATACCATGGATCAAAACGACTTAGAACTAATACCTTGGACCAAATACCTAGGGTGAACACTTTAGACAAGATACCTCGGACCAATACCATGGATCAAAATACCATGGAGCAAATACCATGAACCAAATCTAAGTTTTCCAACGTGTACGTGTATTTCCTTCTGTGAAAGTGCATGTGTACGCTATACGTGCCTTTTAGTCTTTGAACCCGCATGTACACGTATCTTGGTCAATGGGGGACCTCCGTATACCTCTCTTCATTCTATGAGTCTGAACTATGATCTGTCATCTGAGTGAGTTGATGTCAATGACAACACCTTTGTCATAGTGCCAAATCTGTGTCATAATGTGAACAAATTAACTATCAACACAAGAAAGGGCTCAAAGGCCAACCTAATAGCCATGTATAATTCACTCAAACCTCTGAATAAAACGAGAAACCATATGTTCACAGAGGAAATTAGAAATTTGTGATCCAGAGGCTGAGGAGGAAACTACGATGTTGAAATCTCCACCATTCCAAGACGATCCAAAGGGAAAATAAACCTGTTAGACTACCAGAGCTTAGACCTTGAACAACTAACCATCAAATTAACACAACGTAATAAAAATACAGAAGCTTAACAAATGCCATATACCCACTACCCTCTCCCGCTCTCAATCCCGAAGAGACAGAATGATTATTCGCATGGCACACCATTAATTTCCTTGTACAACAAATATAATGGGAGGACAAGATGACATTCCTCCTTACCATCTGCCAAATGTTCACCTTCATGAGCCATGTGTAGGAGGAACTTCAATGGTCAACAACCCATTCGAAATATATATATAATTTTAAATTATTACTAATATTTAAAATAAATAATGATATAACCAACTATATTTTAAATATTAAAGAAAATGACCCCATAAAAATCTTTAATTTATATGATAAAATGATTAGAACATGGAAACCAAAAATATTAATAAATTCAAGTTTTGGTAATCTCATTCTAGACAGGTTAATATGTACAAAAATGAAAATTTATATTTTTAAAATGAACAAATTTTCTAAATAAAAATATTTATGTGAACTAATTATTTATATTGATTATTAATTAATATTATAAATATTTAAATAATGTGGATTTTGTATTTTGTAAAATAAAATTTGTCAAATTTTTTATAACAAAATTTAATAACACTAATATCATCAATCAAAATTTAAAAATGCATTCATCTTTTATAAAATTTAAAAATTCTATTGTTATTACTCACTCACATTAAATAAAAATTTGGTATTGGTGAGGTTACATCATGGTCATGTTCAAGAATAATACTGGAATAAGGTAGTGAATAGAACATGTGTCCTAACATAAAAAAGTAAATTAAGAGTGCAATAATCGATGTTACATTTGTCCTAAGATCAAAAAGTAACTTAACGGTGCATTGATGGATGTTACAGGGGTCCTAACATCAAAAGGTAACTTAAGAGTGCACTCACAGATGTTAGTAACTTAACACATATCAATTATATCGGAGAGCTAGTGGACTATTTGATTTAAATATTGACTACTCAATAAAATTGAATTATATATGAATCTCTACATTGTAGAGGATAGGATAAGGAATCTCTAAAATGAAAATTAAAATTTAGGGTTTGCGTGGAAAGAAAACCACAAGTTTTGTTTACGTTGAATTTTTCATTGGAAATATGAAAGTATATGAAATTTAAACTTATGGTTAGCTTAACACTTACAAAACACAATTTCATTTCCTTTGAAATTCTAAAGAAATTAATATTCCAACATGTCATAAAAATATTAAAATTTAAGGTTTGCATGGCCAACAGATGCAATGTTTATTTATGTGGAAGATTTCATTGTCAAAGTTACCGAAATTAAATTGAAGATTTCCTTGACTTGAAAAACACTATTTCATTTCCATTGAAATTTAAATCAACTTCAAAGGCAATTTCATTTACGTGGAATATTCGTCGGGATTATACATTTAAAAAAAGGATTATACATCGGGATTATACATTAAGACAATGAAATTACATAAGAGGGATTGGTTTTATCGACTTTCCGAGGCATTATGGGCCTACATGATCACATGTAGAAACACCACAGGCTTCTGTTCGTATGAATTGGTGTATGGAAAACAATTTTTACTGGAAATTGAATTTCAGATCAAAAAAATTAAGATGGCAACAGATTTGGGCATACACCTTGATGAAGAACAACAACACAGAATCCTGCAGCTTAATGAGTTCGATGAGATTTAGGCAAAATGATTTTCAACATACAGAACTAATCCAACAACAACAGGCTAGATGGCATGAGAGATACATTAACAAAAATTAGTTCAAAGAGGGAGACTCAGGATTGTTGTTTGATTTGAATTTTAGTAATTTTAAAGGGAAATTTAACACACATTGGCTTGGCCCCTATGAAATTGAATTTTTTTTTGATAATGGATCTATTCAGGTTAAAACAATTGATGATGGAAGTGTTACATTCTTGGTTAATGGGAAGAGACTCAAACTATATCAGAAGCCCCAATCTAGGCAAGAATTTTTTGAAGAGATTATGAAGAACAAAGCGCTGGAAATGGTGGAGAAGGGAGTCATTCCTTTCACTACCTTTTCTTAATTTTTTTCCATAATAAACAGAGCTTACTTTATTCCTTATCGTGCTGAGTAAACTATGAAAGGAATGTCTATTGTGTATAGGTTTATTCTTTTTCTTCCGACCCCAATAGAATAATTATGGAAAAGGATCCCATTTTATTCTTTCTTTCTGACCCCAATAGACTAATTACAGAAAAGGATCCCCTTTGGAGTCCTCTTTTTGAGTATTTCAAACTCTCGAAAATTGAAATCTAGCAAGCATGGACATCACCGGGCTCGTTAAAATTAGATGACAGTAGATCCTTTGGATCCTCAAAATAAATTATGTCTTTCAATTAATTTTGGCTTTCTCGTGTTGGAGTCATGTGGGATCTCTTAAGGCCCTCCTTCCAACAATCTTGGCCCATCGACATCAACAATGTAGGTCTTAACCCCATACAGAAATTACCTACATACAAATTCTAAAACATAGAAAATAAACAATGCGAGAGCATAACACATAAAACCCATATACACAAAGATTTCCCCCTGGATCCCAAAACCGGGACTACCAGCTTGATTTTGCTCCTTTCAATGTTACAATACATATTTATAGATGACAAAGCATCCAATACCATGGACTAAAAATGGTTGCGTCCAAAACCATGGACCAAAAACCATCATGTCCAAAACCATGTGCGAAAAATCATGCACAAAACCATAGGTAGGTCCTCCCAACCTAATATAGGGTCCAAAAACAAAAATTTTCGAGGCGCTACCCCAGACCCAATAGAATGGGGTTACATGCACCCCTCAAACCCCCTATGACCCCCCCACCCGCTACGCAACTGGTGCAACGATGGGGGAGCTCTGCCCCCCTTCTAACCCCCCAGTTAACTACGTCAGCTAGTCATGGAAAGAATATAACATAGCCCAACATTCTCCCACTTGTTATTTTCTTTCCATAGGGGGCCATAGGAGAGCTTAGTCATTTATCCAGCCCTGCAACACCCATTGTTTCTCTACACCAAGAGAACTTCTCAGAGCTCACAAATGTTGTCAATACATCTGCAATATTCTTCAAACTGCCCACCTTTACCATCAACACCTTTTTGTCTACTATAATATCGCTCACAAAGTGATAATGAACATCAATGTGCTTTCTCTTTGAATGATATGCATGGTTCTTTGACAAGAAAATTGCACTATGTCTGTCACAATTTATCCTTATGGCTCCATGTACTAACCCCATACTTGAACAAAAGCTTTGCAACCAAACTACTTCCCTGCTTGCATGAGTGGTTTTCATGTATTCTACCTCTGTAGTTGATAATGTCACTACAAGTTGTTTCTTACTCATCCAATTGACTGCACCTCCAAATAGGTTGAACACATACCCACTTGTAGATCTTCTGTGATCCAGATCTCCAGCCCAGTCTGCGTCAACAAAGCATGAATATCCAACAATCTATCCAATCCTAGTCTTCCTTGGTAACATAAACAATAATCACTAGTGCCATGAAAATACTTGAAAACCCACTTCACTGTTTTCTAGTGCTCCTTCCCCGGTTTTGACATAAACCTGCTCAATAATCCCACTACATGTGCAATTTCTATTCTAATACAGACCGTTGCATACATTAGGCTACCAACTGCACTTGCATATGGAACACAGGATGTGTCCTCTTCCTCTTCCTGTGTCTTGGGACACTATTCAACAAATAACTTTACACCTATAGGAATAGGAACCTTCACCAGTTTACTATCCTACATATTAAACCTCTGTAATATTGTCTCAACATACTTGCTCTCATTTAACCAGAGCTTCCTCTTTTTCTGATCTCTTTTAATTTCCATGCCCAAAATCTAGTTTGCAACACCAAGATCTTTCTTGTCAAATTCGGAAGACAAATGGGTCTTCAAATCCTGGATAATTTCTTTGTCATTTCCAACGAGTAACATATCATCCACATACAAGACAAGGTAAATAACACGGTCACTAATTAATTTAAAATATACACAGTGATCTACTTTGCTTCTGGTGAAGCCAAGTCCCCATATAAATGTCTCAAATTTCTGATACCACATCCTTGGTGACTGTTTTAACCCATATAGAGACTTCTTTAACTTCCATGCCAGTTCTTTCTTACCCTTTACTGCAAAGCCTTCAGGTTTCTTCATGTAGATCTCTTCTTCCAAATCGCTGTGAAGAAATGTTGTCTTCACATCCATCTATTCTACCTCAAAATCACAAGTAACAACAACAGATAGAAGTAATCTAATAGAAGCTACCTTGGCAACAGGAGAAAAAATATCACCAAAATCAATTCCCGACACTTGGGAATAACATTTTGCTACTAACGGAGCTTTTTATTTCTCCACCTTTCCTTCTACATTTTTCTTCTTCTTGAACACCCATTTGCTACCAATGGGTTTCCTTCGAGCCAATAACTCCACCAAATACCAAGCCTAATTTTTGTGCAAAGATGACATTTCATCAACCATGGCCTCTTTCTAGAGTTTTGCATCTTCTGAATCTACTACTTCCTTCATAGTTTTTGGATCATCATTAGTAATAGATAAAGAAAAATTTGAATAGAAAGTAGAATGACTATACCTTTCTGGTCACCTTCTTTCTAGAACTGATCTTCTCACACCCGGAGGTTGTGGCTCTTCATCTTCTGATTCCCCCTCTGCTGTAGAGTCTGATTCTTCCTCCTTTAGCTAAAACTCTATCTTCTCAGGTTCCTTTGGTTGGAATTCATGTTTAATAACATCTTTCACCTCTTTGAACATGACATCTCGGTTGTACACGACCTTCCTTGTTACTAGGTTCCAAAGCTTATAACCCTTTAAACCATCCTTATACCCAATAAAAATGCAGTTTTTAGATTTACTATCCAACTTGGTTCGTTTATCCTTTGGAACATGTACATATGCATCACATCCAAATACCCTCAGATGTGAAAGAGAAAGTTTCTTACCAGTCCATTCCTCTTGTGGAGTCTTATACTCCAATGCGGATGAAGGTGATCTATTGACCAGAATTCTTGTCCTAACCCGACGCCATTGAGCATGCTTCTTGCCCTTTCCATCAACGTCTTGTTCACTTTTTCTGCAACTCTATTTTGCTAAGGTGTACATGGAGTAGTCTTCTGCCATGCTATACCACACTTCTTAAGGAATTCTTCAAATTCCTTACTACAAAACTCTCCACCATTATCTGTCCTCATCACCTTTATCTTCTTCTCTGTCTTGTTTTCCACCAGAGCCTTAAATTCTTTAAACCTATCAAGGACTTCAGATTTATTATTAAGGAAATATATCCATGTATTCCTTGAGAAGTCATTTATAAATGATACATAGTACACAGACGTACCAAGTGATGGAACCTTCGCAGGTCCAAACACATCACTGTGCACAAGCTCTAATATCTATTTCACCCTCTTACCACCAGAGGAGAAACGCACCCGATTTTGCTTTCCATATACACAATTTTCACAGAAATCAAAATTCAGAGAGCTATTACTCATACCTTTTACCATACCTTCACCATGATGTATTCAAAGGCACTTCTCTCCAATATGTCCAAGCCTTTGATGCCACAACATGTTCTTCTCTCGAGATACCACTAGATTTTCTGCTCCACTTTCAAGAACCACGGAACTATTGCACTGATCAACAATAGTGCTACCTTGCAGCTTGTATAGAGTTCCAATTCGAACTCCCCACATCAATACTAGTGCCCCTCGAACCATCTTGCAAGTATCCTTCTCGAACACTGTTTTTTACACCTACATCATCCAACTTGCTTACAGAAATTAGATTTCTGGCCAATGAATGAATATGTAGAACACCCGAAAGTGTTCTAACACTTCCACTTTGCAACTTAAACTTTACTTTTCCACAACCAATGATTCTAGCCTTCCTATCATCCCCTAAGAAGACATCACCACCATCATATTTATCATACTCACAGAACCACTCTCTATGGGAAGTGAAGTGAAAGGATGTACCTGAGTCAATCAACCATGCCTCATGATCTACATGTGCACTTGAAGAAGCCAAGTACACATCCCCACCTTCATCTGGGGTGGTTTTCGCCTCTGCAGAAGGAGCATCATCAGATCCCTTTCCTTTATTAGGAGCTTTAGGTTTACAGTCCCTTTTGTAGTGCCCTTCCTTTCCGCATTTCTAGCACACCACCTTTACATGTTTTCTTGGAGATTTAGATCTCCCTCTAGATTTAGATCTCCCAATTGACGACTTATTTTTGTTTCTATTCTGGGACTGTCCTCATACAAAAAAGTTATCACCATTCTGGCTCTCCATATTTTTCCATCTCATCTTCTGTGTCAGCAAGGATGAGACTATTTCATAAAACTGTAAGGCAGTTGTATTGCTACCTATTGCAATAACCAGACTATCCCACGAATCTGGTATATAACACAACAAAATGATGCACTTATCTTCATATGAAATTTTAATATCAACAAATAATAACTAACTTATCACAGTATTAAATGCATTCAGATGCTCTGTCACTGAGTCTCCATCTTTCATTCTCAGGTTATAGAGATTTTTTTGCAGGAATAGTTTATTCACCATAGACTTATATTGGTACAAAGTCCCTAACTTGTCCGACAAAGCCTTAGCCATAGCTTCCCTTGATACATTCAACAATACTGAATCTAAGACACACAATCATATTGTGCTCTTTGCCTTCCGATCTAACTTCTTCCATTCTTCATCGGACACTCCAGTTGGTTTAGTACTTGGATCTACCATGACCCACTGATCTTTATCCACCAATGTATCCTTCATCTTGAGTTTCCATAACTCAAAACTCTGACCATTAAATTTCTCGATCTCTATCTTTCCACTGCTCACCATCTTTTTTCACCATCAAAATCGATCTCTCATATATCCCACTGAACAGGGTCTACCACAGGCCCAAGCAAAACCCCTCAGCAGCAAACGCATCTCCTTGAAGCTAAAACATCTCTAATACCAAATTACCTGCATATGAATTCTAGAACACAGAAAATAAACAATGTGAGAGCATAACACGTAAAACATATATACACAGAGATTTTCCGTTGGATCCCGAAATGGTGACTACCGACTTCATTTTTCAATATGTTCCTTTCAATGTTAGTATACATATTTATACATGATGAAGCATCCAATACCATGGACCAAAAACCATCATGTCCAAAACCATGGACTGAAAACCATCGTGTCCAAAACCATATGCGAAAAATCATGCACAAAACCACAGGTAGGTCTGCCCAACCTAATATAGGGTCCAAAAACAAAATTTTGAGGGACGTTGCCCCGAACCCCATAGAGTGGAGTTACTTGCACCCCTCAAACCCCTTTTGATTCCCCCCACAATGTAATCAATGCAATGAAGGGGGGCCTCCGCCCCTCCTTCTAACCCCCCAATTAACTATGTCGGCTAGTCATGGAAAGAATATAACACAACCCAACAAACAAATTATTTGTGTTCAATATTAGATACTCTTGATGCCTTGAACCTTGCATACCCCAGTGATAGGCCATCTTGTTAGTAGGAGTGGAGATTCATCATGGTTCCTTGGCTGATGGATCCTACAGGGGTTTCGACAATAGCTCATACATTCACACCTCATAAGATGCATCAGAGGTACCTTGGTCCTCATTTTCATTAATGGTGATGGACCTCATGTTGGTTAACAACTGACGTTAATGGTTAGTAATCCAATGATATTAATCAACATTCAACCTCAATACTTATATTCATGTGCAGTAAAATGTAAAAGAAAATGGGAGAACATGGTTTCGTGCAGAAGGATTTCCTACAAAGAAGTTCACGAGTTGCATTTTTAGTAGCAAAGCACTTATGTCCTGAAGAAAAAATTTCCAACAGAATATTTTCTTAACGAATCTGGCAAGTACTGGTCATCTTCATTATTAGTTGAGGCTATGTAATTACACGATATTGCACATGTTATGAATTCAAGGTGGTTTATGATTCCAAATCAAGTGCAATTGTCACCCAAGGTACTGGAGCGTTGTAAGGTAAGATCGAGCATGTACGTTTGACATCAGAATACTTAAGGTTAAAAGGTAATGGTATGAAACTTTTAAATTTTCATGAATACAGGTCAAGACCACCCTCACGGAATAAGGCGGTAATGAGACATTGTCTCATAACATGAGTTCCCATTACTAATTATTGTTTTGATTATCTTCTCAATATTTATCCCACAAAATGTATCATTATGGTAACCATGATCACGTTCCATGTTGTTTGATGTTACCTTATTACCATACACCTTCCCTAAAATAAAAAATTCTTTTTCTGATCAGGTTTGAATTATCTCGCTTGGTCTCAAAGGCATATCAATGAGTTGATCAAACCGTACTCTCTCCCACTCCTGGCCACTACTGAAAATGTAGTCCATCATCAGATTTGAACCTTAGAGTCTGGCATTACTTAATGCTAACCCAAAGAGTAAGAAGAGGTTAGAGAAGGTAGGAAGGCTACTTCTATTCTTAAAGTTTAGTGGGCATAATTCAGAAGTGACGTAGTATTTTTCTCTAAACCTAAATGGTGATAGGGCACAAGTGGGTAACATTAAGTTCAAATTGACAGAGGAGCTAGTAGCCTGAGCTTGTTGAATTCCACAAGAAGGAGAGAGTTGGTTTAAGAAAATGATTCAACAAGTATAAGTGTGCACAGTTCCTCAAAAAAGAGCATGCAGACTCAGACTGGAGCAATGGGATTCTACAGGATTACCTTAGAAGTAAGTACCGACGTCTCTTGTTTCTCTTGCAAAAGCATATCACTTGTGAAGGTCATTTTAGGTTAGATTTCCTATTTCATATTCATTTCGTTGACCATTTCTAATACAAATGCTTGAATTTACCATATTATCTTAGAATGTCTTTCTTGAAGATGGCTACTTCTGCGAAGGAGAGGGTATCACATATAAAGGAGAACCTCTATCATCAAGGTCCTGTAAAAATTATTGTGACTGGGGCTTTGAAGAAATAAAATAAAACATGGGAAGAGTTTTTAGTGTAAAAATACTTTGTGGATGATGAGAAGGACACCAATTTACTGGAAACTGAAGTGGTGGAATCAATGGACAAGCTGAGGAATAAACCCTAGACCCATGCTCAACGGAGGGAGGAGGTTAAGAAAGATGAAGAGGTGGTGGTAATCAGGGAAACTAAAGGGAAGAACCCTAAGCTATCAAAGGGTACCCATGCTCCTGTTAGGCATCTCACTTGAAGCTAGGAAACAAAGCTAGAGATAAAGGAAATTCTAGAGGAGGAGGTAAAACAAATTGAAATTAAGAATGAGGATAAGAAGCCCCAAGACTTGTCTAAGTGGAAGCAAATAAAATATTGAGTAAGCTATGTTCATTGACAAAGAAGGGTACGAGGCTGTATCTTTCCAAGACCTACAAGAGAGTGAGGAGAAAATATTTTAAGGTTGCAGAGAGCGGGAAGAACCAAGCCTGCCTCAGTCCTCTCAAGGGAAACATGGGGATGAGGAAACCTATAAAAAGAAGCAATCCCTAAAGGATATGGAGGAAGCTATCACTGAGATCACTATGTCTGAATAGGTTGTTCAGAAGGAGAATGAAACTCTAAAGGATAACAGGCTATGTTTGCAGAAAGAACTAGAGGAGTGGAAAGCGAAGCATTAGAAGGCGTGTCAATTCATGAAGAAAAACAAGGGTCACATCAATCACCTACAGAAAAAGAATGAATAATATCAAGGTAGGGTTCAGAAAGGCGAGCCCAACAAGGTGCAACTAGATCAACTGGCTAAAATATATGCAGCATAGGGCACATAATGAATTTTTCTTCTGATGTGCAACATTTTTTCTTGCATAAGGGACATGCAAGGAGCTAGGTGTGGGGGAGATGTTGAGTCCTGATTTTTTCCATTTTTTATAATGTTCTAAGGCCTTTCTCCCCCATATTTTGAACTTTTTTTTACCGTTCATGACTCTCTTTTTGCCATATCCTATGTGTTTTGACCAAAAGGGTGTTGTGGGCTTTAAGGCATGAAATTAGTCTAGTAAGTATGATTTCATTTTATTCTTGACTATTTATGAAGTTAAATGATACCTAATTGAATTATCTACAACATGAAGAGCACTGACTGAATGCTATATAGATCAACTATCTTCCAAAGTAGTTTAGTGATTTCCTACAGACAGGCCATGATTTCCTACAGACAGGCCACGATTTCCTATAGAGTCACCGATTTTATGTAGATACGCAGATTTCCTGTAACCACTCTAATTTCCTACAATGATCTTGATGGTTGAGTATGTTCCAGTTAGCCTCAAAGAGAATGAAAACATGAGTTTTGTGAAGAAATCCATCTACATGGATTCAGTCCTATTGTAGCCTCAAAACTTCCATCGAAACCACCCAGATCTTTAAACCTCTCATAAGTAGCTATGGTGGGAAACAACCTCAGCAACCCAACGAGATTCATTTGATCTGAGATTTCAATCAGGGATCAAACTCAACATGCTTATTTTTATTGTCTTTTCGAGTTATTATTAGCAAATAATTGCAGCATTTTAGTTTTCCTAATTCGAGCAAGTTTATGCCTATGTATTTGTATAAATACCTTTATGTTTTATTTGTGGGGGGGGGGGGGTTCGAGATACTAGACTTTGATACTATTGTAATGCTTGTTCAAACTAATACAAAGTTCATGTTCTGCTAATATTGTTGTGTAAACTCCTTTACGAGTTGGAGTTGTGAGTAAGGTAGTGTCCCCTTTATTCACAACTTTTAGAGTTGGAGATTATGTTCTTTTAATTATTTCCATGAGTTGATAGAGTTATTACACAACTTTTCATTCCTCTTTCTTGAATTGTAGAAATACATGTGTGATGATTAAATGGTGAAACTTATGTGATGAATATGTTTGGAGTATTTGAGTAGGCTTTAATCTTAAATTGAAAATCATTGATTTGATTCAATTGTTGTTTGATTGATATATTATCTTTTCCTGATCAACATCAACAATTTTCAGAGCTTTAGAGGGATGATTAAATCAACTCCATAGCCTTTTCTTCTAAGTCTTGATGGGAAAAAGGGATATTGAAGATGTGTGTGTAGGTGATTTTATTTAGGGAAACACTTGATGTATTAGCGTGCATATATTTTGTGCAACATCTCACAAGGTTAACTACCCTTGGTTGATAATTTATGTCTATCAAATTAAGAGTCTATAATTTTCCCAGATAGGGATGTTAAAATGTATGGTTCTAGGATTTTGTGTGGGTATTATTAGACAAGTTGTGTGATAAGAAATAATCTAGAACATACTACTAGTTTCTATTAATATCAACTATCTTTTTCTAGAGAATACCCTTAACCATTTTACCTTCATTATTATAAGCGTACAAAATATTATTTTTACTTCTTAGATGATTACCAAAAAAAATCAATTTCCTCATACAAAATTCCTTAGAATAACCATTGAAAGATTCAAAGCAATGTCTTACAGTTTTTGTTGTAGCTAGATAAATTTCTCCAATCATCGACCTACTAGGACCTCAATGTTCAATTCCTATTACATCCCAAACCTAGAAATAGAGGTAAGAGATGACCACTTGTTATGTAAATATGAAATTTACTTGAAGCAAATGTTTAAGAATTAAATGCATTTCCTCCATGGTAAAAGAAGGTCCTTTCCAACACAATACTTTTCATTTAGCCTAGGTTTTCATGATCAATGTCAAGCAATTGAATGGTTGCACTTCAATATGTAGACAAGTGTAGAGCCCATTTTATGAATAGATATTAGATTTTTCATGGAGATTTTTTAATGTTGTATCAATTTCCTTTTCTAGAATTTCCTATTAGTGCTTATGTCAGCTCCCTCAAGTTCAAAATAAGAATGTCAAGAGGTTATTATGTGGTTGCAACAAGGAGCTAGGTAGAGAAAATTCAGATAAAGGGAGACTTTGGGCTGGGCACAATAATGTTTTTCCAATGACTTCATTTGTTATATACCTAGCGAAGATCCACCTACTACACATCAACAGAGAAGAGCTACCACGGTCAACTTCCATCTCCAGCGAGCGAGGCACCAGCGAGATCGAGGGTTCACCTTTCCCTTGGATGGCTAGATGCACGTGCATGGTACCAGTGGACTACTCTTTTGAGTAGATATTATTATTTGTGTTATTCCCATGTTTCGGGGATGAAACATGCCAAGGGGGCTGGAATGTTATATACCTAGGGGGGATAATATGGGGTACCAAGGGAGGTACCCAAGGTAATAATGTAATAATGGGATGGGCCATAGTAATAAATAAGGTGGTTAACCCATATCATGTAAGGGACCACAAGTAGTTAGTAATAATTTAATGGGCCCATGGTATTAGTTTGATGGTATGAAGGAACCATGGTAATGACCCATGGTATTGTATGTATGAGGCCTATATAGAGGCTAGAGACTCCACATGAAGGAATTGTGTCAAGGATTATTGTATGAACAGGCATATGGCTTGTGGAGTGTTCTCCTTCCTTAAGGAGTGAATGTATGGTGTTGCCCTACCTTAAGTGTTTGATATTAATAAAGTGAATCATTTCTATCTATGCTCAGATCTTGTTATTCTTGGGTTTATTTCTATTCTCATATATTTTCTGGGTTAGATCTATAACATCATTGGTTTCCTAAGTCATAGAAAAATAATTCAATCTATGAGAGCATGATAGCTAGGGAATACGAAGGTGTGCTAGGGAATGTTAGGCAGTGCTAACACATGCTAGATAGTTCAATGTAGGGAACATTTTATGAGTGAAATTTTGCAAATGAGCTATTTTTTGGACATTTTCTGAAAACAAATATTCACCAATTTGGTTAAAAAATTGCCTATTTGTTACATATATATATATATATATATATATGATTAAATGGATGACATTCACCAAGACATTACCATTTTTAATAGTAAATTATATATTTTTTATTAAATATTCACCTACATTCTATACATATGAACTTTCAAACCAAAATAGTTTCTTACAATACTAAATATAGGAAAATATTTAAATCCTTAAAAACTACCTTGGTTCAAAGGCAAGTTAGGCATGCTAAGACATTCCAACTACTAAGGCATGCCAAGATGTGTCAAGCTCTAGGGAGTGTTAGGGAGTGCTATGGAAACAAAAGGGAGCAGTAGGTCAAAATGCATGGAAACGAACGAATAAGAGTGTGTGATAGGGAGTGTCAATGAGTTCGAATTGTGCTAAGGAGGAAGTGACAAGGTATGCTAAGAATTTCTAAGGCATACCAGGGGCCAAGGCGACATGTCAATATGTGTTAGTTTATAGGGTGTGCCAACGCATGTCAAGGAGTGCTAGGGAGTCCTAGGGAAACACAAGGGAGCACTAGGCCAAGACATACTAGAGTTCTAGATCATGTCAGGGAGTGCTAGGGTGTGCTACGAGGTGCTAAAGCATGCCAAGGAAGGTAGATGATACTAACAAATTCCACATAATTCTAAGGGATTGTTAGGCATGCCATGTTTTATGGCATGTCATGATGTAAACTATGTTCCTTAGTTGTTTTACGACCATAATTGGATGTGAGCCTTGTCTTTGTAACTTGTTAAGTGGGATGAGTTGAGGTTGGACATGAGTAGCATAAGATGAGTTATAGTCAGTTCTTAGTTGAAAAGGGCATAGTCTAGTTGCAGTAACCGTAACTTGGTTGAGTTGTTGAAGTTGAGACAGGACAGGGTTGGGTTCCTAAGTGCCCAAAAAAGTAAGGGTGGTTGTGAGGGCATGATAGATATGTTGGGTTGTGTTATATTCTTTCCACGACTAGCCCATGTAGTTAACTGGGGATTAGAGGGGAAGGGTCACCCGGGGTTTGACGGGTACCTATAACCCCACTTTATGGGGTCCCTAACATGGGGTTTTGGACCCTATGTTAGGTTGGGCGGACCCACCTATGGTTTTTTGCATGATTTTTGCACATGTTCTTTGGACGTGATGGTTTTTGGTCCATGGTTTTGGACGCGATGGTTTTCAGTCCATGGTATTGGATGCTTCGGCATGTATAAATATGTATTGTAACATTGAAAGGAACATAGTGATGAAAAATCAAGCTGGTAGTCCCGGTTTTGGGATCCAGAGGAAAATCTCTATGTATATGTGTTTTATGTGTTATGCTCTCACATTGTTTCTTTTCTGTGTTCTAGAATTCATATGCAGGTAATTTATGTACGGGGTTAAAATCTACATTTGGTATCAGAGAAGTTTTGGCTTCAATGGGATGCCTTTGTTGCTTAGGGGTTTCGCTTGGGCCTGTGGTAGACCTTGTTCAGTTGGAGGTCTATGAGATCGATTCTAATGGTGAAAGAAGATGGCGAGCAGTGGCAAGATAGTGATGGATAAATTTAACGGTTAGAGTTTTGAGTTGTGGAAACTCAAGATGGAGGACCTATTGGTGGATAAAGATTAGTGGATCATGGTAGATCTAGGTACTAAACCAACAGGAGTGTCCGATGAAGAATGGAAGAAGTTGGAACAGAAGGCAAGGAGCACAATATGATTGTGTGTCTTAGATTCAGTATTGTTGAATGTATCAGGGGAAGCTATGGTGAAGGCTTTGTGGGACAAGTTAGGGACTTTGTACCAATCTAAGTCTCTGGTGAATAAACTGTTCCTATGGAAAAATATATATAAATTGAGGATGAAAGATGGAGACTCGGTGACAAAGCATCTGAATTCATTTAATACTGTGGTAAGTCAGTTATCATCTATTGCTATTAAAATTTTAGATGAAGATACGTGCATAAGTTTGTTGTGTTCTTTATCAGATTCGTGGGATAGTCTAGTTATTGCAATAGGTAGCAATGAAATTGCCTTGCAATTTGATGAAATAGTCTCATCCTTGCCGACGAGGGAGATGAGACAAAAAAATATGGAGAGCCAGAATGGTGATGCCTTGTCTGTATAAGGATGGTCCTAGAACAGAAGCAAAAAAAAGTCATCAAGTGGGAGATCTAAATATAGAGGGAGATCTAAATCTCAAGGAAAACTTGTAAAGGTGGTGTGCTGGAAATTGGGAATGGAAGGGCACTACAAAAGGGAATGTAAATCTAAAGATCCTGATAAAGGAAAGGGATTTGATGATGCTCCTTCTGCAGAGGCGAAAACCACCTCAGATGAAGGTGGGGATGTGTACTTGGCTTCTTCAAGTACACATGTAGATCATGCGGCATGGTTGATTGACTCAGGTGCATCCTTTCACTTCACTCCCCATAGAGAGTGGTTCTACGAGTATGAGAAATACGATGTTGGTGATGTCTTTTTAGGGGATGATAGGAAGGCTAGAATCATTGGTCACGAAAAACTAAAGTTGACGTTGCAAGGTGTAATGGTTAGAACACTTTTTGGTGTTCTGCATATTCCTACATTAGCCAGAAATCTGATTTTTGTAAGCAAGCTGGATGATGCAGGTGTAAAAACAATGCTCGAGAAGGATACCTGCAAAGTGGTTCGGGGAGCGCTGGTATTGATGTGGGTGTTTGAATTGGAACTCTGTATAAGCTGCAAGGTAACACTGTTATTGATGGGTGCAACAGTTCTGTGGTTCTTGAAAGTGGAGCAGAAAATCTAGTGGCCTCTGGAGAGAAGACCATGTTGTGGCATCAAAGGCTTGGACATATTGGAGAGAAGGGCCTTTCAATACTTCATGGTAAAAGTATGGTAGAAGGCATGAGTAATAGCTCTCTAGATTTTGATTCCTGTGAGAATTGTGTATATGGGAAGTAGAATCTGTTGAGCTTCCCCTCTGGTGGTAAGAGGGTGAAATAGATATTAGATCTTGTGCACAGTGATGTGTTTGGACCTGTGAAGGTTCCATCACTCATTAAGTCTGTGTACTATGTATCATTTATAGATAACTTCTCAAGGAATACATGGATATATTTCCTTAAGAAGAAATATAAAGTCTTTGACAGGTTTAAAGAATTTAAGGCTCAGGTGGAAAACCAGACAGAGAAGAAGATAAAGATGCTGAAGACAGATAATGGTGGAGAGTTTTGCAGCAAGGAATTTGAAGAATTGTGTAATAAGTGTCATATATCATGGCAGAAGACTACTCCATATACACCTCAAAAAAATGGAGTTGGAGAAGGAATGAACAAGACATTGATGGAAAGGGCAAGAAGCATGCTTAGTGGTGCCGGGTTTGGACAAGAATTCTGGCCAGAGGTATTGGATACTACATGTTACCTGGTCAACAGGTCACCTTCATCAACATTGGAGGATAAGACTCCAAAAGAGGTATGCACTGGTAAGAAACCCTCTCTTTCACATCTAAGGGTATTTGGATGTGCTGCATATGTACATGTTCCAAAGGAGAAAAGAGCCAAGTTGGATAGTAAATCTGAAAAGTGCATCTCTATTCGGTATAAGGATTTTTTAAAGGGTTATAAGCTTTGGAACCCAGTAACAAGGAGGGTTGTGTACAACCGAGATGTGGTGTTCAGAGAGGTGAAAGATGTTATTAAACATGATGTCCAACCAAAGGAACCTGAGAAGATAGAGTTTGAGCTAAAGGAGGAAGAATCAGAATCTACAGCAGAGGAGGAATCAGAAAATGAAGAGCCACAAACTCTGGCTATGAGAAGATCAGTTCAAGAAAGAAGACAACCTGAAAGGTATAGTCCATATGCTTTCTGTTCAAATTTTGGTTTGTCTGTTACTAATGATGATCCTAGAACTATGAAGGAAGAAGTGGATTCAGAGGATGGAAAACTTTGGAAAGAGGCCATGGTTGATGAAATGGAATCTTTGCACAAAAATGAGGCTTGGGATATGGTGGAGTTGTCGACTGGAAGAAAAACCATTGGCAACAAATGGGTGTTCAAAAAGAAGGCAAATGTAGAAGGAAAAGTGGAGAAATACAAAGCTTGGTTGGTAGCAAAAGGTTATTCCCAGGTGCCGAGAATTGATTTTGGTAATATTTTTTCTCCTATTGCCAAGGTAACTTCTATTATATTACTTTTATCTATTACTGCTGCTTTTTATTTGGAGGTAAACAAATGGATGTGAAAACAACATTTCTTCAAAGGGACCTGGAGGAAGAAATCTACATGAAGAAACCTGAAGGCTTTATAGTGAAGGGTAAGAAAGAACTAGTATGCAAGTTAAAGAACTCTCAGTATGCATTAAAACAGTCACCAAGGATGTGGTATCAAAAATTTGATACATTTATACAGGGACTTGGCTTCGCCAGAAGCAAATAAGATCACTGTGTGTATTTTAAATTAATTGGTGATCGTGTTATTTATTTGGTCTTGTATCTGGATGATATGTTGCTCGTTGGAAATGACAAAGAAATTATCCAGGATTTGAAGACCCAATTGTCCTCAAAATTCGACATGAAACATCTTGGTTTTGCAAACTATATTTTGGGCATGGAAATTAAAAGAGATCAGCCAAAGAGGAAGCTATTGTTAAACTAGAGGAAGTATGTTGAGAAAATACTGCATAGGTTTAATATGCAGGATAGTAAACCGGTGAAGGTTCCTATTCCTATAGGTGTAAAGCTATCTACTAAACAATGTCCCAAGTCACAAGAAGAGGAAGAGGATATGTCCCATGTTCCATATGCAAGTGCAGTCGGTATCTTGATGTATGAAATGGTCTGTACTAGACTAGACATTGCACATGCAGTGGGAGTATTAAGAAAGTTTATGTCAAAACAAGGGAAGGATTGTTGGACAACAGTGAAGCTGGTTTTCAGTTATTTGCGTGGCACTAGTGATTATGGTTTGTGCTACCAAGGAAGACCGGGATTGGACAGAATTTTGGATATCCATGGCTTTGTTGATGCATACTAGGTTGGAGATTTGGATCAGAGAAGATCTACAAATGGGTATGTGTTTAACCTATTTGGAGGTGCAGTCACTTGGATGAGTAAGAAACAATCTGTAGTGGCACTATCAACTACAGAGGTAGAATACATGGCAACCACTTATGCACGCAAGGAAGCCGTTTGGTTGTAGAGATTGTGTTCAAGTATGGAGTTAGTACAGGAAGCTATAAGGATATACTGTGATAGCCAAAGTGTAATTTTCTTAGCAAAGGACCCTACATATCATTCAAAGATAAAGCACAGGGACTGTCAGTGAATTCCAGGTGTCCCAAGGATGTAGTGTGTTAGAAGAAGTTGAGAATAAAACTTGTAGGAGGTAAGCCTACATTTGCAATAAAGGGATGAAAAAAGTAGTTTCAGGAAAAGGGAGACTTTGGGCTAGGCACAACACTATTTCTCCAACGACTTTGCTAGGTTCCCAATTCATAAAAAAATAAATCCTATCTACCACAACATGACAACTCGGGAGTGTAAGTTGTGCTAGGGAATTCCAAAAAGTTCTAACTCATGCTAGAAAGTTCAAAAGCATGCTAGGCATGCAAAGATGTGCCAGTTGTTAGGGTGTGGTTCCAACACATAGTAGGGAGTTTTAGGGAGTGCCAAGGAAACACAAGGGGGCACTAGTTTTAAATGCATGGAAATGAATTAATAAGAGTGTGTTATAGGGAGTGTTAACAAGTTCTATGTGTGATAAGAAGCGAGTGACAAGGTATGATAGGTAGTGTCAAGGCATGCTAGAGTGCAAGGGCAATGTTCCTAGACATGCCAAGTGCTAGGGTGTGCCAATGTGTGCTAATGAGTGTTAGGGAGTGCGAAGTAAACACACAGGAGTGATAAGTAAAGATGCATAAAAATTAATAAGTAAGAGTGTGACATGGAGTGTTTGCGAGTTCTAGGTGTGTTGAGGAGGTAGTGAAAAGGTATGTTAGGCAGTGCTAAGGCATGCTAGAATTTTAAGGGCACATGGAACCAAGATGTGTGAGGTGCTAGTGTGTGACAACACGTGCTAGGATGCGTTAGCTAGGAGAGGCAAGGAAACACAAGGGAACACTAGCTCAAAATGCATGGAAATGAATGAATATGATTTTATGACACGAAGTGTTAGTGAGTTCTAGGTGTGCTAAGGAGTGAGTGAAAAAGTATGCTAGGTGGTGCTAAGGCATGCTGGAGGCCAAAGTGGAATGCCAAGATGTGTTAGGTGCTAGGCTCGCTAACTCATGCCAAGAAGTGCTAGGGAACAAAAAGGGAGCACTAGGTAAAAATTCATGGAAATGAACAAATAAAAGTGTGTGATAAGGAGTGTCAGTGAGTTCTAGTTGTGCTAAGGAGAAAATGAAAATGTATGCTAGGTAGTGCGAAGGAATGGTAGAGTGCCAGAGAAAAATGCCAATATGTACGAGGTGATAGGGTGTCCCAATGTGTGTTAGGGAGTGTTAGAGAGTGCTAGGGAAGCTCAAGGGAGCACAAGGTCAAAATTAATCGAAATGAATGAATAAGAGTGTGTGAAAGTGAGTGTTAGTTATTTCTAGGTGTTTTAAGGAGGGAGTGACAAGGTTATATGCTAGGCAATTCTATGGCATGCTAGAGTGCCAAGGCATGTCAAGGAGTGCTAGGGTGTGCTAGGGAGTGTCAAATCATGCCAAGGAATGCAAGGGATTCTAAGTACATGTGCCACATAGTGCCAAAGGATTCTAAGACGTGTTAAGTGTTATGGAATGTCAAGATGTAAACTACATTCCTTAGTGGTTTTATGGCCAGGTTGGATGTGAGCCTTATCTTGGTAACTTGTTAAGTGGGATGAGTTGAGATGCAAATGAATGAATATGTGTTTGTGACAGGAAGTGTCAATGAGTTTGAGGTGTGATGAGGAGGGAGTGACAAGGTATGCTAGGAAGTGCTAAGGCATGTTAGAGGCTAAATCAACTTGCCAAGATGTGCCAAGTGCTAGGGTGTTCCAATGCATTCCAGGGAGTGTTATGGAGTGTGAGGAAAACACAAGGGAGCATTATTTCCAAATGCATGGAAATGAGTGAATAAAAGTGTGTGATAAGGAGTGTTAGTGAGTTATATGTGAGATAAGGAGAGACTGATAAGGTATGATAGGTAGTGCGAAGGTAGGCTAGAGTCCTAGGGAAGCATGCCAAGATGTAGCAAGTGCCATTGTGTGTGAATATATGCTAAAGAGTGTTAGTGAGTGTTAGGGAACCTCAAGGGAGAACTAGGTCAAAATGCATGGAAATTAATGAATAAGACTGGGTGACAAGAAGTGTCAGCGAGTTCTAGGGTTTCTAAGGAGGGAGTGACCTAGTATGCTAGGTAGTCCTAAGGCATGCTAGAGTGTCAAGGAAACACACGACCAAGATGTGACAAGTGCCAAGATGTGACAATGTATGCTAGGAAGTGTTAGGAAGTTCCAGGGAAATAAAAGGGAGAAATAGGTCAAATTAATGCATGGAAATGAATGAATAAGAGAAGGTGACATGAAGTGTCAGTGAGTTTCACATGTGTTAAGTAGGGAGTGACAAAACATGTTAGGCAGTGGTAAGGCATGCTATAGGCTAGGGCTACATTCCAAAATGTGTCAAGTTCCAAGGTGTGCCAATGTATGACATGGAGAGTTTGAGAGTGTCAGCGAAACATAAGGGAGCACTAGTTTCCAATGCATGGAAATGAATGAATAAGAGTGTGTGATAGGGAGTGTCAGTGAGTTCTAGGTGTGCTAAGTAGGTAGTGACAAGGAATGCTAGGTAATGCTAAGGAATTCTAAAGTGTTATGAAGACATGCCAGTATGTGCAAACTATCAGGGTATGTCAATAAGTGTTTAGGAGTGTTTAGGAGAACCATGGGAACACAAGGGAGAACTATTTAAAAATTCATGGAAATGAACAAATAAGAGTGTGTGATAGGGGGTGTTGTTGAGTTTTAGGTGTACTAAGGAGGGAGTGACAAGGTTATATGATAGGCAGTGCTAAGGCATGCTAGAGTGCCAGGGCATGCTAGGGAGTGGTAGTGTGTGCTAGGGAGTACCAAAGCATGCCAAGGAATGTAGAGGATGCTAAGATGAGCCATATAGTGTCAAGGAATTTTATGATGTGCTAGGTGATATCGCATGTCATGTTGTCAACTGTTTTGCTTAGTTATTTTACTACCATGGTTGGATGTGAGCCTTGCCTCGGTAACTTGTTAGGTGGGATGAGTTGCGGTTGGACATGAATAGCATAGGATGATTTATAGGTAGTGCTTAGGTGAACAAGGCATATGTTGAATTTCCACGACACATGAGAATATAGGTTTTATCTTAGAATCTTTGATGTAAACACACTCATGTTCCACAACAAATCTACTTTAATGCACAATGATATAGACACACATTATGGAATCAACTAGTGCACTTGAAATTTTTTAACTTTTTCAAACCCTTCTTCATTATATTAAAAACAATAATACAATAGGCGACAACTCGCATACCAGGTATCTTGACCCTTTACATTCAAATTGGTACAAGGAATACAACTAGGGTTTGTGTCAGTCCTTTGAAAAACAATCTATCGTGAACAAGATAACACTTGATCTAATTATTGATGGAGGCCACACACAATCATTTCACTCCACATGTCCTAAATACATATGGAATGTTCTCCTACCTCCCATTCTACAACTCCTTAATCTGCCTCCATCAATGAGTTCAACTCCTTTAGCTTATTGAACTTGGCTCAACAAACTCTACCCTTTAGCTTCCTCCTTTGTGCTCAAGGTCTACAACACTTAGGGTCTTTAATTAGATGTTTACAACTCCATTTGTGAACAATTATTTGGTATTCCAACTTTTTCCATACTACTAATTTAAGGTGACAAGTCTAAGCTATGGAGGCTACCCTTCTTCTCACTAAATAAATCATATACAATACGGTGAACTACGGCTAGTTGGTTGGCCCACTTGACTCCTACTTTACTCCTTCAAAGTTTGCACATCCTCAAGCCTAATACACTTTCCCTTCTACCAGTCTTGCTTTCCTTAAAAAGTACATGACTCAAAGATCTTATTTGACAGTCACCTAACAACCCTCCAGTTGTACTTAGATTTCCATTAATTTTCCCATCCACAGTTAATTATTTTACTGATATAGGGCCCACAAGATTGCCGACATCTAGGGCTCTTCAAATATTCCACCTAATAATGGTTTCATTCAAATCATTGTTTTTTTTTATCAACTTCTTTGATGTCCAATCTCTGAACAGATCCAAGCTACTACTCTTATCATCCTTCTAAGAATTCATAGATGATTGAAGTAGGGTTAGAAATCAACCACTAACAATCCATTGACCAATTGTTTATAAGTTGCTTCAAATATTTGTCCAAAAATATATGCATAGCCCACCAAAATCAACTCCTCTTCATGTCAATCCATTCTTCATATCGAAAATTTCTTTTGCTCAATCTTCTACTCAGGTTACACTCTCATTTGGATATCTTATCTCCACACATACTTCAAACCATCTTCGATATCTATAGTCTATATTGCAGAGATAAACCTCACTCTAAGGGTCACAACCCCTCTTCTTTTACACAGATTTATCATAGTCTTAAGTGAATACCTTACGGAGTAAATATGCTAGTAAACCACCCTAAATATGGAATTATACTTCTATTCTAATTTATTTATCACAAACCCTATCCACGTGTTGTCACCCAAAATGACCCTCCTTAGAACTAGGTCCCCTCTGAGTGTGTTGATTTTTATTTCCTTTCCATTTGACTCCTTATCGTGTTCCTATGATTCAGTTTGCTTCCTACAATACAAAATGGAAATTAGTAGAAGAGATTAGAAGAAAAATGAGTAGGGTTTGTAGCTTAGTGATGTTAAAGAAATGCCATACTATATATATATATATATATATATATATATATATATATATATATATATATATATATGGAATACGTAACTATTGTTTTGAATCTATATATAACATAAAAATTCAAAATACAAATGATTAAGATATTACTATAACTAAGAACCCTAAAAATAAGGAAATGTTGTCTACAAATTAAGGAAGCATTGTCCACAAAATGGGGGAATTAAATATACAAATGAATTATTGATGCAAATCCTTTATTTCTTATATATTTGGGAGGATTGAATTTCCTAAAGAACATAGGTAACGAATATTGAAAACAGACTTTCACGAATGTAAAATATCTACTTTTTCCTCACAAAATATCACTATTGATCTTGTCATGAATTAGCTAATTTTACCTTTACATTGAGATGTATAAACCCTAGGTGAAAAGCAAAATCTTCAAAATTTAGATAAATTTAATGGAGCCTTTAATATTGAAATGGTTATTAAAATGAAAACAGGCTTCACAATATTTATATTAGTTTTCCATAAAACTCGTATTATATTTAAAATTTATATAAGGTTTTGAATAAAACTGATATTAAGTATAAACATTATTGTATTAAATATGAGGCCTCACTCATTTGTAATGAAGTCATTGGGGCCGATAAGGGAGGTTAACTCAACACCACCTTACTACTCGATGTCTAATGACCATCATTTGATTAAATGAAGCTCACTCTAAGATCTCATTGCAATTCAAATGGTCATTAAACTTCCCTCCGACTCTCCACATGACGGGAATTATTAAAACATGATTAAATATGGCTCTCATCTCGAGATAATTACATGCTTTCTATAAAATTCAACACCTTTATAAACGTAATTCCAAATTGCAAGTAAAAGTTTTATAGAACCCATTAAAACATTTACGGTTTTATTCACCTTAAAAGAGTTTAGGGTTTTCTTCACCTAAAATTCATTTTTATATTTTCATGCATGAATTCATACACATGAAATATATTTTAGAAACTAGAGCTTTATTTGTAGCTTGAGGAGGATTTATGGTAGTTTATGGTGAAATCCACTAGTAATTTAATTTTAGAATTTTAGACACACATATTAATGGATCCCTTTTAGTTGGAAATGGTTCCAAATAGATTTCACAAGATTTATCAGAATATTTACATAGGGTTTAGTTATATTTTAGAAAACTTAACCACGTTTATTGAGGTGAAAAATATGAGGTACCTAATATTTTTTTTTTTTAGATTTTCCTCCATTATTATGCAAACAAATTTTGGGAATAAGATAAGACAAATATGTTTCTCTCATTTACAATTTTTTATCTCATTACTTAAGAAACTAACTCCCATTTTCTTGTTACATAGGTTATTCATTAGGGGAGGATTGCATTTCAGATAAACTATGATTATGGGAGACTATATTAGCATAATGTTACAACCATTCAAGCTAATGTGCATGGAGGACCTAAGCCAAGAGGGAAAATTAATGTTTTAAACCATTTTCAATAGAGGGGAACTATTTGTAAATATTTTTGAAATATGTATTTATTTGATAGATATTTACTTAAAACAATTATGAATACATTTGTATAAAACCCCTTTTTTCTTATTCAACAGGGGGAAGTTGGCACTGTGGAAGAAACTTTGAAGATACTTAAACTACTTGTACATGATACACAAATTTCATTACTAATTTTGAAGACTATCCCTCCTGATTCTCATTTGTTTATTTTGTTTTCTCTGTTATTCTGAATTGCAATTATAGTCAATTAAATTTGAGGCTTGATCTCATTTAGACTTTAAATCCTTCGGTGTTGTGTTCCGATATCGATATTATCAACACAATTACTGAATGAGTTACCTTGAGTTATTTACGATTGAAGATTTATCATTCACTAATATAATTCATCCTTTACAGTGATTGCAACTTAGGTCTTATGTTACTATTTTAACACATTCCTATCTTCATAATATCGTATCTTGCTCTCTAAAATCCACCCATTTTACTGTTGCGTCAATCTCAGTTCCGATATATAATATTAACTATTTTTTAGGATAGAGTGGAATGAACAATGCGCCTGTTGCACATGTTTTCATCTAACTAGAATATAATTTTTAATGTTACTATGTTGATAGATTTGTGCGTTCATAACATTGTATGCTATTCTCTAAAATCCTCACATTCCACTCTTGCATGAATTTGAGTCACGATATATAATATTAACTATATTTCAGCATAAATTGGAATGAACATGCATGCACCTACTACACATGTTTTCATCTAACCAAAGCGCATACTTTAATGTTTCTATGCTGATAAATTGTGCCTTCCTAATAGTGTATGTTGTTCTCTAAAATCCTCATGTTTTACTCTTGCTTGAATTTCAGTCCACATATATAATATTAACTACTTTTCAGCATACAATGGAATGAACATGCCTACACCTACTCCACGTGTTTTCATCTAATCTGAGTGCAATTTTGTTTGAAAACCAATGCCTTTATTTTCTTTTGCTTAATATTTCTACCTTCCTTATATTCACTTTTTATTACCACAATATCTTGTTATTTTCTTCTTGCTCGGTATGAATCTAACCTTGGAATTGTATAGCATCACATGTTTTCCTTCCTCCTGTGAATGCCACTACTATTTACTACAATGGAAATATTTACATGTGGTCTTATTCTATTTTCATATTGAAAATATGACAATTATATTACAGGGTTATACCCTGTGGTGTGCTGAGGACCAACAGTTCTAGAGCAAGAGGGCTATCTAGTCCTTAGTGATATGGTCATAGGTTGTCCTCGGTTACGGGACAATATGTGCACCAACATCTTTTGGCACCATTGACGGGAAACAAGTTATTAAAGTTTCATTTTATTGGTAAATAAAGTAATCAATTAAGTGTGTGACCTACTATTGAATAGGTTCACTACTGCATGCACCTTAAAGGTTTTAAAGCATATATTTCTTTGCTTAGTTCACCTCGCGAATCCTAGATTATATATATTATTTTTTATCTTCCAATGGATTTCTCTTGGACTTGTTTGCAAACAAAATTATTTTCTTATATACCAGGTGTATTTCATGTTTTTGATCATGCTAATATTGATAATTGTGAAGAAAGAGGCTTTGAAAGAGAATCAAGGTTATTCAACCACCGTTAAGGAGAGGCATGTGATGATGTTCTCATTAGTCCTAATGTTGATTCATTTTAGGTTCATGGTTATTACTCAAAACCTCCTATGTATGATGAATATGATAATAATTATATATTTGTAGGTTTAATTTCACACAACTATAATGTTTTCCACATCAATAATCATGATAAACATAATTATGTAAATAACAATGGACTTCATTATGGTGATTATGCACATGATAATGTTATGGCACATGAAAAATGTAATTGAAATATTTTTAAGCTTTATTTTTATTCTTCATTTATTTAGTTTTCCATATATACATCATCACTTAAATAAATCTTCCCAAACTACACACAATTCTTCTTACTATCATGAACATGAATTTCAGAAAGACATAGGTTTCCACATGAAAAATCCTAGTATGATTTTAGATTGTTCTAATAAGGAAGTAAATTATGAATATATTGCATATAAATTAATGTTCAAAATGTTTTATCATTTAAATAATAACACAAATTACTATGATTTTGTAGAATATTCGATGGAAGAAGTCTATAAGAGAAAATAATTTTATCCTTATGTTGATATCAACTCCCTTCTAGGAATTAGAATGAGGAAAACAACGTATCCTTTCTTAGAATTACTGAACATATTTTCGCAGCTTAAAGATAAGATTCTTGGAGTTGGAAAATTGTTCTCTTGGTTGCACTCGTTGTTTGAATTTTTTTGAGCATTTTTTCTTTTGAAAACGCATTGTATATAAATTATGTATATAAATGATCCTTTAATTGTTTGTAGGTTTACAATGTATAAAGATGAAGGTTTTTTTCATCTTCAAGAGTCTTGCATGAAGAGTCTTGCTTGAAGATTCCATTTGTAAATTATGTTTGAGGGGTAACATATTAAAAGGGCTCATATATTAATCTTTTAGTGATTTCACCTTCAATTTGAATATTCCTCACCACATTCCTCTTCAATACTACTTACACATAAATACTAAGGGATCAAATTAAGTTATAAGGGTTAGACCTATAACCATAAGATTTACCTTTCATACACATAATTGAAGATTTGATAGGACTAGTTAGTCATGTCACAACCATACATGAGACCTTCCTAATCAACATATTGCCCTCGGTATAGGAACTAATTGTACCTTGGGTGAGGCATGCTGGTATCTCTGTCGAGGCTATACACACTCACTCGAAGTGGTGCAATACGAGTGGTATTAGATTAAAATCTAATATGTAATCCTCCCACTCCTTCTATTGAGGTGACTTTGATTGGCTATGTTGACATATCCACTTGGACTATGAATGCTCATTGGCAATGGAGCAAGGTCAATGGTATTAGATTAAGTCCAATAAGTAATCCTCCCATCCCGTGAATGCTTTATTTACTAAATAAATTGAATGAAGGACATATAACAGGAAGAGAAACAAAATTACAAAGATTTCCTCACCACAAGTTAGTGGATGACTCCGTCGAGGCTATGGAATCTCACTCATAGAGGAGTGACATCCGATTTTGGAAACTCATGTTATGGACCAAAAGGAACCAAAATTCTTGATGACTAGCCTCCTTAGTCTCAATAAATAAATAAAATGGAAGTCCCTCTTATGTACTTTATTGAGATCCTTGCTTTATGTGATTTCTTAATCATTAGTTGTAAGTAGGTATAAGTTTTTATGGTATTGGATGTTCTTATGAAGTCATAAATTTAGCATTTTTATGATCTTCTTCCTTAATAATTATTATAACTACCCTGGTACACTTAATATACAAACATATATCTTTTATGTATGTAAATAATCCTCAAACTCGTTAATCTTTATGTGCTATGGCCTCACATTTATTCTTGTTTCATTTTTTTATGTCAATCAACTGAAGCTTTAGTATGAAAAATATTTTCCTTTCGTTATTTTTTGTTTCTTAGTGTCCTTTTGTGACTCCACGCCCAATACAAAGGCTTTTGTTCTGCTTTCTTTATCGTCTGTAGGGGAGCATCATCCTGAGTCGGAGCCGAATGTTGTCACCCAAAATGACCCTCCTTAGTACTAGGTCTCCTCCAAGGGTCGTGGTTTATGTTTCCTTTCCATTTGGCTCCTTATCGTGCTCCGATGATTCAAATCGCTTCCTAAAATACAAAATAGAAATCAATAGAAGGGATTAGAACAAAAATGAGTAGTGTTTGTAGCTTAGTGACATTAAATAAATTCCATATTATAAATATGTATATGAAATACTTAATATTATTTTGATTCTATGTATAACATAAAAATTCAAAATACAAATGATTAAATATTAAATAACACTAACTATTATATGTGGCCAAAACATAAATAAATTATTACTTCTATAACTAAGAACCCTAAAAATAAAGAAAAATTGTCCACAAATTAAGGAAACATTGTCCACAAAATGGGGGAATTAAATATACAAACAAATTATTTATGAAACTCCTTTAATTCCTATATATTTGGGAGGATTGAATTTCCTAAAGAACGTGAAAAAAGACTTTCATGAATGTAAAATATCTACTTTTACCTCACACAATATCACCATCGATCTTGTCATGAATCACTCACAATTTTTAACTTTTACCTTTACCTTCAAATATCTAAGCCCTAGGTGAAAATAAAATCCTTTAAAATATAAATATATTTAATGGAGGCTTTAATATTCAAATGGTTGTTAAAATGAAAACAGGATTCAAAATCTTTATATTAGGTTTTCTATAAAACACATATTAAATATAAACTTTATATAAACTTTTGAATAAAATTTATATTAATTGTAAACATTATTGTATAAATATGAGGCCCCACACATTAATACTAAGGTCATAGGGGTGGATAAGGGAGTTTAACTCACCACCACCTTACCACCCGATGTTGAATGGTCATCTTCCTATTAAATGAAGCTCACTATAATATCTCATCGCATTTGAAATGGTCATTAGACCTCCCTCCAAATATCCACACAATAGGAAGTATTAAATATTGATTAAATATGGTTCTCATCTCAAGATAATTACATGTTTGCTATAAAATTCAACACAATTATAAATGTCATTCGAAATTTCTATCACATTTGAAAAATATTTATAGAGCGGCATAAAACATTTAGGGTTTTCTTCACCTTAAATGTGTTTAGGGGTTTCTTCACCATAAATTCATTTCTTAGAAATATTTTCATTAATGTTCTAGTTAAGGGTTTATATTTACATGCCTGAGTTCATACATGTGAAACATAGTTTAGAAAACAAATCTTTATTTACAAGTTGACGAGGATTTAGGGTGGTTTAGTGTGAAAGCCACTAGTAAATTAATTGCATAAATTTGGATGCACACATATCAATAGATTCATTTTAGTGTGAAATGGTTCGAAATAGATTTCACAAGACTTATCAGAATTTACATAGGGTTTAGTTATATTTAAGTTTTTTTTTTTTCTTCCATTATTATGCAAAAAAAATTTGGGAATAAGATAAGAGAAATATGTTTCTCTAATTTACAATTTGTTATTTAATTACGTAAGAAACTAACTCCCAGTTTCATGTCACACAATTTATTCATTAGGGGAGGATTGTATTTCAAATAAAATATGATTATGGAAGATTATATTAGCATAAAGTTATATCCATTCAAGCCCATGTGCATGGAGTTCCTATGTTTAAGGGGAAAAATTAATGTTTTAAACCATTTACGAAAGAGGTGAAACTATTTGTGAATATTTCTAAAATATGTATTTGTTTAATAGACATTTACTTAAAATAATTATCAATACATTTGTATAAAACCCCTCTTTTCTCATTTGAGAGTGGGAAGTTGACAGTGTTAAAGAACCTTCGCAGATACTGAAATTGCTTGTACATGATACACAACTTTCATTACTAATTTTGAAGACTATTCCTCACAATTCTTGTTTGTTTATTTTGTTTTGTCTATTATTCTGAATTGGAATTACAGTCAATTAAATGTGAGGCTTGATCTCATTTAGACTTTAAATCATTTAGTGTTGTGTTGTGATATCAATATTATCAACAAAATTACTGAATGAGTTATCCTGAGTTATTTATGATTGAAGATTTATCCTTTGTTAATACAATTCATGCTTTACATTGATTATAAAATTAGGTCTTATGTTTCTATGTTAACACATTCCTGTATTCCTAACATTGTATTTTGTTCTCTAACATGCTCACATTTTACTCTTGCGTTAATCTCAATCCTGATATATAATATTTACTATTTTTTCTGCATAGAGTGGAATGAACATTCCTACACCTACTGCACATGTTTTAGTCTAACTAGAGCACACTTTTTAATGTTATTATGTTGATACATTTGTGCCTCTCAACAATGTATGTTGTTTTCTAAAATCCTTACATTTTACTCTTGCGTGAATTTCAGTCACGATATATAATGTTAACTATTATTCAGCATAGAGTGGAATGAGCATGCCTGCACCTCCTTTACATGTTTTCATCTAAGCAGAGTGTAGATTTTAATCCTACTATGTTAATGCATTTGTGCCTTCATAACAGTGTATGATGTTCTCTAAATCCAAATGTTTTACTCCTACGTGAATTTCAATCCAGATATAAAATATTAACTATTTTTCAACATAGAGGGGAATCAATGTGCCTCCTCCTCCTGCACATGTTTTCATCTAATCTGAGTGCAATTTTTTTAAAACCAATTTCTTTATTTTATTTTACACAATGTCTCAAAATTCCTTATATTTACTTTTTATTATTGTCGTACTTTGTTATTGTTATCTTGCTCACTGGGAATCTAACTTTGGAATTGTATATCATCAAATTTTTTCCTTCCTCTTGTGAATGTCATAACTATTTGCTACCACTAAAAATATTCACACATGGTCTTATTCTATTTTCATATTGAAAATCTAACAATTATATTATAGGGTTACTTGTTCTAGTGTGCTGAGGACCAGAAGTTACACTTAGAGCAAGAGGGCTATCTAGTCCTTAGTGATGTGGTCTTAGGTTGTCCTGAATTACCAGGACAATCTATGCACCACCACCACCCATAGAAAAAACAACAACTCTTGCATGCATAAGGGACTCGACCTAGCTCATATGGATCCATAGATTCTCGACATTTCTTTTACTAAATATTGA
The DNA here is from genome assembly GCA_031772625.1 of Pinus tabuliformis. Lineage (NCBI taxonomy): Eukaryota > Viridiplantae > Streptophyta > Pinopsida > Pinales > Pinaceae > Pinus > Pinus tabuliformis. Next base: position 418,447,782 of record CM062813.1, read on the forward strand.
CATGAAATTCATATTTCTATGACCCTGAAACTACCAATACCTTAGTCAATATTAGGAATGAAATTACTTCCGTTCTGCACCTAAATTCTAGTGCATGACCTCCTCCATTTTTGTTGATATTTATCACAGACCTTGCAGACTACTAACCGCCATAAGATAGGTTCTCAACCCTCTCTGCTATTTCATAATTTGATGTGGCTTTCACACTGAAAGATCACTACAATCACATGCCCAAATTCTCATGAGCAACCTATCTTGAGCTCAATCTATCAGAAGAGAACCAACAATATGGCATCCTACTTCCTAGATCAAACCCATTAAGGTATGTGGAATTTTGGTGAACCCTCAAATGATGATCTTGTTATTGGTGGATGATCATGGCCTCCCTTTAGCATCCCTTAATTGGCCCTCTAACTCAGCCTACCTTAGGACTACATCTCTCTTGGTCTCCTTGATCAAATGGGATTTTTCTCACTTTATGTTCTTTCCATCATCCTGAGGCCTCCTTAAATATATTTTGCTAGGCCTCTTAGGAACCCTTAAGAACTTATGGGTTTTATCCACTTAGACCTTAGGAAATATTAATTTTCATTTTTAATTTTCTTTTAGATTTTAAACCCCATCATGGGTCCAAAACCCCTTCACTTGGGTTCTTTTCCCACAAATCCTTTTGCAACTAAAGGCACACAAACCCATTTCAATAGGCTCGTGGAGTACGTCCCACACTACACAATTCAATATCATAGTCTAGTTGTAGTAAAATGTAACTTGGTCAAGCTCTTGTAGTCAAGCGAGGACTTGGTTAGGTTCACAAGTTACAAATTAAGGGTAGTTGTGAGAACATGATAGCTAGGGAGGGTGAGGGCATGCCAAGGAATGAAAAGGTGTGTTAACACATTCCGTTCAATGTCAATGTATACTTACTAGTATTAGGGAGCGTTGGGGCATCACAAGAGGGAACTAGGTCAAAGTGCATGCAAAGGAATGAATAAGAGTTTGTGTGAGGGAGTTTCAACAAATTTAAGTGTGCCAAGGATGAAGTGTGTTAGGGTAATTTCAGAATAAAATTTGAAGGAGGCAGGCCTATAGTTGCAATAATAGGATCGACATAGTAGTTTTAGAAAAAGGGATACTTTGTGATGGCAACAACATTGTTTTTCCTTTAGCTATTATTTTTATATGAGATGTGGCACACTTTGGGTGCATCATCATGTTTTAAACTCTTATAGTTAATTTCATATTGTATATTATTGTGTATATGTTTTGGGGCACTCGGATTGTGTCAACTTCTATCTTGTGTACCTTGTGCATCTTATGGTTCTTGAAAATTTTTAGTTAATTCTCTACTATTTATATGAACTAGACATACATGTGAAATATTTCCCATGTAAGCTATATTGCTTAGTCGTTTTATGGCCATGGCTAGATGTGATCCTTGTCCTGGTTATTATTTAAGTGGGATAAGTTGAGCTTGGACATGAGTCACCTTAGATGTGTTACAGGTAGTTATTAGGTGAAAAATACACATTCTACTTATAGTAGGTGCAATTGGTCAAGTTTTTGTGGCTGAAGTGGGCCAAAGTCACATAAAATGTAGTAGCCAAGTAATTGATTGGGTTCCCAAGTCATGAAAACATGTAAGGATAGATGTGAGGGCATGAGTTCCAAGGCATGCTAGGGAATTCTAGGGCATGCTAACATGTGCTATATAGTGCAAGGGCATGTCAAATGCTAAGATGTGCCATGTGCTAAGGCATTCCAAGATGTGCAAGGTTGTGATAATGCGTGTGAGGTACTATCAAGGAAACGAAAGGGAGAAACAAATTAAACTACAAGAAAATGAACACATAAGATGGTTAATAAGTCACCAATTTACCTTTTCCAAGAGGGGAATTCTAGGAACACCAATACTAAGTTCCAATAGGTGTCAAGTCTTCGCTCATTCTAAGTGCCAAATCTTCCTTTGTTGTTTCTCATCTACTTTCCAATAATTGATCTCAAATAAATTTAATAATAAACCATGCCAAATAATACCAATGCATCTCAACTCATGCTAATCATGCTAAGACTTTCCAAGAGCCAACACGTGCTAAGTGCCAATGTGTGTCGCAGAGTTTTATGCATGTTATGAAGTGGTGGGGCATGTCAAAGAATTTTAAGGTGTGCTAGAGAGTTCCAATGCATCCTAAGGAGTTTTAGTGAGTACTAGGAAAGAATAACAGAGCACTAGGTCAAAATGCATGGAAGTGAATGAATATGAGGGTGTGTGAGGGAGTGTTAATGAGTGCTAGGTGTCATGCCAAGGAGGGAGTGGCAAGGTATGCTAAGAACTGGTAAGGCATGATAGGGAATAGAAGGGCATGTTAAGAAGTGCCAAAGTGTGCTAGGGAGTTATAAGGTGTGATAACATGTGCCCAATAGTTCCAAGGCATGCCAAGACATTCCAGCTACTAAGGCATGCTAGGATGTGCAGGGTTCTAGGGTATGCCAATATGTGTCAAGGAGGGTTAAGGAAAAAAATGGAGAACGAAGAAAAAGTGCAAGAAAATGAACACATAAGAGGGTTAATAAGTGGAGACTTTATCTTTTTCAAAAGGGGCATGATAGGCACAATAAAAATAGGTTCCAATACATGCTAAGTTCCAATGTGTACCAATTTCTAATGTATTTCAATGCATGCCAAGGTGTTCGAGGGAATGCTAGTAACTACATGGCATGCAACATATGTTAGGAGTGTGCTATACTATGCTAGGGAATGCGAACATGTGCTTGGGTGTCCTAGTCATGGCAATATGTTCAAGGTACAAAGATTTTCCAAGGCATGTGTGGTGCCAAGGAATGTTAATTTGTGCCAAAACATGTTAAGGTGTATGAAGATTGTTGATGAGTGTTAGGTATCTATCATTAGTAGAATTGATAGAGATTTATTATTTTTTTTAAAATATAGTTCCTACACATACTAGTGGAACTTTATCTAAAGGGGATTTGCTAGATAATAAACCTAATAGAGATGAATCATGTGTTGACTCATAGGAAATCTATGTTCTTATTACTTGAGGGAAAGGCTACACACTAATTACTTCTTAACAAATTGACTAACTCTAACCACTATGGCCTTAGAAACATAATGAAAAAGACTCCACAACAATGGTCTTAAATCGTTGTCTTTTGACAAAAAATATAGTAACAGAAACATAGCATCATCAAAAACTCATTGGAATGATCAATGATGACGAACATATGTTGACCATCACCAAAAGAAACCAAAAAGAGCATTGGTGAGGGTCAATAAAAGACCATTACTAGAAGTGTCACCAAATAGAGAATTAGTGATGAGCCTTTAATTTCCCTCACCAAAAGTTTCATTGAAAATGGATTTGGTGACAAACCTGAAAGAACCATCACTATATACACTTCTAATAATGCTTTTTTAAGAATCGTCACCATATGCGACACTTGTGACAAACCTTAAAGGTCCATCACAAGCATGACCATCACTAATGACCTTTTTTGTTGTAGTGATACACTCATTGTTCAGTGGTTCGTCAAATAATTTGGGGTCTCGGTGGTTTGTTGAATAATCCACGGTCTCGATGGTTCATTAAATATATTTTGGCTCATCGAATAATCGTAGACATCTATGGTACAACTCTAACAACCTCACATTGAGTCTTCCATAATCAATACAACTCTAACAGATCCATGTGTTCCCACTTGCCCTCCTCTTGTTAAGTTTTTCCTACTTACACTATGAGTACTTCCGAACCATATTTCTAAGGCTCCCTCTAGAGAAGGGAGAAAAAAAAGTTTCATTGAAAATGGAGTTGCTGACAAACCTGAAAGGACCATCACTATATACACTTACAATAATGATTTTTTAAGGACCATCACCATATACGACATTGGTGAAAAACCTTAAAAGTCCATCACAAGCATGACCCTCACCAATGACATTTTTTGTTGTAGTGATACACTCATTGTTCGATGGTTCATCAAATAATATGGGGTCTCGGTGGTTCGTTGAATAATCTGCAGTCTCGATAGTTCCTTAAATATACTTTGGCTCATCAAATAATCATAAACATCTATGGTACAACTCTAAAAACCTCACATGGGGCCTGCCACACTCAATACAACTCTGACAGATTCATACGTTCCCACTTGCCCTCCTCTTGTTAAGTTTTTCCTACTCACACTATGAGTACTTCCCCTCATATTTCTAAGGCCACCTCTAGAAAAGGGAGACTAAGTAAAATTAACATAAAGAGTCTTTATGAGTACATTGAATCTTTAGAAAGACAAAGAGAAGAAAGAGAAAATGATTTTAAACTAGAATTAACTACAATGGTTGAAAATAACCACAAATTGTTAAAAAATAAAATAATCACCCTCGAGACTGAACTCTAAGGAATGAAAAATAGAATTTAGGAAATAAAACATAGTAAACAAACAACTGTTAAAGTAATGAGACTTTGAAAAGGGATATTTAAATTCTACAAGAACAACTACATAATAAATCAACCCTAAATAACACAGAAAATAAATTAGATATTAAGCCCATGAAAGAGGAAATTAATAAACTAATTATACTTGACAATGAGTGCCACAAAAGATCCTTACAGCTTATAATTGTTGGTCTAGAAGAAAAAAGCAATGAAGACAGATTATAAATAGCTAAAGAACAATTAAAAACAAAATCTCAAATTCAAACAACTTATCTCGCAGAAGTAATAAGGGTAGGAAAAATACTTGAGCATAAACATAGACTAATCCATGTCAAGGTCAATTGTAATGACCAAAAATTAGATATACTCAGGAAATCCCTAAGCCTAAAAGGAAAAAGAATCTTTATAAATGAAGATATCATTCCAGATGAACAAGTTGAACTAAGGAAGGAAGTCCAAAATGTTAAGGAAGTAAGGAAGGATGAGAAATGGGAAATCATTAGGAATAGGAAAGTTATAATTAGAGATAAATTTCCAAACACGAGTGCTAAATAGGGATTAACATTACTCCATATCCTCTTCTAGAATTTTCATGGCTCTTTCGTGCTGTAAATGTCCTATGCTAAGTTGGATCCCGAGTGATATTGATCTTATTCTTTTAATTGAGACTTGGGAACATGACGAATCTAGGGTCGCTCACCTTGATGGATTAACTCTTTGGTCAATTGTTAGGTCGCTATACTACTAGTGTAACCCCTTATTGTTATTAGTATGACCACGTTATTATATTATTGTGCCCATGTAGTCCCCATATTGTTATTATTGTGCCCCATAGAAGCCCACTATTGTTATTATTATTCCCTTACATTATTATTGTTATGTCGGATCTGATTATATTATGACCCCTTAGACTCATATATATAGAAAGGAGGTCTTGTCATTTGTATCATCCAAGAATTGTTCATTTGTGTAATGTAAAGGAGGTTGCCCCCTCGAAGAGGCTTATTTCTAAGGCATTGATATATCATTTTTATCTTTTTGTGAGATGGTTTCATAACATTTGGTATCATAGGTTTGGATTCTAGGGTTTCGCTGCTACAGACAAGAAATTGTGGCATTTTCACTATAATTGTTTTCCGGAGATGTTTCAGAAGCGAAAAAACAACCCATTTGAGAAGTGATCATTCTGAACCTCGGGTTTGAATTTCGGATCTTGTCTCACTATGTTTTAGTAGATATGACCTGAGGAATTTAGAGATTTTGTAGACTCCTGAATTACATTCCAAACAAGCGACCTCGGGAAAATCATCGTAACTTTGTTCTGAGCATCATATTGAAATTTTGTAAGAAGTTTCAGAAAGAGGACCTCCTGTAGTTTTCTGTATATTAGTTTCAGGTACTAAGGTTGAAACAGTGAGAATTTGCACATTGTACAAGTTTTCTCTACTGAAGTAGTCTATAATCAAGTCACCGTGGACAGTAAAATTCTGATCAGACTTGTAGGGTTAGAAAGAGAACTCAAAGAGCTACTACAGGAGGAAATTCTAGAACTTGGAGATATGAAATTATGGAGTTACAGTCATTTCAAGATCGAGCTCCTAAAATCAAGAATTGTTCATTTGTGTAATGTAAAGGAGGTTGACCCCTCGAAGAGGCTAAATTCTAAGGCATTCATCTTTATTTTCTATCTTTTTGTGAGCTGGTTTCATAACATTTGGTTTCATCATGGAATTTCACTATAATGTTTTCGCTACAATGTTTTAGAAGCTACAAAAAAAAATCGTTTGAGAAGTAATCGATCTAAACCTCGTATCTGAATTTCATACATTTTCGCACTAAATTTTTGAAGATATGATTTGAGGAAGTTAAAGTTTTTGCAAGCTCCATAATTTCCTGTAAAACAGGTCATCGTGGAATTTTCGCTATAACTTGTTCGCTACGAAATTTCGGAAGCTACAAAAAAACCCAGGAGTGGTCATTTGAACAAGAAATCCTATCGGAGGGGTTTTGGTGGTATAGCCTATTATGTAAGGAAAAGTATTTCCCCTGACATCTAACTTCATAAAATTGACCCCTTCAATTACTACATTTGGACCGAGATCTCTGATTCTCCCACTAATATGATCTTTCTTCTAGTATACTATTTGACTTCTATCAAATCTACATCCTATAACAAAAAAAACATGGATAGTAATTTCCCTTTCAATACATTAGAAAAAGATATCTTAAACCTAATGAATGAAGGTAATATCCTTATTATTAAGGAATTTAATGCTAGAACTACTATTAACCAAGATATTATGTTAATTAAAAACTCCAACCCCCACCCCTTGTGGTTTGATGAATATGGTGACATAATCAAAAACTTATTTGGCACCAAGCTCCTCAAACTTTGTAGTTACCAAGACCTAATCATGTGTAATGGTATCAACAAGTGGCCTCTCTCAAGTCACTTGATGTGTTTGCATGGTTTGGGTAGTAGTATCATGGATTATGCGATTTTTTATACACATTTCCTCAATCGTATTGCAAAATTTGAGCTACTTCATGGTATGATACTGACTCTCACCACATACCTTTGTATTTATCCCTCAGTCTTGTTATGCATACCACCAACATGCAGAATATCTATGAAAGAAGAAGACACATTTTCTTCGTTACGAATAATGTCAACCTTTTCTTAAGGGAGTTAGAAAGGGATATAGGCTCCCTAACTTGTAATAATAACATCGATCAAATTTATTACCATTCTACTACTACCCTTTCCATTAGCTTTAAAAAGTTCTCTAATGAGATTTCATATAAGAAAAATGATATAAGTTCCAATCCTTGGTAGGAAAAAAGACTATAAAATTGCGACGAAAGCGATAAGAGAAGATGTTAATGAAATAATCAAGCTCCAGAATATAAGTATATAGAAATCTACCATCACGAGGAAGAATAAGTAATATATCAATAAGATTCAAGAGAATCTTCTCAAGCTTTCTAAAGTTGTGTGCAAAACATTTTGGTTGAATGTGCTTGTTCATAAAACTAAAGATATTCATTATATCCCCTTAGAAAATTGGGGCAACTATCTTAAGAAGTTGTATGACTTTTTGGATAACCTGGGCAGCATCTTAAACAATCCTATTAAGCAAGATATATTTTCTCTCGAAGATGTTAAGTCTAGGATTAATAATCTTTCTAATGTGAAAACTAAAGATATTGAAGGATGTCAAGTTGAGATCCTTAAAACGGGAAGACTTTTCCTCATTCCTCCTCTCCATAAGCTTCTCAATTTGGCGATGAAGCATGACTTCCCTAGTATTTGGATGTAAACCTATATTGTGCCTATCTTTAAAAATGGGGACAAAAACATTCCCTCTAACTACAAGACCATTATGATTAGACACATCCTAGCCAATCTATATGGGCTCATTTTGGAAAGGAAGCTTAACCTTTAGCTTGAAAACCATGGTAAAAGAGCTAAAGAGGAGACTATTTTTAGGAGACATCACTCGACTATTGACCACGCTATCACTCTTAGGATCATTGCAGAGGAATATTGCAATAGTAAAGCTGATCTCTTATGTTGTTTTGTGGACTTTAGAAAAGCTTTCGACATTGTTCCTCGATATAAGCTCTTGGAGAGACTTGAAGAGATCATGCCTCCTCCTAAACTAAGGATTGCCATGATCCACCTATACAAGACTATCATTACCAAGATTAAGACAAATGAAGGGTGGTCTAAAGATATTAAATGCAATATCAGGGTTAAGCAACAGTTTCCCCTACCCGCTACCCCTTTTGGCAATTACATCGTTAAGGTAGAGGAGTGTTTGGAAACTATAGGTTGCAAGGGCACCGTGCTTGCTGGTATAATCATTACTCTTCTTCTTGATGTTGATGATATCATTCTTCTTGCAAAAAGCCATGATTACCTAGACAAGTATCTTAAGGCTCTTCATCTCTACTACTCCAAGATGGGTATGGTAGTCAATATCGATAAGACAAAATTCATGATCATCAAATCCAAAAAGATAACCCATGGTAGTTTTGTCTATGATAAACATAACTTAGAGCACATTTCTTCTTATAAATATTTGGGTATTGACATTCCTCATCAGCTCAACTGGAATTATAACATCGAGAAAAGGATTATCGAAAGTTGAAAATCTTATTATGATCTTGAAAACAATTGTAAGTTGGTCGATATTTTCATTTGGAGTAAAAAAGGTTCCTCTTTGAGACTCTCATCACCCCTATTCTATTTACATATGTTGGCATTATGATTCAAGTGTTGTCCTTGATGGAAACTCACTCAGTGGATGGTACAGGTGCTCAGAGGTTGGTACAGGTGATGGCAACTTAATCAGAAGACAGATCTCAGTACAACATGCCAAGGAAGCTCATACACGCCGTTTCGTTAAGCCCAAGTCGCGTGTACACGCTAGTTCGATTCAGAAAAAGCGCGTGTATGTGGAAAGGTTCCTTCGGTTCATGGTGGTTAGTCCTTGGAAGTTGTGCCTATGATTTCGGACCATTATGTCTCGACGGGCGTGTCGATCCCTAGTTTTAAAGTTGATGGTATTGTGTTACTATGGTTTTGGCTCTTGGTATTGAGAAAGGCCTAAGGCTATATAAGGAGAAGAAGATCATTAGGCAAAATCATCTTTCGACAAGGCATGAATATCTAAGAGAGAAAGAGATCTGATATGCAGGTTCTGAGTTGCATGATCTAAGCCAAGGAGAGATCACATCGGTTGATGGAAGACTAGATCTAAGGATAGATCGGGATCTAATGGTTTGAAATGCACTATCATGATATGGTTGATTATGCGTATTTCTAGATCTGCATATTGTCGCAATGTTACGTTCTGGGTCTAACTAATGTCTGGTACAGCTGCAAATTGAGAAAGTTTATTTTTAGATCTGTACGCAGGTTGGCTTCGGTAAAAGAGCGTGTATACGCGGGTTCTGCTCATTAAAGTAGCGTATATCTTTTGAAGCTTGATTTGGGTTTACAGTGGGGTCTGACTGTTATTGCAGAGTTCTGTAGTCTGCTCTGTGTTCTGGTAACTGGTGATTGACAGAGTTCAGTGGTTCAGTGATTCAAAGTTTGGTTGTTTTATGCTTCATTGATCTGTTGTGGAAATTGAATGAATTGTGGTCTTCAGATTGTAATGTTGTGCTTCAGGAATATCCAAGTCTGAAAATGTATGAAAAGTGATACCTGGAAGAAGGAAGATTGTAGGTCAGCACCTACGTACTAGTATCTTGGCTAGTACAAGAGCAAAGGGGGGTTGGAGCTCCCTTCCAAGGAAGTTTGGAGAACGAGAGAAGGTTGAAGCCTTCTGCAGGTTGTAGCCTGCGTACTGGTATAAGGCTGCACCAGTACAAAAGATTGTAAACTGAAGTTTCATATTAAAGAAAGATAGAGACAACTTGCAGCAGGTGGTTTTCACCCACATTGGGTTTCCACCTTATATCTTGGTGTTCATGTGTGTGGCTTTTTATCTGTTCTGTTATACTGCACATGTTTACTGTTAATATGATGAATAATGTCCTGATGCACTTAATTGAAGAATAAGCTAACTAAATTGTGAGTTTTCTGCTTATACGCTGTTTTACTTCGTCACAGTAGCGTGTACACGCTGGTTCACTTAACTGAAGTAGCGTATATGTTTCTGGGCATTTGAAAAGTTTGATTAATCTGATAATACTGATTCACCCCCCCCTCTCAGTATTATTTCCAACAATTGGTATCAGAGCAGGTCCTTCAGAGAAGCTTGATCGCTTGAAGGAAGATCATTCATCATGAGCAACTACGAGAAAGAAGCATCAATCAGGCCACCGGTTTTTGATGGAACAAATTTCAATTATTGGAAGGTAAGAGTTACTGCATATCTTCAATCTCTTGGTACAGAAGTTTGGGACATTGTAGAAACAGGCTATGCTTTTCCTTCAGCTACTCCTACAGATCCAGCTGAGAAAAAGGCATATGAAACAAATGCAAAAGCAGTCAGTACTCTATTAGGAAGTATATCTCAAACAGAATTCATGAAGGTCATGCACTTCAAATCAGCAAAAGAAATATGGGACAAAATGATCACTAGCTATGAAGGAGATGAACAGGTAAAGCAAGCTAAACTTCAAACACTCAGGATTCAATATGAGACTCTCAAGATGTATAATGATGAAAGTGTGGCTAATTATTTTCTTCGGGTAGATGAGATTGTTAATTGTATGAAAAATTTGGGTGAAGAAATAAGAGAAACTATAGTAGTTCAAAAGATTCTAAGATCTTTATCCCCCAAGTTTGAATCTAAAGTATCTGCAATAGAAGAAAAGGAAAATCTCCGTGTTCTCACTATGTCTCAGCTACATGGAATTCTAACCGCTTATGAAATGAGAAAGGGAGGTCCATCTGACAGAAGGGAAGCTGCTTTTAAGGCATCAGGAAAAGAAGATTACTATGAAGCAAGCCATGTTCCAGAAGAAGAGGAAGAAGAATCAAATTTTGTCAGAAAACTTCAAAGGGGTTCTGGAAGGTTCAGAGGTAAGCTACCTTTCAAATGCTTTGCTTGTGGGAAAGTAGGTCATTATGCTGCAAAATGTCCTTATAAGGATAAAGGAAAAGAACCTGCTAGATGGAACAAGAAACAAAGTGCAAATAAGAAAAGCTACTACACCCATGAAGATAGTGATGGCTTATCAAACAGTGATGAAGATGAACAAGGTAATAAATATAAGCTGTTAATGGCATTTGAAGATGATGATTATGAGGATGCTATAGATGTGGATAATCTCTATAATGAAATCACTAGACTCAAGAGAGGCATAGAAGAAAAGAATGTGATCATTGATACTTTGCAATTTCAGATTGATGAAAAGGAAAAACATCTTGAAAAACTAGAAGGTGAAATTGTTGGTCTCAGAAAAGAAATTGAGAAAACAAAAGCTATTAATCTTAAATTTGTCAAAGGATCTGAAACTTTGGATGAGATTATCAGTGTGCAGCGGTCTCCTCTAAACAAGACAGGTTTGGGCTATAATGGAGAAACCTCTCAAGCATCCACCTCAAAAAGTTATCTTGATGCAGCAAGAGGAAATGAGCGGAAGAACAATGAAGATAATCAGGTAAAGCAGGGACGAGTTACAAACAGAAACTATCAGGGACAATCCTCCTTAAGGATGAACAAAAGCTACAACCAACCACAGGTAAAATCTTCTCAGTTTGGCTCAAGAATAGATGAAAATAGAAATTACAATCAGTTGGCTGGTAGATTCAATAACCGCAGAAGCTTCTTCAATGGACAATGCTTTTCTTGCCACAACTTTGGTCACAGAGCAGCTCAATGTGTTGCATATAAAACAATCATGACTAGGGAAGCTCAAAAACAAAGAAGTATGACAGGGATTACAAAAAGGACCTATAACAACTTTTCGGTGCTTGAAAATGAAGTTGAATGTTCTATTTGCAATAATTTTGGTCATAAAGACTCTGAATGCAGGAGCAGGTTTCAGGAGAAAAAGGAACAAGCCACAAGCACCAAAACATGGAGAATAAAGGAACCTCAAACAGAAAGATGTGGGATAGCATTTTATGCAGAAGGACAGGAAAATCTATGGTACATTGACAGTGGATGTTCGAAACATATGACAGGTGATAAAGAAAAACTTGAATCTTATTCTACTTTAGAAAAGGGAAAGAAAGTTTCTTTTGGAAATGATACTCCTGCAACTATAAAAGGAAAAGGTATTGCTCCTTTGAAAGAAAAGGTCAAGGCTGGAAATGTTTTGTATGTTGATGGATTGAAGCATAATCTTCTAAGTGTCAGCCAGATGTGTGATCAAAAAACAGAGGTTATTTTCAGATCGAATGGATGTCTTGTTCGTGATCTTGATACAGGTAAAACAGTTCTCAAAGGCAAAAGAACTCCAAATAATCTGTACATATTTGAAGAAGGACAACAACAATGCTATCTTAGCAAGGATGAAGAGCACTGGTTATGGCATCGAAGGTTGGGACATCTAAGCTTCTCACAAATAAGGAAAGCATGCAAATATCAGGCAGTTCGCGATCTTCCAGATATCAAAATTCCAGACAACACCATATGCAAATCTTGTCAGTTTGGAAAGCAAACCAGAACTAACTTTCCAGAGAAGGAAGGATCAGCTAGCTTGCCTCTTGAGCTAGTCCATACAGATGTATGTGGTCCATTTAGGAAAAGGACACCTCGAGGAGAAGAATATCTGATATTATTCATTGATGATTTCTCAAGGTTTGTTTGGTTAGGGCTTATGAAGCACAAAGATGAAGCATTCGAAAAATTCAAATCCTTCAAAGCATTGGCTGAAAATGAATCAGGACACAAAATCAAGTGCCTCAGATCTGACAGAGGTGGGGAGTTCACATCAAATGAATTTTTTGATTTCTGCGATGAACATGGGATAAGAAGAGAATTCTCTACAGCTAGAACTCCTCAGCAAAATGGGGTTGTGGAAAGAATGAACAGAACTATCCAACAAATGGCTCGTGCTATGCTCGATGAATCAGGTACTCCTGCAACCTTCTGGGGTGAAGCTGCACATGCTGCTGTTATCATTCTTAACAAAACAAATGTCCGAGTAAACAGCACTCAAACACCTCATGAGCTTTGGAGTGGTAAAACTCCTTCCGTGAAGCATTTCAAAATCTTTGGGAGCAAATGTTATATTAAGAATACTGATGAGCAACTTGGCAAACTTGAACCTAGAGCAGATGAGGGCATTCTTCTTGGTTATTCTCCACATAGCAAAGCATACAAGTGCTACAATAAAAGACTTGGCAGAATTGTTGACAGTATTGATATAGTGGTTGATGAGAAGGGATATATTCCTAGGCAAGTTCATCATGAAGAAGATGAAGGTTACTCTCAAAGGCGAAATGATGAAGAAGAAGAACCTCAAGAAGAAGAAGAATCTCAAGAAGAACCAGAGGAGCAGACAAGAATAGAAGAGAAGACTCCATCCAGATATGTCCAAAAGAATCATCCAGAAACTCAGATTGTGGGGCAGAAAGAAGCAGGAGTACAAACAAGAAGGACACTTGCAGAAGCTTCAAGCTACTTGGCTCTACTCTCCTCCATTGAACCACAAAATGTGAAAGAAGCATGCAAAGATGAATGTTGGGTCAAAGCAATGGATGAAGAACTTGAGCAAATCGAAAGGAACAACACTTGGGAATTAGTTCCTAGACCAAAAGATAAGAATGTAATAGGAACAAAATGGGTCTTCAAGAATAAGTTAAATGAAAATGGAGAAGTAATTAGAAACAAGGCCAGACTTGTTTGTAAAGGGTATGCACAGCAAGAAGGAATAGATTTTGAAGAGACCTTTGCTCCTGTGGCAAGACTAGAGGCCATCCGAATGTTCCTTGCTCTCTCAAGCTTTCAAAACTTCAAGGTATTTCAAATGGACGTGAAATCAGCCTTCCTGAATGGAGACTTAGAAGAAGAAGTATATATTGAGCAGCCAGATGGGTTCATTCTTGGGAATGATCCAAACCTTGTATGCAGATTGAAAAAGGCTCTCTATGGGCTCAAACAAGCTCCAAGGGCTTGGTACTATCGGTTGGACAAATATCTTCACCAACAAGGCTTTTCAAAAGGATCAGCAGATAGCAATCTCTATATAAAAGTTGAAAATAACAAATTGCTAATTCTTGTTGTTTATGTAGATGATATTATTTTTGGCAGCAATGAAGAGACTATGAGTCAAAACTTTGCCTTGGTTATGCAGAAAGAATTCGAAATGTCACTTCTTGGAGAATTGACATATTTTCTTGGATTGCAAATCCAACAAAATGAAGGAGGTATCTTCTTGTCTCAAACCAAATACCTCAAGCAGATCTTGAAGAAGTATGGCATGGAAGAGTCAAAACCAGTATGTACACCCATGGTTACAGGATGCAGCCTCAGTGCAAATGATGAATCAGCAGCAGTCCACCAACCCACTTATAGATCCATGATTGGGAGTTTGCTTTATTTGGCAGGTACTCGACCAGATATTACACATGCAGTAGGAATGGTTGGAAGATTTCAAGCCAACCCAAAGGAAACTCATCTTCAGGCAGTCAAAAGAATCTTCAAATATCTTCAAGGGACCCAAAACTATGGCTTATGGTATCCTAGAAATACAGATCTCACTCTTCATGCTTACACAGATGCAGATTGGGCTGGAAGTGTGGATGATAGGAAAAGCACAAGTGGAGGTGCTTTCTTCATGGGTTCCAGATTAGTATCTTGGTTCAGCAAGAAACAAAGTTCGATTGCCTTATCTACAGCTGAAGCAGAATATGTGGCTGCAGCATCTTGTTGCACACAACTTCTTTGGATGATGCAGACCTTGCAGGACTTTCAAATCACTTGCACTCCACCTGTCTCTATCTTATGTGATAATACAAGTGCAATCAGCATTTCAAAGAATCCAGTCATGCACTCAAAGACCAAGCACATACCAATCAAGTACCATTTTCTTCGGGAACAAGTGCTTGAGCAGAAGGTCAAGTTGGAGTATGTTCCTTCTAAGGAGCAAGTTGCTGATATTCTCACAAAACCACTGCCCAGGGAAACTTTTGAATATCTCAGACAAAAGCTGGGAGTAGTTGATGCTTCATCCTGTTGTTGAAGTTTGTTTGTTCTACAGAAAAGTTGGTATACGCAGGTTACGGAAGGGATATGAGCGTATACACGCGGATTCATGCTGGGTAAGTCGCGTGTATGCTGGACGCTCGTTGCAGAAAGAATATCCGCGTACATACGCTGTTTTATACAGGATAAAACGCGTATATGAAGTTCTGAACAGCAAGGGAAAACTCTGAAGTTCTGAACAGCAATAGGAATGTCAGAATTATTCAGGCACAGTTTCAGGGAGTGCAACAGGCACAGGTTCAGGGGGAGCAGCTCAAAAGTCTCATAAAGCATTGTTGGCATTCAGATGTTTTGGTTGTTGGTTTCAGGAGAAGGAGCTCAGAAAGAAATTCTAGTTGCTGATCTAACAAGATGTTTATCAGATGCTGCTGGTGTCTTTCCTAAGTCTTGGTCTAGATCTGTTGTCTCTATGTCATGTATCTCTCTTGTCTCTTTTATGGTGTCAAGGTCATGTAACGGCCTTTGTTGGTTTCCCCACTATGCCTGGGATGAATGCTGTAATATAATTGGTTGTTTCTGATATGTTATGGTTGTATGTATTGAGTCCTTTGATGAGAGAAAGGTCCCTTATGGTGTATAAGTCTTGGTTCTTGTTGAAGAACATCTTTTGCAGATCTGGCCTACTGTCAGGGGGAGCACGAGTCAGCATGTCCTCAGGGGGAGCATAGCCCTTTGCCCTTGATGTCAAAGGGGGAGAGTGACTTGGTGTGGTGGTTGCCATCAAGTCCAAAGGGGGAGATTGTTGGCATTATGATTCAAGTGTTGTCCTTGATGGCAACTCACTCAGTGGATGGTACAGGTGCTCAGAGGTTGGTACAGGTGATGGCAACTTAATCAGAAGACAGATCTCAGTACAGCATGCCAAGGAAGCTCATACACGCCGTTTCGTTAAGCCCAAGTCGCGTGTACACGCTAGTTCGATTCAGAAAAAGCGCGTGTATGTGGAAAGGTTCCTTCGGTTCATGGTGGTTAGTCCTTGGAAGTTGTGCCTATGATTTCGGACCATTATGTCTCGACGGGCGTGTCGATCCCTAGTTTTAAAGTTGATGGTATTGTGTTACTATGGTTTTGGCTCTTGGTATTGAGAAAGGCCTAAGGCTATATAAGGAGAAGAAGATCATTAGGCAAAATCATCTTTCGACAAGGCATGAATATCTAAGAGAGAAAGAGATCTGATATGCAGGTTCTGAGTTGCATGATCTAAGCCAAGGAGAGATCACATCGGTTGATGGAAGACTAGATCTAAGGATAGATCGGGATCTAATGGTTTGAAATGCACTATCATGATATGGTTGATTATGCGTATTTCTAGATCTGCATATTGTCGCAATGTTACGTTCTGGGTCTAACTAATGTCTGGTACAGCTGCAAATTGAGAAAGTTTATTTTTAGATCTGTACGCAGGTTGGCTTCGGTAAAAGAGCGTGTATACGCGGGTTCTGCTCATTAAAGTAGCGTATATCTTTTGAAGCTTGATTTGGGTTTACAGTGGGGTCTGACTGTTATTGCAGAGTTCTGTAGTCTGCTCTGTGTTCTGGTAACTGGTGATTGACAGAGTTCAGTGGTTCAGTGATTCAAAGTTTGGTTGTTTTATGCTTCATTGATCTGTTGTGGAAATTGAATGAATTGTGGTCTTCAGATTGTAATGTTGTGCTTCAGGAATATCCAAGTCTGAAAATGTATGAAAAGTGATACCTGGAAGAAGGAAGATTGTAGGTCAGCACCTACGTACTAGTATCTTGGCTAGTACAAGAGCAAAGGGGGGTTGGAGCTCCCTTCCAAGGAAGTTTGGAGAACGAGAGAAGGTTGAAGCCTTCTGCAGGTTGTAGCCTGCGTACTGGTATAAGGCTGCACCAGTACAAAAGATTGTAAACTGAAGTTTCATATTAAAGAAAGATAGAGACAACTTGCAGCAGGTGGTTTTCACCCACATTGGGTTTCCACCTTATATCTTGGTGTTCATGTGTGTGGCTTTTTATCTGTTCTGTTATACTGCACATGTTTACTGTTAATATGATGAATAATGTCCTGATGCACTTAATTGAAGAATAAGCTAACTAAATTGTGAGTTTTCTGCTTATACGCTGTTTTACTTCGTCACAGTAGCGTGTACACGCTGGTTCACTTAACTGAAGTAGCGTATATGTTTCTGGGCATTTGAAAAGTTTGATTAATCTGATAATACTGATTCACCCCCCCCTCTCAGTATTATTTCCAACAACATATGTGTAGTTTGGGGTTGCAGTATATCAAGAGGTTCACGTAGAAATGTTGAGATGACTAAAAATAAATTTATAACATACAACCTCAAGATCAAGGGAAATACCCCTTATCTTATCCTCTTGACCAAAGCTAGCCTCTCCCCCATTGAAAGTATGACTATGTTTAAATATGTGATGTTTAAGAAGAAGCTTTACATCATGGAATCTAAGTGGTTCCCAAAAATTGCTTCTAACTTTCGTCAAAACCCCCACCTTCACCTTAAGTGTGGGTGACATAAGGATGCTGAGTCTTGGCTCAACCTTTGGGGGATTAGGGAGGAGATCATCATGGGAAGCAAGGATAATGTCAAAGATACTATTACCTCCAGTTTTAAAGAGAAGTTGTCGAATGATAAGGAGGTGAAGGTTAAAAGGAAGCTAATATACTATAAGGAGGTGATCAACCCCACCCTTGATAACCATAATTATCTCTATGTGTTGACTAGCACTAAGAAAAAAATGAACATCGCTAGGATACAAAGTAATGCTCATGATATTCAAAGTGAAGCCGAGAAATGGGCTACTCTCAAGATTTCATCGAACGATAGAATCTATTAGATTTGTGATACTAAGAAGGTGGAAGATGAAAAACAATTCCTTTTAGACTTCCCATCTCTCACATACGCTCTAAATTCCTTAACGTATGCCACATTTCCAATATTCTTGACTTATTAAGGCAACCCAACTATAGCGATATTGGAGCCCTTATTTCCCTTCTTTTTTATCATAGAAATAATTTTTGAATGTTATGAAACCAACTCACAAAATATAAGAAGAGATAGATCAATGAATTTAAAATAAGTCTCTTCGAGGGGGAACCTCCTTTACATTACACAAATGAACAATTCATGGCTGATTCAAAAGAGAAGACCTCCTTTGTATATATAGGAGTCTAAGGGGTCACAATATAATCAAAGGTGACATAACAATAATATTGTAAGGGCACAACAATAACAATAGTGGGCTTCTATTGGGCACAATAATAACAATATGAGGACTACATGGGCACAACAATACAATAAGGGGGCTTCACTAATAACAATAAGGGGCTACACTAGTAGTACAAGGACCTGACATGCCATTCTCCTCCAAAAAAGTCTTTTCCTCAATGCTTGAGTAGTTCTGGATGCTTATGTATAAAATTATCATCTTCCCATGTGGAATATTTAGTGATTAAGTTATTCCACTTGATGAGATACTCTGAAATTTATTGATTTCATAGTTGTCGAGTTCTCATTTCCATGACCGCTTCAGGTTCCATTATGAATTTTCCTTCCTCATCAAGTTCCAACAATATTGTTTGAACTCAGACCTTCTCACCTATAACCTTCTTTAAGCATGAAACATGGAGAACTAGGTGCACTCGGGAAGATGCACAAAGATCCAATTTGTATGCCATAGTACCTATATTTTTCAAAACCTTGCAAGGACCATAATACTTTGGTGATAATTTATTATCCTTCTTATCTTGCTTTAGGAACATTTGTTTATATGGTTGTAGCCATAAAAATACCTAGTCGCATAGATCAAAACTTGTTTCTTTGCAATGTTGACCTTCTTATTGTTTCATTCGATTCTGTGTCAAAGTGAGGTTATCCTTTAAGAGTTAGAGAACTTGTTGTTCATGCCCGATGTGATATTCCACTTCTTGAACCTTAGAATTATTGTCCAATACATTTTGTAGATCCGTAGAAATAGATGATTTCGTTGTTTGAAACTCTAATGAACATAATTATGCTATTACGCCTTGTTTTTATTTTTTAGAAGATTTTTCATGCCATTAAAGCCCATTATCTTTCCTGTCTTCCCTCCAATACCACTTAATTCAACTTCCTTTCCTTCCAAAAAAAAATCAATAAAAGTTCTTGAAAATTAAATGCTATCATACCCAAATATTATAACCATTGGACTCCTAGTACAACATCAACACCACCCTTTGGAATGGAAAGCATTGGACTATTTAATACATATTCTCCCATGGATAACTTGATATTATGGCACTTTCGAGGGCAATTTATGATTCATCCATTTGCAACCGTCACTTGACACTCTAGTGCTCGATATAGGAAGCAATTCAATTCCTTGGCTTTCTTACAATGAATAAAATTATGGGTACTACCCGAATTAATCAACACTATTACCTTTTTCTTCTTGATATTCCCTTTTATCTTGAGAGTTTGAGGAGTGGTAATTCCCATCAATACATTACAAGATATGGTCAACTTCATTTCTTCTTTCCCTGGTGTTGGTTCTTGGTGTATATCCTCTTATTTTGATGTTTCTTGTTCCTTTTCTTCCTCCTCTTAATAATCTATGTAAAATGTTTTCTTCTGACCGCACTTATGACCTTTAGTGTATTTTCTATCACAACTGTAACAAAGTCGTTTTGCTCTTTTTTCCTCCAACTGTTGTGGTGTAAACCTTGTGGGTTGTGGAAGTCTAGGAGAAACAACAATTCTCTGTTTAGAGTTATGAGTGGTAGACTTCTTTGTTGCCATAATTTTTCTTTCCACTTTTCTCACCACCTTGAATGCCTTCTCCAATGAATCACGTTCCCAAAGGTGAACCTCATAGTGGATGTTATCCTTTAAAGTCCCTATGAAGACTTCAATCATATGACTCTCTAGAATATCATTTACCCTTATATTCAATTTTTGGAAGTCCTCAATGTGCTCTTCCATTCAACCCTTTTGTTTGATATTTATTAATTGGCTAAAGAAGGTGTTTCTCTTTATATCCTCATAATGTGCTATCATTTCCTCCATCAAAATTGACTAGGTAACAAGTGGTTTACGAGAACAAATCCCTCTATACCATACAAATTGATTCGGTTCTAAATATAAAGATGTAATATGTAACTTTTGTAACAATTGCACATTATGTAGATCAAAATATTGCTCCATATGTAGTATACATGCTATGGGATCATTGCCATCAAACTTCCTCATATCGATATTTGGAATATGGTGGGTCTTCAATCTAACGTTAGGTTCTATGAAATCATGATTAACATTTCTTTTGTTCTCATCATGAGTTTCCTCTACTACCTTTTCGCCATTAGGAAACCTTTCTTGTAGCGACTTTGTCCTACCTTCCTTCAAATATTCCATGTTTCCATTCAATTTTTCTTCTATATCATTTATCTTATTGATCATAGCTTCGATCACATTCTTCAAATCATCCCTCCAATTTTTCTTACTAGGTATTTCTATTTTCTTGATTCGAGTCATTCTTTTTTCTTGCTTTTAGGAGCTCAATATTGAATCTGTTGTATCTCGGTAATTTCAAATTCCCAAGGTGTCACAACTTTTCCCATGGTAGCCTTATGAGTCTTCTTTCCAACCCCACAAGTCTCATTGATATTGGATTCTTCAAGAAAAAGTTATGTCCAATCTTCCACGATGGCCTTATTATAGAATCGTTACGTAGATCGAACTTGTACAAAGTTCCACGTGTCATTGTTTCGACCTTTGACATGGAAAAAGCTACCAAAAAAACTACAGTCTCTCCTCTTTCTTTCAGCCTTTATGAAATTTGAATCTGATGATGAGAGAGGAAGTTATGATGATTTTCCTAAGGTCACCTCTTTGAGATGGAATTGAGAAGCCTGCAAAAACCCTAACTTCCTCAGTTCATATGTCCGAAAATATAACGAGACAAGATATAAAATTAGGACATAATGTTCATCCAGATTTCAACTCAAATGGGTTTTAATTTCAACTTTTGAAGCTTCGTAGAAAAAAAAATTATAGTGAAAATTCCACGATGACCACTTTGAAGTGGCGAAACCTTAGAATGAAAAGCTTTGATACCAAATATTAAGCAACAAGCTCACAAAATAGAAGAAGAGATAGATCAAAGACTTCAAAATATGCCTCCTTGAGGGGGAGACCTCATTTACATTACACAAATGAACAATTCTTGGATGATACAAATGACAAGACCTCCTTTCTTCATATAGGATTCTAAGGGGTCACAATATAATGAGAGTGGATATAACAATAATATTGTAAGGGCACAAAAATAATAATATTGAGCTTCTATGGGGCACAATAATTAAAATATGGGGACTACATGGGAACAACAATACAATAATTGGGTTGCACTAATACACTAGTAGTATAGGGACATAACATTGAAGAATCACAATAAGATTATTTTTTTTGAGGTCCAATAGAGAGAATTGGTCTTAGTGGAAGTTAATCGTCATCATCATCAATATTATAAATATTTAAATAACTTAATTTTGTATTTTGTAAGCTAAAATTGGTCAAATTTCTTATAGTAAAATTTAATAACACTAGCATCACCAATGAAAATTTGAAAGTGCATTAAAGGTTCATTATTGGTGAGGCTACATCATGGTCATGTCATATAATAACACATGAATAAGGGAGGGAATTGAACTAGTGACCTAACATCAAGAAGTGCCTTAACAATGCACTCATCACAATTTGTCCAAGTCCCGAGTGACTATTTAGTGTACATGTGAATTACTCACTAAAATTCCATTATATATGAATCTATACACTACACAAATGAGGACAAGGAATTTCTAAAATACAAGAGTGACTATCAAACTTAATTTCCGAAGGCTTCTTATTTCAACTTAAGGTGGATGAGGATCTAGTGTTATTTTTTCAATTTGTTAATTAAGGGTCTAGATTAATTGGCAAGGGAATAAATTTTGATGAATTAAATTATAAATATAAATATAAATAATAATTAATTAACTATAAATTGTTTAGTTATATAAATTAAACAACATGAGCCAAGTTCCACTAGCACAACCCTTTGAGGATGTGCCTCTTTAGCAATCAGACCTAGGGTCAAACCTCAAAGAGAGAGTTGCAAGGAGATCTCATGTGCTATGGGGAGGAGACATGCTAAAATCAAGTGAGCTTAGGGCTAATGCTATCCCCTAAAGCCTAGAAAAACACACAATTCAACAAACAGAAAAATAAATTAACCAACACCAAAACAAAATTTTAATGACATAAAATTATTATTAAAATCTTCACCCTTTAAATTGGAAGACCAAATTTTTATTGTTTATCTTAATTTAACATTGAAATTTGTAATTTAATGTATAAGTAAATTATAATAAACATGGAGGATATTGACTTAAATTCAAAATGTAGTTACAAGTATAAGCCATGTATATTATTATTGAATTTAAGGTTTGCGTAGCAAACAGAACACAACTTTCATTTACGTGGAATATTTCATTGTCATTGGAACTGCCTTGACTTAGAAAACACAATTTCATTTCCGTTGAGATTTAAATAAAATTTAAACACAATTTTATTTAGGTGGAAATTTTCATTGGGATTACAGAGGTAAATAAAATTTAAGAGTTTTCACATGCTTTGCACTGTTTTTAGCTCTACATATTTTCTCTTATGGAGTTTATATAATATTCTCCATGTTCAAAGTGTTTATTGTTTCCATCTTTTCCAAAAAAAAATTATTGTTGCAATTTTTCAGGAAATAATTAAAATTTGAGGTTAACTATTCAAACAAAACACGGGTTCATTTACCTCGAAATTTTCATTAGAAATATGAAAGAAACTAAATTGAAATTTAAAGTTTGTCTGGCAAACAAATCAAAACTTTCATTTACATGGACATTTTTATTGGAAATATGAGAGTAAATGAAATCAAAATTTAAGGATGGTTTGACTTATGAAACTCTGTCATTTTACATTTAAATAAAATTTAAGAAATTGTACATGTTTTTAAGTAAGTTGATTAATGAAAACTAACAACAGTTATGCATTTGTATAGATATATTTGATTATTTTATATTTAAATAAAATTTAAGAAGTTAAGTAAGTTGATTAAAGAAAACTAACCACAATTATGTATTTGTATAGATATATTTGATTTTAAGGTTGTCTTTTTCAAAATAATTTTGTGATTTTAATATATCATAATATTTAAATTTTCTTTTTTAGTCCCCCATATTTTATTAATCAAGACTAAAAAGATGCAATAAAACAACATGATTTTAAGTAAGGAGAAATGACATTTGGAATGAAACAAAACAAGGATAGTTAGTAAAAGGTTGCTAAAAAGGTTTAGTAAAACCTTTAAGTTAGTAAATAATTGTGATAAAGGTTTTTATGTACCTTTGAAATTGTCATCAAAATAGTGGAGTGGTTAGTGAAACCTATTGAAGTGGTTAGAGCAAGAGTGCTTAAAAATAAAGAATTATATTTAATAAAAAATCATTAGTATATATAAAAATAGAGTATAGTTAATATTTATCTAATGATGTAATTGATAAGAAAAAAGGAAAAAATTGTAAATTATAAACTATTGCTTTTTTCAAAAACAAAAACAATTGCACGAATTTAACTATATATTTGGAGAAAACTTATCCTAAAAGGAAGATAGGTTTTATTATTGATACATGAATAATAACAAATTTACAATATAAAAGTTTAATTATCAAATTTTAATATGTATGATTACTAACTTTAATTCACATAAAATTGGATCATTATAACCATTTTGACTATCCAACACATAATTGAAAAAATGTGGTGGATCATGGTTATAATATTTCTACTCATAGAAACACCCATTCAGAAATTTTGGTCAATTAAACTTTAATTTTTTTATTAATTAAATTTTATAATTTTTATCAATTAAATTATAAATAATAATTACTTAAAATATATTTTTTGTCCACAAGTTATAATTCTCACAATAAACTATAAAGATAAATAGAATGGAATGAGCACTTAACTATAAAAGATAGCTATAATTATAATTAACTTAGGAGTTGTGTTTAAGTGTGAACTTTTAGACTTTTGGCTAGAATCCTCTAAAAACAATGGGGGTGAAATTTTGATTTTTGTTGTTCACATTGTTTTTTACTCTTTTTTTATTACATACATGGATTCACCATAGTCAAAGACTTTTGAGACACTTCTATTTTGTAGAGTTCACTCATCAACTAGAATTTTTTTCAAAAAGTGAACAAATCCATCATCTTATATTATTAATGAAATTTTGAATTAAATTATTTTATCCTATTTCAAAAACAAACAAAACTAGTATAACCATATAGTAATCACCACCACAATATGATGTTAAATAAGACTTCTAAACTTCCACCAATTTTTGATAAATGTTCAAATCAGCCACAGTCCCTATGCACAGAGATCTATTGTTCCAAAGTTATGCTAGTCTTCTAAACTCACAGAAAACATTAACGTTTAAGGTTTACTGCTAAAACCAATTTTCATTTAAATATAAGTTCATGGGAAAAAGAAAGCAAATGAAATTAAAATTTAGTGTTGACTTGACCTAAAGAACACAATTTCTTTCATAGTTTTTGCTTTTCCATTTTCACCATGTTTATTGTTCCAATGTTTCCCAAAGAAATTATTGTTCCAATCTCTCACAAAAGAAAAGAGTAGATATTAACAAAACACACTACGAATTAGGAATGTAGATGAAATTAAAATAAAAGGTTGGTTTGACTTAAAAAAACAGTGGGATTATACCTTTAAATGAAATTGAAGAGGTTGCACATGTTCTCCTCTATTTTTCCTCGTAGAGATTATACATAGTCTTCTACATTGTAAAAGGGTTTACAGATTTGTGTGTAATTGGCATCATTTTGGTCTATCGATTTGTGTGTGTAATTGGCATCAGAGGATCAGAGTTGCATTACCACTATGCTAAGAGGAAAGTAAGAAAATAGGACTACCAAGGGCAGCTTAAAAAGGAAGGGAAGTTTAGAGGTGTGGAAAGACGTAAATGTGGCACTTACTTTGCTACTCTCTGGAGTAGCTAGAATCGTAGTGGCCTTGGAACATTCCACAATCTGGAGTAGGTTGCCTTTGCTTATGAGGAAGAAAAAATAAAAAGAGATCAACATGAAGAGATGAAGAAAATGGGATTCTTACTTCTCTTCACTCATTCCAAAAAAAAAAAAAAAAACTAAACATCACATTATTTATTATTACTTTTTGTTAAAGCTATGTCTCGAAAATTATATTCAATTCCTGTAAATTTTATAATATTTCACAAGGAAAATATGGAACACACAATTAAAAAATAAATAAATGAAAAAAGAGAAAAATCAAACAACTGTAATGACATCTCTCTAGAATTGAGAAAGACATGTTCTCAGATATTTTACAATAGTTTCCTTTCCTTAGATTGATTCCGTGTTACCCCATTATTCAATATACTACTTTCTCTCACTTCTATGACCCATCTAGTTGTTGCTTCCGACACTTCTTCACATGTTGGTCATGTTTATCTTCTGTAAGCCACTCTTTAATCCTCTCTTAGATGTTAGAGGAGAAATTTCACTTTGGTGTGAGGTAAGACCACAGTGATCAATCATTAATAGGAACATCTGCATCATTCAATGTTGATGCTTCTTGTATGTTGTTCAACTTTGCACCAAATTTATGTAGCTTGGGGAAATCTCTCCTCAAATGGTTTTCTCCGCACTCCAAGAGCAATAGGCTCTTTTATACTAACTATGGATTTTTGATGTTGTTCACTTTTGGTGAATTTATTAAACATTCCACCCTTTATTCCTTGCTTATATCCTCACCTTCTCTAAGTTCCTCCTTTTCCTTTCTTCTTCAAGTTAGCCAGGACTTAGATCTTATGATTAGACTACTCATAAAAGTGTGTGGTATTTAGAATAATCTCCCCCATTGTATTATATTCATCATATTTTACTTTGTCTCAATATGCCTTTTGTGACTTGGTGACATACCTCTAGATCTTGGTCTTCTCATCCTTAATGTAAGGTACATACCTTAGCAACTCCAAGAATTTGTTGGCATGTTCTTGAGGTGTCATATGCAAAATTTTGTGTTCATAGAACTCCTTTGCTATGTTGTCATAATATTTTTCACACAAGTACTTCACTTGAAAGTACTTTTCAAACTTTCTCCATGTTAGGTCTCTCTCCTTGATACCTTTTGTATTCTTGAAATCCTCCCACCATATATCATCCTTTCCTTTTAGACTAAAAAATAACACCCTCACATTCTCTTCTCATGCACATGTAGCTTGAAGTACTTTTTAGTTCCAAAAATCCAAGCCTCTACATCTTCTGCTTTGTTTACCTCTCCATCAATGGTTAGGGGTCTTGCTTTCTTGAATTCTTATTGCATGGGAGTCTTCCTCCTCTTCCTTGCACTATCCAATGATTGTCTAAGACTACTTTATATTCTTTCTCGAGAGATGAGCAATCTTATTCTTCCTTTTGCATGTATTTTGGTCTATCTCTAATAGCTTCCCTCTACTTTCTTATCATCCAATTTATAATTTTGGCTATCTCATGGGCTTTTCTTAGGCTTTTTCTTGCAGTGATGGATAACACCAACCTTATTTTGTCATTTCCCTTGTAATTCTAATAATATTTTCCATAATATATCCATGAAAATATTCTCACTATATGCTCTTGCAACTTCTTATCTAAGCTTTTAACTTCTAAGAGTTTCCATGAGTCTAGGAGTGTCTTTATCTTTCATCTTTCCAACTTACTCCTCCTGGAGACCTCCCACAGTCATGTTCATACAAGGTTGTTCAAATCTGCTACTCATAGCAAGTTGTAATTGTGAATGAGGTGTAATTGTGAATAGTAAATAGTCAGTTTGTGTGTTGAGACTATGGAGCTATTGTTGTACCTCCTTGTAGGCATGGTTACAATTCACTTGTATTTTTGGTACTCAATGATGGCTCTTGTTTTTAGAATCTAATTCTAGCCAATGGTACCAGCAAGAACTAGCTAGACAAAAGGTTGTAATCGTATTTTTAATGAAAAATAAATCATTACTAATTTATCCATATGTGAATATTTTTTGAAATTCTACTTATTTTATGAGAATTTTTTGAATAAATTATTTTTTTTTAAATTATTTACAACATAAATTTGATGTGTTTGTGTAACCCTATGGCTTACAAAACACTTTTTTTCACTACTGTCCAAAAATTTCTTTCCTTCATTGTCATATTTTTAATGATATTTTTATATGCTATAATATAATGTATATATGTACATGTTGTTTTTTGTTGTTGCAAAAAAAATTAAATATTGCATTTTTATTCTCTCCTTTAATTCATTAGATTTTAGTTTATTTATTTTATTTGCTATAAATAAATTTGTAAATAGTAAAACAACCACTAGAAACAATACATAAAACAATGAACACTATCCCATTATCTAACTCACCCAATGAGATTCTATGGTTTGAAGATAAGTCTAAAAGGTTCCATCATCAACATGCCCCAACCAGATTTATTTCTTTAATGAATAGTATTTTCAACAAAGTACTTAGATCAATTTGTATAGATCTTCATGGACGATATTCTAATTTTTTCAAAAACACCAGAAACATCAACAATTATTAAGAATAGTGCTTAAGACACTTAGAGAGCATCATTTGTATGTAAAATTTAGTAAATGTGAGTTTTATCAAAATTAGGTTCAGTTTTTGGGTCATGTAATATCTAAAGAAAGAATATGTTACTAAGGACATGGAAAATACTCAATTATTTATGGGAAACACATGTTATTATCATAGGTTCATAAATGGTTTTCATAAGTTGGCTTATCTAATAACATCCCTAGTACGGAGTTAAATTTATATGTACTCAAGAGAGTTTTGATTGACTAAAATATTTGCTGATTGTTGGTCCCATAATTAAAACTTTTGATCCCAATAAAGACTAAGTAGTGTGTACAAATGCTTATTTAGAGAGGTTAGGAGTGTTAATGCAAGACAATTATGTTATTCCCTATGAGTCTAGAAAATTGAAGGAGCATGAAAAGAACTATGTCCCTTGTGACTTAGAGTTAGCTACATTAATTCATGCTTTCAAAAATGTGAAGGCATTATTTTTAGTTAAGAAATTCATGTTAATAACTAATAATATTAGTCTGAAATATTTTTTTAGTCAACTACATTTAAATGGAGGACAAGAAAGGTGGATGTCATTCCTTAATGAATTTTATTTTGAGATAAAACATATAAAATGGAAGGAAAACAAAAAATCAAATGCACTTAGTGGAGGTATGAATTATATTTGTAGAATTAATACTATTAGTATCAAAATGGATATCATTAAACATGTTAATGCAACAACCTAAGAATATTCAGAATATAGAGAGATACAAGAAAAAATGTAGAATGAAAACTGTCCAAAAGGAGAATTAGACTATCCTCCAGATCACTATGGTTTTCTCACATTTAAATGTAAACTTTATATTTCAAATATGTAGAGGCTGAAGCAAGTGATTCTAGATGAGAACCATAAGAGGCCTTTGTCACTTACACAAGTTACCAAAGTCTTATAACAGCTCTTAGAAAGGAATTTTATTGGCCAAGGATGAAGCTTATGTAGCAAGGTACTTAACTAAATGTTTTGAGTGTCAAAAAGTGAAGGTAAACAACAACACCGCGAGAGACTATAAAATTCGTTGCCTATCCTTGAATGAAAATGGGATGTTATTTCCTTAAATTTGATAATATGGTTAAGTAGAACCATGAGGAACCATCATTCTATTATGGTTGGGATTGATAAAATAAGTAAAGCAGCCCATTTTTTTACTATCCAAGTATGTTAAAGATGGAAATTTAGCTAAAGTATTGATGAACGAAATATTCAAACTTTATGGAGTACTAAAAATAATCATTTCTCACAAGTATGCAAATTTCACATCAAATTTTTAGAAGGAACTTTTTACAGTGTCACACACTCAATTAAATTTTAGTATTTCCTAACATCCTCAAAGAGATGGATAGATTGAAAGAACTAATCAAATCCTTAGAGATATGATTTGTATGTATGCAAGGTACCTACCCACTAAATGGCACGATTGGTAAAGTTTACATATAATAAAAGTTATCAAGCATCTCTAAATATGATTTCTTTCAAACTAGTTTATGGATGGAAGTGATATATTCCCTTCAGCTAGAGTCATCGAGAGTAAAGATTGTTTTTAGAACGTGATCTCTTAAGAGATAGGGAGTGAGTGGTTAAACTCGTAAAGTTAAATTTAAAAACAACCTATAACACCCCCCTCCCACATCTTACTATGATTTAATTCGAACTCCTAAGACAGCTTAAGGAACTCGAACGGATGAAATGACACCATACACACATTCAACATCAACAATAGTACTCCTAGGAACTATCCCAACCTCTCAAGTAACTAGACCTTGTATTCCAATGAGTTTTTTTACCATTAAACCCCTTGAAGCTCCCTTGATATGGTAAAACATGTGCCTACGAGACTCTGGACACTTGGAGAACATGGGTATGAATGCATCTAGGGAGTTTTCTGCTCATTTTTGTCCTTGTGCCACTGATATTTGAGCCATTTTTTTTGGCCAAGAGCCCACTTCACTTCCCAAAACTCAATGACACATTTAGGAATGCAAGATAACAACAAAACAATGATATAAAGTCAATTACTTGAGGATGGAATTGACTCGACCCCTAGTTGTCATGATAGGAATTTCATCAAACATGTCACAATTATGAAATCTAGAGGTTTAAACAACACAAATGGCATAGGGGTCTCATACTCATCTCAAAATCACTAAAAAGAATTTATGCCTCAACACATTATCTAGACTTTCATCGATTAGGCCATAGATACATTGTTCATTCATTTATAAGTTAAAACATAAGGAGATCCATACATAGCCATTTCCATAATACATAACCAAAATAATAACAACAAAAATACCAAGGAAACAACAACCATATAATCCACATATAAACCATTATAATACGCATGAATTAACAAGGAGAAATAACCTCATATTAATGATGCAAACAATAACGAGGATTAGGACTTCCACGAACCACCCAACCGTAGACATGGGTTCACAAAATCTCTCTTCACCGAGTCACCCTTGTTCCAATTCCAAGCATGCATGTGGGATATTATGAAATAAATCGATCAAAAACATTGAGGGCATACAAAGGCCAAACCACCTCAACCCATCAAATAGTGATTCCACCTCACGATCAAACATCACAAAACCATCACAAGATTGGTCTCTACCCAAGCCTTCTGGGGCTCAAGGGTGTTTGTTCCAACCCATGCTTCCAAAACTAGTAGCTCAACCCATAACTTACTCTCGGTTTTGAGAGTGTTTGTCTAACCAAGGCTTATAGGACTAGTAACTCAACCCACAAAGGGGTTTGGGATCATTTCGCATGCAAGGCTTCCACTACTAGTAACTCAACCCAATATGTTATAGCTCTTTGAGAGAATTTTTCCAACTAGGGCTTCATTAAACTAGTAACTCAACCCAAGCTAAAGGAAACATGAGAACCAATGCGAAAAATAAGGAAATGAGCCCACAAAACCATGGATATCTAGGAGATGGAAAGGCTCAGAAAATCCACTGTCAATCCAAGGAATCATCCATGACCATGACAAATAATGACCTATAAACCACATGCATATGCCATGCATGCCAAAACTAGTGAGGAAAAGATACATAAAAATGGGTACATGCAAGAAAAATTCATTGTAGCTACTGATCGCAATGGAATCTTATGCTTTCCTACTCTTCTTTTGCCTTCTTGCACCAAAACTCCAAGTATGCCACACACCTACAAGAGTTCTCCAAGAAAACTCTAAGTGTCCAAGAGTATGAGAAGAGAAAATAGAGAGAGAGCTCAAAAATTTAACTCACAAAAGTCTGTCAATTGATCCTCAGAAGACTTTTTATTAATGAGGCCTCTATTTTATTCATTTTCCATTATTTTCATTCATTTTCCTCCTCACATGCAACATGTGACCTTTCACCTCCCTATTCTCCTAATTTCCACTATTTTTTATAAATAAATGTGCCAAAATTCCACTTTTCCTTCCCAAAGCATTTGCCATTACCTTTGCCAATTTCCTTAGCCATTAATTAATCACCACTCATCCCCATCACTATTCTTTTGCCCAAAATTAAACTTGGAATAAGTCTTCCATCAACCACGATTATTTTTACTTTATTAACTTTTATTACATGGAATTTTCATGAGGGTTGTTACAAAACCCTCCTCCTTGGGGGAACACTGTCCTCGGTGTTCAACAACACCTACAACCAACAAGGCTATTGTAAGAAAAACATACTACCCATGGATCTTTAGAACTTAGCTTGTTGCAGTATTTATAATGATTGTTGTGCTAAGAACCAAACCAACATGACAACATAATAAGTATAACATCATAATGACATGACACCCATACAACTTATTAGATCTATATAACATAGCTTATGGTGGTATTTACATCCATATACATAGGTACATATACCGACCATCACGAAAGCATGTACCAAAAACATATACCAAAGACATATACCAAAACATTCGCTCAACTAGCAAATAAGGAATGATACATAACCTACATCTGATCTCACATCTCCCATGTAGCTTCATGAGGCCCAAAGTGCTTCTATTGGACTTTAAATGGATGCTAATAATATCATAACGAATGTGATCCCCACTAAATTTTTTAAATGTTGTGCTTTATTAATGGGAATTATTGTGTGTCTTAAGTGAGACATTCTTGCCCCTATAATATGGAATACATTAGGACATTTGACACCAACAGGCCATATTTAGAAACATTTCATTAAGCTTGAGTCTATCATAGAGCCAACATACAACAATGGGAAATAATTGTCTAAAATCTTTGAAATATAGTAGATGAGTTAAATTAGGGTTTAATGACTGAGGGGGTAGGGTTTAACTTACAAAATGCCTTCAAGTGACTTGAATTCTTTTAACCCTCACCCTAAATTTTCCCTAAGCTTATTTAGGGATGCTAAATATTATTGGAAATGGGTTGGTAAAGGTAGAAGGTGGCATTAGGAAGAGGTGCTTGAGGAAAAACTTATTTTATTGGCTCTTGGGAAAAACGTAAAAGAAATGTTACTTTTAGGAATTTTTTGGCAATGTTAATGTACAATTCCTACCTCACGAGAGATGAATTTGTGAGTAAGTCATGATAGTAATTTAAGTAGTTAAATACTACTAAATTAATTCCTAAGTGTATAGAGGAGGATATGGTATACTTAGCCATAGTGGGGTACTAAGCTCTCAATACTAATCTTGACATTTCATTTTGGGATGGAGGTGGTGTTGCAAGCCAAAGACCTTACAATTATAGAAGGACTAGACCAATTTTGATATTAGAAAATTAATAACATTGTTGGGTAGAGTATATTTCTTGAGTGCATCTTGAAGGCGTTTATAACATATGTTCTAATTGAGATAAATCCTTTCTTGGATGGCAATGCATATTTGAAGGTGTCCATGATAGGAATGAAAATAAAACCTTTTGTGTGATTTCCCCCTGCAATATATCATTCATAAAACAAAATTTTTAATCTACCCTAGTGCTACATTGATCATTGTATTAAGAGATGGTGGTGGGAACTAGAGCCATCCTAACAATAGTTTTTTTTTTTTTTTATCGGTAAAAACTAATTCTATTAGGAAAACATATTGTACAATGCGTGGTTACAAGCAAGAGAATCAAGAACATAGGCAGCCGGAAAGGATTGGTAGTCCACCTCGGCTCCTAAGAGTGGAGCACATGAGGAACAAAAGAGCAAGAAGACACAAGAGGAACAATGGAGCAAGAACTGAACAGAGGATTCTACCCCACATGTGCGGAATCCACTATTCTGCATTTTTTCCCTTTCTTTTTCCCAACTTTGACCCACTCAGGAGGATTTTGCTGAGCTGTCACGACTTGCAAACTTAGATGAGCCGACGGAGAGGTCTCCTTTTCTGAGTCCGAGGTGGAGGATTCATGGTTCCTTTTCTGAGAGACTGGTATGACTGACGAATCCGCAGGACCTGCCGAGAACGGATCCGGTTCTGACGCTGCTGCCCCACCTTCCTTATTCCCTCCCTCTTCATCGGAGCTGAAGTCAAAATCGTCCATGGGAGGAGGATCATGTGGCTTCTAGCTTTTGGATTTCTGCTTAGCATTGGCTTTCTTCTTTTGGGCTGGCATCGTGGGACAAGAGCTCTGAAGGTGGCCTATATGATGGCAGATGCGGCAGCGGAAGGCTGTGTTCTCGTAATCCAAAGTCTGAGTCCAATGGAAATCTCCAATTTTGAGATTGATCTGGTCCGGGAGACCTTTGCTTATGTCTATTTCTGCACAGATCCTGGCGTAAGTGTATAGGCCTTTTTCCCCTCTGGAGACGTCCGTGTCGAGTAAGCATCCTAGTGAGTTGCCAATCCCTTGGAAAACCGCAAAGTGCCAAAGATTCGCTGGGAGGTTTGGAAGTCTGACCCAAATGGGGAGTTTGGTGATAACTACTGTAGAGGGGTCGAAATCTGGGAACCAAGGAGTGAGGAATAAACCAGCTGCACACAAGAACCATGGGCCACCAGTTAAGGCTTTTTGATAGTCCTCATCATAGTCAAACACGACGATGAAAAATCCTTTTGAGCATAGCAAAGTCTTGCAGTTGTTGGTCCAGTTGGATTGGATCCATTGGTAGAGGTCTGTTGTATGCGGCCATAGCCCATTAAACCTACAGATAATGCCATGTTCCGCAAAATTTTGGGTTTGCTCATCCAGAGATGGATGTTTTATTTCTATGGAAGGGGATTCCTCCAGTTTATCCACCAGGAAAGGCTTGGGAGCTTGAGCTGGTGGAACTGTTCTTTCAGGCATCTTAGCATGGACAACCTCTTTATAGGAAAACGCCTTGGCTGAGGATGACTGCCCTGCAGCGCCCCCTCTTAGACGAAGGGTAAGAGCTATGGAGGAATTTCTCTGAATGCTGTAAAAAGACAAGGGGAAGAGATCCTCGAGTTGTTTACCTTCATGGAGAAGTCGTTGTGCTGTAGAGGGAATCCCCAGCTTGATTTTCAGAGCCTGCTTGAGATCTTGCACTAGATCCGACGATTTTACCCATTGAAGCAGGGTTTTGCCAGATAAAAGCTTGATCTGGATCTGATAAGGGGCAGAGAAGCCAGAGATCTGCTTGCCTCTGCCGATCTGAGACAACAGGCGGCTGGGGCTTTGCAGGGCCTTCTTATCCTGCTTTTGCCGCGTGGGGTAGAGATGAGAAGATGCGGGAGTCCTAGGGACGCCGAATTTTTTATCGCCCGTTAGCAGGAAAGAGGCTTCGAATCCTCTGTTGTTAGGTGGCGTCGATGTGGTAATATCCCAGATCTGCGTTGCAGAGAGCGATGGAGCTTCATAACACGGCGAACCCTGGGCTTTACTTCCACCCCATACCTGATCTACGGTT
This sequence comes from Pinus tabuliformis, assembly GCA_031772625.1. Lineage (NCBI taxonomy): Eukaryota > Viridiplantae > Streptophyta > Pinopsida > Pinales > Pinaceae > Pinus > Pinus tabuliformis. The sequence goes on from CM062813.1 coordinate 418,482,446, forward strand.
TTTCCCTTTAAGTTTCGCCCGAGATTGGTAGATCGAATCCCTGGGATGCTACAGTGGGTTATGAAAGCTGGCATAACCCTTTTTCCTCCATATTCGCCAGCCGATTTGCCATACCTGTGCCAATAGTCCTTGTACGATGGCGTAACGAGATGAGACAAGGTGAGGATCCGTTGTTTTGGGGCATAAAACTCCAGACATAGGATTTCTGATGCCGCCGTGAAGAAATCCCTCTGCCCCCTGAAGGAGGAGAAACGCAGTTTGTCATGGTTCAATTCGAAAAAATCTTTTCCATCAACAGATTCCGACCAGGACCCAAATGGGGCATCGTGTTCATAATTTCCATCGGCCAGGCATCTAGCCGATTCAGTACAGATCAGGGCTCTTGGAGCCACGGCGGCGTTGAGGATACCTGCTGAAACCCTAAGTCCCAAATACGCCTCCATCGCTTCTTCGCCACCCTAACAATAGTTGGAAAATGAATACACTACCAATTTTCCTCTATGGCACAAAGGGATGTTAAAATGTATGGTTCTATGATTTTGTGTAGTTTTGATAAGACAAGTTGTGTGACAAGAAATAATCTAGAAAATACTACTGGTTTCTACTAATATCAACTATCTTTTTCTAGAGAATACCCATAACCATTTGACCTTCATTATTTCAAGCATACAAAATATTATTTTTACTTCTTAGATGATTACCAAATAAAATCAATTTTATCATACAAATGCCCTCAAAATAACCATTGAAAGAGTCCAAGCACCATCTTACAATTTTTGTTATAGCTAGAGCAAATTCTTCAATAAGAGACCCACAAGGACCTCAATGTTCAATTACTATTGCATCCCAAACCTAGAAATTAGAGGAAATAAATGACCACTTGTTATGTAAATATGAAATTTGCTTTAAAAAAATGTTTAAAAAGTAAATGCATTTCCTCCATGCTAAAACAAATGTCCTTTCCAACATAATAAATTTTATTTAGTCTAGGTTTTCATGATCAATGTCAAGCCAATGAATGGTTGCACTTCAATATGTCGACAAGTGTAGAGACCATTTCATGAATATATTTTAGATTTTTCATGGAAATTATTAAAAGCTCTATCAAATTCCTTCTCTAAAATTTCCTATTAGTGCTTATGTCAACTCCATCAAGTTGAAAATACAAATGTCAAGGGGTTATTTTGTGGTTACAATAGCAAGCCACGCAAAGCAATTTGAGACAAAGGGAGACTTTGGGCTCCGCACAATAATGTTTTGACAATGAATTGGTTGGGTTCCTAAGTCATAGAAAAAACAAGGCTATCTATGAGGGTATGATAACTAGGGAGTACGAAGATGTGCTAGGGAATGTCACGTAGTGGGAACAATTTGGGGGTGAAATTTTTCAAATGGGCTATTTTTTGCACATTTCGTCAAAAAAATATTCACCAATTTCGTTAAAAAATTGCCTATTTTTTACATATATATGATTAAATGAATGATATTCACCAAAAATTACCAATTTTAATAGTAAATTAAATATTTTTATTGAATATTCGGCTACATTCTATACATATGAGATTTCAAACCAAAATAGTCACCTACAATACTTAATATAGGAAAATATTTAAATCTTTAAAAATACCCTCGTTTAAAGGCATGTTAGGCTTGCTTAGACATTCCAACTACTAAGGTGTGCCAAGATGTCTCAATTTCCAGGGAGTGTTAGGGAGTGCTATGGAAAGACAAGGGAGCACTAGGTCAAAATGCATGGAAATGAATGAATAAGAGTGTGTGATAGGGAGTGTCAATGAGTTCGAATTGTGCTAAGGAGGAAGTGATGAGGTATGCTAGGACGTTCTAAGGTATGCTAGAGGCCAAGATGGCATGTCAATATGTGTTAGGTTCTAGGGTGTGCCAACCAATGTCACAGAGTGCTAGGGAAATACAAGGGAGCACTAGGTCCAGGCATACTAGAGTTCAACATCATGTGAGGGAGTGCTAGGGTGTGCTAGGAGGTGCTAAAGCCTACCAAGGAAGATGATTCTAACACATGCCACATAATGCCAAGGGATTGTTAAGCATGCCATGTGCTATCGCATGTCATCATGTAAACTATGTTTCTTAGTTGTTTTACGACCATAATTAGACATGAGCCTTGTCTTTGTAACTTGTTAAGTGGGATAAGTTGAGGTTAGAAATGAGTAGCCTAAGATGAGTTATAGGGAGTTCTTAGGTGAAAAAGGCATAGTCTAGTTGTAGTAACCATAACTTGGTTAAGTTTTTGTAGTTGAGGTAGGACTTGATTGGGTTACTAAGTCCCAAAAAAAGTAAGGGTGGTTGTGAGGGCATGATAGCTAAGGAGTGTCATGGTTTTCCAAGGAATGAAAAGGTGTGCTAACATATTCTAGACAATGTCAATGCATGCCAAGGAGAGTTAAGTAGTTCCGAGGTATCACAAGGGAGAACTAGATCAAAATGCATGGAAATGGACAAATAAGAGTGTGCACAAGGGAATGCCAGTGAATTCTAGGTGTCCCAAGGATGAAGTGTGTTAGGAGAAGTTTAGAATAAGACTTGTAGGAGGTAAGCCTATAGTTGTGATAAAGGGATGAACAAAGTAGTTTCAGGAAAAGGGAGACTTTGGGCTGGGCACAACACTATTTTTCCAATGACTTGGTTGGGTTCCCAAGTTGTAAAAAAAGAAAGTCTATCTACGAGGGCATGAGAAATAGGGAGTGCTAAGGTCTACGAGGGAATGCCAAAAAGTTCTAACTCATTCTAGATAGTTTAAAAATGTGTTAGGCATGCCAAGATATGCCAAGATGTGCTAGTTGTTAGGGTGTGGTGCCAACACATAGTAGGGAGTGTTAGGGAGTTCCAAGGAAACACAAGGGATCACTAGTTTTAAATGCATAGAAATGAATGAATAAGAGTGTCTGATAGGGAGTGTTAACAAGCTCTAGGTGTGTTAAGTGGGGAGTTGCAAGGAATGCTAGGCAGTGTCAAGGCATGCTAGAGTGGTAGGGAAATGTGCCTAGACATGCCAAGTGCTAGGGTGTGCCAATGTGTGCTAAGGAGTGTTAGGGAGTGCCAAGGAAACACAAGGGAGCACTAGGTAAAAATGCATGGAAATGAATGAATAAGAGTGTGACATGGAGTGTGCGTGAGTTCTAGGTGTGTTGAGGAGGGAGTGAAAAGGTCTGTTAGGCAGTGCTAAGGCATGCTAGATTGTTAAGGCAACATGAAACCAAGATGTGTGAGGAGCCAGCGTGTGCCATCACGTGCTAGGATGTGTTAGCTGTGAGTGCTAAGGAAACACAAGGGAGCACTAATTGAAAATGCATGGAAATGAATGAATAAGAGTTTATGAAAGGAAGTGTTAGTGAGTTCTAGGTGTGCTAAGGAGTGAGTGAATGGGTATGCTAGGTAGTGCTAAGGAATGCTAGAGGCGAGGGTGGCATGCCAAGATGTGCTAGGTGCTAGGGTCGCCAACACGTGCTAGGGAGTGCTAGGGAAACATAATGGAGCACTAGGTCAAAATGCATGGAAATGAACAAATAAGAGTGTGTGATAGGGAGTTTTAGTGAGTTCTAGGTGTGCTAAGGAGAGAGTCACAAGCTATGTTAGGTAGTGCCAAGGAATGGTAGAGTGCGACAGTGACATGCCAATATGTACGAGGTGCCATGGTGTGCCAATGTGTGCTAGGGAGTGTTAGAGAGTGTCACAAAAAATCAAGGGAGCACAAGCTCAAAATGAATGGAAATGAATGAATAAGAGTGTGTGATAGGGAGTGTTAGTGAGTTCTAGGTGTGTTAAGGAGCGAGTGACAAGGTTATATGCTAGGTAGTGATAGGGAATGCTAGAGTGCTAAGTCATGTCAAGGCGTGCTAGTGTTTGCTAGGGAGTTTCAAAGAATGCCAAGGAATGCAGGGCATGCTATGTACATGTGCCACATAGTGCCAAAGGATTCTAAGATGTGTTAGATGCTATGGCATGTTAAGATGTAAACTATGTTGCTTAGTTGTTTTATGTCCATGGTTGGATGTGAGCCTCGTCTTGGTAACTTTTTAAGTGGGATGATTTGAGATGCAAATGAGTGAATAAGTGTTTGTGACACAAAGTGTCAATGACTTCCATGTGTGATGAGGAGGGAGGGACAAGGTATGCTAGCAGTACTAGGGCATGTTAGAGGCTAAAGAAACTTGCCAAGATGTGCTAGGTGCTAGGGTGTGCCAATGCATTCTAGGGAGTGTTATGGAGTGTCACAGAAACATAAGGGAGCGTTATTTTCAAATGCATGGAAATGAATGAATAAGAGTGTGTGATAGGGAGTGTTAATGGGTTATAGGTTTACTAAGGAGGGAGTGACAAGGTATTCTAGGTAGTGCCAAGGCATGCTAGAGTCCTAGAGAAGCATGCCAAGATGTACCAAATTCCATGGTGTGCCAATGCATGTTAAAAAAAATTAGTGACTGTTAGGGAAACTCAAGGGAGAACTAGGTCAAAATGGATGGAAATGAATGAATAAGAGTGTGTGATGAGGAGTGTCAATGATTTCCAGGTGTGCTAAGGAGGGAGTGACCTGGTATGCTAGGTAGTGCTGAGGCATGCTAGAGTGTCAAGGCAATGCACGACCAAGATGTGAGAATGCCAACATGTGCCAACACATGCTAGGAAGTGTTAGGGACTGCGAATGAAACAAAAAGGAGAAATAGGTCAAATTAATGCATGGAAATGAATAAATAAGAGTTTGTGACATGAAGTGTCACTGAGTTCTAGGTGTGCTAAGGAGGGAGTGCCAAGGCATGCTAGAGGTGAGGGATACATTCCAAGATGTGTCAGGTTCCAGGGTGTGCCAATGCATGACAGGGAGTGTTTGGGAGTGTAGGGGAAACATAACAGAGCACTAATTTCAAATGCATGGAAATGAATGAATAAAAGTGTGTGACAAGGAGTGTCAGTGAGTTCTAGGTGTGGTAAGAAGGTAGTGACAAGGTATGCTAGGTAGTGCTAAGTAATGCTAAAGTGTCACGGAGACATGCCAAGATGTGCCAACTGTCAAGTTTTGTCAATGCGTGTTAGGGAGTGTTAGGGAGAACAATGGAAACACAAGGGAGAACTAGTTTAAAATGCATGGAAATGAACAAATAAGAGTGTGTGATATAGGGTGTTGTTGATTTTCAAGTGTGATAAGGAGAGAGTGATAAATTTATATGGTAGGCAGTGCTAAGGCTTGCTAGAGTGAATGACATGTCAGGGAGAGGTAATGTGTGTTAGGGAGTGCCAAAATATGTTAAGGAATGTGGGGGATGCTAACACGAGCTATATAGTGCCAAGGAATTCTAGTATGTGCTAGCTGATATGGAATGTCATTATGTAAATTGTGTTTCTTAGTTATTTTACAGTCATGGTTGGTTGTGAGCCTTGTCTTGGTAACTTGTTAAGTGGGATGAGTTGCGATTAGACATGAGTAGCCTAGGATGATTTATAGGCAGTTCTTAGGTGAACAAGGCATATGTTGAATTTCCATGACACATGAGAATCTTGTCTTGGTATTAGAATCTTTGATGTAAATACACTCAAGTGCCACAACACATATACTTTAATTCACAACGAAATGTACACACATTAGGGAATGAACTAGTGTAGATGACAATATTTAACTTTTTCAAACCTCCCTTCATTATATTACAAACTATTATACAACACACTAGAGCTCCCATAACAGGGATCCTCACCCTTTACAAGCACATTGATACAAGGAATACAACTAGGGCTCGGTGTTAGTCTTTTGAAAACCAATCTATCTTGAACAAGTTAACAATTGATCTAATTGTTGATGGATGCCACACACAACCCTTTCCACGTGTCCTAAACACATTTGGAATTTCCTCTTGCCTTCCATTCTGCAACTCCTTAATCTTCCTCCATCAATGAGCTCAACTCCTTTAGGTTATTGAAATTGGCTCAACAAACTCTACCCTTGAGCTACCTCATTTGTGGTTCAAAGTCTGCAACACTTAGGGTCTTCGATCAACTATTTACAACTCCACTTGTTAGGAGCTCTTTTGTCTTCCTACTTTTACCATACTACTTATACAAGATGAAAAGTGTAGGGTTATGGAGGCTACACTTCTAGCTGAATCAATCCTTTGTAATAGAGTGAACTAGGGCTTTTTGGTTGGCCCGCTTGACTGCCACTTTAGTCCTTCAAAGTCTACACATCCTTAAGCTTAATACACCTTGCCTTCTACAAATCTTGTTGTCCTTGAAAAATATAAGACTTAGGGATATTGTTTGATAGTCACCTAACAACCCTCCAACTATACTTGGATTGCCATTAATTTTCCCAACCAAAATTAATTCTTTTACTAATCTAGGGCCTGCAAGACTTCCCTCATCTAGGGATCTTCAAATATTTCACCTAACAATGATTTGGTTCCTCTCAAAATAATTGTTCTTGTGTATCAATTTCTTTGTGATCCAATCTCTGAATAGATCCAAACTACTCCTCTTATCATCCTTCTAACAATTCATAGATGACTTAACTGGGGTGAGAAATCAACCACTTTTTAGTTCCCAAAATCAAAGCCTCTACATCTTCTTCTTTATTTACCTCTCCATCAAAGGTTGGTGTTGTTTCTTTCTTGAATTCTTCTGGCATGGGAGTCTTTCTCCTCTTCCTTGCACTGTCCAATGATTGGCTAAGACTTATATTCTTTCTCCAGGTATGAGCAATTTTATTCCTCCTTTTGCATGTATTCTCCTCTATCTTGATGAGCTTCCCTCTCCTTTCTTATCATCAAATTTATACTTTTGGATCTCTCATGGGCTCTCCTTAGGCTTTTTCTTGCAGTGATGGATAGCACCAACCTTCTCTTTGTTCTTGTAATTCTAATATGGTTTGCCACAATAGAGAATTTACTTTCATGTTCCATGATTTTCTTATCATTTTCTTCCATGCAACTTCTTATCTAAGCTCTTCTAGTTATAACAGTTTCCACAAGTTTAGGAATGTCTATCTCTTTCATCTTTCCAACTTACTCCTCTTGGAGACCTCACAAGATCATGTTCATACAAGGTTTTTCAAATTTGCTACTCATAGCAAGTTGTAATTTTGAATGAGGTGTAATTGTTAATGGTAAATATTGAGTTTATGTGTTGATTCTATGGAGATATTGTTGTACGTCCTTGTAGGCATGGTTGAAATTAACTTGCATTTTTGGTACTCAATGATGGTTCTTCAAGTTTACTAGAAACCTAATGAAATTAGTTGCCTAGCTTTCAATAGCTTAAATCCCTATTTCTACCTAGGGTTTTATGAAAAGTTTTGGTTATGAGCATTATGCAAAGAAAATTTACAAAATATTATTGCTTTAAGGAAGTTGGGAAATCCTTCATATAAATAATGGCTCAGTTCATTCTCAAACCCTCATTTCAAGTATTATTCCATATCTTCATGGTATTCTTCCTTGTCTTCACTCATTGTTTTGGTTTATGATCCTAAACCCCCTTAAAAAAAAAACTAAACATCACACCATTTGTCATTACTCTTAGTTGTTATAGCTATGTTTTGGAAATTATATTCAATTCATGTCAATATTATAATATGCCACAATGAAAATATCGAGCAAGCCATTAAAAAAATGAATGAGAAAAAGATAAAAATCAAAGAACTCTAATGACATCTTTCTAGAATTGAGAAAGGCATGTTCTCATATATTTTCAAGGGTTTCATTTCCTCAATTTTATTCTATGTTACCCCATTATTCACTATAATCCTTCCTCTCACTTCCCAAAGTCTACTTAATGATCCATCTAGTTGTTACTTCCAACACTTCTTCGCATGTTTGTAATATTCATCTTATGTGATCCCTTTTTTAATCCTCTCCTAGGTGTCAAAGGAATAGGTTTAGGTAGGGGTGAGCGCTTCTTTAATCCTCTCCTAGATGTCAGAGGAATAGGTTCACAGAGGTGTGAGGTAAGACCATTCTGATGAGTCATTAATACGAATATCCTTCCCAATAGGTAATGCCTCCACATTGTTAGTTCATGCACAATGGCTCCTAGCTCTAAGTAGTGGGTGACATAATTTATTTCATTCTCATTTAGATTTATTCATAGCATATTACATGCTCTTCTTACATCACTACTCCACCAAGTCCTTTCTCACAAGCATGAGACAACAAAATCCTTTCATGCGTCAACTATTTTTAAGATAGGTGCAAGTGAGTAACTCCTTCAAGTGATCAAAACTAGCTCCACATTCACTAGTACACTGAAACTTCACTCCTTTTCTTTGAAATGCAGTGATGGGATGCCCAATATATGAGAAATTGTGAATGAATCTTCGATAGTAACCATGGAACCCCATAAACGATTTGACCTCTGTAACATTTTCAGGTGTGTGTTAATCCCTTATCTCTTTAAGCTTTTGTAGGTCAACCACCACTCCCTCTTATGATTTGATCTCTGTAACATTTTGAGGTGTGGGCTAATCCCTTAACTCTTTAAGCTTTTTTAGGTCCACAACCACTCCCTCTTTTGAGATTGCATGACCCAAGTAGTGAATCTCATATTGAAATATTTCACACTTGTTAATTTTGGCATATAATTTATGCTCTCTAGCTAATGTAGAACAACTCTAGGTGGTCTTGATAGTCCCTTTCATTTTTAGAGTACACAAGAATGTCATCCACAATTAACAAAATTTTCATTAGACATATAAAGGTTGTTAGGGAATTTATAATCCTGAATGCAACTATAATATTCTGAATGCAACCTTGTGAATGTCCTCTTCCTTGACTATGACTTGATGGTAACTCAGCCTTAAATTCACCATTGAAAACACTAAATCCCCTCTTAATTGACCAAATAGATCATCAATATTGGGCAATGGATACCTATTCTTCACATTGGATTTGTTTAAATACCTATATTTGATGTATAGACACAACCTTCCATCCTTATTAAAAAAATTTGCAAGGGCTACCCATGGTGAAAAGGTCCGCGATATATACCATTTTCCCACTAATTCTTTTAGGTACAACTTTAATTCCACAAACTTAGGGATGGTCATGTGATAAGGGGCCTTTCCTGTTGGTGTTGTTCATGAAATCAACTAATTGTGAAGTCAATCTCCATGTTAGGTGGCAGTTCTGATACTTCCTCTGGAAATATGTCACTGTACTATTTCAATATGAGCTAATTTGCAAAGGAATATATCGTGGCTTATTTTTCCTCTAATATTTGAATGGCATATGAGGTACAACCCTTCTTGCAACAATTCTTTGCTTGTGCTGCTGAGATCACTCTCAGTTCTATTGGCCTTTTGATTCCTTTATACAATATTGGGTCACCTCCACCCCTCACACATTCCAACACTTTATTATAGCAATTTAGCTTGGTTATTATAGGTTTTAACCCGTACAAAAATTACCTACATACGAATTCTAAACAAAGAAGAGAATAAATAAAGGCGAGAGCATAACACATAAAACAAATATACACAAATATTTCCCCTCAATCCCAAAATTGGGACTGCCAACTTGATTTGTCATTATGTTCCTTTCATATGTTACAATACATATATATACATGCCGAATCATCCAATACCATGGACTGAAAACCATCACGCCCAAAACCATGTGCGAGAACCATGCACTAAACCATAGGTAGGTTTACCCAACCTAATATAGGGTCCAAAAAAATTATCCTCGTGGTGTTGACATGTACCCCATAGAGGGGGGCTATCTGCCCCCCTACTACGCAATCAGTGCAACGAAGGGGGTGCTCCACCCCTCTTTTAACCCCCTGGTTAACTAGGGCAACTAGTAATGGAAAGAATATAATACAACCCAACATTCTCCCACTTGTTTTTTCTTTCCATAGGGGGCCAGAGGAGAGATTAGTAATTTATCGGTCTGTGAAATACCCATTGTTTCTCTACACCAAGATAACTTCTTGGAGCTCACAAATTTTGTAAATGCATCTGTAGTATTCTTCAAAGTTTCCACCTTTACCAACAACACCTTTTTGTCTTCTATCATATCCCTCACAAAGTGATACTGAACATCAATGTGCTTTGTCTTTGAATGATAAGCAAGGTTCTTTGCAAAGAAAATTGCACTTTAGCTATCACAATATATCCTTATAATTCCATGTACTAACCCCATACTTGAACACAATCTCTACAACCAAACTGCTTCCTTACTTTCATGAGTGGCTGCCATGTATTTTGCCTCTGTAGTTGATAATGCCACTACACATTGTTTCTTACTCTTCCAACTCACTGCACCTCCAAATAAGTTAAACACACACCCACTTGTAGATCTTCTCTGATTTGGATCTCTAGCCCAGTATTTGTCAAAAAAGCCATGAATACCCAACACTCCATCCGATCCTAGTCTTCCTTGGTAGCACAAACCATAATCCCTAGTGCCACACAAATACTTGAAAACCCGCTTCACTGTTGTCGAGTGCTCCTTCCCTGGTTTTGACATAAACATTCTCAATACTCCCACTGCATGTGCAATGTCTAGTCTAGTTCAAACCATTGCATACATCAGGCTATCAACTGCACATGCATATAGAACATGGGACTTCTCCTCTTCCTCTTCTTGTGTCTTGTGAAACTGTTTAGCATATAAATTCACACCTACAAGAATAGGAGCCTTCACTTGTTTATTATCCTGCATATTAAACCTCTGTAGTATTGTCTTGACATACTTCCTCTGGTTTAACCAGAGCTTTGTCTTTTCCTGATCTCTTTTAATTTCCATGCCCAAAATATAGCATGCAGCACCAAGATCTTTCATGTCAAATTTCGAGGACAATTGGGTCTTCAAATCATGGATAATTTCTTTGTCATTTCCAATGAGCAACATATCATCCACATACAAGACCAGATAAATAACATGGTCACCAATTAATTTAAAATACACATAGTGATCTGCTTCGTTTCTTGTGAAGCCAAGTCCCCGTATAAATGTATCAAATTAATGATACCATACCTTGGTGATTGTTTTAACCCATACAAAGACTTTTTTAACTTGCATACTACTTATTTCTTACCCTTCACCGCAAAGCCTTAAGGCTGGTTCACGTAGATCTCTTCATCCAAATCCCAGTGAAGAAATGTTGTGTTCATATCCTTCTGTTCTACCTAAAAATCAAAAGCAGCAACAACAAAGAAAAGTAATCGAATAGAAGCTACCTTAGCAACAAGAGAAAAAATATCATCAGAATCAATTCCCAGAACCTGTGAATAACCTTTTACTACCGACCTAGCTTTTTATTTCTCCACCTTTCCTTCTACATTTGTTTTTTTCTTGAACACCCATTTTCTGCTAATGAGTTTCCTCCTAGTCGACAACTCCACCAGATCCTAAGCCTCATTTTTGTGCAAAGATGCAATTTCATCAACCATGGCCTATTTTGAGAGTTTTCCATCCTTTGAGTCTACTACTTCCTTCACAGTTCTGGGATCGTCATCAGTAATAGATAAGGAAAAATTTGAAGAGAAAGCAGATGGAATATAACTTTCTGGCTACCTTCTTTCTTGAACTGATCTTCTCATAATCGGAGTTTGTGGCTCTTCATCTTCTCATTCCTCCTCTATTGTAGAGTCTGATTCTTCCTCCTTTAGCTCAAACTCTATCTTCTCAGGTTCCTTTGATGGGACTCCATGTTTAATAACATATTTTAGCTATCTGAACACCACATCTCAGCTATACACAACCTTCCTTGTTACTCGGTTCCAAAGCTTATAACCTTTTAAACCATCCTTATACCCAATCAAGATGCACTTTTCAGATTTACTATCCAACTTGGTTCTTTTCTCCTTTGGAACATGTACATATGCATCACGTCCAAATACCCTCAGATGTGAAAGAGAGGGTTTCTTACCAGTCCATACCTCTTATGGAATCTTATCCTCCAATGCTGATGAAGGTGATCTGTTGACCAGGTAGCATGTTGTCTCCATCACCTCTGCCTAGAATTCTTGTCCTAACCCAACAACAATGAGCATGCTTCTTTCCCTTTCCATCAATGTCTTATTCATTCTTTCTGCAACTCCATTTCTCTTAGGTGTATATGGATTAGTATTCCGCCATTCTATACCACACTTCTTATAAGATTCTTCAAATTCCTTATTGCAAAACTCTCCACCATTATCTGTCCTCAACAAGTTTATCTTCTTCTATGTCTCATTTTCCACCAGAGCCTTAAATTCTTTAGACCTGTCAAAGACTTTAGATTTCTTCTTGAGGAAGTATATCCTTGTATTCCTTGAGAAGTCATCTATAAATGATACATAGTACAAAGACTTATCAAGTGATGGAATCTTCACAGGTACAAACACATCACTGTGAAGAAGCTCTAATATCTATTTCGCCCTCTTACAACCATAATGGAAAGTGACCTGATTCTGCTTCCCATAAATGTAATTTTCATGGAAATGAAAATCGAGAGAGCTATTACTCATACCTTTACCATGAAGTATTCAAAGACCCTTCTCTCTAATATTTCCAAGCCTTTGATGCCATAGCATGGTCTTTTCTCCAGACACCACTAGATTTTCTGCTCCACTTTCAGCAACCACAAAACTATTGCACCCATCAATAAGAATGATACCTTGTAGCTTGTACAGAGTTCCAATCCAAACTCCCCACATAAATACCAGTGTTGCCCGAACTATCTTGTAGGTATCTTTCTCGAACACTCTTTTTACACCTGCATAATAGAGCTTGCCTATAGAAATCATATTTCTGGCCAATGCAGGAATATGCAAAACACCTGGAAGTGTTCTAATCCTTCCACCTTGTAACTTCAACTTTACTTTTCAGTGACCAATAATTCTAGCCTTCTTGTCATCCCCCAAGAAGACATCACCACCATCATATTTCTCATACTCGCAGAAGCACTCTCTATGGCAAGTGAAGTGAAAGGACACACCTGAGTCAATCAACCATGCCTCATGATCTACATCTGTACTTGAAGAAGCCAAGTACACATCCCCACCTTCATCTGAGGTGGTTTTCGCCTCTGTAGAAGGAGCGTCATCAGATCCCTTTCCCTTCTTAGGAGATTTATATTTACAGTCCCCTTTGTAGTGCCCTTCCTTTCCGCATTTCTAGAAAATAGGTTTTCCTGGAGATTTAGATCTCCCTCTAGATTTAGATCTCACACTCGATGACTTATTATTGTTTCTATTCTAGGACCGTTCTTGTATAGACAAGGAATGAACATTTTGTCTCTCCATGTTTTTCCGTCTCATCTCCTTCGTCAGCAAGGATATGACTATTTCATCAAACTGCAAGGTAGTTGCATTGCTACCTATTGCAATAACCAGACTATCCCACAAGTCTTGTAGAGAACAAAATAAATTGATGCACTTATCTTCATCTGAAATTTAATATCAACAGATAATAATTGACTTACCATAGTTTTAAATGCATTTAGATGCTCTATCAATAGTCTCCATCTTTCATCCTCAAGTTACACAGATTTTTCCATAACAAAAATTTATTCAACAGAGACTTAGATTGGTACAAAGTCCCTAATTTGACCCACAAAGCCTTAGTCGTAGCTTCCCCTGATACGTTTAGCAATACTAAATTTGAGACACACAATCCTATTATGCTCTTTGCCTTTTCACACAACTTCTTCTATTCTTCATCGACCACTCCCATTGGTTTAGTACCCTAATCTACCATGATCCACTGATCTTTATCTACCAACAGATCCTCCATCTTGAGTTTCCATAACTCAAAACTCTCACCATTAAATTTCTTAATCTTTATATTACCACTGCTCGCCATCTTCTTTAACCACCAAAATTGATCTTGCAGATCTCCCACTAAATAGGGTATACTATAAGCCCAAGTGAAACCCCTGAGCAATAAAGGTGTCCCCTTGAAGCCAAAACAGCTTTGATACCAAATGTAGGTTTTAACCCCGTACAGAAATTACCTGCATACAAATTCTAAAAAAACAGAATATAAACAAAGACGAGATCATAACACATAAAACAAATATACACGGAGATTTTCCCCGAGATCCCAAAACTGGAACTACCAGCTTGATTTCTCATTATGATCCTTTCATATGTTGTAATACATATATATACATGCCCAATCATCGAATAACATGGACTGAAAACCATCGCACCCAAAACCATGTGCAAAAACCATGCACAAAACTATAGGTAGGTTATCCCCAGACCCCGTAGAGGGGTCTACCCACCCCCCTCAAACCCCCTGTCATCCCCTCGATATGCAATAAGAGCAGCAAAGGTAGGGATCCACCCACCCTATAACCCCCCGGTTAACTAGGGCACCTAGTCATGGAAAGAATATAACACAACCTAATAGTTCTATGAATGGACAACCAATCGATGCTAATTAAAATGTCATACAATCCTAATGGAAACAAATTCAATTTAACTATTGTAGTGATGCCCCCAATTTGTATAAGGAAAGAGTCCATCTCTGATATCCTCTTCTTTGCCCGAGTAGCTACCTGAATGAGCCATGGTTTTTCATATAATTTTTTTGTCAATTCACATTTTTTTCAATCTTAGGACTAATATAATTGGAATTCCATCCTTGGTAAATCAAAATTCAAACTAGAGAGTTCTAAACCATACCTTTCATTTGAATGATTTCCAGTTGTTGGTGTACCTGCCTATTGTCCAATGCAACTTGTATTTTTGGGATGATTTGGACCACATCATTCATTATTGATGCCTCTTATATGATGTGCAACTTTGCACCAAATTTCTATAGATTGGGGAAATCTCTCCTTAAATGGTTTTCTCCACTCTCTGAACAGCAATACGCTCATTTCATCCTTTCATTCCATGATATTCATGGTTCATTTCTATTAACTATGGATTTTTGTTGTTGTTCGCCTCTTGTGACGTTATTAAACCTTCCACCCTATATTCCTTCCTTATATCCTGATGTTTTCTAACCTCCTATTTTTCCTTTCTTCTTCTAGTCAATCCAGACTTCGATCTTATGCTTAGTCTATTCATAATAGTGTTTGGTCTTTCGAATACCCTCCTCTACGGTCTTAGATTCATCATATTCTATTTTTTCTCAATATGCTTATGTGTGACCCAGTCACATACCTTTGGTTCTTGGTTTAATCATCCTTAATGTAAAGTACATAGCTTTGCAACTCCAAGAATTTGGTGATGTATTCTTAAGGTGTCATCTTCACCAGTTTGTTTTCATAGAACTTCTTAACTCTCATGTCATAATATTTTTTAGATAAGTACTTGACTAGAAAGTACTTTTCAAACTTTCTGCATGTCATCTCGCTTTCCTTGATACCTTTTCTATTCTTGAAATCCTCCCACCATATACGAGCCTTTGCTTTTAGACTAAAAAAACCACCCCAATATTCATGTTCTCAACATAGCTATGTAGCTTGAAGTACTTCTTAGTTCCCAAAAGCTGAGCCTCTACATATTATACTCTCTTTACATGTCCATCAAAGATTAGGGATTTTTCTTTCGTGAATTATACTTGCATGGGATTCTTTCTACTCTTCCTTTGATGATGATATCTAGTGGTTGCTCTATCTAATGATTGGATAAGACTACTCAATATTATTCAAGAGAGCTAAACAATTTTAGTCCTCCTTTTGAATTTACTCTCGTCTATCTTGATTAGATTCCCTCTGCTTTCTTATTATCTAATTTATACTTTTGGATCTCTAATGGGTTTTCCTTAGGCTTGTTCTTCCCTCATGGATAGCACCAACCTCTTGTTGTCTTTTTCTTTGTAATATTGATAGGCTTTGAAACAATAGAGAATTTACTTTCTTGTTCCCTCGAAATATTATCATTATCTACCTTGAAAATTCTTATCTCACATCTTATACTTCTAAGAGTTTCTATGAGTTTAGGAGTGTCTTTCTCTTTCATCTTTCCAACTCACTCCTCTTCGAGACCTTATAGGGTCCTATTCATATAATGTTGTTCAAATCTGCTACTCAGTCTTTCCTTTCCCTGTTGTATTTTGATGCATGTCTAAATGCTATTTGCACACACAATGATGTTAGCTAACGATAAAGAACACACACTTGACATAGGTACTATTTTCATTGTTCTACATTGAGCTTAGAAATCACATACCAGTCAACGAGTAATAATATTTCGCTAGAGAATATATCAAACCATGAATCAAAATATTCTAAATCAAACATAAAGAAGGTTAAGAGGTCAAGCATATAATGCATATAAATCAATTATCTAAGGTGTGCATGTGAGGCTCTTTAGATCTAGTGTATGAACCAATTCTCTCATACCACTTTATAACATACCTTATACAAACCCTAACCGCTATTAACTAGGGTAGCAAGACGTATTTACTAGCGGACCATATCCATAAGGTCCACATATGGAGAAGGGGTATATATTTTTATCTTCTTTCAACTCATTCAAAAACCTTAGACTAACATTACCAAAATGTTCGTCTCCTTGATACCTTCCCAATGATATAAAATTTGTCCCAATCCAACTCTCAGGTCAATAGGTATCACTCTTCCATGATTTCACATTTTATTCTTAGCCATTTAACTAAGGACTTGCTACATGGCACCCATGTGATTCCCACCTAGTCCCTACATCATGACTCAACACATCACATGAGTCTAGACCCCAATATTGAGGAATTCAGAGTTGGCCTTCCCATAATGTAGCCTATAGCACACATCATTGAGATCGAAACCCCCGACCTAGCTTCGGTCTTGACCCCTTTGCTCTTTGATCTCATTGAGGTCCCAACCGCCAACCTAGCCTAGGTATCGACCACTTTGTTTTCAATTCTTTATGAGGTATCAAGCCTAGCTAAGGTCAAGTCTAGCAACTAGTCGGGACTCCTATCCAATGAAGTTTTATGATGCTCCCATGGCCTCTGAAAGTCCTAGCATAAAAATGTCTCAACATTCCTCATTTTTCATATACATAGTCGATTTTTTAATTTTCCCATATACTTAGTCGAGTTTGCCTAATTCTATCAAATTGTAAGAGTGCAAAGTAATTTCAAGGCCACACCCCTATCTACCCCGATTCAATGAGATATGAAGGAAACCCTGCACACTCACCATTCAAGAGGACTAACAATCTTGTATTTGGAATACAAATAAAATATGAAAACAAGCATGAGGCATAGAATTGGAATGATTGCACACAACTCAATAGTTTTGCATAGACATTTGAAGCATGTAACATATAGCTCCCTAGCAAATATTTATAGAATTTCACAAAACATTTCAAGGAAAATTCAATCAATTAGTTCATATTCTTGTCACAACCGTGGTCAAAATTCCATGTAATAAATTTAATAAAGGAAAAATAATAACTGAGGTCATGGGACACTTATTTCAAGCTAAATATTGGGAAAGACATCCTAGCATGGGTGTTCATTTGGGATTTTATGGCTAAGGAAATTCACAAAGGAAATGGCAAAGGCTTTGGAAATGAAAAGTGGCATTAATTAGAATTTTATTTATGAGTATAATGCTAAATAGGAGAAAAGGAAGACGAAAAGCCAAAGGTTGCATGTGGGGAGGAAAATGAACAAAAGTAATGGAAAATGAAGAAAATAGAGGCCTCATTGATAAAAAGGCTTATGAGGCTCACTACACAACTTTTTTCATTTCAGTTTTGGAGCTCTCTCTCTCATACTCTAGGACACTTAGAGCATTCTTGGAGCACTCTAGAATTTGAGTAAAGAAGGCAAAGGAATGTTAATAAATTAAGAGGAAGAAAAATATCAAGCAAGAAAGAGCAGGATAAAGTGATTATAGTGGGATTACTTCAAGGTATCAACTTGCATGTATAATTTCCTTGCTACTTTTTCCATGCATAGTACATTCATGTTTTTTTGTAGTTTTCTTATTTTCATTGGCATGCATTTTTCCAGGTGTGGCAATGTTCTTCATCCTTGCCTTGACATTTTTGGATAGTGATGGTGTGATGGTTTCTCTTGTTTTGGTTGAGATATATTGCTGGAAGGATTCAAAGCTAATTTGGGTGGTCTTAAGATTTATCGTAAGGCCTTTGAATCCCATGTTAGGATATATGGTAAAGCCTGATTGTGAATACCCTTGATTAGGCCTACGAATCTGATGACCAGTAATGGTGGGATACATGGTAATTCCTAGAGGGTGGTGACCTCATAGGCCTAGGAATCCCTTGATGGCTAATGGCACGATACTCGGTAAATCTAAGAGGTTGATACAGACAAATTCCTCATGGTTTAGGTGTAGAGATTCATATGCACCTATGCCTATATAGGCCTAGTGATTTGGTGTAATTGAGGTAAATCCTAGTTGTATTGATGAGGGTTTTGGGCCTAGAAAATATTTGGTGGGATATATAGTAAAGCACGAGGTAACCCTTGTTGGTTTTTTTGTGAGTCCCACATTCATGCTTGGAATATGTCGGGGGTGATTGGCTAAAAGAAATATTCTGTTCAGCCCAATCAATGGTCGAGTGGTTCATGGAAGTCTCTAACTTTGTTGGCTTATGAATTCATTAATAAGAGCTCCTTCTATTTTCGTATTTCATGAAATGTACTTGTTCATATGTGGTCTTATGGATGTTATATCCTTGGTATTGTTTTTGGTTATTTGTTGGTCATAATATGGGTTATGACGAACTTTGGTTATGGTTTTCATCATGATTTGATTAGTACATGAGATGTGAATGAATATATGACTTAATAGATGACGATGCAGCTATTGTGTTAAGACATCAATCCCGCTTTATGGATAGTAGATAAGTATGACACCCCTATTGTAGGAATTTACAGGGTAATTTCCTTAGATATAACACCAAATGACACCGCTCACAAATAGATGAAAGATCAATACACCAGTGTTGTTGACATGGTTAAAACCCTCAAAGAGGGAAACAGTCCATGGCCTGAGCCAACATGGCCACTTTAGGTAATTTATTAATAAAATAATGAAAATTTACATAATCTTCTGCCATGAACGGTTACCCTAAAGATGACCCTCCATGCTCTTTAAATAGAGATCATGGACCAATCGAGTGTTAAACCATGGATCAAGTGTCGACAATACCGATGAGAGAATGAACCGTCAGATCACTACATATCGTGACCCTTGGATTGTAAGTTACAAAAGTTCATAGTAAAGAAACACACTTTACCTAGCTCTATACGAGACCAAGTTATACTTAACTATTTCCTATGTGTTGGAATATCCTAACATCCCCCCTTAAGAACAACTTGGGATAGGATTGAAGGATGTATAAATATGATACAATAGGAGAAGGAAGAAGGTGTTAGAACCTATTCCCCTTAGTGACAACATCTTGAACGCCAACCATAAATCAGAGTTTAGTAAACTTCACCTCTGTGAGAGCCTTTGTAAAGATGTCTACAACTTGATCATCTATTGAATAGTATTGCACTTCAAGAACATGGTCGTGAATGAGCTTTTTGATGAAGTGCATGTGTAGTTCAATGTGTTTGTTGCGCTAATTTTGGACTAGATATTTGCATAGTTTAATGGAACTTTGATTATCACACCAAATTGTATTCGGATGTTGTTTCTAAAAGCCAAACTCTGACAGGATCTGACGAAGCCACTGCGCTTCCTTACTAGCTTCTACGGCACCACAATACTCTGTTTCTGCTGAAGAAAGAGAAATGGCACTTTGTTTCTGCCCAAAAATTAAGACTAAGTCCTTTAGATTGAAGCATACAATTAGCCATTTCCTTTAAGGTGCGATTATTTCTTTCAAGTACACCATTTTGTTGTGGAGTCTAAGGAACAATATGTGCATTTGAATTCCATTCTTAGTGCAAAAGTTGATGAATTTGTTGTTAACATATTCTCCACCATTATCAAATCTTAGCTTAAGAATTTGATGTCTAGATTGTTTTTCAACAAAGGCCTTAAAGGCCAAGATCATGTTAAATACTTCATTCTTGATTTCTAAGAAGTATACCCAAGTACGTCTATAGAAATCATCAATGAATGTTAAGAAATACTTGTAACCAGAGAATGAAACAACTAGAAGTGGACCGCATAAATAACTACGTACAAGCTATAAAGGGGCTGAGGCGTGCCAAGAGGCATGTTTTTCAAAACTATCCTGATGATATTTTCTGAGTACACATCCAGAACAAACACCATCCCTGCAAGATACCACTAGAAGGCCTGTCACCATATTTTCTTTAAATAGATTCTGAAGGAAACGATAGTTTAAGTGACCAAATCGCTCATGCCAAAGTTTGCTCACTTCATCATTATGAGAAACAAATACCGTGGGAAGATTTTATGACCCAAGGTTGTTAAAATTATACAACCTTGTAGAATCATCAACAATGTCAATAGCTAAAATCTTTCTAGGATCTCTTAGGTCCTTAATTACAACTTTGTGAGGTGAAAATTCAACGATTTTACCTTCACCTGAATGAGTTATCTGATATACAGACAGAAGGTTGTAGGATAAGGTTGGAACACATAATACATCGTTAAATTGACCATTGTCTATATGAATAGTTCCAGTCCCCACAAAACTAAGAGATCTATCATCACCAACATATATATTTTTGGTGTTACAATCATTTAAAGAAGAAAACATGGCTCTGTTTTTGGCAATGTGATAAGAAGATCCAGAATCAATGAGCCACCCATGAGAATGAGAATAAGAGGATACATTTAGTGCATATCTAGACCGAGATGTTTGACAACCACATGCAGAAAGTGTTATTCCTGAGGATGAAGTTGAAGTTGTTGAGTGCTCCAAATAGATGTTATGATTCTTCATTGCTGTTTCCAAGGATTCCATCTTCCTAAAGCATTTGGATTCTAATTGGCCATCTCGATTACGAAAGTGGCAATGTCTACCAGTCTTCTTCCATTTGTTTTTATTTGCCTTATCATTTTGTTGAAATGCTTAGGACACTTCTTTGGTTTAGGACCATTCTTTTTAGGACATGACTTCATAGGATTCTTTGAATTTGGTTGTTGTTGGGCAGCTAAGGCTTTCTTAGAAGAGTTTCCAAGATTAAGAAGACCAACATGTAAGAGTTTTTCTTGTTCTCTTATTAAAGAATCACAGGGTAAGTTCCTCAGACAGAACAGGAAAGGACGCCGCTCACAAACAGATCACAGATCAATACACTAGTATTGCTAACATGGTTAAAACCCTCAAAGAGGGAAGCAGTCCACAGCCTGAGCCAACACGACCATTTCAGGCAATTTATTAATAAAAGAATGAAAATTTACTAAGCTTCCCTCGTGAACGGTTACCCTAAAAATGACCCTCCATGCTCTTTAAATATATATCATGGACCAATTGGGTGTTATGCCATGGATCAAGTGTTGTAATACCGAGGAGAGAATCAACCGTCGGATCACTACATGGCGTGACCATCAGATTGTAAGCTACAAACGTACATAGTAAAGAAACAAACTTTACCTAACTCTATAATAGAACAAGTTATACCTAACTATTTCCTATGTGTCAGAATATCCTAACACCTATGCTCAGATATGTTATTATGAATTTAAGATTTCATATTTGTGATATGTTTGATGAAATTCCTGTCATGGCTAGTAGGGGTTAGGTCAACTCCTTGTACCAATGTTTTCATTAATAGATTTAATTCATGTTTATTTAATATTTCTAGAATTTTCATGAAGTTCGCGGTAGTGGCTTGAGTCTTCACCCTAAAAAAGTGTTAGAAAATCTAGGGTTGTTGCCACATAACTGCCTAAAAAAGGCCACATTCTTTGACATGTCTTGTTGTGGGAGTGACTAGAGGGCCTCAATCACATGCATGGATTGTGATGTGAGCGATTGGGGGTCTAGATCAGCAAAAAGGCAAGTTGTGTCAAGGGTTAGGCACCTGGAATAGTAGCTTGTCTCCTCAAGGGTCTTTAGTTATTAAGTAAGGTCATATTGGCTTTACTTTTTTGGTTCCGCTTTCTTAACTGTACATGGGGGTTGAATCACATAACATTAGCCTCTCGTCACATGTTTACCCTAATGGATCAGTTAGTTTGGGTAAATGTTGGAGGAGGGTGTTATACAGTGGTATCGAAGCATGGTTCACGCCTTGGACTAGATTTCTGGAATGTGCTGGTCATGCATACATGTCAATTACATATGTTTTCTTCATGCTTGTGGTGTATGTGCTTGTGGTGTATGCCTAGTGGTGGTCATGGTTGCAGTTGTGTCACCATGTGAAAATTAATTGTGTTGTTGTTGGATGTGGTCATCATGAGTGTGTGTCGGTTATGCACATGTTATGCATGTGAGTGTCTATATGTCATTATGCATACATGGACATGGTTATGTTTGTTGTGGATGTGATCATGGTATGTGGTTGGTGTAGTCATGCATTGATAACTGGATAATGGTTGAAATGATGATTATATGCTAATATGATTATATTTATACATGTATTGCACTAATATAGTTGATGTTGCACGTGAGATATCCTCCCCTGAATTATACTGTGGTATATTGATTATGTTTATATTTTGGTTTAGATAACATGGTATACTTGTAGGAAGAAGATAAAAAATGATTAGAAAGATGGTAGACCACAGTTCACGAGAATCTCCCTATGGATTACATAAGCAACGTAGTGTTGTGAAGTCTTTAGACATAGTAGAAACATTGAGAAGTTTGAAGGCAGAAATAAAAAGTTACAAGGAAAATGATGACTGAATCATTAAGGCACAGGAGAAACAAGTAGGAGTCAATGTAATAATCCTTCAAGGCTTGTCATAATTTTAGAGATAGGGAGCACTTGGGATCAACCATAGGCGTTACAATAAGACTAATGGGGCATATGGCAGTAGGTCTAATGGTGGGAACATGTTGGATACTGATGACAAAATCATATATGAAAGGCTCTTGGATACACCAGATAAGAGATGTGATGGAGGCGGGTTCTATTATAGTTATGGTTCTAATAGGTACCATGATAATCATCATTATCATCCTTACCAGAGGATTGAAAGGGGATATCTTCGAGATGAGTTCATGAAAGCCAAGCAACCTACGTTTGATGGGGATTTGAATAATTCAAAGGATGAATAGGCATATGAATAAGCTTTTTGAGTTGCATGACTACATGAAGACATCAGACTCAAAGGGAAAGAAGACATCTGGTGGGAAGATGTGAAGTGGGTTAGAGACATCAAGACAAAGGAGTTGAGCTGGCATGAATTTAAGAGAATTTTTAGTAAGAAATATTTTTCAGAGAGGTACTATGGTAGCAAATCCAAGAAATTCTATGACGTGAAGATGGGTTCGATGACATATGAGGAATATACAACCAATTTCCTTGAGTTGTTGAGGTATGTACCATATCTTAAGGATGAAAAATCCAAAACTCAGAGGTCAGTGGATTTACATTAACATTTAAAGATTGGATTGAGTATGATGTGCTCTTGTCACTTAAAGAATTCACTTGGAAATTGAAGCACCGTTATAAGAAATGAAAGCATAATAAAAAATTATTACCAAGGTTTTAAAGGGAAAGACAAATCTCAAGGTAAATGGTAGCCGAAAAGAACACGACCTGAGAAGGTACGACAGAAAAAAATATTGTACCTTACAAGAAGTTTAACAAATCACAACATCGAGGGAAGCATAATAAAGGGGATGGTAAAGGAATTTTGGAGTGTTGGATATGTTGCAACGAGCATCTCGAAATATATTTTCCATAGAATTAGGGTGGTAGGCCTTAGAATTACAATGCATAGGAAGCACAAACAGTTAGGGATGTATGGGAAATCATTCCATATATCTATGTAGCATTAGATAACATGAAAGCGAATCACCAAGCATCTATTATCGAGATGGATGGTAAGATTTTTTATCAAGTTGTTTATATTTCGATTGACCCTCGATCTAATTATAGTTATGTAAGTCCTCAGCTGGTGGATAAGTGTGGTTTGAATAAATAAGTACATGCAAAGTATTGTTTAGCTCAATTGGCTATAGGTACAAAGAAGAAAATTCATCATTAGGTAAGAACTTGTTATTTGAGTTGAATGGTATGCCTACCTCAACACATTTAAATGTACTACTATTGGGATCATATAGTATGCTTATGGGTATGGACTAGTTGTATATTCATAGGAACAAGGTAGACTGTTACGACAAATCTATTGTGTGTTTGGATGAAAATGGAGAAAAAATAACCTTACAGGGTAAGAAGAAGGCAACATCAGTTATAATGGTGACAACTATGTAGGAAAAACATAGTCGCATAAAAGGGTGTGAGTTATTTGCAGTGTATATTTCTAATGATAGAGGTAAGAACGTTGAGGATGCAGAGGTATTGAGAAGATACCATGTTTTACAGTACTTTGAGGATGTGTTTCACAAAGATATTTCAGAGTTTTCATCTCATAGAGATGTGGAATTTTCCTTTTAGTTGGTACCATTGGTAGCACCAGCATCAAAGGTACCATACAATATTATCACACCAAAGTTCGTAGAGTGGAAATTCAAGTTAAAGGAAATGCTTGACAAGGGATACATTAGGCCAAGTGTATCACCTTGGGGTGCACCAGTGTTGTTTGTGAAGAATAAGGATGGTACTCTAATGTTATGCATTGATTATAGGCATTTGAACAAGGTGACCATCAAGAATAAGTATTTATTACTGAGGATTGATGACTTGTTCAACCAAATGATCGGAGCAACATTGTTATCAAATATTGACTTGAGATTTAGATACCATCATATACACATTAAGAATAGGACATCTACGATAATTCTTTCCAAATTAGGTATGGGAATTACAAGTTTGTTGTAGTTCCTTTCGGTTTGGCTAATTCTTCAACTACCTTTATGTGCTTGATGAATAATGTGGTGCATCCTTATCTTGACAAGTTTTTTATTGTGTTCTTTGACGATATATTTATATATTCTAAGAATGAGGAAGAGCATATCGAACACTTAGCAGTAGTGTTGAGATTGTTGAAAGAGCATCAATTGTATGCAAATATCATCAAATGCATTTTCTTTTAGACAAAGGTACACTACATGTGGCATGTGGTTTCGATGGAAGGTATAGTAGTAAACGAGGAGAAGATAAGAGCTATAATGATGTGGGTCGTTCTTAGAAATGTGGATGAGGTAAGATCATTTATGGGTCTAGCAGATTATTACAGGAGGTTCATCAGGAACTTCTCTCATAATGTATATCCTATTACGTCACTACAGAGGCAACGTAAGAAATTTGAATGGACAGAGGAATGTGAAACAAGTTTGTAGCAGTTGAAGTAGTTGTTGACGAATTCTCGAGTGCTAAATATTGAAAATCTAGGCAAATACTTTTTGGTGTGTACATATGCAAATAAGAGAGGACTTGGTGGAGTCCTAATGCAGGAAGGACATGTAGTATTCTATGAGTAACAAACATTGAATGAGCATGAGAAGAATTATCTAACACATGATCTTGAGATGGCAGTGATGATCCATGCATTGAATATGTGGAGACATTATATTCTTGGAAGGAGGTTTGTATTGATGAGTGATAATAGTGGATTGAGGTGTCTATTTGACAAGCTGAATTTGGACGCGAAATAGGTTAGATGGTTGGCCATGATCACTGAGTTTGACTTTGAGATCATGTATATCAAGGGGAAAGAGAATAGGGTTGTAGATGCTCTTAGTAGGAGGATACATGTAAATCATATAGTAGCTATGAGCTCCTATAGGACTCATTTACAGGATCAGATTATTTACAGGATCAGATTTTATAGGCAATACAAAAGGATGAAAGGTACATGGATCTTATGCATACGTTATAGCAGGGTACAGGTGGTTAGGATATGGAATATCATCTTATAGCAGATGGTTTGGTCAAATTTAGGGAGAAAATATAAGTGTCAAAGGACAGTGAGCTCAAGAAGGTAATCTTGAGAGAATTTCATGAAAAACCATGTTTAGGTCACCTATGATATCATAATACGTTGACATAGGTGAAGAAGTTTTATCATTGACTGAATGTGAAGGAGGAAGTGGTAGAATTTGTGTCTAGATGCTTAGACTATCAGCAGGTGAAAAAAAAGTGTAAGAATTAAGGTGGTTTTCTTCAACTGATTATGATTCGAGAGTGGAAATGGGAGGTCATTTCCATGGATTTCATCTTTGGTTTTCCAAGGACATCTATATCACATGATTCCGTCATTGTTGTTGTTGGCACGTTGACGAAGGTAACACACTTCATTCTAGTGAATTTTACTTATTCATTCAATGACGTAGCACAGGTCTTCATCAGAGATGTAGTGAGGTTATATGGTGTTCCAAGGAATATTGTGTCATAAACGGATGCTAAGTTCACTTCCATGTTTTGGAAGGAGATGCTTGTAGGTTTGTGGATAGAGTTGGCCTTCAACACAACTTATTACCCACAGATAGATGGATAGAAAGATAGGGTCAACTGGATATTGGAGGAAATGTTGAGGATGTATGTAATGCATCAATAGAGAATATGGGAGGATTACCTTTCGTTGGATGATTTTTCTTACAATAATGGTTATAAGGAGTCACTAAGGACGAGTATATTCAAGGCACTATATGGGTGGAGTTGTAATACTCCCATCAATTGGAGTGATCTAGTGAACAAGCTGTTGATAGGACTGAACGTGTTGGAAAATATGTAATAGGAAATATAGGTAATCAAGAAGAATCTAAAGGAAGCAAAAGACATGAAGAAAAGTTATTAAGTTCATAACATGATGTCTAAGGAGTTTTAGGTTGGGGAATGGGTGTATTTTCACAACAAGCAGAGGAAGATCTCCTTGGGCATTGGATCATCTGCCAAGTTGACACCTTAGTTTTGTGGACCTTTCAATATTCTTGAAAGGACTAGACTAGTAGCCTATCAACTTGCATTAGCTTTGACAGTGAAAGCCCATGATGTTTTCCATGTGTCAATGCTTAAGAAGTATCTTGAATATCATGATCATGTCATTAAGGGGCCTTTATTTCAAGTGGAGTTAGATGGATAATTCTATCCAAAACATTGGTGTATTTTGTAGAGAAAGATGCTCATGATCCGAAACTTAACAATCAAGCAGTTTAAAGTGCAGTGGAGCACTTTAGGCCCGATGAAGCTACATAGGAGATGGTTGATCATATGTGGGTTATGTATCCTTCTCTATTTGTTGGATGAGTGAATTTTTTTGGCATATGTTTTGGTGTGATGTTTTTGTATATGTATATATGTATGTGGATTTAAATACCACCATGAGTTGTGTTATAAAACTCCAATAAGTGGTCGATCTTTCATGTCATTATAGTTATCATGTTGTTATGTTCCTCATGTTGGTTTGCTTCTCAGCAGGTTGACCATTGTAAATATTGCATCGAGCTAAGTTATAAAGCTCCATGGGAAGTATTTTTTTCTTACAACAATTTTGTTGGTTTTAGGTTTCATTGAACACCAAGGATCGTGTTCCCCCAAGGGGAAAGGTTCTGCAACAGAGCTGGCCAAATTCCATGTAATAATGTTAATTAAAAAAAATAATAACCAAGGTCATGAGACACTTATTCCAAGCTGAATGTTGGGACAAACATCCTAATGTGCATTTTCATTTGGTTTATTATGGCTAAGGAAATTGGAAAAGGAAATGGAAAAGGATTTGGAAAGAAAAAGTAACATTAATTAGCATTTTATTTACGAAAACAATGGAAAAGAGGAGAAAAGGAAGGCGAAAGGTCACAAGCTGCATGTGAGGAGGAAAATGAAGAAAATAGAGGCCTCATTAATAAAAATGCTTCTAAGGATCAATACAAAACCTTTTGTCATTTCAGTTTGGATCTCTCTCTCTACTCTCTCTCTCTCTCTCACTCTTGGACACTTAGAGCATTCTTAAACAACTCTAGCATTGGAGGAATGAACACAAAGGAAGGAAAATAAAACAAGAGGAAGCAAAAGTTCAGCTATATAAATTAAATTACATGAATATTAATAAATATTGATGAATGTGTTTTGAGAAAAAAAATTAATCACAACTTTCATGATTACATCATGAAAAGTTTTACATCCTGTCAAGGAAAAAAATAAATTTAAGGTTTGCGTGGAAAACAAAACGTAATTTTCATTTACGTGGAAAATTTCATTTTTATTGGAAATGAAGTTAACATTTAATTTTTCCTTGACTTACAAAACACAATCCCATTTCCGTTGAGATTTAGTTTACGTGGAAATTTTCATTGGGATTATGGAGGTAAATAAAATTTAAGAGGCTGGACATGCTGTCCACTGATTTTATCCCTACATATTTTCTCCTATGCAGTGTACATAATATTCTCCATATTTAGAGTGTTTATTGTTCCAAGTCTTCTTGATTTTAAAAGGGTTTAGATATTTTTATATATGTAAGTTAATTGATTGATTAAAACTATCGATTATCATTTTGTTCTATCAATTATTGTGTGTAATTAGCAACAGAGGATCAGAGTTTCTTTACCACTATGCTGAGAGGAAAGCAAGAAAATAGGTCTAGCAAGAGAAACCGCATCAAGATGTCAGTAGAGGAGTGGAAGTAGCTTAAAAAGCAAGGGACATCTAGAGGCATGGAAAGACGTAAATGTGGCATCTACATTGCTACTTTCTGCACTGGCTCCAATCATCATCGCCTTGGAACATTTGAAAATTCGGAGTCATATTCCTTTGCTTATGAGGAAGCAAAAAGAAAATGAGATGAACATGAAGAGATGAAGAAAAAGGGGAAATTACCCTGCCCTAATTCGAGCACCATGCCTCGTGGCTCTCACAATCCGTTGCAGCAACAAGAATAAATGAAGGTATTCGAAGGATCCAGCATCAGCACTGGCATGATTGAAAATGTCACATATTATTTAGGATCTGGGCTGTTAGAAGAAATAATAGCTCCTTTTATCAAATTACCCATTCTGTGACCACTAGTACATCCATATGTTGTGCTCAAATGTTTTATAAAATACAATTTATATGGTTAAAAGTGTGGTATCGCACCTTGTATGGTTAAAAATTTGATATCCTAACCTCTGATATTGGTGTGTGAAGTATGATCCTTCCCACGGGTGATGTACTTTCATATATGCATATTATAATGGTTTTGGAATGGTTGTTTTTCTTTTCTAGTGTAATGTGTTGTAATGTGTTGCTATAGGAATGTTGTGAGTTTTTCAATACAATTATTGAATCATTTTGATGTCTAAATCGTCGTTGTTTTATGGGTGCCACAGATGATTCAGATGTAGAGTCACTCTAGAATAATAGATTATGGTTTTGAACTTGATTAACTTTTTGTTTGCATGCCACCTATGAATTTGTTGAGTATGACGTGCATTGTGCTCAGTCCTAAATGAAAAATAGTGAAGTAAGGAATTCAAGCAAAGGTAACGAATGCACCTATCATCATGAGGGTTGGAAATTGTTGTTTGGGTTGAGAAATAAAACACCACTATAAGGGATTTTGCATTACACTTGTGTATTTGAAAATTGTGATTGTGTTCAATTTGGAAGCTTTTATTTACTAAAAGTACTACATTACCTAGTCTGCTACCATAGCAAGTTGTAACTGTGAATTATCTTTAATTGTGAATGGTAAATAGTGAGTAGTTGTACTTGTGAATTATCTGTGATTGTGAATGGTAAATAGTAAGTAGTTGTAATTGTTAATTATCTGTAATTGTGAATGGTAAATAGTGAGTTTGTGTGATGGGACTATGGAGATATTTGGATTTGGATGCACTTTGGAAGCTTTTATCCAATAAAACTACTACATTACCTAGCCTACTACCATAGCAACTTGTAATTTTGAATGAAATATAATTGTGAATGATAAATAGGACTTTGTGTGTTGGGACAATGGAGCTATTGTTGTACCTCCTTACAAGCATGGTATTTTTGGTACTCACTTATGGCTCTTCAAGTTTACTGGAAACTGAATGAAATTAGTTGCCTAGCTCTCAATATCTCAAATCCCTATTTCTACCTAGGATTTTATGAAAAGTTCTGGTAACGAGCATTATGTAAAGTAATTTTACAAAATATTCCTGGTTCAAGGGACTTATGAAATCCCTCATATAAATAATGGCTAAGTTCATTCTCAAACCCTCATTTTGAATATTAATCCATTTGTTCATGGGATTCTTGCTTGTCTTCACTCATTGTTTTTATTTATGATATTAAACCCTCTTTTTCAAGGAAAAGGAAAAAAAAAAACCTAAATGTCAAACCATTTACTATTAATTTTTGTTATAGCTATGTTTTGAAACATATATTCAATTCATGTCAATTTTATAATATGCCACAATGAAAATATGGAACACACCATTAAAGAAAGTGAACTAAAAAAGAGAAAAGTCAAACAACTCTAATGACATCTGGCTAGAATTGGGAAAGACATATTCTGATATATTTACAATTGTTTCCTTTCCTCAGCTTGATTATATGTTACCCAATTATTCGTTATACTCCTTTCTCTCACTTCTGAAACTCTACTTAGTTAGCCATGTGGTCGTTCCTTCCAACACTTCTTCACATGTTGGTCATGTTTATCTTGTGTAATCCTTTCTTTAATCCTCTCCTAGATGTTAGAGGAGAAAGTTCACTTTGGTGTGAAGTAAGACCAAAATGACCAATCCTTAATACAAACCTCCACCCCATTCATTGTTGATGCCTCTTGTATGTTCTGCAACTTTGCACCAAATTTTTGTAGCTTGGGGAAATCTCTCAAATGGTTTTCTCCACACTCCAACACCAATAGGCTCCTTTCTACTAACTATGTATTTTTGATGTTGGTCACTTTTGGTGAAGTTATTAAACCTTCCACCCTCTATTCCTTTCTTATATCGTCAGGTTCTATACCTTCCTCTTTTTCCTTTCTTGTTCAAGTTAGCCAAGACTTAGATCTTTTGCTTAGAATATTCATAAAAGCGTTTAGTATTCAGAACAACCTCCCGCTATTAGATTCATCTTATTAGATATTTTGTCTCAATATCCTTGTTGTGAAGAGGTGACACACCTATAGATCCTGGTCTTCTCATCCTTAATGTAAGGTATATACCTCAGCAACTCCATGAATTTGTTGGTGTACTCTTCAGGTGTCATCTGCCAATGCTTGTATTAATAAAACTCCTTCTCTCGTGTCATAATATTTTTCACACAAGTACTACCCTTGAAAGTAATTTTCAAACTTTCTCCATGTTAGCTCTCTCTCCTTTCTTTTATATTCTTGAAATCCTCCCACCATATATCATCCTTTCCTTTTAGACTAAAAAAAGCCACACTCACATTCTCTTGGCATACACATGTGGCTTGAAGTACTTTTTAGTTCCCAAAATCCAAGCCTCTACATATTCTGCTTTATTTACCTCTCCATCAAAGGTTGGCACTCTTTCTTTCTTGAATTATTATTGAATGGGAGTCTTTCTCCTCTTCCTTGCATTGTCCAATGATTGGCTAAGACTGCTTTATATTCTTTATGGAGAAATGAACAATTTTATTCCTCCTTTTGTGTGTATTCTCCTCTATATTGATTAGCTTCCCTCTCATTTCTTATCATCCAAATTATAATTATGGATATCTCATGGGCTTTCATTAGGCTTGTTATTGGAGTGATGGATAGCACCAACATTCTATTGTCTTTCTCCTTGTAATTCTAATAGGATTTTCCACAATATAGCATTTACTTGCTTGTTCCATGAAAATCTTATCATTGACTCCCTTGCAACTTCCTACCTAAGCTCTTATAATTCTAAGAGTTTCCATGAGTTTAAGAGTGTCTTTCTCTTTCATATTTCCAACTTACTCCTCTTGGATACCTCACAAAGTCATTTTCATACAAGGTTGTTCAAATCTGCTACTCATAGCAAGTTGTAATTGTGAATGAGGTGTAATTGTGAATAATAAATAGTGAGTTTGTGTGTTGAGACTATGGAGCTATCATTGTACCTCCTTGTAGGAATGGTTACAATTGACTTGAATTTTTGGTACTCAATGATGTCTCTTGTTTGATCTTATTATTTATTTCTTATTGTTTTTTTGTAATATTCTTTCACATCATAAACACATAGAATCTAATTCTAGCCAATAGTCCCCGTAAGAACTAGATAGAAAAAAGGTTGTAATCATATTTTTAATAAAAAAAATCATTACTAAGTTATCCATATGTGTGAATATTTCTTGAATTTGTACTTATTTTATGAGACATTTTTTAATAAATTAACTTTTTATAAATTATTTACAACATAAATTTGATGTGTTTGTGTAATACTATGGCTTACAAAACACTATTCTTTTTACTACTATCCAAAAATTTTGTTCCTTCAATGTCATATTTTTAATGACATTTTTATATTGTATAAGGTACATATGTACATGTTTTCTTTTTGTTGTTGCAAAAAAATTTAAATATTGCATTTCTATTCTCTCCTGTAATTCATTAGATTTTAGTTTATTTATTTTATTTGCTATAAATAAATATGTAAATAGTAAAGCAACCACTAGAAACAAGACATCAAACAATGAACATTATCCCATTATCTAACTCACCCAATGAGATTCTATGGTTTGAAGGTAAAGTCTAAAATGTTCCATCATCAACATGCCCCAACCCATTTATTTCTTTAATGAATAGTATTTCCAACAAAGTACTTAGATCAATTTGTATAGATCTTCATTGATGATATTCTAATTTATTCAAAAACACTAGTGACATCAACAATTATTAAGAATAGTGCTAAAGACACTTAGAGAGCACCATTTCTATGTAAAATTTAGTAAGTGTGAGTTTTAGCAAAATTAGATTCAGTTTTTGGGTCATGTAATATCTAAAGAAGGAATTGCAGTAGACCTTGAAAATGTCAAATAAGTCCTTGATTGGTTAGTTACTAAGGACTCGGAAAATACTCAATCATTTATGGGAAACACATGTTATTATCATAGTTTCATAAATGGTTTTTATAAGTTGTCTTATTCAATAACATCCCTACAAAAGAACGAAGTTAAATTTATATCACTCAAATTTCAAGAGATAGTTGATTGAATAAAATATTTGTTTATTGTTGATCCCATAATTAAAACTTTTGATCAAAATAAAGACTATGTAGTGTTTACAAATGCTTGTTTAGAGAGGTTAGGAGTGCTAATGCAGGACAATTATGTTACTGCCTATGAGTCTAGAAAATTGAAGGAGCATGAAAAGAATTATGTCGCTTATGACTTAAAGTTATCTAGATTAATTCATGCTTTCAAAAATGTGAGGGAATTATTTTTTAGTTAAGAAATTCATGTTATCAACTAATAATATTAGTCTAAAATATTTTTTTAGTCAACTAAATTTAAATGCAAGACAGGAAAGGTGGATGTCGTTCCTTAATGAATTTTATTTTGAGATAAAACATATAAAATGGAAGGAAAACAAAATATCAAATGCACTTAGTGGAAGTATGAATTATGTTAGTAGAATTAATACTAGTAGTATCAAAATGGATATCATTAAACATGTTAATGCAACAACCTAAGAATATCTAGAATATAGAGAGATATAAGAAAAATTGTTGAATGAAAAATCTCCAAAAGAAGAATGAGACTATGCTCCAAATGACTATGGTTTTCTCACATTGAAAAGTAGACTTTATATTTCAAATGTGTAGAGGCTAAAGCATGTGATTCTAGATGAGAATCATAAGAGGCCTTTTTCACTTACACAGGTTACCTAAATCTTATAACAACAGTTAGAAAGGAATTTTATTGGCCAAGGATGAAGGCATATCTAGCAAGGTACCTGATCTGAATTGGATCCATAAAGAATGATCAATAGAACCATGGTTGTACAAGTCAGGATAGACTTCAAAGAATTAAGAGCAATGACCAAAAGCACCTCTAAACCAAAGGCAGTTGGTAGCAAGCGTGGAACGACGAGGACCTCGGTCAAAGCGCGCTGACCAAGGCCCATGGAGACTGCGTAGGAAGCGAAATTAAACCTTGGGAAGCCTGGGTCGGGAAACAGAGGGAGTTTTTGATCCGCAATTAGCGCTAATCACACATCGCTGGGCAAAAACCCTTGAAATGGAGAGGCCTCGAGTGCTTGGTCGCATGAGAGCCAGGAAAACTATGGGGAGAAAGGATAAAGGCAAAGGCAGGACTCGCACTCCAAAAACTGGCGGTATTGATCGAGGGCATGCCTAGGCGGTAAGCAGTTTTGGCGAAAATAGAGCGATTCCACTCCGCGCCTGATGCATGGCAGGAGGAGGAGAGAGAAAACTGCTACTCATCATGCTTTAATAGTCGAGCAAGTCCACCGCGCGAAATGAGTGAATGGCATCAGATCTTAGGGTTCCAGATCTAACGGCTGAGATCGCGCCCGATGCGAAAACTAGAATTGACAGGGGATTAAGTCGTGACCTATAAGAATTTGAGGTCCGTTTTGACTGCCAAGGTAGCAGATGACTTATTCCGTAATGTTACTAAAGAAACGAACTGGCGAACCAAGTTGGTGCAATTCATAGGAGGACAAGTGGCTGCTCCCTGTGAGTCTGATGATGACACTGAGGCAGGGAACTCCAAGTGAAACTATAGCCAACAATCTGACGGAGTTGGAAGAGGAATCGAACAGCCATGAGCTCGAGTGGCTTTAAAGCCATACACAGACCAGTAAAAGAGGGCACCCACCCACACACACAAAAGAACAGAGAAAGCAGATAGAGAGAGAGCAAAAAAAAGCAATGAGAAGACAGAGGGCTGAGCTTAAGGAAAATTTTAAGAACCACCCTAAATTTATATGTATAATAAATGGGATAATCCCCATGATACATAGGAAAAATGGGAGGCTATTTTGTCAATAATATAATATGTATATATAATTTTTTTGACAAATCTCTCACTAGATTATATTATCTTGTACAGTGATGGAAAATCCTTCACTAAATTATAAAATCTTGTAAGATCATGGCAAATCTTTTACTGAATAATAAACATTGTGAAGTCCTAGCGAATGTTTTGTTAAATTATGAAACCATATATGATAATAAGAAAACATATTCATTAAACTGTAATATGCTAACATACATGTTTGGAAAAAAAAACATAATTTTCTCTTCGTACAAACAATGTTCCAAGTTTCAGTGGTCGTGTTTGTCAAGGTTCTTACAATACACTCTTTCATATCCTTCTATTAGTTTTGATAATATTCCACAACAAAGTTATTGTAGGTGTTGATATTGACAACAAGTTTTGTCAAGGTAGGAGAGATTAATCTTTTCTCTACAACTTTTGTCGAGCTACCACTTTTTTCAAGTTATCAAATTTCTTTCTTATTCCATAGACTCCAACTGTGAGATAAAAAAACACATCAAGTTTGTTTACCCCAACACACCAACAAGTAGCAAGCCCTAACTATATTATATAAGAAAGTATTAGGTATCCCAAAGGCTTGAAGGGGATCTAATTGAAAGAAGTGACCATGGTGAGAATCCTTCCAATCAATATATGAATATATAAATGTATATTAATTATTATTTTAATTGGAAATATTTAATTAAATAATAAGATTTAATTGCGTCTCTCCCAATCTAAATTGCCTATTAGCATAATTCACTACCCTCATAGGTCTCACATTTTTTAACATCGTTGTAACATGTAGATTGATTTCATTTTTGGTGAAGAATCTCCACCTTTTAGAAAAATATGGTGCAATGGCTCCAACCCCTATAGATCATTAGGACAAACTAAGAATAACACGGAAGATTAAAGGTTGTACAAACCAGCGTATTTTTCAAACAACTAATCGAACATAAGTACCTAAAATTTTTCATGAAGATATCATATTGAGAATTTTTGAAAAATGGTGAGAAATCTTCTGCGAGGGTGATGCAAAAAGAGTGATAAGGTTTCATTGTTTTGAATTTTTTTTGTTAAATCAGAAAAATTTAAAAACCAATATTAATGGAGATATTGGTATTTTTTAATAAATTTTGTGAAGTGACTAAATGTAGCTTTAACCATTCACCTTAAGATGTTTTTACAATATAATTTCCTAAGTCTATTTAATATCTTCATTATCATAAAAACCAACCTATATCCATTTTAACTCCACATCTACCACTCTTAGGGGGATGAAATCTATTTATCCCTCTGAGCACTTGGTAGACCCAGAATTAAGATGGATCTAAGATGATAGAATTTCCCCTTTAAGTAGTCTATGGTCACTTGAATACCATGGTATTACCATGGGTTATCATAAACCTGGAGCTTAAAAATTACTATTAGTAATTTATAAAAAATAATAAAAATAATAATTGATTTTTATTTTATTTTTTATTTTAACCAAGTTTAAATGTTTAACATACATTAAATTACAACATTCATTTTTACTCTTGATCCACCAAGCCTCGAGAGGGATCAAATATTTTTTCACTCTATGCTAGTTTGCATATCACGATATTTGATCCCTCTCAGGGCTTAGTAGATCCAGAG
The DNA here is from genome assembly GCA_031772625.1 of Pinus tabuliformis. Lineage (NCBI taxonomy): Eukaryota > Viridiplantae > Streptophyta > Pinopsida > Pinales > Pinaceae > Pinus > Pinus tabuliformis. The sequence continues at coordinate 418,518,931 of CM062813.1, forward strand.
TAAAGATGGATCTATGCTGGTTTAATTCCCCCATTTAAATAGGCTACATTGCACGTGAATACCATGGGTCAATACCATGTGCCATTTTTATTTTTATTAATACTAACATTAGGGTTAATAATGTTTTTTTGCATGGTATTAATAATAATCTAGCCCATGGTAATTGGCCCATAGTATTTTTCCCATAGGTTTCACCTAAATATAACACATTTTTTGAGTGTTTGTAAATATAAGGTGACTTATGGAGTAAATATAAAAAAATGTTTTATTTGTTTACCATACCTCTCATTTATTTATATTTTTATTAATTTACCATACCTCTTTTACAAATATGGTACTTGGCCCATAGGATTCACTTAAATAAAACCTCTTTTTTGAGCCTTCATAAATAGAAAGAGGGTTATGGACTAAATATAAAAACAGGTTCTATTTATTTACGTCTAGTTTATTTATATTTTTATTTATTTACCCTACCTTTTGAGTAATTATAAAAAGATGTTTTATTTATTTACCATACCTCCAGTTTATTTATATTTTTATTTGTTTACACCCTTGCATGTATATAAGGTGACTTATGGAGTAAATATAAAAAATGTTTTATTTATTTACCATACCTCTCATTTATTTATATTTTTATTAATTTAGCATACCTCTTTTGTAAATATGGTATTTAGCCCATAGGATTGACTTAAATAAAACCTATTCTTGAAAATTAGGGCGAATGGAAGGTTGTAACTCCTAATTTCAAGGGCTAAATTTACCATTTTTACCCTCTCTCTTAAAATAAGGTGGGTTGTTTGAGGTGATTTGTAAAAATATACTATGATACAAAATACTCGCCCACTAAAAATTTAGAACCCCTTAATTTCGCCAAAGGGCGAACATACGCCCCTAAAATTTTCCATGGCCGAGCTTACTAAAGGAAGCATTGAGCACCAGAGGGCTTGAGAAATTCGAGTCATCCTTGAAGGGGATCTGTCAGGACCAAGCACCACATTGGGCTCCTTCCATTGTAGACACAATAGGTTAGAAAGGTGGTAAGGCCAAGAGTCTGTGTACTCTAGTGGCTTGGGAAATCCAAGAACCACCCTGCCAAGCTATCCTGTGACAAGAGACTCATATTGAGCTCCTTCTTTGTAATTCTCTACTTTAAGACACAATAAAATAAGGCCACCACTAAAAGTTGGACCAAAGATGTAGCACTGGAGGATAGGGTGAACTTCCTATTAATTTCTTGTGTTCTTATATTTGCTTATTGTATTTCTCTGCTATCTTCCATTTCAAGTGTCTATGTATTTGCAATCTGATCAATCTGTTGCTTAAATAACCTAGACACACACCAAGACATGAGTTTGTAATACCTCCATTTAATAATTCCTAATTGAGATCACTCATAGGGTGGTCATCAAATCAAGTGGTATCAGAGCTTTAGGCTATAAGGTTAGACAAGCTTGTGTTGGTTTAGTTGTTGAATGCTCAGTAGATCAAAGCTCAAATTAGGAGACGGAGAGTTGGTCAAAACTAATCCTGAGATTGGGAGATTCTATCCTTGGAAGACCATCTTAGAGGAAGGTTCTGTGGGGCAGACCCTCAATTCATAGAGAGTTTCCTAGCTATAAAGTCTATGGTAGAATAAATGTATAGGGACTTTAGAAAGCATAAGGAGGAAGATTCATCAGGCTCTAAGCAAGATAAAGAAGAAGATGAATCTCATTCCCATGACCACCCAAAAGGAAAAGGGAAAGAGGAAAACTTTCTCACACCTCTTAATAACCTTGTGCATAATAAGAAAGCATCTTTGATCAAGCTGGATGTTAAATTTGATTTTCCTATATATGATGGAGAGCTAAATGTTGAAAAGTTGGACAATTGGATTAGACAAATTGATTTGTATTGCAGAGTGCAGAACATCAACTTAGACAAGAGAAATATTTAGCTGGCAAGCCTACGCTTAGGAGGCACTGCCTTGGTTTGGGGGGAAGGCAAAACCCAAGCTGACATGAAAAGACATGGTAAGACTATCTCTGTCTTGAGTGAATTTGTTTCTACCATCAAGAAGTAATTCTATCAATTGGCCTACATGCAACAAGCCATGATGAGTTGGCAAACTCTTTGGTAGTTGAAAGGGAAAAGTGTGAAAGGGTACACTCAAGAATTTAGAAAGAGAGCATTGATTCTAGGGATCTCATTAGTCTCACAAAAGATTCTTTTAGAGTACATTGGTGGTCTACACAGCTACATGAGGCATACCATCCTCATGTTTAATCCCACTAGTATAGATGAGGTATCTGTACAAGCTAGTCATCTAGTGGCTAGAGGAAAGAATGGAAATCCAGAAGTTTGGGGACCATCCCAACCCACTGCAATCAAGAGCAAGAAGAAAAGAAAGCAGAAGTGGAAAGCAAGGAAGGCCAACACTGCATAAAAAAGCAAAGCTTCATGCGCTCACTATAAAAAGAATGGGCATGATGATGAGCACTATTGGATTTGACATCCAGAGCTGAGACCTAAGAGGTCCGAGAGCAAGAAGAAGAAGATTGTTGCAGTTGTTCAGAAAGATTTAGGGTCAGACTCGGGAGACGAAACAATCATTGCATCCACATGTATAAAAGGTAAGAGTTCTAAAGCATCTACTAGTAATTCTGCTCAATCTATTATTGATGAAGAACATGAGAGAAAAATACACAAGCTTTTCCATATTTGAGTTGTTCCCAAACATCAGAAGATTGATACCATTTTTTGTAGTGGCTTACAAGTAAATTTGATTTCTGAAGCAATTGTAGAGAAATTGGGATTAGCAACTACACCTCACAAGAAACAATACCCATTAGGATGGTTGAATGATAAAGAATAACTACAAGTGACTAGACAGTGCAAACTCAAGTTTTCTTTTGGGTTAGCATTTGTAGATGAGGTTGAGTTAGACATAATTCCTTTGGATATATGTGGAACTGTTTTAGGGAGTCCTTACTTTTATGATAGAAAGGTTATTTTCTATAGGGCTGAGAACAAGTATCTACTTGTTAAAGATGGAATCGAATACTTTGTAAGAGCTCATAATCTCAAGAATAATTATACTCTCATAAACTCAGGGTAGATGAAAAGAATGATAAATTCGTGCAAACAATTCCTACTAATGGTTGTAAAGGAAAAGAAACCCGATAAAACCAATGTATTTGAGGGCTGTAATACTAAGCAGCAAGCTGATATAGAAAATATTGTTTCAGAATATGATGTTCTATTTCAAGAACCTAAAGTTCTGCCAGCCAAAAAGGAAATAGTACATGATATTATTTTGCAGCAAGATGTTCCATTGCCTAATATTGGAATGTACAAGTTTTTTGCTTTAGATAATTCTGAGATCAAGAAGCAGGTGCAGGAGTTGCTCGAGAAGGGGTTTATCAGGCCTAGCACATCACCATGTGGGTCACCAATCGTTTTGGTGAGAAAGAAATATGTTTTGTGGAGAATGTGCATTGACTACCGAGCACTGAATAAGATAACAATAAAAAATCATTATCCCCTTCCTTGCATAGATGATATTTTAGATCAATTGAAGGAAGTTGTTTATTTCACCAAGCTGGATTTGTAGAGTGGATACCATCATGTCAGATTTGCAGAGCAAGATGCATGGAAGACTGCTTTCAAAACAAAGTAGGGATTGTAAGAGTGGCTGGTTGTGCCTTTTGGCTTAGCCAATTCCCCTACAACTTTCATGACATTAATGAATGATGTACTCAGACCTTTTCTTAATGATTTTGTTGTTGTGTATCTGGATGACATTCTGATTTTTAGTAAAACGTGGGACGAACACTTAAAGCATGTTAAGCAGACATTAGATGTTTTGAAAATAGAAATTTTTTATGTTAAACACTCCAAATGTGAATTTGGCAAAACATCTCTACATTATTTGGGTCATATAGTAGGGGGTGGTGAATTGAAAATAGATCCCTCTATCTAAAGTGGCAATCATTGTAAACTGGACTAAACCCAAGTCTGCTACAGAAGTGAGAAGCTTCTTAGGAGCAGCATAATATTAGAGGAAGTTCATCTCTAACTTTACCTCAATTGCAACTCCCTTACATGCTTTAACAGATTTGAAGAAGGTGCTTCAGTGGGGAGGCAAACATCAGAAAACCTTCGACACCTTAAAGGAAAATATTAGTATAGCACCTGTACTAGCACTGCCTGATCTACAAAGACCATTTGAGATCCAACCAGATGCTAGTGATTATGCCATGGGAGCAGTGTTGACACAGCATGGTAATCCCATATGTTATCATTCTGAGACTTTTAATTCTACAGTAGTTAACTATCCTACATATGATAAAGAATTGTATGCATTAGTTTCGAGTGTGAAAAAGTGTAAACATTACTTAATGGGCAAAGAGACAGTAATACATACTAATGATCAACCACTTCAATATCTACACTCCCAAGCTAAATTGCAGCGATCAAGGCACTACAGATGGATGGGTTTTCTACAACAATTGCATTTAGTCATCAGATATAAAAAGCACGTACATAAAAAAGTTGTAGACATGTTATCTAGACCCACTATAAATGCATCTGCTATACCTAAGCATAATTTTGTACTACATGAAAGCTACATTGAACAATATGCTCAAGATACAGACTTTAAATATGTATATGAAACTTTAAGTCAAGGCAAAAGGGTAGAAGAATTGGATTATCATGTGAAGGATCGACTCTTATATCATTGTGGGAAACTCTACATTCCACAAACAGACAGAGTAAAGATAATCAGAGAGGCACACACTTCTATGATAATAGGTGACTTTGGGTTAAGTAAAACAGTTGCACAGCTAGAAAGATTTTGTTATTAGCCAAAAATGAATTAGATAGTTTCTAGATATGTGAGAGGGTGTACTATGTGTGCCAAAAGCAAGCCGAGCAATAGAAAACTAGGCATGTACACTCCATTACTAGTTCCTTCTCACCCTTGGGAAAGTGTTTCCATGGATTTTTTTGGGGGACTGCCTAAGTCTAGAAAAGGTCATGATTATCTGTATGTGGTTGTCGATAGGTTCAGCAAAATGTGCATTTTGATACCTTGTAATAAGCAGATTACAGCTGAACAAACTGGAAAACTATTCTTTGAACATGTATGGGTTCAATTTGGGTTACTCACTTCTATTGTATCTACCCGATACACCCAATTTGTGGGGAAGTTTTGGTCAAGTCTATGGGAGTTGATGGACACCCAACTGAAGAAAAGCACAACTTTTCATCCACAAACCTATGGCCAGACAGAAGTAGTTAACAGGACAGTGATCTAGCTACTCAGAGGATATTGCAGCAAACATCCTAGGCTTTGGGATGAACAGTTGTGTTATGTGCAGCATGCTTACAACAGAGAAAAACATTCTTCTACATAGAGATCTCCTTTTGAAACCTGTTTTGGTTTCACACCAAGGTCTCATTTGGATTTTGTCTTTGGTAAAGGCACCACTGTTGATGGACACAGTGATGTGGACAAGGCAACTACGTTCATTGAACAGATCTAGGAGATCCACCAAGTAGTACAGGAACAACTGGAAAGCAGCCAAGCCAAATACAAGGCAAGGCATGACAAGCATCAGGTGGAGCATAGTTTCCAAGTTGGTGACTAGGTCTAGCTATATATCAGCAAGGATAGGATGCAAGGTGAAGGTAAAATGCTAAAGCCTATCAGGTATGGACCTTTTAGGATACTTGAGAAGATTGGTGAAAATTCTTTTCACCTTGATCTACCAGCTTACATGCACACCTACTCAGTCGTAAATGCAGATTGCTTGAGATTGTTTGAACCTTCAATGATTGAGGATCCTGAAGAGCAAGGTCAATTACCTTCTATTGATGACCTGCTACCTGAATATCTGAATGAATTGCAGGAAGACATAGTCTTGGACAGGAATGTGAGGACAACGCACAGAGGAAATGTTGAGTACCTCAGAATTGGACTCAAAAGTTCAAAGTCGAGCAGTGCAAAGTGGATTGAGATTGGGCAAGTGAGACAACAGTACCCTCACTTAGTCGATGCTTGAAAGAAAACCAACTTTTGGTGGTCCAAAATCTTTTCAGTGGGAAGGCCGTGATTCGAATTGGATCCATAAAGAATGATCAACAGAACCATGGTTGTACCAGGTTGGGATAGACTTCAAAGAATTAAGAGCAGCGATAAAAAACACCTCTAAACTAGTGGTAGTTGGCAGCAAGCATGGAACGACGAGGACCTAGGTCAAAGCGCGCTAACCGAGGCCCATGGAGATCACACAAGAGGGGAAGTTAGCCCCAAGGAAGCCCAGATCGAGAAACAGAGGGAGTTTTTGATGCGCGATTAGCGCTAATCGTGCATCGCTGGGCAAAAACCCTCAAAATGGAGAGGCCCGAAGTTCTTGGTCGCATGAGAGGCGGGAAAACCATGGAGAGAAAGGCTAAAGGGAAATGCGGGACCCACGCTCCAAAAACCGGTGGTATTAGTCAGGGGCATCCCTGGGTGGTAAGCAGTTTTGGCAAAAACAGAGTGATTCCACTCAGTGCCCAATGCATGGCAGGAGGAAGAGAGAGAAAACCACCACTCATTGTGTGCTAATGGTCGAGAAAGTCCACCTCGTGAAATGAGTGAGTGGCATTGGATCTGAGGGATCCAGATCTAACGGCTGAGATCGTGCCCGATGGGAAAACTAGAATTGACAAGGGATTAAGCCATGACCTATAAGAATTTAAGGTCTGATTTGACTACCAAGGCGACAGATGACTCATTCCATAACGTAAGTAAAGAAACAAACCAATGAAGCAAGTTGGCACAGTTCGCAGGAGGACAAGTGGCTACTCCTTGTGAGTCTGATGATGATGTCGAGACAGGGAACTCCAAGTGAAATTATAGCAGGTGATCCGACGGAGTTGGAAGAGGAATTGAACACCCATGAACTCAAGTGGCTTTAAAGCCATGCACAGACCAGTAAAAGATGGCATCAACCCACACACATGGAAGAACAAAGAAAGCAAACAGAGAGAGAGCAAAAAAAAGCAGTGAGAAGGCACAGGGCAAAGCTAACCAAAGGTAGCATCGAGCACCAGAGGGCTAGAGAAATTCAAGCTATCCCTGAAAGGGATCTGTCAAGACTGAGCACCACATTGGGCTCCTTCCATTGTAGACTTGAGAGATTAGAAAGCTGGTAAGGCCAAGAGTCTGTGTACTCTAGTGGCTTGGGAAATCCAAGAACCACCTTACCAAGCTATCCTATGATAGGAGACTCATATTGAGCTCCTTCTTTGTAATTCTCTTCTTTAAGACACAATAAAGGAAGGCCACCACTGAAAGTTGGACCAGAGATGTAGCCTTGGAGGATAGAGTGAACTCCTTATTAATTTCTTGTGTTCTTATATTTGCTTACTATATTTCTCAGCTGTCTTCCATTTCAAGTGTCTATGTATTTTCAATCTGATCGATCTGTTGCTTAAATAACCTAGACACACACTAGAACATGAGTCTGTAATACCTCCATTTAATAATTCTTAACTGAGATCACGCATAGGGTGGTCATCAGATCAGAACTTAACTAAATGTTTTGAGTGTCCAAAAGTTAAGGTAAAAGAACAACACCCTGCTAGACTAGTAAATTCATTGCCTATCCTTGAGTGAAATTGGGATGTTATTTCCTTAGATTTGATAATAGGGTTACCTATAACCATAAGGAAACATGATTCTATCATGGTTGTGGTTGCCAAAATATGTAAAGAAACCCATTTTATTCTTGTCCAAGTATTTTAAGGATGGAAATTTAGCTAAAGTATTCATGAAGGAAATATTCAAACTCTATGGAGTACTAAAAACAATCGTTTCTCTCAAAGATGCAAATTTCACATCAAATATTAAAAGGGAAGTTTTTACAGGGCCACACACTCAATTAAATTTTAGTATTTCCTAACATCCTCAAATGGATGGATAGATTGAAATAACTAGTCAAATATTTAGAGATATGCTTTGTATATATGCAATGTACCTACCCACTAAATGGCAGGATTATTTACCTTTGGTCAAGTTTACATATAATAAAAGTTATCAAGCATCACTAAATATGAGTTCTTAAATTACTTTATGTATGGAAGTGATATATTCCCTTGAGCTGGAGTAATCTAGAGTAAATATTGTTTTTTGGACTTGATCTCTTAATAGATAGGGAGTGGGTGGTTAAACTGGTAAAGCTAAATTTAAAAAAAACTTACAACACCCTCCTCCCACACCTACCTAAGTAACAAGCCAACCTCAATAAACATATGACAAGAAGTTACTATGATTTAATTCAAAATCCTAACTCAGCTTAAGGAAGTGGAACCAATGAAATGACACCATACACACGTTCCACATTAATAGTAGTACTCTGAGGAACCATCCCAACATCTCAAGTAACTGGACCTTGTGTCCCAATGAGTTTTTTGACCATTAAACCCCTAGAATCTCCCTTGATATGGACAAGGATCTGGCCACGAGACTCTTGATGTGCGTAGAACATGGGTATGCATGTGTCTAAGGTGTTTTCTACCCATTGTTGTGCTTGTGTTGCCGAGATTTGAGCCAATTTTTTAGGCCCACAACCAAGTTCACTGCCCAAAATTCATTGACACCTTTAGGAATGAAAGATAACAATAGAACAATGATATAAGGGCAATTACTTGAGGAAGGAATTGGTTGGACCCCTAGTAGTCATGATAGGAATTTCATCAAACATGTCACAATTATCAAATCTACAGGTATAAACAACAGATATGATATAGGGGTCTCATACTCATCTCCAAATCACTAAGAAACATTTATGCATCAACAAATTAGCTTGATTTTCACCCATTAGGCCATAGATACATTGTTCATTCATTTATAAGAAAAAAACATAATGGGATCCTTACATAGCCATTGTCATAATACATGTCCATAACCAAGATAATAACAACAAAAATACCAGGGAAGCAACAACCATATAATCCACATATGAACCATTATAATACTCATGAATTAACAAGGAGAAATAACCTCATATTAATGATGCAAACACTAACCAGGTTTGGGACTTACATTAACCACCCGACTGTAGACATGGCTTCAAAGAATATCTCTTCAACGAGTACCCCCATTCCATATTCGAAGCATGCATGTGGGACATTATGAAATAAATTGATCAAAAACATCGACGGCTTCAAAGTCCAATTCACCTCAACCCATCAAATAGTGATTCCACCTTACAATCAAACATCACAAGACCATCACGAGATTGGTCTCTACCAAAGCCTTCTAGGGTTTGAGAGTGTTTTTTCCAACCCATGCTTCCAAGACTAGTAGCTCAACCGACAACTTACTCTGGGCTTCAAGATTGTTTGTCCAACCAAGGCTTCTAGGACTAGTAACTCAACCCACAAAGGGCTTCGAGATCATTTCACCAAGCAAGACTTCCACGAATAGCAACTCAACCTAAGATGTTATAGATCTTCAAGAGCATTTGTCTAACTAGGGCTTCGAGAAACTAATATCTCACCCAAGCTAAAGGAAACATGAGAACCAACCCGAAAAATAAGGAAATGAGCCCACAACACCATGGATATCTAGGAGATGGAAAGGCTACGAAAATTCACTATCAATCCAAGGAATCCTCCATGGAAATTACAAATCATGACCTATAAACCACATGCATATGCCATGCATGCCAAAACTAGTCAGGAAAAGATACATACAAATTGGTAACTGGAAGGAAAACATGTTGTAGCTGCTGATCTTGATGGGATCTTGCACTTTCCTACTATTCCTTTGCCTTATTTCACCAAAACTCCAAGTTGCCACACTCCTACAAGAGTTCTCCAAGAAAACTCTAAGTGTCCAAGAGTATGAGAGAGAGAAAACAGAGAGAGAGATCGAAAATTGAATTCACAAAAGTCAGTCAATTGATCCTCATAAGCCCTTTTATTATGAGGCCTTATTTTCTTCATTTTCCATTATTTTACTTCATTTTCCTTCTCACATGGAACATGTGACCTTTCATCTCCCTATTCTCCTAATTTAGATTGTTTTTCATAAATTATAAATGTGCCAAAATTCCATTTTTCCTTCCCAAAGCCTTTGCCACTACCTTTGCAAATTTCCTTAGCCATTAAAATTGGAATACGTCTTCCATCAACCATGATTATTTTTCCTTTATTAACTTTCATTACATGGAATTTTCATGAGGGCTGTTACAAAACCCTCCCACTTGGTGGAACACTGTCCTTGGTGTCCAACAACACCTACAAGCAACAAGGCTATTGTAAGAGAAACATACTACCCATGGATCTTTAGAACTTAGCTTGTTGCAATATTTATAATGATCACCGTGCTAAGAAGCAAGCCAACATGACAACATAATAAGTATAACATTATAATTACATGACACCTATAAAACTTATTAAATCTATATAACATAGCTCATGGAAATATTTACATCCATATATGTAGATTCATATACCAACCATCCCGAAAGCATGTACCAAAAACTTATACAAAAGACATATACCAAAAAATCTGCTCAACTAGCAAATAAGGAATGATACATAACCTGCATCTAGTCTCACATCTCCCACGTAGCTTCATGAGGCCCAAAGTGCTTCTGCTCGACTTTAAATGAATGCTAATAATATCATAATGAATGTGCTCCCCACTAAATTTTTTAAATGTTGCGCTTTATTAATGGGAATTATTGTGTGTCTCAAGTGAGACTTTCCTTCCCCTATAATATGGAATACGTTAGGACATTCAACACCAATAAGCCATATTTAGAAACATTTCATTAAGCTTGAGTCTATTGTAGAGCCAACATACAATAATGGGAAATAATTGTCTAAAACCTTTAAATTATAGTAGACGAGTTAAATTAGGGTTTGATGACTCAGGGGGTAGGGTTTAACTTATAAAATTCCTTCAAGTGACTTGAGTTCTTTTAACTGTGCCCTAAATTTTCCCTAAGCTTAATTAGGGATGCTAAATATTGTTGGAAATGGGCTAGGAAAGGTAGAAGGTGGCTTTAGGAAGAGGTGCTTGAGGATGAAAAGCTGTTTTATTGGATCTTGGGAAAAATGGAAAAGAAATGTTACTTTTAGGAATTTTTTCGGCTATGTTAATGTACAATTTCTACCTCAGGAGAGATGAATTTATGAGTAGGTCATGATGGTAATTTAAGTAGTTAAATACTAATAAATTATTTCCTAAGCTTGAAATTTTATTTTGCAATGGAGGTGGTGTTGCAAGCCAATGGCCTTACAATATATAAGGACTAGACCATTTTTGTATTAGAAAAATTAATGAAATTGTTGGGTAGAGTATATTTTTTGAGTGCATCTTGAAGGAGTTTAAAACATATGTTCTAATTGAGATAAATCCTTTCTTTGAAGGCAATGCATATTTGAAGGTGTCCATGATAGGAACGAAAATAAAACCTTTTGTGTGATTTCCCCCTACAATATATCATTCATACAACAAAAATTTTAATCTACCCTAGTGCTACATTGATCACTGTATTAGGAGATGGTAGTGGCAACTAGAGCCATCCTAACAATAGTTGGAAAATGAATACACTGCCAATTATCCTATATGGCGTAAAGGGATGTTAAAATGTATGGTTGTAGGATTTTGTGTAGTTTTGATAAGACAAGTTGTGTGACAAGAAATAATCTAGAACGTACTACTAGTTTCTACTAATATAAGCTATCCTTTTCTAGAGAATACCCATAACCATTTGAACTTCATTATTTCAAGCATATAAATTATTATTTCTTCTTCTTAGATGATTAGCAAATACAATCAATTTCCTCATACAAAAGTCCTAGAATAACCATTGAAAGAGTCCAAGCACTCTCTTACAATTTTTGTTGAATCTAGAGAAAATTATTCAATACGGGACCGACTAGGACCTCAATGTTCAATTAGTATTTTATCGCGAACCTAGAAATTAGAGGAAAGAAATGACCACTTCTTATGTAAATATGAAATTTACTTTAAAAAAATGTTTAAAAAGTAAATTCATTTCCTCCATGTTAAAAAAAGGTCCTTTCCAACATAATACTTTTTATTTAGTGTAGGTTTTCATGATCAATGTCAAGCCAATGAATGGTTACACTTCAATATGTAGAGAAGTGTAGAGACTATTTCATGAATATATTTTAGATTTTTCATGGAGATTTTCTAAATCTCTATCAATTTCCTTTCCTAGAATTTCCTATTAGTGCTTATTTGAACTCCATCAATTTCAAAATAGAAATGTTAATAGGTTATTTTGTGGTTGCAACAGGGAGCTAGGCAGAGCAATTTCAGACAAAGGGAGACTTTGGGTTGGGCACAACAATGTTTTAACAATGAATTGGTTGGGTTCCTAAGTCATAAAAAAAAAAGGCTATCTATGAGGGCATGATATCTAGGGAGTACGAAGGTGTGCTAGGGAATGTTAGATAGTGCCACAACACATCTACTTTAATGCACAACGAAATATACACACATTAGGGAATAAACTAGTGCACATGACAATTTTTAACTTTTTCAAACCCTTCTTCACTATATTAAAAACTATAATACAACATGCTAGAGCTCCCATAATAGGGATCCTGACCATTTACAATCACATTGATATAAGGAATACAACTAGGGTTTGGTGTTAGTCCTTTGAAAACTAATCTATCTTGAACAAGGTAAGACTTGATCTAATTGTTGATGGACACCACACATAACCCTTTCAGTTCACGTGTCCTAAACATATTTGGAAGGTCTTCATTCCTTCCATTTTGCAACTCCTTAATCTTTTTCCATCAATGAGCTCAACTCCTTTAGCTTATTGAACTTGGATCAACAAACTCTACCCTCTAACTCCCTCATTTGTGCTTCAAGGTCTGCAACACTTAGGGTCTCTGATCAGTTGTTTACAACTCCACTTGTGAAGAGATCTTTGGTATTCCCACTTTTACTATACTACTGATCCAAGATGACAAGTGTAGGGATATCGCGCCTACATTTCTTCTCATTGAATCAATCCTCAACAATACAATGAACTAGGGCTACTTGGTTGGCCCACTTGACTGCCACTTTAGTACTTCGAAGTCTGCACATCCTTAAACCTAATACACCTTCCCTTATACTAATCTTGTTGTCCTTGAAATGTATAAGACTTGGGAATCTTATTTGATAGTCACCTAATAACCCTCCAACTGTACTTTTATTTCCATTAATTTTCCCAACCAAAATTAATTGTTTTACTAATCTAGGGTCCACAAGAATACCCTCATTTAGGCGTCTTCAAATATTTCACCTAACAATGGTTTGATTCCTCTCAAAATCATTGTTATTCTATATCAATTTCTTTATGATCCAATCTCTGAATAGATCAAAACTACTCCTCTTATCATCTTTCTAAAAATTCGTAGATGACTAAACTAGGGTCACAAATCAACCACTAACAGCCCATTGACCAATTGTTTATAGGTTTCTTCAAATATTTGTCCAAAAGTCTATGGATAGTCCACCAAAATCAACTTGTATTCATGTCAATCCATTATTCATATGGAAAGTTTCTTCTGCTCAATCTTCTACTTAGGATACACTCTCCTTTGGATATGTTATCTCCACAAATATTGTAAACCATGTTCAATATCTATAGTCTATATTATAGAGGTAAACTTCACTTTAAGGGTCACTACCCCTCTTCTTCTACGTAGATTTGTCATAGTGCTAAGGGCATACCTTATGGACTAAACCTGCTAGGAAACCACCCAAAGTAGGAATTATACTTCTATTCTAATTTCTTGATGACAAACCCTATCAACGTGATGTCACCCAAAATGACCCTTCTTAGAACTAGGTCTCATCTGAGGGTGTTGCTTTATATTTCGTTTCCATTTGACTCCTTATCTTTCTCCTATGATTCAAGTCGCTTCTTAAACTACAAAATGAAAACCAGTAGAAGAGATTAGAACAAAAATGAGAAGGGCTTGTAGCTTAGTGACGTTAAAGAAATTCCATATTATAAATATGTATATGAAATACTTTATTATTATTTTGAATCTATTTATAACATAGAAATTCAAAATACAAATGACTAAAATATTAAATAACACTAACTATTATATATGGCTAAAACATAATTAAATTATTATTACTATAACTAAGAACCCTAAAATTAAGGAAACGTTGTCCACAAATTAAGGAAGCATTGTCAACAAAATGGGGGAATTAAATATACAAATAAATTATTTATGCAAATCCTTTAATTCTGTATATTTGGGAGTATTGAATTCCATAAAGAAGGTAGGTAATGAATATTGTAAATAGACTTTCAGGAATGTAAAATATCTATATTTACGTCTCACAATATCACCATTGATGTTGTCATGAATTAGTCATCATTTTTTACAATTTATCTTTACCTTCGGATATCTAAAAACTAGGTGAAAAGAAAAATCTTCAAAATTTAAATAAATTTAATGCAGGCTTTAATATTGAAATGGTTATCAATACATTTGTACAAAACCCTAATTTCTCATTCGAGAGGGGCCGGTTGGCATCATGGAAGAAACATTGCACATACTGAAACTTCTTGTACATGATACACAAATTTCATTAGTAATTTTGAAGACTATTCATGGAAATTCTCATTTGTTTATTTTTTTGTGTGTGTTATTCTAAATTGCAATTACAACCAAATAAATTTGAGGCTTGATCTCGTTTATGCTTTAAATCCTTTGGTCTTGTCTTCTGATATCGATATTATCAATACAATTACTCAATGAGTTATCTTGAGTTATTTATGATTGAAGATTTATCCTTCATTAATATAATTCATCCTTTACAGTGATTGCAACTTTGGGTGTTATTTTACTATGTTAACACATTCCTGTCTTCCTAACAATGTATGTTGTTTGCTAAAATCCTCACTTTTTACTCTTGTGTGAATCTGAGTCCCGATAAATAATATTAACTATTTTTTAGCACCGAGTGGAATGAACATGCTTGCACCTACTGCACATGTTTTCATCTAACCACATTGTACTTTTTTATGTTACTATGTTGATGCATTTGTGCCTTACTAATAGTGTATGTTGTTCTCTAAAATCCTCACATTTTACTCTTGTGTGAATTTGAGACATGATATATAATATTAACAAATTTTCAGCATAGAGTGGAATGAACATGCATGCACCTACTGCACATATTTTCATCGAACTAGAGCACATATTTTAATGTTACTATGTTTATACATTTGTGCCTTCCTAATAGCGTATCATGTTCTGTAAAATCCTCACGTTTTACTCTTGCCTGAACTTTAGTCCCGATATATAATATTATTTGTTTTTCAACATACAATGGAATGAACATGCTTGCACCTACTGCCCCTGTTTTCATCTAATCTGAGTACAATTTTGTTTTAAAACCAATTTGTTTAGTTTATTTTCCTTAATATTTCTACCTTCCTTATATTTGCTTTTTATTACTACTTTATCTTGTTATTGCTGTCTTGCTCGCTGGGAATCTTACTTTGGAATTGTGTATCATAAAATGTTTTCCTTCCTCCTATGAATGGCACCACTATTTACTACAGCAGAAATATTCACACTTGGTCTTATTCTATTTTCATATTGAAAATCTAACAATTATATTATAGCGTTACCCTGCATGGTGTGTTGAGGTCCACTAGTTACACCTAGAGCAATAGGGCTATTTAGTCCTCATTTATGTGGTCTTAGGTTTTCCTCAGTTACTCAAACAATCTGTGCACCAACATCTTATGGTGCCATTTCCGGGAAAAAAGTTATTAAAGTTTCATTTTCTTGGTAACTAAAGTAATGAGTTAAGGTTTTGACCTTCTCGTGAACATGTTCATTATTGCATGCACCTTAAAGGTTTTAAAGCATATATTTATTTGTTTAGTTCACGTGATGACTCCTAGATTATATATATTATTTTGTATTTTCCAATTGATTTCTCTTGGACTTGTTTGCAAACTAAATTATCTTCTAATAGACCTAGTGTATTTCATGTTTTTGATCATGCTAAGATTGATAATTGCGAAGAAAACTTATTTGACAGTGAATCAAGGTTACTCGACCACTGAGAAGAAGAGGTATGTGTTGGTGTTTTCATTATTTCTAATGTCAATTCATTTCAAGTTCATGTTGATTACTCAAAACCTCCTATGTATGATGAATATTATAATAAATATTCATTTGTAGGTTTAATTTCACACAACTATAATTTTTTCCAAATCAATGATCATGATAAACATAATTATGTAAAAAATAATGGTCTTGCTTATGGTTATTATGCACATGATAATGTTATGGTACATGAAAATGTAATTGAAATCATTTTAAAATTTAATTTTAATATCACTTATTTATTTTTCCATATATACATCATCACTTCAATAACAATTTCAAAACTACACAGAATTCTTCTTATTGTCATGAACATGAATTTAAGAAACATATAAGTTTCCACACGAAAAATCCTAGTATGGTTTTAGATTGCTCTAATAAGGAAGGAAATTATGAATATATTTCATATAAATTAATGTTAAAAATGTTTTGTCATTTAAATAATCACACAAATTATTATGATTTTGTAGAATAATCGATGGAGGAAGTCTATAAGAGAAAACCATTTTATCATTATGTTGATGTCAACTGCCTTCTAGGAATTATATTGAGAAAAAAATTGTGTCCTTTCTTAAAATTACTGAACATATTTTCAAAACTTAAAGATAGAAGTCTTAGAGTTGACAAATTATCTTCTTGGTTACACTGGTTGTTCGAATTTTTTTGAACATTTTTTCTTTTTAAAACTCATTGTATATAAATTATTTATGTAAATAAACCTTTTATGCTTTGTAGGTTTACAATGTATAAATATGAAGGTTTATTTCATCTTGAAAAGTCTTGTGCGATAATACTAGAATGAAATATACATAGAGTGCTTTTATGAACTATATTAACAAGATTTTTAACACATATTTAAAGATTCAGTTTGTAAAACATGTTTAAGGGATAACATCTTTAAAAGGCTCATATATTAATCTTTTAGTGATGTTACCTTCAATTTGAATATTCCTCACCACATTCCTCTTCCATAGTACTTGCACATAAATACTAAGGGATCAAATTAAGTCATAAGGGCTAGACCTATAACCATAAGATCGAGCTTTCATACCTATAATTGAAGATTTAGTAGGACTAGTTAGTCACGTCACAACCATACATGAGGCCTTCCTAATCAACATACTACCCTAAGGATAGGAACTAATGGTATCTTTGGTGGGGCATGTTGGTATCTTAGTTGGGGCTATAGTCACTAACTAGCAATGGAGCGAGGCCAGTGGCATTAGATTAAAATCTATTATGTAATCCTCCCTCTCCTTCCATTGAGGTGACTTTGGTGGGCTATGATAACATCTCCATTGGGGCTATGAACGCTTGCTCGTAGTGGATCCAGGTTAGTGGTATTGGACTAAGTCTAATGCATAATCCTCTCATCCCATGAATGCTATATTTACTAAATAAATTGAATAACGGACGTATAATGTGAAGAGAAACCAAGATTCAAGATATTTCCTCACCTCATATTAGTGGATGACTCTGTTGGGATTATGGATGATCACTGGTAGCGGAGCGACATCCAATTTTGGAAAATCATGTTATGGACCAAAAGGGAACCAAAATTCCCAACGACCAGCCTCCTTAGTCTCAATAAATAAATAAAATGGAAGTCCCTCTTATGTACTGTAATTATGTCATTGGTTTATGTGATTTCTTGATCATTAGTTGTAACTAGGTATAACATTTTATGGTATTGGATGTTCTTATGAAGTCATACATTTATCTTTTTTATAATATTCTGCCTTAATAATTATTATAACTACCATGATAGACTTAATATACAAACATATGTCTTTTATGTATGTATATAATCCTTGAAATTGTTAATCTATACATGCTAGGGCCCCACATTTATTTTCCTTTCATTAATTTTTATTTCTTTAGTTTCCTTTTGCGACTCCATGCACAATACAAAGGCTTCTGGTCTGTGTTCTTGATCCTCCACATGGGAGCATCATCCCGAGTTGGAGTCGAATTCTGTCACCCAAAATGACCCTCCTTAGGACTAGGTCTCGTCTGAGGATGTAGCTTTAAGTTTCCTTGCCATTTGTCTCACTATCGTGCTCCTATGATTCAAATCGTAGTGATGTTAAAGAAATGCCATATTATAAATATGTACATGAAATAATTAATTATTATTTTGATTCTCTATGTAACCTAAAAATTCAAAATACAAATGATTAAAATATTAAATAACACTTACTACTATATCTGGCTAAAAGATAATCAAATTATCATTAGTATAACTAATAACCCTAAAAATAAGGAGACATTGTCCACGAATTAATGAAACATTGTCCACAAAATGGGGGAATTAAATATACAAGCGAATTATTTATGCAAAACCATTAATCCCTATATACTTGTGAGGATTTAATTTCCTAAAGAA
Organism: Pinus tabuliformis; assembly: GCA_031772625.1. NCBI lineage: Eukaryota > Viridiplantae > Streptophyta > Pinopsida > Pinales > Pinaceae > Pinus > Pinus tabuliformis. The sequence continues at coordinate 418,537,478 of CM062813.1, forward strand.
CGTAGGTAATGAATATTGAAAATAGACCTTCATGAATGTAAAATATCTATTTTTATCTCACATAATATCACCATTGATCTTGTCATGAATTACTCACCATTTTTAACTTTTACCTTTACCTTCACATATCTAAGCCCTAGCTGAAAAGAAAAATATTTAAAACTTAAATACATGTAATGGAGGATTTAATATTGAAATAGTTATTAAAATGAAAACATGCTTAAAAATCTTTATATTAGGATTTCCATGAAACTCATATTAAATATAAAATTTATATAATGTTTTGAATAAAACCGATATTTAGTATAAACGTTATTGTATTAAATATGAGGCCCCACGCATTCGTACTAAGGTGATTGGCGTGGATAAGGGAGGTTAACTCACCACCACCTTACCACCCAATGTGGAATGACCATTGTCTAATTAAATGAAGCTCACCATAAGATCTCATCGAATTTAAAATTGCCATTAACCTCGCTCCAACTCTCCATGCACCACAAATTATTAACCCTTCATTAAATATGGCTCTCATCTCGAGATAATTACATTCTTGTTGTATAATTCAATGAATTAGCAAATATTCAAAATTGCAATCGGCTTTGCAAGTGATTTATAGAGCCGCACAGAACATTTATGGTTTTCCCCACCTTAAATGTTTTTAGGGTTTTCATCACCGTAAATTCATTTCTGAGAAATATTTTTGTTAATGTTCTCGTTAAGGGTTTATATTTACATTCCTGAATTCATACATGTGAAATATATTTTAGAAATTAGAACTTTATTTACAAGCTGAGGAGGATTTATGGCGGTTTACTGCGAAAGCCACTAGTAAATTAATTTCAGAATTTTCGATGCACACATATTAATCGATTCCTTTTAGTTGGAAATGGTCCCAAATAGATTTCACAAGATTTATTAGAATTTACATAGGGTTTAGCTATATTTTAGAAAACTTAACTTGGGTTTACTGAGGTGAAGAATATGAGGTATATAATGTTTATTTTTAGATTTTTCTCCATTATTATGCAAACAAATTTTGGGAATAATATATGAGAAATATGTTTTTGTCATTTAAAATTTGTTATCTCATCACTTAAGAAGCTAACTCCCATTTTCTTGTTACACGGGTTATTCATTATGAGAGGATTGTATTTCAGATAAAATATGATTATGGAAGACTATATTAGAATAATGTTATAGCCATTCAAGCCCATGTGCATGGAGCTCCTAGGTTGAGGGGAAAAATTAATGTTTTAAACCACTTACAAAAGAGGGGAAACTATTTGTAGATATTTTGGAAATATGTATTTGTTTAATAGAAAGTTACTTAAAATAGTTATCAATATATATGTATAAAACCTCTGATTTCTCATTTGAGAGGGGGTGGTTGGCAGTGTTGAAGAAACTTTGAAGATACTGAAACTTCTTGTACATGATACACGACTTTCATTACTAATTTTGAAGACTAATCCTTGCTATTTTCATTTGTTTATTTTGTTTTGTCTAATATTCTAAATTTTAATTACAGTAAATTAAATATGATGCTTGATCTCATTTGGACTTTAAATCCTTTAGTGTTGTGTTCCGATTTCGATATTCTTAGCACAATTACTGAATGAGTCATCTTACGATTGAAGATATGTCCTTCATTAATATAATTCATGATTTACAGTGATTGAAACTTTAGGTGTTATGTTACTATGTTAACACATTCATGTCTTCCTAAGAGCGTATGTTGTTCTCTATAATCCTCACATTTTACTCTTGCATGAATGTCAGTCTCGATATATAATACTTTCCTTTTTTTTTCAGTATAGAGTGGAACGAACATGTCTGGACCTGCTACACATGTTTTCATCTATCGAGGTTGTGGTTTCTAATATCATTATGTTGATACATTTGTCCCTTCCTAACAGTGTATGTTATTCTCTAAAATCCTCACGTTTTATTCTTGCGTGAATTTCAGTCATGATATACAATATTAATTGTTTTTCAGCATAGAGTGGAATGAACATGCATGCACCTACTGCACATGTTTTCATCTAGCAAGAGTGCATATTTTAATGTTGCTATGTTGATACATTTGTGCCTCTCTAACCGTGTATGATGTTCTCTAAAATCCTCGCATTTTACTCTTGCGTGAAATTCATTCCCGATATATAATAATAATTATTTTTCAAGATACAGTGGAATAAACATGCATGCACCTCCTGCACATGTGTTGATATAATCTCAGTGCAATTTTATTTTAAAACCAATGTCTTTATTTTCTTTTTCTTAATATTTCTACCTTCCTTATATTCACTTTTTATTACCATTATATGTTTTTATTGTTGTCTTTCTCATTGGGAATATCATTTTAGAGTTGTATATCATCAAATGTCTTCCTTCCTCTCGTGAATTCCACTACTATTTACTAGAAAAGAAATAATAAAACTTGGTCTTATTCTTTTTTCATATTGAAAATCTAACAATTATATTACATGGTTACCCCCTTTGGTTTGTGGAGGACTAGTAGTTACACCTAGAGCGGTAGGGCTATCTAGTCCTTAGTGATGTGGTCTTATGTTGTCCTCAATTATCGGGGAAATTTGTGCACCAACACCACTGACTAAGAAAAAAAATTCTTGCATCCATAAGAGATGTGTCCTAGCTCATATGGACCCATAGATTTTGTGAATTTCTTTGACGAAATCTTGACATGAAATTCAGACTTTTATGACCCTCAAACTAGGGTAACGTTATTCAATATTATGAATGTGACTACTTTTGTTATTGACCTAAATTCCAGGAAATACCTCCTCCATTATTTTCGATCTTTGTCACAGACCTTACAGCCTACTAATCACCACAAGACAAGGTCTCAACCCTCTCTACTATTTCATAATTTGATGCGGCCTTCAAAAAGAGAGAACACTGAAATCACATTCCCAAATTCTCATGAGAAACATATCTTGAGCTCTATCTATGAGAAGAGAACCAATAATATTCCATCCTACTTCCTAGATTGAACCCATTAAGGTATGTGGCATTCTTATGAACCCTCACATGATGATATTGCTCTTGGTGGATGATAATGGCCTCCCATTAGCATCCCTTACTTGGCCCTCTAACTCAACCTCATTTAGGACTACATCTCTCCTGTCCTCCTCAATCAAATGAGATTTTTCTCACTTTATGTTCTTTCCATCATCTTAATACCTCCTTAGATAGATTTTACTAGGCCTCTTCGGAACCCTATAGAACTTATGGGTTTTCTCCACTTAGACCTTAGGAATACTAATTTCCCTTTTTAATTTTTTTTTAGGTTTTAAACCCCTCCTTGGGTCCAGAAACCCTTCTCTATGGTTATTTTCCCACAAATAATTTTGTGACCAAACTCATACAAACGCATTTCACTAGGCTTTTCGCATACCTCCCAAGCTACACAATTCAAAAACATAGTCTAGTTGTAGTAATTGTTACTTGGTCAATCTCTTGTAGTCAAGCGAGGACTTGGTTGGGTTCACAAGTTCCAAATTAAGGGTAGTTGTGAGAAGATGATAGCTAGGGAGGGTCAGGGCATGACAAGGAATGAAAATGTCTGCTAACACATGCTATTCAATGTCAATGCATGCTTACAAGTGTTAGGGAGTTTTGGGGCATCACAAGAGGGAACTATGTCAAAATGCATGGAAGGGAATGAATAAGAGTGTGTGCCAAGGAGTTTCAGTGAATTTACGTGTGTTGAGGATTAAGTGTGTTAGGAGAGGTTTAGAATAATATTTGAAGGAGGCAGACCTATGGTTGAAATAATAGGATTGACATAGTAGTTTTAGATAAAGGGAGACTTTGTCCTTGGAACAACATTGTTTTTCCTTTAGCTATTATTTTTATATCAGATCTGGCACACTTTGGGTGCATCATCATGTTTTAAACTATTCTAGATAATTTCATATTGTATATTGTTGTGTATAAGTTTTGGGGCACTCGAACTATGTCGGGTTATATATTGTGTGCCTTGTGCATCTTGTGGTTCTTACAAACTTTCAATTAATGCTCTACTATTTGTATGAACTGGACATACATGTGAAATATTTCCTACGTAAACCATGTTTCTTCATTGTTTTATGGCCATGGATAGATGTGATCCTTACCTTGGTTAATAGTTAAGTGGGATAAGTTAAGGTTGGACCTGAGTGGCCTTAGATGTGTTATAGGAAATTCTTAGGCAAACAACGCACATTCTACTCGTATTAGGTGCAATTGGTCAAGTTGTTCTTGCTAAATCATGCTAATGTCACATCAATTGCAATAGCGAAGGACTTGATTGGGTTCCCAAGTCGTGAAAAAGTGTAAGGCTAGTTGTGAGGGCATGAGTTCCAAGGAATTCTAGGGAATGCTAGAGCATTCTAACATGTGCAAGATAGTGCAAAGGCATGTCAAGCATGCTAATATGTGCCAAGTGTTAAGGCATTCCAAGATGTGCAGGGGTGTGAAAATGCGTGCTAAGCATTATCAAGGCAACAAAAGGGAGAAAAATGTTAAAATACAAGGAAATGAACACATAAGAGGGTTAATAAGTCATCAATTTACCTATTCCAAGACGAGAATGCTACTAACACCAACACTAAGTTCCAATAGGTGCCAAATCTTCCTTTGTTTCTTCTCATCTACTTTCCAATAAATGATTTCAAATAAATTTAATAATAAAGCATTCCAAATCATATCAAGGCATCTCAACTCATGCTAAGCGTGTTAAGACTTTCCAAGAGCCAACACGTGCCAAGTGAAAATGTGTGTCACGGAGTGTTATGTTATGAAACCATCTCACAAAAAGATAGAAAAGATAGTTGAACACCTTAGAATTCAGCCTCTTCGAGGGGGCAACCTCCTTTACATTACACAAATGAATAATTATTGGATGATTCAAATGACAAAACCTCCTTTCTATATATGAGAGTCTAAGGAGTCATAATATAGCCCAGCCGACCTAACAATAATAATATAAAGCCACAAAAATAACAATAGAGGGATTCTATGGGGCACAGTAATAAGAATATGGGTACAATAGTGGCACAACAATATTAATAAGGGATACAACTACAATAGTAATGGGGTAATCACTAGTATTATAGGGACCTAACATGCCCCTCTCCTTCAAAAAAGTGTTGTCCTCAATGCTTGAGTAGTTCTGGATGCTTCTGTATAAAATTCTCATCCTCCCATGTGGAATCTTCAGCAGATAAGTTCTTTCACATGATGAGATACTCTGAAATTGATTGATGTTGTAGCTGTCGAGTTCTTGTTTCTGTGATTGCTTCCTATTCCAATATAATTTTTCCTTCCTCGTTAAGTTCTGGAAATATTGTTTGAACTGGGAGCTTGTCGCCTATAACCTTCTTTAAACATGAAACATGGAAAACTGGGTGCATTCGAGAAGCTGCAGGAAGCTCCAATTTTTATGCCATCGTACCAATATTTTGCAACACCTTGTAGGACCATAATACTTTGGTGATAATTTATTATTATTCTTAGCTTGCTTGAGGGACATTTGTTTATATGGTTATAGCCGTAGGAATACCTAATCACCTACATCAAAACTTCTTTCACTGTGATGTTGATCTGCCTGTTGTTTCATTCTATTCTGTGCCAACACGAGGTTATCCTTTAAGATTTCGAGGACTTGTTGTTGATCTTTTATGTGATGTTCCACTGCTTGAACCTTAGCATTTTCTCTTAAATATGATGTGATGGATGGTGGCTGATATCCATAAAGTGCCATAAATGGGGTCATTTTTGTTGTTGTATGGAAGGAAGTGTTATACCACCATTCAGCCAAAGGCAACCATTTGTCCCATTGTGTTTGTTTATCAGATACCAAGCAACGAAGATATACTTCCAAACATTTGTTTACTATCTTAGTTTTCCCATTAGATTGAGGATGAGAAGATGAGCTATGAGCTAACTGAGTACCAAGACAAGAAAATAATTATGTCCTAGTGAAAATGGGATCTCTGTCACTTACAATAATCTTTGGATTTCCATGTAGCTTTTGAATTGTTTCCATAATGCAGTAGAAATTGTACTGGCTTTAAATGGATGTGATAATGCACAAAAGTGTGCATACTTGGTAAGTCTGTCAACTACCACCATGATGACACTCTTTCCCTCAGACTTGGGTAAACCTGTGATAAAATCCATTAAAACCTCCTCCCAACGTTGGCTTGGAATGGATAAAGGTTGCAATAGGCCCAAGGTCTTAATTGTTTCCACTTTATTTCGTTGGCAAACCAAACATTCCACCACAAACTTTTGAATATCCAATTTAAGGCCATCCCAAAAAAATTCCTTCTTAACCCTATGGTAAGTTTTTAAAAATCCTTAGTGCCCTCCTAAGGGAGAAGTGTGTAGTTCCATAAGAATCTTTTGTTTGAGTTGGGAATTCTTACAGAGGTATAAGTGATCTTTGTACCATAATCAATCATTTTTCCAGCTAAATGTATTAGATGTACTAGAATCTTGTTGTAACTTTCGAATAAGTTCCCACACTTCATCATTCTTTCATTCCTCCCTTGCTTCGTTTATCCAATCTGTTTGGATAATAGGAATGGCGCACAACAATGCTTCCACATCCTCATCCTTTCTTGAGAGTCCATATACCACCACATTTTTCTTTCCTTTTTTGTAGATGATTTCAAAGTCATACCCCAACATCTTTGTGACCCACTGTTGTTGCTCTTCAGAGGATAATATTTTGTCCTAAAAAGTATTTAAGGCTATCCTGATCCGTTTTTAACTTGAAGTGTCTTCCCATTAGGTAGGGTCGCCATTTCTTAAGTGCATGTAATATTGCCAACATTTCCTTCTCATAAATAGCTTGTGTAAAAACTTTCCCTTGATTGGACGAATTTCAAAAGCAATGGGTCTTTCATCTTGCATTAAAACCACACCAATTCCATTTCCTGAAGCATCACATTCCACAATAAAGGTTTTTGTGAAGTCCGGTGTACCTAAGACTGGTGCTTGGCACATTGCCTCTTTAAGATGTTCAAAGGCCTTTGTTGCTTCTAGAGTCTGTGAAAATGCATCTTTCTTCAATAATGTTGTTAAAGGTGCTGCTATTCTCCCATAATTCCTAACAAACTTGAGATAATACCCTATCAACCTGAGAAATCCTTGCATATGCTTTATGGATGTGGGGATTTTCCATTCCTTAATGGCTTTAATTTTTCTAGGGTCTACCTTAACTCCTTCATGAGATACAATATGACCCAGATATTCCACCTCTTGTACTCCAAAGAAACATTTGGATCTTTTGGCATATAATTGTTTCTCCTCCAACAGTTTTAGCACCTTGTCAACATTTTCAACATGATCCTTCCAAGACTTGTTGTAGATTAGTTTATCATCAAAAAATACTAACACAAATTTTCTAAGGAAGGTTTTGAAAATGGAATTCATCAAACCTTGAAATGTAGAAGGTGCATTGGTAAGGCAAAAAGGCATGACCAAAAATTCATAATGACCCTCATTAGTTCTAAATGTTGTTTTCAAATGTCTTCAGTCTTCATTTTGATTTGATGATATCCTGAACGAAGATCCAACTTGGTGAAGTAAATTGATCCATGCAATTCATCCAGTAATTCATCAATGACATGAATGAGAAACTTATCTTTAATAGTGAGGTTGTTGAGCTCCCTATAATCCAGACACATGCACCATGATCAATCCTTCTTGTGCACCAATACTACTGGAGCAGAGAAAGAACTTTAACTAGGTTGAATTATACTAGCCTCTAGCATTTTTGCAACCATACGTTCAATTTCACTCTTTTGGGAATAGGGATATCTGTATGGCCTGATGTTTGGAGGAACACTTCCTAGAATCAAATGAATAGCATACTAATGATCACGAATAGTTGGGAGACCTTTTGGAGTCTCAGATACCTTGCAATGATTGTACAAGACTTTTTGGAGATCTAGAGAAATAGATGATTCCAATGTGGAAACATCTAGCAAACATAATTGTGCAATTACACCTCTTTGTTTCTTTTTTAGAAGCTTTGTCATACCGTTAGAGATGATTATCTTTCCTGGTTTCCCTGCAATACCCCTTAATTCAAGTTCCTTTCCTTCTGAAAAAAAAATTCATGAATTTTTTTTGAAAATTAAAAGCTATTGTACCAAAGGATTGTAGTCATTGGACTCCTAGTACAACATTAGCACCTCCCATTGGAATGGAAAGCATTGGCCTAGTCAACACATATTCTCCCATGGATATCCTGATATTATGGCACTTTCCAGAGAAATTTATCATTCCTCCATCAGCAATCATCACTTGACACTCCGGTGTTGGATATAGGAAGCAATTCAATTCTTTTGCTATCTTACAATGAATAAAATTGTGGGTACTAATCAACACTATTACCTTTTTCTTCTTGATTTGTCCTTCTATCTTGATGGTTTGAGGAGTGGTAATTCCAGCCAATGCATTACAAGATATGGTTGGATTCATTTCTTCTTTATCTAGGCTTTGTTCCTGGAGTATATCCTCTTCTTTTGACCTTTCTTGCACCTTTTCTTCTTCCTCTTCACAATCTATGTAGAAAAATTTCTTCTCAACACACTTATGACCTTTTGTGTATTTTCTTTTAGAACTATAACAAAGCCCTTTTGCTCTTTTTTCTTCCAATTGTTGTGGTGTTAAGCTTATAGGTTGTGGAGGACTAGGGGAAACAATACATACATCTTTATAGTTGTGAGTGGTATGCTTCTTGGTCGCCATAATTTTGCTTTCCATTTTTCTTGTTAACCTGAATGCCTTCTCTAATGAATCAGGTTCCCAAAGGCGAACATCATGTTGGATATTATCCTTTAAAGTCCCTATGAACACATCAATCCTATGCTCCTCTGGAATATCTTTTACCCTTATGTTCAATTTTGGAACTCCTCAATGTGCTCTATTATTGAACCCTTTTGTTTGAGACTTATCAATTGGCTAAAAAAAGTGTTGATTTTTGTATCCTCATAATGTGTTGTCAATTCTTCTGTAAAAATTGCCCAATTGATAATTTGTTTACGAGAGAAAAGCCACTGATACCATACAAACTAATTTGGTTCCAAATAGAAAGTTGCAATACATACCTTTTGTGTGTTTTGCACATTATTGAGATAAAAAATTGCTCCATCTGTAATATCCATGTTGCAGGATCCTTGCCATCAAACTTCCTCATCAATTTTTGGAATATGGTGGGTCTTCGATCCAACATTAGAGTCTATGAAGTCATTATTAACATTTATTTTGTTCTCATCATGAGTTTCCTTTACTACCCTCTCACCATTAGTAAGCATTTGTTGTAGAAACTTTGTTAAATTTGTCTTCAAATCTTCCATGCCTGTCTTCAAATCTATCTTCAAATCATCCATCTTAGCTTGTACATCATTCATCTTAGCTTCCATGTCATGCATATTAGCTTCTACGCCTTTCTTTAAACAATCCATCTTAGCTTCTACGCCTTTCTTTAAACCATCCATCTTAGATTCTGTTGCTTTTTGTGCAAGTGACACTTGTTGCACTTGGTCTCGTAATTTTGATATATCATGTTGTATTTCTTCCCCTTCTTCATGAGTCATGCGAAAGCTTTCAGGTTTCTTGCTAGTTGTTTGCATTTTCTTTCCTCTAGGCATCAATTACTGATAATAATGCTTTACTATGCCCTTTTAATTCCTTCAAACTAAATTTTCAAACCAAGCTCATGCAAAAATTAAAAAAAAACTACACACCTTTTTTCACTTTGTAGGAGCTTGATATTGAATCTGATGTATCTCTGTCATTTTAGATCATCTAGTTCTAAAAATGTGATCTGTGGTAGCCCTCTGCATCCTCTTTCTAATGACACCAGTCTGATCAAAATTGGATTCTCCAGGGAAGAGTTATGCCAAATCTCCCACAGTGACCAGATTATAGAATAGTTCAGTAGAGAAAACTTCTACGATGTGCCATGAGTCACTATTTTGACCTTTGGCTCTGAAAAATATAACAAAAAGCTATAGTTTGTCCTCTTTCTATACCTTCTTATGAAATTTAAATCCGATGCTCAAAGAGAAAGTTATGACGATTTTCCCAAGGTCACTTGTTTGGAATGTAATTCAGGAGTCTGCAAAAAGACCAACTTCCTCAGATCATATCTCTGAGAATATAGCGCAAAAATCTCTGAAATTCATATCTGAGGTTCAGTGCATTTTTGTCTCAAATGGGTTTTTTTTTAGCTTCTGAAACGTCGCAAAAAAAACTTATAGTGAAAATTCCACAATGACCTATTTGGAGCAGCAAAACCCTAGAATCCAAAGCTCTCATACCACATGTTATGAAACCAGTTCAGAAAAAGATAGAAAAGATAGTTGAACGCCTTGGAATTCAGCCTCTTCGAGAGGGAAACATCCTTTAGATTGCACAAATGAACAATTCTTGGATGATTCAAATGACGAAACCTCCTTTCTACATATAAGAGTCTAAGGAGTCACAATATAACCCAGCCAACCTAAAAATAATAATATAAAGCCACAAAAATAAAAATAGAGGGATTCTATGGGGCACAATAGTAGCAATATGGGAACAATAGGGGCACAACGATATTAATAAGGGATACAACTACAATAGTAATGGGGTAATCACTAGTATTATAGGGACCTAACATGTTATGGGACCTAACATTTTATGCATGCTATGAAGTGGCAGGGCAAGTCGAAGAGTGTTAAGGTGTGTTATAGAGTGCAAATGAATGTTGAGGAGTTTTAGGGAGTACCAGGAAAACATAAGGGAGAACTAGGTCAAAATTCATGGAAGTGAATAAATATGATGGCATGTTAAGGAGTGTCAATGAATGCTATATGTCATGCCAAGGAGGGAGTGAAACAGTATCTAAGCATTGGTAAGACATGCTAGGGAATAGAAGGGCATGTCAAGAAGTGCCATCGTGTGCTAAGGAGTTCTAGGGTGTGCTAACATGTGCCAAATAGTTCCAAGGCATGCCAAGACATGCCAGCTACTAAGGCATGCTAGGATGTGAACGATGCTAGGGTATGCCAATATATGTCAAGGAGTATTAAGGAAAAAAAGGGAGAACCAAGAAAAATCCAAGGAAACGAACACATAAGAGGGTTAATAAGTCGAGACTTTATCTTTTTCAAAATGAGCATTCTAGGCATAACAATAATAGGTTACAATACATGCCAAGGGCCAATGTGTGCCAAGTTATAATGCATTTCAATGCATGCCAAGGTGTTCCAGGGCATGCTAGGAACGACAGGGCATGCAACACATGCTAGGAGAGTGCTATATTTTGCTAGGGCATGTAAACATGTTCTTGGGTGTCCTAGTCATGGAAATATGTTCTAGGTACAAAGATGTTCGAAGACATGCGAGGTGCCAAGCTATGTTAGTGTGTGCCAAAACATGTTAAGGTGTGTGAGGACTATTGATGAGTGATAGGTATATCTCATTAATAGAATTGATAGAGCTTGATTATGTATTAAATAATATAGTTCCTACACACACTATTGGAACTTTATCTAAAGGGAATTTTCTAGATAATAAACCTAATAGAGATGAATCATGTGTTGATTCATAGGAAAACTACATTCTCATTACCTGAGGGAAATCATACGCACTAATTACTTCTTAAAAAAATTACTGACTCTAACCACTATGGCCTTGGACACATAGTGAAAAAGACTCCACAAGAATGGTTTTAAATCATTATCTTTTGAAAAAAAATAGTAATAAGAACATAGCTTCAGCAAAAACTCATTGGAATGATCAATTATGACGAACATTTTTTGACCATCACCAAAAGAAACCAAAAAGAGAATTAGTGAGGGTCAATAAAAGATCCTCACTACAAGTGTCACCAAAGAGAGAACTAGTGATGGGCCTTTAAGATCCCTCACCAAAATTGTCATTGATAATGGTTTTGGTGAAAAACGTTAAAGGACCATCACTATATACACTTACAACAACTTTTTTTAAAGACTGTCACCATATGCGACATTGGTGTCAGAACTTAAAGCTCCATCACATGCATGATTCTCACCATTGACCATTTGTGTTGTAGTGATACACTCATTTTTAGGTGGTTCGTCAAATAATATGTGATCTTAGTTGTTTGTTGAATAATATGTGATCTCAATGGTTTGTTGAGTATACCTTGGATCATCAAATAATCATAGTCATCTACAGTACAAATATAACAAACTCACATTGGATCTGCCACACTCAATACAATTCTGATAGGTGCATACGTTCCCACTCGCCCTCCTCTTGTTAAGTTTTGCCTAGTTACACTATGAGTACTTCCCCTCATATTTCTAAGCTCCCCTCTAGAAAAGGGAGACCAAGTAAAATTATCATCAAAGATTATTTATGAGTACATCGAATATTGAAAGATGAAGAGAAGAAATAGAAAACCATTTTAAACTAGAATTAACTACAATGTTTGAAAATAACCATAAATTGCTATAAAATAAAATAATCACACTCGAGACTGAACTCCAAGGAATGAAAGGTAGAATTCAAGAAATAGAACATAGTAAACAAACAATGGTTAAAGAAATGAAAACTTGAAAAACTAGATTAAAAATATAAAATAACAACTAAGTAATAAATCAACCCTAAATAACACAGAAAATAAACTAAATATTAAACCCATAAAATAGGAAATTAATAAATTAATTGTATTTGACCATGAGCACCACAAAAGAGCCTTACACCTTATAATTGTTGGTAGAAGAAAAAAATAATGAAGACACTTTAGAAATAGTTAACTAACAATTAAAAACAAAATATCAAGTTCAAACAACTTATCTCACAAAAGTAATAAGGCTAGGAAAAATACCTGATCATAAACATAGACTAATCCATGTTAAGTTCAATCGTAATGACAGTAAATTAGATATACCTAGGAAATCATGAAGCCTAAAAGGAACAAAAATCTTAATAAATGAAGATCTCATTCCAGAAGACCAAGCTCAACTTAGGAAGGAAGTCTAAAAGGTCAAGGAGGCAAGGAAAGAAGGGAAATGGGAAATAATTAGAAATAGGAAAGCTATATTAGATATAACTTCCTAAACACGAGTGATAAATATGGACTAACAACACTCCATATCCTCTTCTGGAATTGTTGTAGCCTTCTATGGTGTAAAGGTCCTATGCTAAGTTGGATCCCGAGTGATATTGATCTTATTATTTTAGTTGATACTTCCAAACATGATGAATCTAGGGTCCCTTACCTCAATGGATTCACTCTTTGGTAAAATTGCAATAATAAATCCTCCCGAATGGGTTTTGGTGGTATATCCTATTATATAAGGAACATTGTTTCCTCTCATATCCGACTTCATAAAATCGACCCCTTCAATTAGTACATTTGGACTGAGATGTTTGATTCTACCACTAATAGGATCTTTTTTACAATTTTCTATTTAACTTCTATAAATCTACATCCTATAAGAAAAATAACTTGGATAATTTTTTCCCTTTCAGTACCTTCAAAAAATATATCTAAACCCTGACGAATGAAGGTACTATCCTTTTTCTTGAGGACTTTAATGCTAGAAATGCTACTAACCAAGCTATTATGTTAAGTAAAAGCTCTAACCCTGACCCCTTGTCACTTGATGAAGATGGTAACTTAGATAATAGATTCAAGATAAAGTATGAAGACATAATCGAGAACTTATTCAGCAGCAAGCTCGTCAAACTTTGTAGTTCCCAGGACCTAATCATATCTAATTGTATTAACAAATGGCCTCTCTCCAGTTAGATGATTTGTTTCGATGATGTGGGTAGTAGTGTCATGGATTATGAAATTTCTAATACCCATGATCTACTTAATGGGTACCATCCTGACTCTGTCTGCAAACCTTTCTCTTAATCCCAATCGTGTTATCCAAACCATCCACATGTAGAAGATCAATGAAAGAAAAATGCACATTTGCTTTGAGACAAATAATATCGACCTTTTCTTAAGAGAGTTGGAAAGGGATTTAGGCTATGTAACTTGTAATAATAACATTAATCAAGGTTATTACCATTTTACTGCTACACTTTCCACTAGCATTAGCAAGTTCTCTATCGAGACTCTGTATAAGAAAAATAATAGGACTTCCAATCCCTGGTATGAAAAAGACTATAAAATTTGCAAGAAAGTGCTTAGAGATGCTCTTAATGAAATCATTAAGGTCAAGAATATAAGTATGTACAAAGCTCTCGTCAAGAGGAAGAAGAGGTAATATATCAATAAGAGACAAGAGCATCTTCTCAACCTTTCAAAATTTGTGGGCAAAATGTTTTGGCATAATGTGCTTATTCGTAAAACTAAAGATAATCATTCTATCGACTTAGAAAATTGGGACAACTATATTAAGAAGTTGTGTGACTATCCGGACACTATGGGCACCATCTTAAGAACTCCTATTAAGGAAGATATATTTTCTCTTGAAAATTTTGAGTTCAGGATTAATAGGCTTACTAATGTGAAAGCTAAAGATATTGAAGGATACTAAACTGAGATCCTTAACATGGGAAGATATATTCTCATTCCTATTATCCATAAGCTTCTCAATTTGGCAATGAAGCATGGCTTTCATAAGATTTGGGCGTATAACTTTATTGTCACTATCTTTAAAAATGGGGACAAAAAAATTCCCTCTAAATACAAGACCATTATGATCAGCCACATCTTAGCCAATCTATATGGGCTCATTTTCGAAAATAACCTTAGCCTTTTGCTTAAAAACTGTGGTAAAACAACTAAAGGGAAAACTAGTTTTAAGAGACATCACTCAATTATCAACCACCTTATCACTCTCAAGATCATTGCAGAGGAATATTGTAGTAGTAAAGATGATCTATTATATTGTTTTGTGGACTTTAGAAAAGCTTTTGACATTGTTCCTCAAGATAAGCTTTGAGTGGGACTTGAAGAGATCACGGTCCCCACTAAACTAAGGATTTCTATGATCCACCTCTACAAGACTACCATTGTCAAGATTAAGGCCAGCAAAGGGTGGTCTAAAGATATTAAATGTAATATCAAGGTTAAACAAGTGTTTCCCCTATCCCCTACCCCTTTTTCAATTTACAATGATAAGCTAGAGGAATGTCTCAACCCTGCAAGTTGCAAGGGCACTGTGCTTTCTAGTATAATCATTACTCTTCTGCTTTATGCTCATGATATCTCTCTTCTTGCAAAAAGCCATAATGACCTAGACAAGTAGCTTAAGTCTCTTCATGTCTACCACTCTAAGATGGGTATGACAATCAATGCCAACAAGGCTAAAGTGATGATCATCAAATCCAAAAATATCACCGATGGTAGTTTTTTCTATGATAACCATTACTTATAGTAGGTTTCTCCTTATAAATATTTGGGTATTGACTTTCCTCATGACCTCAACTGAATAATAACATCGAGAAAAGGATTATCGGATGTTGGAGATCTTATTATGAGCTTGAAAACAATTGTAAGTCAATCGATATTTGCATTTGGAGTGAAAAAGGTTCCTCTTTGAGAATCTTATCATACCTATTGTCTTATACTAATGTGCAGTTTGGGGTTGCAGT
This sequence comes from Pinus tabuliformis, assembly GCA_031772625.1. Taxonomy (NCBI): domain Eukaryota; kingdom Viridiplantae; phylum Streptophyta; class Pinopsida; order Pinales; family Pinaceae; genus Pinus; species Pinus tabuliformis. Next base: position 418,553,081 of record CM062813.1, read on the forward strand.
ATATCGAGAGAGTCGTGGTGAGATACTGATATGGCAAAAAAGAAATTCATAACATACAACCTCAAGATCAAGGGAAATGCCTATTATCCTATCTTATTGATTGAAGCTAGCATGTTCCTCGTTGAAAGTACGACTATGTTTAGATATCTAATGTTTAAGAAGAAGATTTACAACATGGACTCTAAGAATTTCCCAAAAATTGCTTCCAAATTTACTCAAAACCCCCACCTTCACCTTAAGCATGGGTGGCATAAGGATGCCCAATATTGGCCTAACCATTGAGGGATTAAAGAGGAGATCATCATGGGAAGCAAGGATAATGTCAAAGATACTATTATCTCCAATTTTAAAGGAAAATTGTGGGATGCTAAGGATATGGAGGGTAAAAGGAAGCTAAGATACTATAAGGAGGTGATCAACCCACCCTTGATAACCATAATTATCTCTCTGTGTTGACTAGCACTAAGAAAAAATTAACATCGCTAGTATATAAACTATTTCTCATGAGCTTCAAAGTGAAAACATGTGGTGGGCTACTCCCAAGATTTTCTAGGATGATAAAATCTATCAGATTTGTGAGAGTAAGAAGGTGGAAGATGAAAAACACTTCATTTTAGACTTCCTGCCTCTTACTCACATCCACTCTGAATTCCTTAACATCTACCACATTTCCAGTCTTCTTTACTTATTAAGCCAATCCAACTGTAGTGATCTTGGAGCCCTTCCTTCCCTTCTTTTTGATCATAGAAACAAGATTTTGAATGTTATGCAACCAGCTCAAAAAATAGAAGAGATAGATCAACGAATTCAAAATAAGCCTCTTCGAGGGGGTAACCTACTTTACACTATACAAATGAACAATTCTTGGATGATTCAAATGCGAAGACCACCTTTGTATATATAGGAGTCTAAGGGGTCACAATATAAAGACAGTCGGCATAAAAATAATATTGTAAGGGCACAACAATAACAATAGTGGGCTTGTAGCCCATGGGGCTTTAGATTGACGGTGAATGGGTGCACTGTTAAGGCACTCCTTGCGATAGGTCACCAGTTCAAATCCCCCGTGGGTACTTAGGTTAGTCTTACCTAGAAAAAAAAATCAATAGTGGGCTTGTATGGGGCACAATAATAACAATATGGGGACTACATGGGCACAACAATACAATAAAGGGGTTGAACTAATAACGATAAGGGCTACACTAGTAGTATATGGACCTAACACACCCTTGTCCTAAAAAAAAGTGTTTGCCTCAACGCTTGAGTAGTTCTGGATGCTTCTATATAAAATTATCATATTACCATGTGGAATCTCTAGATGGTAAGTTCTGCCACTTCATGAGATACTCTGAAATTTATTGATTTCGTAGTTGTTGGGTTCTCGTTTCAATGACTTCTTCAGGTTCCAATATGATTTTTCCTTCCTCATCAAGTTCCGACAATATTGTTTGAACTAGGAGCTTCTCACCTATAACCTTCTTTAAGCATGAAACATGGAGAACTAGGTGCACTCAAGAAGATGAAAGAAGCTCCAATTTGTATGGCATAGTATCAATATTTTTCAACACCTTGTAAGGACCACAATACTTTGCTCATAATTTTTTATCCTTCTTAGCTAGCTTTAGGGACATTTGTTTGTATGGCTGTAGTTGCAAAAATACCTAGTCACTTAGATCAAAAGTTATTTCACTGTGATGTTGATATGTTTGTTATTTCATTCAATTCTATGCCGAAGTGAGGTTATCCTTTACGAGTTGGAGAACTTATTGTTGACACTCGATGTGATATTCCATTGCTTGAACCTTATAGTGATTTTCGAAGACTTTTTGGAGATATGTAGAGATAGATGATTTTATTATTTGGACCTCTAGTAAACATAATTGTGAAATTATGCCCCATTGTTATTTCTTTAGAATCTTTGTCATGCCATTAGAGCTGATTATATTTCCTCATTTCTGTGTGATACCCCTTAATCCAAAGTCCTTTCCTTCCCAAAAAAATTTCAAGAAAGGTTCTTGAAAACTAAAAGTTATCATACCCAAAGATTATAATCATTGGACTCCTAGCACTAGTACAAAATGGCCAATTAATTACTAAAAAAAAACTAAAATTTTCATATAAATGACCATTTTTCAATCAGTGACCAATAGTAGCTAATTTACAGTATCTTATGATGCAACCAACATTTTTAGCTTATTCATTAATTGGTTGTATCAATTTTATCATCTAGTAGTATATTTAGTCATAAATTTAGACAATTAATGACCAAATATACACAAAGTAAATTACTATATGATCACCCGAGAAAACCAATTAATGACCAAAGAAATATGAGAAAAATGTTAGTCGTGTTATAAGATATTGTAAATTAGCTACTAATAGTCGTATATATGCAGATTTTAGTCATCGTTTGGAACTAATTAATGACCAGAGAAATATGACAAAATTTTGGTTGTGTTATAAGATAATGTAAATTACCTACTAATAGTTGTATATATGCAAAATTTAGTCATCATTTGTCATCACAAATTTATCATTTGCAGTACTCACTTATCCTTTTTTTGGTAGTTTCATATTGATTATATAAACAAATAATGTAGTCGTTTATATTCATCTCATTTACTTTCATTAATAATCATTATAAATGACTATTTTAGTTGTATATTCATTTTATTTGTGTTCATCATTAATCAATATAGCCTACTAATTAGTAGTTTTAGATTGATTTTACGTGTTCATAATTAATCAACATAAGTTAATTAATACAATTTTGCAACTAAATTTAAAAAATGGCATACAATGTGCATGTTCATCTAATATAAAAATGCACAGTTGCATGTGTTAATTACAATAATAAACAATATCAAGTGCAACTATAAATAAGTTCAATGACATAAATTATATTATATGAAATGTTAAAGTATTACAATATGAGTTTCCAACTTAATATTGGGTGGAATGTAATTTACACATGAAATGATGTTTCATCACTTCAAAACATTATCATTGTGTTGACAAGGAATTGCAGGTGAATTCATAAACTTTGAAGACTTGACCATCAGTCTCTATGTGTGTGTCTTATGTGGGATGTTATCACTTGAATTGAACCTCAGGCTGAAGCAAGGCAATGCCAGGGTAACCACAAACCACGCTTAGACAAGTAGCTAGCCTTACTAGGCCGGGAGAGGGCTCTCTCCATAAGAATCTCAGCCAAGATGACTAGATTAGGTAAAGGATATTAGGCTAGGTATAGTAGCATGAAGTATTTATTGGATTTTGAAGGGGTTTTGCCAGATCAAGAGGAGCTGGATAGTTTAGGTCTAGGGAACTAGGTCAAAATTCCAGGGTGTTCAATGGGGCAAGGTAGGCATAGGCTTTAGCACTAAAGGGCTTAATGGGGTGAGATGTTTTATATTGGTGAGAAGCTAAGAAGAGCAAGTTAAAACCATGGATCCTTCCTAGATGACAAAAAACATGAAATGGTGAATGGTTTCCCTAAGCAGAGAGCTGATGTAGTGAATTCAACCTATAAACATGAAAACATTGAACTAGAAGCAATGAAATGATTAATAAACATACAAAACACATTAAAATATGATCAGATAAGAAGAAAATGTACTAAAAATCCATGCCACATGGATCCCATAAAAATAGCTACAATTCTTATTAATCTCCTACCAAACTACTACAAATGGTGTACAATCAAGGTCTGAGCATCTAGCTGAGTCCAACCTTTTACAATGAGAAAAAGAAGAAGATATAGACATGAATCCAACCTCCTCCCATCCTTAGGGGTCGAATCCCTAAGATGAGGAGCTAATATAACTAATACTAAACAAGAAACAAGAATATAGGCATTTCAACAACTTGCCTCTAAAAGTGAAAAATTGATTCATTTGAGCTCAAACTGACTTCTAAACCAATGAAACTTCCCTCTATTATTATTTATCTATCATAGTTACATTCCAAGTCATCATTTACAAAGGTAAATCATCCTCCATGAGAGAGAATCCATGAACATAGTCAAGAACTAGAAAAATAGGCATCCTGAGCAAAATCTACCCTACGCGTAGCACTAGTGGCCCAACACACAGCGCCACTTTCAGGTCCCTTTTGGATACCTTCCCGGCATCCAAATTGAGCCCATGATAGCTTCTATGTGTCCAAAAAGTGGTAGAAATGTCATTTTTAGGGTTTGTCTTTTACCTTTTGGTGGAGCAATTCTGCCCCAAAAACTTTGAAAATATCAAGGGTGCATGTCCTCATCACTGGCAATCCAAAAATACAAACCATTTCTTCATTCGGTGCCTCTAGGAAAAGTGGAGTACTGGTGGCATTGCATTTCTAGGCAGTTTTCCTGTGTATAAAATTTGAAAATTTGGTAATGACAAAATTCCTCCAAAGTTACCCACAATTGATGACAAACACCCTCATCAAGTGTCTTGGTGAGCCAAGGATGCTTTAGCAAGCATCCCAAGCTTATCCTCCTCCTTTTTTCCTCTCAAGGCCCACCTTAGCCTAGTTTTCATTTTCTTGACCCTCATATTGCAAATATTGTTTCAAGTCCTGTAATGATAGGCCATGTTATCAACTACAAAGAATCTCCTTGTGTCCCTCTGATATGTCATGTAGGTATCAGGCACCTTAGTAGCTCTAGTCTCTTTGGCCTTCTCATCTGTCTTCACCTGAGCACTGCTGGAAGGTCTTCCTTGTCCATATTTGCTAAGTTTTGAAGTTGTGCACCCCTAGAGAAGGTATGGAACGAGTGAGTATGGGTGATTTAGGAGTGAGGGGATGGGAGATGACCTTATGGGCTGGAAAATGAATGAGGGAGTAGGAATGATAAAAATGAGAGGGAGGGCTTGTTTTGTTTGAGAAATTATCCTTTGGGAAGAGGGATAAAGGGATAGAAATGATATGGAATAAGGATAAAGGGATAAAGGGATATGGAAATAGGGATAGGGAAAGAGTTTAGAGTTGTAGTGATAGGTGATAAGAGGAACAATGATGGTTTAGGGTTTTATGCATACTAGGGGAAAATTTAGGGTTTCATATTTACCATGGGAAATGATGCTTAAAATTTTGATTTGCAAACCAAAACTGAAGTGAGGGAGGTCAACTTACTTGCAATGAAGGTAAGAGAGAGAAATTTTCAAGTTTCTCGAAGTTTTGAGGGATTTATGGCCCTTTTACTCAATGTTCAGCATTGTTTTATAGCGTCAGTGTATAGATACATAGCGCCACCCTAGAAGCACAATGCTAGTGTAATATTACACTACTAAATTTCGCTAGACGCACAGTGTTGGTTTGAACGCGCAGCGCCGAGCCCTAAACACACAGCGCCACGTCTAGCTCACTTTTGACTACCTTAATGATGTCCAAATTGAGCACGGTATATCTCGTTGGAAAATTTGCTGAGTCTACTTTCCAAAACATCTGGAATTTTTCAATTTTGAGCTCATTTTCCCTATCAAATGCTCAATCTTCCAAGACTGGTCAAAATGTACAGAATGAGGCTGCCAAAATGCATAGTGCTGATTCAGTCAAGTTTTGGAGGTCTTCCTCACCTCCAAATTGAGATCATGATAGCTCATTGGAAGGATATTTTTTTCTAGTTATCATTTGGTTCATCAAGAATGTCATTTGTTTACCCCAGCTAGGAAAAATATTGATTTTCACAAGGTCACTCAAGAATTGCAACAACTCTATTGTAGCAACTATGTTTTTGACATTTCTCTAAAACCATGACACCTGTGTAAAAAGTGAAGGAGGTTTTTCTTCCTTTCCCTATTGTCGATAAAAATCTCTCTCACTTTTTCTAAATTCTTCCTTGTTTGGTCTAAAACATAGCTTTAAGAAAAATGTCCCTATGTGTGGCAAATGATTTGTCCCTTGGAATGACTTATTGAAAAATTATGGAGACAAGATGTGTATGAATTGGAATGGCCTCATACTAGCTGAAATAACCTCCCTTATGCCTCATATACTTAGATGTCTCTAATTTCATAGCCAACCCTAGCTCAATGGGTGGGAAAATTAGGGTTTAGTGCTTGTGGAAAATGATGATTTGGACACCCTTGGGAAGAAACAACTCCCTTTGGCATGCACTTAACCCTTTCAAATTTTACCCTTTCACATGACTATTTCTTTCGAAAAATTGATCTTTTAATGGACTAGCATCTTTGGAACACGGAGTTACAAACTTGGGATGGTGAAATTATTAGATTTGAATGACATAAAATTACATAATGAAATAAGAATTTCCCTTTACAAATTATCTTCACATGGTGAAGGGATGTTATTTGATCACCCTTTACTTGCTGGTCTTATGCAATGGAATAGAAACTTGGCAACCTTAATGACCTAATGAAACCTTGAAAAACCCTAAAAACCTAATGAGATCTTGAAGGACTAAATGTTAAGATGACATAATGACCTCATGACTAATACAAATGGCATGATAAAAATAACTTTATGGATGATGTATAGTCAACAAGATATTTAACTATGCCAGCAGGTAATCACATTTAGGGAAGAGTGATGTTTTTGGACTAGGACTACCATTAGTGACTAAATTTTTTGCATGACCTAGTGGAACGATTAAAAAAAATTGAATCGGACCCTTAAAATGATATGAAAAGAGGATTTTTTATCACTGATGGCAAGATGCAAATACGGTCAAAAACTTAAATTGAAATGCATGACTAAAAACTGACGACTTGACGATACAAACTGACTTTTACTCAAACAAAAACTGACTCAATACTAAAACACAACTGACAAACTGGAAAACAAATGCTCAAATTTGAGGTTATTCAATAAATCTACTCTAACTATTCCATTCATCACCTGATCAAGTGAAATGAAACACCCAATGCAACCAAGTAACCATTATGGCTGCTACTTGAATTCTTCGTAAGTTCTTGTTTATGAGCAAGAAAAGATAACTACTAAAATACAACTCCCATGAAAACTTGTAAACAGAGCCAAATTTTACCAGATTGAATAATATGGATTCTCTATCTGACTCTAAAAATACTGCATGAGGGTCTTCAAATTCATGTGGACTGGGACTTAGCTCATCCAATGGATTACTTTTCTTCTCCTCATACCATGAATGCAAACTTTCATCTGAGTTTTGTGAAAAGACTCCTGCTAAAAATGACAAAGAAACCGATTGTCGGATAAAGTTTGTATCAATACTTTTTCAAGCTCAAAGTTAGCTAAGGGAGAAGAACTTTGACTACAAATATCATCCAACACATCAACTATTGGATCGTCAAAAACTTGAAAAGATTGTTGCAACCTATTTTCTATTGGTTCCAATGAGATTGTATGATTTTCTATGGGTTGCTCATTTGAAGATATACTATGCAAAATTCCCTTCAAAAAGTGAAATGGTTCAAAACATAATGGTACTGAATCATCTTGCATCATTTGATCATATGTTCCAGCTTCCAAGTCTTCATCTGCAACCAGATATTCAATGCCATTCAGGGGATGCAAATCTAGATATGAGAAGTCTTGAACAAGAATTTTACTGCCCTCTAGATGGTCCATATAAAAACTTATTGACGGTTGATTTATGATTGCACAAAAGTTGTCTCTGATGAACTGAAACAGAGTAAAACAAAGAGGCAAAGATCCTTCACTTACTTCAAAATTTTCTACACTTTCCTCCTCACTTCCATAGCTGATATGCATCGGCTGATCACTATATTCAAGCTGCCGAAAGTGAACTTCCTCCTTCCACAAACCAATTGATGATTTTTCTACAAGACTAGCTTCTATTTGGAGAACATAATAATCATCATAATGATCAAACTTAGGCAAATCATCAGTATAAAACACATCATCAAGCATACATGCCAAATCAATAGATCTCTCTTCTCCAAGATGATCTATAAAATAATCATTATCAGATCCATGACAACTGGGATAAGAAAGAAAATGTTTTGGATCAGCCACTTGTTCTGCTTCAATCAGCGAGCCATGGTCTTGAACATCATACTCATTCCTTGTGGTGATCTTTTGCATCATCTCTTCCACTGCACTTACCAAAATGTCAAAATTTATCTCTAAAGATGTCAATTCGTCTCGATCTATGTTCTTCATCTCTTCTTCCTTCGACTTTTCCCTTCTGATCAGCAAATTAGCCTCTACATCTACTACACTATTTTTCATCTCTTCAAGTGTTGCAAGGTTCCTTTCTCTCAACTGAAACTCCATTTCTGGATCAAAGGCATCTGGGTAGTGCAAGAGAGTGGATCCAGGAGGAGGCCTTATATTAGCAGACATCGAAAAATAGACTTGGTTAAATCTGGCAGAAAATTGTTGTACTATTTCCCCTATCAGTCTTTTCAGCTAGTTATACTCTTCTAGAATCAAGAAAGGGTTTTTTTTGACCACCCACTTGTCGAGGAAAATTTTGATGAACTACTGGAAATATGTGATGCTCGCATCATGTAGGGTTTTGAACCAACTGTTGACTTTCCCATGCAAAAAAAGAGAAAAAAGTCTAATACTGACATCATCTTCATCAACTTCAAAAAGGTGAAGGAAAGACTCAAAATTTAGTACATGTCTCAGCAGTGATGTTGTCAAAGTCACCATCAAATCTTAGTAGATATAGGTAATAATTTTTATGGAAAGCATGGGATATAGGAGGTAAAATCAAAGGCTTGTATCTATCTAGAATTTTACAAGGTATAGGAGTATATAAAAAAGTTGTAGAATTATTTTTGATCTCTTGAGGCTCATCAGTTTGAAGATGGTCACAATAAGATACAGAAGAAGGGTCTTGATCAAGATCAAAGGCATGCAAATATTTTGTATTCACAATCTTCAAATGGAGGGAATCACATGCAGGTCTATGATATTTTCTCAAATACAATATACTTTGTAAAGTCTTCTTGACATTCTCGGGAAAAGTGAAGAAATAATTTATAACAAAGAACATAATTTCTTGGATGAAATTCCAACTTGAATACATGATATTTCCATATTGTCCTTTCGTACTTTTGTTGGTCGGGTTCATCCTCCAGTGGAGTCCTTGCATCTGATCTCAAAACTGATTTAGAGTCACTAGGTGAATGATTTCGGCCTTCAGGTGTCTGATCGTTGTCCACCATCAACAATTAGAGCTAAACTTGATACATTTTGTTGAGGAACATAAAACTACATTACCCAATATGGTTGCCACTATGTTATCACCTGGATTAAACCTCAGGCTAAAGGAAGGCAATTCCAAGGTAACCACAAACCACGCTTAGCCAAGTAGCTAGCCTTACTAGGCTGCGAGAGGGCTCTCCCCGTAAGTATCTCAGCCAAGATGACTATATCAAGTAAAGGATATTAGGCTAGGTATAGTAGCATGAAGTATTGATTGGATTTTGAAGAGGTTTTACAGGATCAGGAGGAGCTAGACAATTTAGCTCTAGGGAACTAGGTCAGAATTGCAGGGTGTTCAATGGGGCATGGTAGGCATAGGATTTAGCACTCAAGGGCTTAATGAGGTGAGATGTTTTATACTGGTGAGAAGCTAGGAAGATCATGTGAAAACAATGGATCCTTCCTAGACAACAAAAAAGATGAAATGGTGAATGGTTTCCCTAAGTAGAGCACTGATGTAGTGAATTTAGCCTATCAACTTGAACAAATTCAACTAGAAGCAATGCAATGATTAAGAAGCATACAAAACACATTAAATATGATCACATAAGAAGAAACTGTACTAAAACTCCATACCACATGGATCCCATAAAAATAGTTGTAATTCTTATTAATCTCCTGCCAAACTTCTACAAATGGTGTACAATCAAGGTTTGAGCATCCAGTTGAGTCCAACCTTTTACAATGAGAAAGAAGAAGAAGATATAGACATGAATTCAACCTCACCCCATCCTCAGGGGTCAAATCCCTAAGATGAGGAGCTAATCTAACTAATTCTGAACAAGAAATAGGAATATAGGCATTTCAACAACATGCCTCTAAAAATGAGAAACTAATTCATTTGTGCTCAAATTAACCTCTAAAGCAATGAACCTATCATCTACTACTATTTATCTATCATAGTTACATTACAAGTCATCATTTATAAAGCTAAATCATCCTCCATGAGAGGGAATCCATGAACATAGTCAAAAACTAGAAAAATAGGCATCCTGAGCAAAATTTGCCCTACGCACAATGCCACTTTCAGGTCCCTTTTGGAGGCCTTCCCGGGATCCAAATAGAGTTCATGATATCTCATTGAAAATATCTACATGTCTACTTTCCAAAACATCTTTATTTTCTCACTTTGTAGCTCATTTGACCGCTCAAAACATGACTCTCACAAAATTGCTTCTATGTGTCCAAAAAGTGGCAGAGAGGTCATTTTTAGGGTGTTTTTTTGACCTTTTGGTGGACCAGTTATACCCCAAAAACTTTGAAAATATCTAGGATGCATTTCCTCATTGCTCTTGATCCAAAAATGCAAACCATTTCTTCATTGGGTGCCCCTAGGAAAAGCGCAGCACCGGTGGCTTTACGCATCTAGGTAATTTTCCTGTGTATACAATTTCAATATTAGGGAATGACACAATTTCCTCCAAGGTTGCCCAAAATTGATGAGAAAAACCCTCATCAAGTGTCTTGATGAACCAAGGATGCTTCAGCAAGCATCCTAAGCCTGTCCTCCTCTTTTTTTCCTTTCAAGGCCCGCCTTATCCTAGTTTTCATTTTCTTGACCCTCATATTGCAAATCTTGTTTTGGGTCTTGTAATGATAGGCCATGTTATCAGCTACAAACAATCTCCTTATGTCCCTCTGATCTGTCATGTAGGTATCGATCACCTCAGTAGCTCTAGTCTCTTTGGCCTTCTCATCTGTCTTCACCTGAGCACTGTTGGAAGGTCTTCCTTGTCCATGTTTGCTAAGTTTTGAAGTTGTGTACCCTAGAGAAGGTATGGAAGGAGTGAGTATGGGTGATTTAGGAGTGAGGGGATGGGAGATGACCTTATGGGTTGGAAAATGAATGAGGGAGTAGGAATGATAAAAATGAGAGGGAGCACTTGTTCTGTTTGAGAAATTTCCATTTGGGAAGAGGGATAAAGGATAAGAATGATATGGAATAAGGATAAATGGATAAAGTGATAGGGAAATAGGGATAGGGAAATAAGTTTAGGGAAAGAGTTTAGAGTTTTAGCGATAGGTGATAGGAGGAACAATGAGGGTTTAGCGTTTTAGGCATACTAGGGGCAAATTTAGGGTTTGATATTTACCATGGGAAATGATACTTAAAAGTTTGATTTGCAAACCAAAATTGAAGTGAGGGAGGTCAACTTACTTCCAATGAAGGTAAGAGAAAGAAATATTTTAGTTTCTTGAAGTCTTGAGGGATTTATGGCCCTTCTGCTCAATGCATAGTGCTGGTGCATAGACGTGCAACACCACCCTAGAAGCACAACGCCAGTGTAATATTACACTGCAAAATTTTGCCAGACACGTAGTGCAAAGCCCTCAACGCACAATGCCACTTCCATCTCATATTTGAATACCTTCTCGATGTCAAAATTGACCATGAAATAACTCGTTGAAAATCTTGTTGAGTCTACTTTCTAGAACATATTGAATTTTTCAATTTTAAGCTCATTTGCCCTATCAAAAGCTCAATCTCCCAAGACTTGTCAAAATGTGCAGAACGAAGCTGCCAAAATGCAGAGTGTTGTTTCATTCAATGTTTGGAGATGTTCCTCAACTCAAATTGAGCTCATGATAGCTCATTGGAAAGCTCTATGTACCTCGTTATCATTTGACTCATCAAGCATGTCATTTGGTCACTCTAAATGGGAGACATCTTGATTTTCTCGAGGTCACTCCAGAAGTGAAACAACTCTTGTAGCAACTGTATTTGTGACATTTTCCTAAAACCATGACACCTGTGTAAAACATGAAGGAGGCTTTTCTTCCTTGGCCTATTGTGGAGAAAAATCTCTCTCACTTGTTCCAAATTATTCCCTGTTTCGTCTCAAATAGAGTTTGAAGAAAAGCTGGCCCTATGTGTGGCAAATGATTTGTCCCTTGGAATGACTTATTGAAAAATTATGGAGACATGATGTGTATGAGTTAGAATGGCCTCATACTTGCTGAAACGACCTCCCTTATGCCTCATATACTCAGATGCCTCTGATTTCATAGCCAACACTAGCTTAGTGGGTGAGGAAATTAGGGTTTGGTGCTTGGGGAAAATGATGATTTGGACACCCTTGCGAAAAAAACTCCCTTTGGCATGCACTTAACCCTTTGAAACTTTACCCTTTCAGTTGACTATTTCCTTTGAAAAATTGATCTTTTGATGCTTTGGCATCTTTGGAACACCTAGTTAACAGCTTGGGATGGTGAAATTATTACATTTGAAAGACATAAAATTACATAATGAAATAAACATTTATCTTTACAAATCATCTTCACATTGTGAAGGGATGTTATTTGATCACCCTTTACATGTTGATCTTATGCAATGGAATAGAACCTTGGCAACCCTAATGACGTAATGAAACCTTGAAAAACCATAAAGACCTAATGAGAGCTTGAAGAACTAAATGTCAGGATGACATAATGACCTCATGGCTGATACAAATGGCATGATAAAAATAACTTTATGGATGATGTACAGTCAACAAGATATGAAACTATGCTAGCAAGTAATCACATTTAAGGAAGAATGATGTTTTTGGACTAGGACTACCATAAGTGACTACTTTTTTTGCATGACCTAGTGGAATGATAAAAAAATTCTGAGTCGGACCCTCAAAATGATATGAAAGGAGGATTTATGATCACTGATGGCAGGATGCAAATACTAACACTAACATTGGCTATTGACTCTAAGGGTATCACTAGACCGACTCTATTGTCTCTCTATTTTTGCATTTGTCACTCCACTGTTATTGCTCTCAGCCTCTTTCCTAAATTCCTGCTTCTTAAAATCAATACTGAGTTCTTTTTCTAAAAACAAAAGAATATACAATGCAGATTGTAAGACATGAAATACAATGAACACTAGAATATAAACTAAAGTATACTATAAATAATTTATACAGCATATACCTCAACATTAGCAATGTCAAAACCATTTTCCCCATACAAGCAAGAAACTCAAACAAGTTTTCTTCGGTTCAGTGATAGTGGCCACTATAATGTGGCTAGATGACCTGTATAAAAAATGAAAATAAAATGTCACCACATAAAATAGCGCCTTAGTAACGTAGTATTCAACCTTCAAAGAAATCTTAGGCACAATCATGCCAACTAAGTTACATGCTAAAAAACTAAAGTTGTAGATAACTTGTGAAAACAAATAATCTGATGTGCGTTGTTTAATTCTTGTCACTTTATTCACAACAACATTTCATTTTCTAATGCATGAACTTGTTCAAGTATATAAACAACATGTGCTCAAATAGCACCATGAAAGTAAACTTTTTTTATCGTCATGAATTTTTTTAACCCAAAATAGATATAAGGATTCCAATTAATATCGTGTAATACTAATTTCATCTTCAAGCTTTGGTTGTTGTTAAATGGACATGATACAAAGTATTTTCTATTTCATAGTTAAAAAACAACAAAATCAAAAGAAACGTTCAAAATACAATCAAACAATAAAGAGAGGATATCATGGAATGGAGATTGCAATTATAAAAAAATTGTTTACCTTTCCACTGATGTCTTGCTTGACATTCCTAAAACATTTGCTTGCCCAAAATAACCATGAGGTGAAAGAACCACAACATTAAAAACCATAGGAGACCCTACTATTTTGTCTCGCAAATCCTTCATAGTTGAATTTTGAGGTAGTTCTTGCGCAATCATCTATTTAAGAACAATAAGCAATCCTTTATTCATGAAATTGATATGATGGTAGAAATTTCAAAAATAATACATAAAAGATTGTGTAAGAGATTAGCAAATGAATTTCAAAACAAAAAGATTGCAAAGAAACTACATCATAATATGGTCTTTTTTAGAATACAATACTCACTTTATCATGTTCCAACATAATTAGGAAGAGATTATCATTTGTGCCACATGGTGGGCTCTAGAATTTATCCATATGTGGGCAGCAATCTTTATGGAAAGTTACAATAACACCCATAAATCCATTTGGATGCATTGGATTCTAGGTGAGGAAATGATAGCATGGTAGCAGTTTCATATTTACAAAAGAAACAACACATTCAGCATTGACAACCATATTAATAACAAGAAAGAGTGTCGTATGACCAATGGCCATATAAACATTGATAAATCCCATGATTCTAAAGCTTTAAGAAGTCAAGCTATCATCTTATGAAAACAATATTATTATATCTTTCACAAATGGTTGTCTCAAGATAAATGAGCAGATATTGTTCTAAGTATAGTGTACACCACCCTTTCCATGAAATCATAGGCAATTCAATAACCTTTAACTACCTGTTCACCTGTAACAACAGGAAAAACTTAAGGAATGCCCCATCTTACACAAATGGTCATTATGGAATCCCATACAACAGAGTAAGTGGGAAGCATGGGGTTATGGTTGAGGCCTGACTATCACCAGTTAAGAAAACACACTAACAACAATAATAATACCTTTTGTTGTCATGGCCACATTAAATTTTTCCAATGGTTGGCTCTGCCTTCAATGTGAACAGAGATGTTCACTTCATGGCACAAAAAATATGATCAATTTTGTTTACTAACCAAATTGTAAAACACACCACGTCGGCCATGCCTAAATTCATATGTTTGCAAATGTGGTCAGATTGAAACAAAATTATCATCCATTAAGAAAACAATATGTCAAAAAAGTAGCAGCCAAAGTTTAGAGATGTTGATGGAAACAATACAGGCTAATGGAACGAAGAGGAATAATATCCAGATAATAGGGAAAAAGGAAAAGAGTTGGATCAAAGATCTATTGCCAGGAGGGATGGCACATCGAAAATGTATCCTCTAGAAAGCTAGATCAGTGAAGATGTGGAAAATTTGAATGGATGAGGATGAATGCCAAAAATGGTAGATCTCATAAAACCTTTCCCAATATACTCAAAGGATAATCCACTGGCTAGTGTGGTAGTGGGGATGTGCTTGATCCTGGGGGGAAATAAAAAGAGTTGTTGGTGGGGTCTAGGGAGGCATCAAATAATTGATCAACTGATATTCATATGAGATTCTTCTCTTATTATGACATACATGCCAAATTTATCCAGTCCAGTGGTTCTTAATCATGCAAGAATAATCTCAAGAATCAAACGATAGGAAAAAAATGGTTTGATTTTGTTGATTTATACCATGTGATAAGAGGACTAAACCAAAAGGTAGATCACTCAAAAAATGAAGCATATTTCCTACAAGCGATCAAACTAGTTACAAATGGAAGGAACATGACTCCTCATTGTCCCTATACCATGAGCTCTAATTATGATTTATTCAAATTTTAATGTGCAAGACAGAAAATCGATATCACGGTTCATATTTCAAGACAACAAGAGGCATGGAAGCTTGTGGAAAGGATGAGCATCAATATTCCTATATATAGGAGGGTGTGACCGTCAAATACTGGAGAATATTGTTTTTAACATGTCAGTTAACTCCATAACAACAAACGTAAATGGAATTGACCTATTGAATGGGTTTTTTTATTGTGATTTCTAAATATTTTGCAATTTGCCTTGCTCGAAAGTATATGGAAGGAGGTATGTTAGATCCTTATCCTTCCTTCTCTAGGGATTGGTTTCAAGCATCAAGAAAGTATATTCACAGAGAAATGACCAGTCTATATTTTAATGGATGGAAGATAAATCATAAGAAATAAAGTAATTCATCAAGATACACTCCTCTAGCTTCATACTGACAAGCCAATTATTTTTACAAGAGGAGACTCAATGCTCTGTACACCGAGATGTTAGAAATAGAAAACATATAAAAAAATCAAAATTCTCAGCTACAGGTAGATTGTGCAAGGACTCATTGTTCCGTTCAACCGTGAAGAAATCTCTACTATGGGATTGTTATGACAAAATATTACTACTATCACATAAGTAGTTGGTTCCTCTTTTTAGTGAAATATAAATCCAACACGAGAGAGGATTCCCTTTTATCCTCAAGGAATCCTTAGGCAAGACAAAATCAAGTCTAGGTCCTTCTATACTAACTACTTATTACTACAAATTAAACCTAACATTCAAGGTAAGAAATAAAATGGTTTGTGAAGGGATTTTGTATATTTTAGCATATAAACCTTCTAAGACCATTTTGGGATGTTTATCAAGTTAGCATAAGTCAAAGAGTAAACCAAAAACACTACAAATGAAGAAAAAGTTATGGTTGTTGCAAAAATTGCAATTAAGATAATATATTTCAGAACACAAGTTATTACAACACCAAATAAATTAGCCCTTGAACTTGAATCCCAATGAAAACTAGCACTGGAAAGAAAAAATACACTATATTTTAATTGACATACAAATTCTGAAATTAAAAGGGCATATAAAAGCCATAAAATCAAAATTGTTTATCCCTAGGAAGGCTGTAAAATAAATCAGTAATACAAGATATGATGAATGAGTCTATTTCCAACCATACAAATGCTCAAGTATGATAGTAGTATTAAACAATTCAAAGAATATTATGGGTCAATTTTTGGATATGTTGTAAGTTCTTTTCAACTCAAAGCAAGTTTGCACAAATTACATGCATGGAGAGATAAATATTTGACTTCAGTTTGGATATTGTCGTCGACCTTGTTTAAGATGAACTATTATGGGCAATAGCATAGCTTCACGAAGCAACAAAATACCAATACTGCTTGAACTAGATGATTGAAAATGCAGGTCCACTTAGTGGGAGAATGTAGGACATGAATGAATTTAGTTGGGATAATAAATATGCAGGGGTATAGGTGCTTGCATCTAAAGTCACAGCACCATATCAATAAATAAACCAATTTTCTGATGGTTTTTAATCTTGCTATAAGTAGTACTTTCCATCAGCTTACATTGCGGGTTTCATATCAATGGCTACATTGGACTACTCATAAACTCAATCAGTTTGGATCGAAATTGAATGGACAATTGGCATTGTCTCTAGTCTTTATCATTATCTTCATCATGAGAGAATCCAACATCTTCATCATGGGCCTCCTAAATTTTAGAAATGGACTTGTTGAGAATCAATTAGAAGATTTTGAAGGAAGTTTTGGAAATATTTATTTAGCAACAATGACTACCTAAATTTGGAGAAATTGTCATCAATTAATGAGGCATAAACATTGAATTTCATTCCACCTTTACAAAATAGTAGAATAGCCAGTAATATTGGTACATCTTAATGGAACTAACAAAGTCATGGAAGTTTTGAGATATTTCAATTACTTAACAACAAAGAGGAAAGGAATATCCATCTTATAAAATCCCAACCAATGAGAAAATCCCCATTTTGTAGAGTTTTTAGGGGTCAACAATGTGGGGTCAGTTTGAAACCTGTGACTTTGTCATGGCCCACTGAAAGTTGGTTGAGATAGGAGCCCCAAGGGCATAGTTTCACATCAAAAGGTTGAATATATTGTCAAATACTTCACATTCTTTAATGAGAATTGGTACATTTTTTTTCATTTTTATTATTTATAACCATGATAAAAATGGCAATACTCCTTTCATTTACTTTATTTCTAAGAAAAATCAAAATATATGTTTGGAAATGGATTTTTTGAAGAACTTTTCAAGGGAAACATAAGATCTTGAGTCATGGCATTAACGTCTAAAATATTGCAAAATGTGCTCGACATGACAAAGCTTGAGATGGACCCTATAACATGGATGTTGGTATACCTTAGGCATCTGACATGCTAAGGGGATTTTGTGGGGATGGTCAAACGTATTGGGCATACATACAATGTGACAAGTCAAGACTAGGGATTGGGTTCACACACCATGTAACAAACTAAAACAAGGGTTGTGGATGCACATATCAAGTTGTGTATGAATATTAGTTTTAGGCCCATACATTGTGTGCCAGACCTATATAAGGATAATCAACACAAATCGTTTGGTAGGAAAAGGAATGACCATAATTGAGTAACCAACATGTTCTTAAACAAATGGTTAGAACAAATATGGACTAGGTGGATGTGTGCACTTGATACATGATGAAGCAATCGATATAAGTAATGAGAAAAGGGAGAATATTAGGTGTATGAAGTTCCAAGGGGGTCATATGGAGGTTGATTAGACAAGTTATGCCTACAGTCTAGTTGTGTAGAGCACATGATGTTGGTGGATGGTAGAATGAATTATATGACAAACTAGGTGGTATTGCAATGAAGCAAGTGACACATATTTTGACATCAATTTGAAATTATATGCATGTGTCAACATGATGTGTGTAGGAGGATGCACTGGAAAACTCACTAAGTTGTGGACCACACAGAAGTTGGGTCAACTTGACTTCACATGTGGATGAGTATTACAATGTGACGTGATTGGCCTATGTCATATGGAACATTGCAACATTAAAACTTATGGAAAAATCTCATATGTGAGACAAGTGATGGAAATAGTATAGGAGACATGACTCTAGCAGGAACAGTGCATCATCTTGATGACATAACATGAAAAGTAGATAGAGAAGTAGTGGACCAAAGACTAAAGAGGATGGTTGATATCATCACGTGATAGATGTTATGGGTGAGTTAAATAAAATAATTTATTGTTAACATTGAAGCTTACCTACAAGAATTTTCGGTGCTAGACATAATCGAGATAGGATATGGCCAAGCTAATAATCTTACCATCTTGGAATGACCTTGCCTAGTTGAGAAAGTTGGTGAATCCATTAGATGTAGTCTATGTTAAGGAGAACACTTTATAGAATAATATCCAAACAAGGTGACTTGATTTTAATGAGTTGGTTAATCCTACCAAGGTTGGGTCGAATGTTTTACAAAGAAAGACACAAGAACCGCATTCACCACAAGCTTTGAGGATGGTTGGATCATGCCAAGCATATTCTATGAGTGAAGCCAAGGGTGGATATGCAAAACACGTTGAGAAGAACACATAGAATGACCAACAACAGGTTGTGACAATAATGGAGTGATCCAACATGCTTACAAGGAGAGGTAAATTGATTAAGGGCTTTTATTGCTCATAAATTCATTATGTGAAGCACTGTCGATAGTCAAGAAAGATGACATGATCTATGGAATCAATGGAGGAACAAGAAAAACCAACCAAGGAATCCAAGGTCTTGGATGAGATGGTTTAATATTGGTGATTAGAGGATATTGTGATTAGGAGAGAGGGTACTCAACGCTGCTCAAATGGAACTATCGCAAAAATAACATAGCCAAAGAAAACCAACAAATACATTGTGTGTTTCCTTTGAAGTCAAAACCTCTTGGATAAAAACTACTCATGGGAAGATAGGTTAGCGTGATTGGTTGAAAAAAGTGAGATATGACCCATATTAAGTGAGAAGGAACCTGCAACTTCAAGGGAGATAGTTCTCATCCAACGATTCTCATAGGAAGTGTTGAAGACATTGAAAACATTGAAGGGTGTTTTGCATAAGGATGACGTTGAATAACCTTGGAAAAATGAGGATGTGCCATTGGATTGCTTAATAGATGAAATGACTTGAAATGGATTATTAAAAATTTAGAACAATGGATTAGTATTTGCTGTCACAAATATCTCTCTCATAGAGGTAGGTTGCTTTTGGTCAAGTCCATTCTAGAAACTATCCCTATTTTTTAACACTCTTTCCTCAATACCAAAGAGTGGTAGAAAAAATATAAGAAATTGTTGTAACAATTTCCTCTAGAAAGGGTGCTTCAACTTTAAGAGGTATCATTGGGATGGCTAGGAAAAGATAACAAAACCTAAGGCTATGGGAGATTGGGGATTGAAGTATATTTTACCTTTGGGCATTCAGTAATGGAAAAACCTATTCATTTCCTCTAAAATACTTCGAAAAAGATTCTTGTGCAAAATTATATTTCTCTTGGTTAAATTATTGACTCGATCCACTAGGTTCTAATCATTGGAAATATTTTTCATTAGTGTTCCCTCTTGCAAAGAAATTTCTAGCCTAGAGGGTTGGGAATGGTTCCAAATTAACTTGGGAAAAGATACTATTATGTTTTAGAGTCAATACATACTTTTGTTAGAGAACCTGATTTGTCACCTACATGAACACAATTATTTCATGTTAAATCAAATCAGCAAACTAAAGTCTAGAAGTTCATAGTCACAAGGGCAGCTCTTTGCTAAATACTAGGCCTAATTGGGGATTTTATTCTTACAATGCATACATTTATATGTGAGTTAGAAATGGATCGGTTTATATTAATACAATACTACAATTGTTTAATCTAGAGTTTGAATGAAGTTGGAGGTGTTTTCACAATAGACTTAGGATATAAATAAGCTTTAAATTTAGAAGTAAATTCTAAGTGGTGTTGGTGTAATTTTTAGAAGACAATTGTACAAGCTAAAACAAAAATATTGATGTGGCATACTATTATGGGTAAAATCCTTACTTGTAGTCAATTTATTAAAGTGGAAATATGGCATGGAATGTGTATCCTTTGTAGATCTAGAGAGGAGATGAGTAAGAACTTATCTCTCCATTATTTTTACTCCATTCAAGTCTTAGTAAAATTTGTGCTACAAAACATTGCTCTATTGGTTGTCTGTAGCTAAAATCCCTACTTCTATTATAAATAATGTTAGGAAAAAAATGTTCATCTTCCTATGGAGGAATGGAAAAATAGTAAGAGACGTATTCACCTAGCCTGTTGGGGCTCCCTATCTGAACCAAAAGTCTTGGTGGGTGGGGTTTTAAAAATATACATTGGTTTGGTAAAGCTTTGGCCCTAAAATTTATGTGGAGAGGCCAATTTGGTGTGGGACTTTGGGGCCAATTTTTAAAGGAAAAGTATATAAAAAGAATGTTGGTGATGGAATTCTTTAGAGGAGAATCAAACAAACTTGTCAAGAGGGGATCCATTGTTTGGAAGACCCTTATTGACTCTCTCTCGTTCCTTTTCAATTGGCTTTCTTGGAAAGTTGGGGATGGTAAGAAAGTGATCTTAAGAAAGGACTTGTCTATAGGTGGTTATTGCGTCTTCAAATTATCCTCTGATCTGATCTAATGCCTAAATGAAAAATGCCTCTTCTCACTCCATGATCCTAAATAATGGTCTTCGCATTATCTTCTAAGAAATACCAGTTGAGTTATGCTAAATTGGGACTGGATGGTTCTCTGGGAGAGGAGTTGAATGCTTTCATTAAGGAGATAAATTATCAATGGGAACTATTTAAGTAACTCAATTCTGGATGTTAGGGTCCAACCCTAACCCCCTTATTTATGTAATAGGGCCGAGTCATAGTTATAGTTAGTTAAAGAGTCAATAAAGAACATATTAATAATTGTAAGGGGTTGACCCGCATTTAAAGAAAGGGACCACAATTAGTTGAAAATATGCCATGGTATTGGATAGATAGTATTAAAAGAACCATGTTACTGACCCATAGTATTGCATGTATGAATCCTATGTAAGGGATAGAGACTACCCATTGAGGAGCATTGCGTCTTATTTTTTAATCAAGCCCTGCTCTATTAGAGGTTTCCCCATTGAAGAGGCAAGTGAACATTGCTTTCATCTCTGAATAATAAAATACATGATGTTATTTCTCATTTTGTTCTATGTTATGGGTTGTATTTCTTTGTATATTTGGTATTTTAGCATCTTCTCATAGTTCAAGAACATAACAATGGTATCAGAACGCTTTCCAGGGCCAGTGGTATCTCCATTTTTAGCAGAATCTTTTTTTTTGCTAGAGATGTGTTGTGGTGTCTTTAAACCATGAGATCTGTTGTTGAGCACATAAACCTGTAGATTTAGGGAGGCATGCACATAGGAAATACAAGAGGTGGTCACACTTGGTGGACTCCCTTGTAACCCCTTTGGGTACCCCTTCGAGTAGTAGCGCATTAGATAGAACTGTGCCTGGACTATCTTCCACGTACCCTCTAGGTATATCAGAATCCTTGTAGCCTCACCTGAAACATCGAAACTGGCAGTCATCTTAGTGCTATAGTACACTGGGAACAACACTCGGGGAGATTACTCACGTGTACGATAGGGTAGTTGGGTAGTATGGCTAAGGGTACAGTTGATCCTCCTTAGTTAGTGCCCTGAAATATTGGGCTGAGTACTACTGTTGGACCCTTATGTTGGAGACAACAGTTCCATCGTCTCTTTGAAGATCACCCATTATCTTCTTTGCTAGATTAGATCTAACAGTTGGGGTTCTGTCACCGTAACAACAATCAGATCCACCAGTTCAAGGTTTACTACCACAGTACCATTCAAATCTAGGAGCTGGGGTTCTGTTTCCACCGGAGTCCAACACACATTCAATAATTGAGGGTTTCGCGGATAGATCTGACCACTTATGTAGGGAGGCTTGTGGCTCCTATAACTTGGTGCAATTCTCGCATGACATTGGGAAGGATTAAATTTTCTGGAAATTGGCCATTGCAGTATTGATAAGTGGGGAGTAAAACGCCTTTCATAGTGAAAATAAATAAATAAATAAATGAGGCCCTCCTGGGATGCTTATAAGAGACTTAGCCCATAAGAATCAGGATGACGAGCTGAGTGAGGTGGTACCGTCCACTTGTCAGCTTCAATTGCTAGGTGGTCCCAAATTTTTTCACAGTGATGACAAGTGACCCAGATCTGTGTATGATAGAAATGAGTGCTCAAGCCATGGCCAATGAGAAGATGGAGACCATTAAAAAATGATTGGAGGCTTTAACAATGTAGATCCAGACATGAAAAGACACGGTCACAAAGGGAATTTGACATTACAATCAGAGGCATATGCTTTTAATGAAGACCCTGAAGGAGAATCTAGCCATCATCCTCACTTCCATGGAGCTCACCAACATTCCCACCCTTGACCACCGAAGTTGGACATGTACAAATTTGATGGCTTTAATCCGGAAATATGGATATCACAAGTGGACTAATATTTCACTTTGAATCACATCATAGATGACGATACTAGGCTATGTGTGGGAGGCCTTTACTTGAACCAAGAAAGATGGCAATGGTGGCAGCGAAATCAGAAATGTTATCCAAGTACAACTACGTGGTAGGTGTCTGAAAAATCTGTTTGTGACCGCCTTGACCATGAATCTAATTTTTTTGGTTGTCTTACTAAGCTCAGAAAAACAAGCACAATAAACAACTATATTATAGACTTTGAGACATTAGCCTTCCACACAACAAGTCTAGGAGATGAATTCTACTTGGAATGTTTTATAAGTGGTCTCAAAGACGCCATCCAAGCCCATGTCTGGATGCACCACCCAGCCACATGGATGGAAGCTTGCACAAACGTTATCGAAGTGGAACGTGCTTTAGCAGCCTAGTTACCTCATCCAAATTTCATAGCCAAGGGACGACCCACCCACACTCAAGGCATTATCCAAACACTTAAGGTTCAAAAGGAGTCCCCCATAGAATGGATAAAAGAAGAAAGCAAGGATTGTCTTACTACTATGATGACAAATATTCCCTGGGGCATAAATGTAAGGAACCCAAATTATTTCAAATCGATGTTACTAATCACAGTATCTGAGGAAGCCCCATGCTTTGAGGGATTAGAGGAGGAAGATGAAGACAACCAATAGGACAATGAGCTCCTAGCCACACCAAAAGAACTAGTTATCTCGCTCCATGCTTTGGCAGGCATTTCTTCTTCGCAAACAATCAAAATCGGAGGTTTTATTAAACCTTGCCCTGTAGTAGTATTGATTGATAGTGGTAGCACGCATAAATTTATCCATCAGAGAGTTGCAGAAGCTGTGCATTATTTTGTCAGAGCAGTCTCTAATTTCCAGGTCCATATTTCTAATTGGGGGAGAGTGAAATGTGAATGCCGTTATGAAAATATTAAACTTCAGATGGGATATTACCATCTAAAGACCCACATGTTCACCATCAACATGGTCGGTTGTGACATTGTCTTGGATGTTGAGTGGCTCCACACACTAGGCCTAATCACAATGGATTTTCAGGAGTTTTATATGAGCTTTAAGTAGAAGGACCACAAGCATACCCTTCGTGGACTCCAGGCAGGTACTCCTTCTATCATCAGCTTGCATCAAATGGAAAAGTTGTTAAAAAAGGGCCATCATGGAGTTATCTCCAAATTTATTGCCATCAAGGCCATCAAACCCACTACTCTTCATATTCATCCTAAGATGCAACAGGTCTTAAACATCCACCCGTAGGGCTTTGAAAAACCTCACGAGCTTCCACCCTCTAGAGGGGAACATGATCATAGAATCACTTTGGTCCCAGGGGAAGAACCACCGAATGTGCACCCATATAGATACCTTTTCACCCAAAAGAATGAAATTGAAAAAATCATCAAGGCACTCATTGAAGCCGGTGTCATTTGTCCTAGCATCAGTCCTTATTCATCCCTTGTGGTCATGGTGCCTAAGAAAGATGGGGAATGGCGCATGTGTCTAGACTTTAGGGCCCTGAACAAGCTTACGATCAAAGATAATTTCCCCATCACGGTTGTTGATGATTTGCTAGATGAACTAAATGGTGCTCAATTCTTTACTAAGTTAGATCTTTGCTTGGTGTTGTTGGGAAAAGTATCCAATACGGAATGACCCTATCCCACTCTAAGGGTGATAGTACCTCAGCAACAACCGAAGCAAAGCTATCTAAGATTTCTTCTTTATGAAAGTAAAATAGGGGAGAAAGGGATCCACTAACCGATGTCTTTCGCTAATGATTGATCCAATCTTCTCTCCTTGCTGCTTGCTCCCAGCTCCTTGCTCTTTCACTGGCCCAGCTACACCAAGATCCTGCAAAATGGCAAGAAGAGGAAACTACAAGAAGCATACATTCATAATTGATTCAAGGATTAGAATAAATCAAATACGCAAGCATAACAATACACCATTGAGACACATGCATATAGAAGAACCTCAAATGCTTTATTAATGGAAGAAGTAAAGTTCAGGAAGTGTTACAACCATAAGAGGCCCAATCCAGCAACACCTCCCAGCAGAAAGAAATCTCCTCTTCACCTCCTTCAAAGCAAATCACCCAATAGTTCTATACTCAAACCAACAGCACTTCCTTACATTCACCAGATTCCAGCCTCCCTAGACCTCATGAGAGAGCTCTATATATAGGAGTTTTGGAGAAAGGATGAGTCAGCTTGAGAGCTGACTAGTGTCCTCTCCCACTTCAGTTATTCTTCAGTTCTTGAGTCCACTTGGAGGTTCTTGCTTCCACTTGGAGATCTAGACCCTCTTACTCATCACTAGGCGAATTCCTTGATCCAAGTGTCATTTTGGAAGCTTCCTGGGCGCTGACACCTTGAGGAATGACTATGCCACTTGTCCAAGTACGCTCAACGTAGGTGGCCTTCTTTGCAGTTGACATTCAGTGCAGGTACAGAGTGGAGCACTTGACATTCAACGCAGATGCTGAGTGGAGCAGTTGACATGATCCAGAAATTGCTTGTTTTTGAGTGTTTTCAGGTGGAGAACTGATATTCAGTGCTGTGGTTTGCTAACCTTGCTCCTCTAGGGGTAGGAACAACATGTTTAGGGACTTTGGATCCCTTAGATTATGGACATTTCATGCTTCATGCTGTAAGGCACAAAAATGTCTATAACATTTGCCCCCTAAAGTATGAGGTTGTTTATCGGGTGAAATGCTTTATCCGAAGGATCTGAAGTTCATTCAATCGCTGAGAGGTGACCTGTAATAAAATACAATACAATACATTATTTTTCATTCTGCTTTCATGATCTAGCTGAGGCGGGCATTCCCATGCTCAGCTTTATAAATTCATTTTGGTACATAGAACAGACGATCGTCTGATGGTAGACTGATAATTCTCTGCTGAAATTATCATCCTTTGAGTAGGATGATCATCTGCTGCAATGATGTACGTGTCAAATGTCTTTATATTTCCTGAATATATATCGCAGCCCGGATGGATGAAACTAGATCCGGGGTCTTCAAACTCGTTCGATCTTCACTCTAAGTACAAGTCGATCCATGTGAGAATTGCGCTGAAGTCGAACATGGAAAGACATCGCTTGATTACCGGTCAATGATGTAAATCGTTAACAAGCGCGAGAGGAATCACCGATAATGATAATGACCCTCAAGGTACTGCAGTACAATTCACGTGGTGTGAATATAGGACTTGGCGTCGAACACCACGCAAAGTCTTCTGGTCGAAGGTCATTGATGTATACCTGTCGCCGGAAGTGAGAAACTTGCCATTGAGGCATGCAAGCTTCAAAGTACTGAAGGGTTTGTTCCTAGATCAACTTCTTGGATAATGAGCTGATGTCGACAAGAAGCGATCTGTCAAAGGAGGGCCTTAATGAATCCCACATCAGTGACACGGAACGGAGCTAATGATTTTAGTGGAGGTGAAAACAATCTGTGACATATGATTCAGGGTGGCGGTCATGAATGGATGAAGGATAATGTATGGCAGTGGATGGGACATGGTTGACTCTTTCTGAACGACATCTCTTGAACATATAATGACACTGATGCGATGGATCGGTAGCATTACCCCAAATGTGGATGGTTTGGCGAGACCATGGTGATGAGACCGGTGAATGAAACAACCCAACCCGATGTGGTACGGAGGAAAAGTGTCATGTTCAAGAGCGACTTGCTACCATTAAAGCTTTGAGGTTCTCCCAATTTTTCCCCAGTCATTTCTGACCAGTACCTCTTTATTTTTGTCAAGCTTGAGGAGGATAACATATGCTTGTTCTATAACCTGCCCTTCGGGCAAGCCCATCGCTATGTTTTAACGAGCCTAGCGATAGGGAAACTCGTTCTCGTCTAAAGACAAGTTTGTCGCTATTTAATCATTTTAACGAGTCTAACGACAAGGAAAACTCGGTCCTTTTCATTTTTAGAGAGTCTGAAAAGGTACAGAAAGTTAACTCCAAAATTCCTTTTTCGTCATCTAATCCCTTAAGTCCGAAAAACTATAAAACAATACAGAAGGGATGAGTTTTCAGTACTTTTAACGAGCCGAACAAAACAAGCGCTCGATCTTTTTGTGCAATAATCCCTCAGGTCCAAAAAGATTAAAATCTAGAGGAGGGATAGCTCTTCCGGTCACTTTAACAAGCTGGAAGGCCAAAACTCGGCAAACTTTTCATATTTTACGAGTCAGATGAAAAGAGCTTAAAGAAGACTCGTCTTTTGAGGAACGAGTGATAAACAGGGATAGCAGCAGATTCCAGGTACAGGTTGGAATTTTCCAATCACGGCAGTGTCACAAGGATGGCTAGGTGAAATCTCTCTTCGCAGCTGTTCCTCAAAATGGGTAAATAATCATATGGAGGTGAATGATCGGCCAAATGGCGGTGGAGGTGACAGGTGCAAACACGACCAAGGCTTTTATGGCTGATAAATTTACGATCACAGAGGTTATTTACCGGAAATAGGTTCATTTTTTATTTAAAAATGAGCTTAAACTCTGGGGGAAACATTGCTCACTACTTTTATTTATTTTTTAACGAGCATGAAGACCGCGTTAAAACTGCTCGGATCTTGCGTTTATTTTTTAACGAGCATGAACTTTATGCTAAAACTGCTCAATAATACCAGTCATAAGATAAGAAATGTCCCCTGTGATTTCTCTATTTTTTAAGGAGTTTCATCTTCACTAAGCTTTACTCCATATCATCCTTTCTTTATGCAAGTTCGGAAACGGCTAACCCCAAAAATAGATAAATAACCGCTCTTAGCTTGCACTCCAAAAGGTTTGCATGCCCCCAGGTATAAAATACAATTTCAAGGTTGCCCCTCCTCTCCCCCACCTCTGCTTTTCTTTGGGTGTTCACAGCTACTTGTCGTCTTGCCAGTCTAATGTTAACGAT
This sequence comes from Pinus tabuliformis, assembly GCA_031772625.1. Classification (NCBI taxonomy): domain Eukaryota; kingdom Viridiplantae; phylum Streptophyta; class Pinopsida; order Pinales; family Pinaceae; genus Pinus; species Pinus tabuliformis. Next base: position 418,581,080 of record CM062813.1, read on the forward strand.
ACTTGTCTTCTCGTTATTTTTAACGGGTCTTACACGATACTTGTCTTCTCGTCAGCCCAACTTTTTAAAACACCTATTTGCGACAAGAGAAGAACACTACTCAAAGATAAAACATTTGTGTTATTGAGGGAGGCTTACCTCTTTCTAGTTACCCAAAGATTGTCTCGTTAATCTTTCAAACAAAACACTTCCTCGGTAATGCCTACCGAAATAGACAAGGGTGAATGACTGTTGTCAAACACGTAACTTTGACAAAAGAATCCTATTCCAGAACAACCCCTCTTCCATCCACGGACGGGGTACGGACTGGTCATATTCTCTCGCGGAAATTCTACCTTATACCCAGGGTTTTTTTCTGCCCGAAGCAGACCAGGATGCATGCCCCCTGGTTCCAGTCCCATATTTCTGAATCACTTGCACTCATCGGGAAGGAGGACTGGGGGTGGAGACATTTCTTGATTGAATAGACCATTCAGGGTTGGTATGTGACTATTTGCAATGCGTGATCCCGGAAATGAAAGTTGGTCTACGAGTTTGACCACCCTTCCTTCGTGTGGAAAACACATTACTCCAAAGAGTGAGGAGACTATTGCTCCCATGCAATATATATAGTCTCGTCTAAGGAGTAGGTTATAAACCAAGGGTCCTTGAACAACCATCACGTTCATTTCAACGGACTTCCCTTTCAATGTTATAGGCACATTGGGGAGGATCCCTAATGGTCGACTAGTTCCTTTATCGAAACCCGAGAGATTTCTTATCTCAGGCAAAAGCGCCGGGGAACCCAGTGCTTTCCAAGCAATAGAGGAAAGGATACTCACAGATGCCCCTTCATCAATGATAGTGCCGGCCATTACCATTCTGTATATTTGGACTATGATTCTGAATGGTATACTGGCTGGCAACCGAGGTCTGCCTAGTTGATTCCAATCAAAGGATACAACCAGGTTGCTTGGTGGTGGGACCGAATATACGGCCGGATATGACCCTGACGATGTCCCTTCCTGTGATAAAGGAATGGGCGCATTGCCCTGATGCTCATCAGAGTCTGTGTTAATGAAAAGAATCTGGATGGTGTCATCCTTATTCTCTTCGGTGAGGGTGTCATTTGAAGATGAGTCTTCAGTGACGGTGTCATTTGAAGATGAAACTTCTGAAGGGAGAACCGGGTCAACTGCCGTTTCGACCTTTGGACTTTCGTCCGGTCTGGATTCAGTAGGTTCATTTTCAGTGACTGACGCTTCAGCCGACCACTTGAGTGGGCCAGCTGTATTTTCAACCAACGAAGGACTTGGCACGAGTTTTTTGTATCCAGGAGGAAGTCTCAACGGTGAAACCAGACGATCTTCCAAAACTCTCTTCGCTTCGTCTAAGAAGGGACAACGGTGGATGGCGTGGCTCCTTCACACAGTCTGCAGGGGGATCTTACTCCCCCTCTTTGTCTTGAACCTTCACTTTCGCTGGTTGACGGTAAGCATTCAACATGGCTATCAGAGGTTGATGCTCCCGAATTGTGCAAACGAGGGGACCAGTCCCTTAGTATCCGGGGAATACAGGGACAATCTCTATGGAAGTGGTCTCCTCTACATATGACGCATGGCGATTTAGGCCCGGTCTGTGCTGTGTGTGGATTTTTGTTAGATGTCTTTTGCTTGCCCCCAGTCGCCTTAGGCTCCTTCTTCTTCTTCTCTCTCTTCTTCTTCTCCTTCTTCTCCATGGGAGCTTGGCTTTTGCCGGCTCTACCTTGCGAAGACGAGGGATTGGAGGAAGAGTTATAGGAAGTAGAACTCTGGTGGGAAGCTCTAGATTGATCTAACTGTTGACTCGACTGTTCAGGAACCATGGTGTTCTGAACTACATTGGTTGAGAAAAGCCAAATTGGCAGGCCAATTGTCAGTCCTGGAAGCGACAATGTGGCCATGTGGGGCGCACCAACTTCTCCCCAAGAGGAGAAAGGACTAGGATTTCCATCATGGGGAATTCCTTGGTTGGGGCGTTCCATGTTCTCAACCTACAGATCAACGCAGGAATAGGAGGTGATTATGTTCCGTTTAAAATAAATTTTATAACGACGCTTTAGACACAACTTGCTTTTTCACTTTTTAAGAGTCGAGAAAAAGCTAAAGATGACTCTAGTCTCCTTCGATGTTTTAACGAGCCCGAAGTGACAAATGCTCGGATGGACTTTTTCAGTTATAGAGTTTGAAAAAGGCCAAAAGAAACTGCTCTGGAGATCTAGGCAGAGGGTGTGCCAAACCTTTCGCGAAACCACAGAATACGTTTTACGGTACGGGTGGTCGATCTTCGTGAATGCTGTGTTCACTGCATCGCGATCAGTAGGGCGGTCGACACGGCTTCCTAAGGATAAAGGCTTTGTTCCTATAGGGGTCTCCCAATATATACGCGACGGTACGTGGGAGCACAAGTCCGTATTGATACTTATCGCTTCACCATGGAGGAATCACCCAACCACTCAACGCTAAGATATCACGTTTAACGACGCCGGAACACGTCTCTAGCTTAGACCTCTATGTGTTTGCATTATGTTTCAAAGCGTTGTTATGTAAATTCAATTCATTTTAAGTTGATCTTGTTTAGTAGTTTGCCTTTATGGATCACCACAAGATGTATAATACAACTTCCTAAATGCAGTCTACGATGATAAGCAAGCTTTTCAATCTTTCAACTTTGAAAATCTTAACTACTGAGGGAAAAGAAAGACATCATCTTTTCACACAGATCATAGAGCACACACTAATGCACTTTTCCCTAAATCAACATGCAAGCTGTCAAAATGAACATGCACAATGCAGGTATTTCTTTTCTCTTTCTTAATGTTGGTGTATTACAAAAAGAAAGCTGTTGTATAATTTTGAACTCAATTTCAAGTGAAAGCAAACAAGCTTTGTCCAGAATCAAAAGACACCTTAAGATTTACTCGTTTCGACACTAGAAATACATAAATTCAAACCATATGACGAAAGCAAAAGCTCAATCAGCTATGAACAACAAACAAACTAACTCTTAAGATCAATACGACACTTATCACAGGTCTAGATCTAAGAGGCCACAGCAAGACTAGTTCACTTTTCGTTATGGGAAACTGCAAATGATGTAAGAAATACACAAAGAACAATCACAGTTTCTTTATACAACCGAGGCAGAATAGTGGTAAGGAAAGTTGGTTTCAGATAGGTACATTGACTGGTAACAGGCTGCAAAAACAAGGATGAAAACAGGGCAAGAAAGAGCAGGGAACCCCAGTAGCACAAGGCAAGACTGGTTCAGCGCAGGTAGTACACTGTCAGTTTGACATTCAGCGCAGGTAGCCCCTTCGGGAACTGCGCTGAAATGCAGACTGTCTTCACAGTGCTTGCAATGAAGAGAGAAACTTGCGTTTCTCTTGGTTTCCGGGTCACAGATTGCTAAAAAATTCACAGTTTTTGGCCAAATCAGAAGCTATCAATCAAGTACACACTAAAGGGTAATTAGGAGGATGAAAAGCTATCACTAAGAGCTATTCAGAGTCCTTGTGGATCAGCTCTTCAAATCATAAACATGCCCAGAAACTGAGCTAGAGTAGCTGCCCTCTACTTTGCATTTGAAGGATCCAAATGCAGTTCGATTCGGTACTCCCTGTGTTTAGGAAATGAATAGCAAAAACACAAACAACCAACAAGATACGATCCCCAGCGGAGTCGCCAATTTGTTGTTGGGAAAAGTATCCAATACGGAATGACCCTATCCCACTCTAAGGGTGATAGTACCTCAGCAACAACTGAAGCAAAGCTATCTAAGATTTCTTCTTTATGAAAGTAAAATAGGGGAGAAAGGGATCCACTAACCGATGTCTTTCGCTAATGATTGATCCAATCTTCTCTCCTTGCTCTTTCACTGGCCCAGCTACACCAAGATCCTGCAAAATGGCAAGAAGAGGAAACTACAAGAAGCATACATTCATAATTGATTCAAGGATTAGAATAAATCAAATACGCAAGCATAACAATACACCATTGAGACACATGCATATAGAAGAACCTCAAATGCTTTATTAATGGAAGAAGTAAAGTTCAGGAAGTGTTACAACCATAAGAGGCCCAATCCAGCAACACCTCCCAGCAGAAAGAAATCTCCTCTTCACCTCCTTCAAAGCAAATCACCCAATAGTTCTATACTCAAACCAACAACACTTCCTTACATTCACCAGATTCCAGCCTCCCTAGACCTCATGAGAGAGCTCTATATATAGGAGTTTTGGAGAAAGGATGAGTCAGCTTGAGAGCTGACTAGTGTCCTCTCCCACTTCAGTTATTCTTCAGTTCTTGAGTCCACTTGGAGGTTCTTGCTTCCACTTGGAGATCTAGACCCTCTTACTCATCACTAGGCGAATTCCTTGATCCAAGTGTCATTTTGGAAGCTTCCTGGGCGCTGACACCTTGAGGAATGACTGTGCCACTTGTCTAAGTACACTCAGCGCAGGTGGCCTTCTTTGCAGTTGACATTCAGCACAGGTACAGAGTGGAGCACTTGACATTCAACGCAGATGCTCAGTGGAGCAGTTAACATGATCCAGAAATTGCTTGTTTTTGAGTGTTTTCAGGTGGAGAACTGATATTCAGTGTTGTGGTTTGCTGACCTTGTTCCTCTAGGGGTAGGAACAACATGTTTAGGGACTTTGGATCCCTTAGATTATGGACATTTCATGCTTCATGCTGTAAGGCACAAAAATGTCTATAACACTTGGGTTATCACCAAATATGCATGAAAGAAGTAGACATTCCCAAGATTGATTTCCAAACTCATGAAGGCCATTGTGAATTCCTGGTCATGCCATTTGGTCTCTGTAATGCCCCATCAACTTTTGAGAGCCTCATGAATCACCTACTCAAACCATTTCTCAGAAAAGTTGTCCTCATTTTCTTTGATGATATTCTCATCTACCGCCTCACCTAGGAAAAACATCTTCAACATGTAGACCTGCTCTTGCAACTGCTCTGGAAGCATAACTTATTTGTTAAAATGTCCAAGTGCTCTTTTGGCATGGAAGAATTCGAGCATTTGGGCCACATTGTGGGGTGTGAAGGTGTCAGGGTGGATCCCAGAAAGATCCAGGTAAAGCAGGATTGGCCCCAACCATAGACCTTGAAGAGTTTGAGAGGATTCTTGGGTCTCACTGGCTACTATCACAAATTTTTCCACAATTATGGTCACATTACTAGACCCCTCACTCACCTTCTCAAGAAAAAATCATTCCTCGAGACTGATGAAGCACAATAGGCATTTATAACTCTCAAATAGGCCATGTGTTCCACTCCCATATTGGCACTACCCGAATTCACCAAATATTTTGTGATTAAATGTGATGCTTTACGTAGAGTATTGGGGCTATCTTAATGTAGGAAGGTCGACCCTTAGCCTTCACCAGCCAAAAACTAAGCGACAAGCATGTGGGATAATCTACCTATGAGAAAGAGATGATGGCTATCTTACATGCGGTGGATACTTGGAGACCATACTTATTGGGGCGACATTTTGAAATCCACACAGACCATCAAAGCCTTAAATATTTTTTCGAGTAACAGCTATCCTCGCCACAGTAAAGTAAATGGCTAGCCAAAATGTTGGGATATGATTATGAGATAATTTACAAGAAAGGGCGCAAAATGGTGTAGCATATGCATTATTACGCCAGTTTAAGTAGGACAACACCCTGCTAGCAATATCTCTTCCCTTTCCAAATTGGATTGAAGAAGCTTGCAAGGAATGGTTTTCACATCCTTCACTCTCCAACCTCATTAATAACTTGCAAGAAAATCCTAATTCCATAGTGGGCTACTCTTGGGAGGATGAGATTCTTCGCTAGAAGGATAGAGCAGTGATATGACCGACATCCGCCTTGAAAATGCGCATTTTGGCAGAGTTTCACTCATCCCCCACTACAGGCCATGCCAGCTTTTAGAAGACTTATGCTCACACTCGTTGTTCCTTCTTTTGGACAGGCATGAAAACTAAAATTCTTACTTTTGTAGCTGAATGTGATGTGCGTCAGCACTACAAAGGAGAAACAGTCAACTCCCTAGGCACTTTACAACCATTTCCATCCCTGCCTCAATATGGAGAGATGTTTCTATGGATTCCATTACTAGTCTTCCAAAGTCAAGAAACAAGTCAGTCATCATGGTGGTTTTGGATAGAATTTCTAAGTATGATCATTTTTGCGCCCTACCCCACCCTTTTACCCCCACTTTGGTGGCTCAGTATTTCATGGACCAGATATTAAATTGCATGGCATGCCCACTTCTCTTTTGTCTGATCGTGACCTGATCTTCACCAATAAATTTTGGTAGGAACTTTTCAAGCTACAAGGCACCCGACTCGAACTAAGTACTTCCTATCATCTCCAAACTGATGGTAAAACTAAAGTAGTCAACAAATGTCTCAAGACCTACCTCATGTGCTTCACTTCAGAAAAGAAACATCAGTGGTTATCTTTAGTTGAATAGTGGTATAATACTAACTATCATGTCACCACTAAGATGAATCCATATGATGCAGTTTATGGTCAATGCCCCCCTTCACCTACTTCTTATATCCCTAGATGCTCTAAGGTGCAAGCAGTGGAGCAAATCCTACAGAACCATTCAACCATCCTAGCCCATCTCAAAGATAATCTCCATTAAGACAAGAATTTGATGAAGCAATAGGCATACAACTATCTTTCGGAGTGCACATTTCAAGAAGGGGATCGGGTATTCTTGAAGCTGCAACCATACAAGAAAACATCACTCAAAGACAAGGGATGTCAAAAATTATCTCTAATATTCTATGGACCTTATCAAATACTTCAGTGCATTGGAGAGTAGCCTACAAGCTAGCCTTGCCACCCACTGCAAAAATCCATCCTTTCTTCGATGTATCACACCTCAAGAAAGTGGTGGGGAACAGTTGTAGAATTCATACAACTCTACTTGAATTAGATGAAGAAGGTTCAATTTGGCTGCAACCTGGACAGGTCCTTGACAAGCAAGAACGACATCTTCGTGGCCACAGGATGAAAGAATTCCTCTTCATGTGGAAATACACCTCTCTAGAAGATGCGACCTGGGAACCAACCACTATTCTTCAACAGTTTCTACAGCTTCAGCTGTGAGGACAAGGTTGTTTTGATGGGGGAGGGCATGTTAGGGTCCAACCTAACCCCCTTATTTATGTAATAGGGTCAAGTCATAGTCATAGTTATTTAAAAATTCAATAATGCCCATATTAATAATTGTAAGGGGTTGACCCGCATTTAAATAAAGGGACCACAATTAGTTGCAAACTGGCCATGGTATTAGATAGATGGTATTAAGAGAACCATGGTACTTACCCATGGTATTGCATGTATGAATCCTATATGAAGGATAGAGACTTCCCATTGAGGACCGTTGTGTCTTATTTTGTAATCGAGCCCTGCTCTATTGGAGGTTTCCCCCTTGAAGAGGTAAGTGAACATTTCTTTCATCTCTGAATAATAAAATACATGCAGGTATTTCTCATTTTGTTCTATGTTCTAGGTTTTATTTCTTCATATATTTGGTATTCAGGCATCTCACATGTCAAGAGCATAACACTGGAGATGTATTCCTCTTGAGGTAAGTAAATGGTTGGTCTTGCTTAATATGATACAATAGCCCATTTTGCAGTGGTCTAAGATTCTAGTTGGTGGAACAAGTTTATTTGGAAATGGAATATTACCAACAGCCTAAAATTATTCACCTTTCTTTTTCTTCAAGACAAAGTTCTAACCTAGGAAAACTTGCAAAAAAAGATGCTTCACTAGACTGAACTATTGTTTCCTTTGAGAATAGTTCGATGAATCTATTGAACATCTTTTTATTTGTTGTCCTCTTGATAAAAAAATGTGGACTGCAGTTCTTCTGGTTTTGGGCATTAGGGAGAATATGGATCAAATCTCCTTTGAGCTCCTTCTTTTTCACTTTGAGGAGAAGTATAAAAAAATTTCACTCTACCTATTTCTATTTCCTGGGGTATCTAGTTACTCAAGAACATGGTAATCTTTCAAAATGTGAGTATTTTCATTCTTCTTTAGGCTTTTAAAATTGTTTCTCTCTACAGGGAATATTTTTCTCTTCAAACTAGAAAAATTCTGAGAGGGATTGAATTTCCCAGAATCTCACATGACTCGCCTGATTAGGTTATTTGATGAATATTCTCAAGGAAACATCTGTGTAGAGTAGGGGGTAGGATTATTCTGTCAAGGAACATTTTTATCCATTTCATAATTTTCTTAGGATATGCATCTAATACCAAAGTTGAACTAATGCATCAAATACCAAAGTAGCAAAAACATAACAACAGAACACAAAAGTTTTGGGTGGAATCCTGGTTGAAAAGACCCATGTGCTAGAAAGAGAACAATTAACTCCCACTAAAGAAAAATGTACAAAGTTGCATCAACTAAAATCAAGATTTCCCAAGAAACAAATTATGTAAACTGATGTGAATAATGTAAATGGTATTGGATCGGAGCTTGAGCAAGAGATTCCTATGGTAAAGAATGCCTCCGATGTCATTAATATAAAGAAAAATCTACATATAAATAAAAACCTCCATAGTGGAAATAATGAGGAAGGTCTAAATAAGGCTTTGCTCAAGCGTGTCTCAAAACTTGAGAAGAAGAAATTAGCAACAATGGCATTGTCCATTAAAACTTTTACTAGTCTGCAATGAACGAAACAACACTATTCTATGAAGGATTCCTTGGTGTATTTTATCAAAGGTTGGTGTGGAATTTTTAAATCTGACCTGGTTGTTTATAAATTACATCATTGTCTTTAACGCTACAGAGATTCAACATATGTTGAAAGAAAATTTACATTAGATGAGGGTAATCATTTGAAGTATGAACCAACCAATGGATCCCCTTTAGTTTTCCAAAGAGAATGTACCTTAAATAATTGCAAACCACTCTTGAAATATTCAAATTGAAAGCAAAGGGAGCTGTATATAGCATTACTATTATTCCCAGTTGAAAGGGTAGATGACCCTATTTCTAGTGAATGGGACATCTGAGTTCAAATTTTCGCTTTATATGGAAGTGTTTCTAATCATCTTCATGGCCTAGGAAGTGTTATTTGGAATGAGATGCAACATAGTGGGGGAAACCTTAATACATATTCACCCTAGACATTGTCTTCTATTCCAATTCAAATTGAAGCTCCTCTCCGCATGCATAGAAAAGGCACTAAGAAATTTTGGTCTGTATGTTGACAATATGGAATCAATCAATTTTAAGAGGAGAAAAACAGAAATCATAGTTTACAGAAGGAACTCGAAAAGCCCAAGTTGAATCAGTACTCATGGTTTCTGAAATGTTCCATGGTGTATATCCATTCGAGAATTTCATTATCATAAAGGAAGACTTTTATGAGGACTTTCAAGACAAGCCTCCTCCATTAGGTAATGTACCTAAAACACATATGCAACTCTAATCACTTCTAAGACCGACACTTATTTGATTCGACAGGCCAATTATTTTAGAATATAATCCCTTCTTGAGTTTGACATGTGTTTCTAATCTTGAAGGCTTTCTTGAAGTAATTTTTGGTAATAAATCTAGTGGGGGATTGCAATAAGAGTAGCCTATAAAAGCATTGTAGTTTTTAAGGAGAAATAGCACCCTTGTTAAGGGTGAAAAGGGAAAGGATATGATTTTCATTCTTGTTCCTAATGACACTTGTGAATAGCATAATGTCAAAAGGAACAAAGTTGGTAGATAACATCTTAAAATAAGATTAGGGGATGCACTCCGGGCTCATGAACACTAATATGTTACGAATGGGAAGCATGTGTATATTCTACCTATGTATGAACTTTTCATTCTTATGTTACATACAGAGAGTCCATCTAGTAACTTTGAACATACACTAGTAGTTGTTTCTTTTGTTAGAGACCCATAATATCTATTGGTGAGAAAAACTAATAGTGTCCTTACAACTTTACCTGATATGCCTGATATGGCTCCTTGGGAGGCAAATGGTAATAATCGCAAGTTAAATGATTATTTAAATAAAGATAATGAGAAGATGGAACAAAGTCACATATGTGTTGTAATGAAACCAAGCATAAAAATAATTAAGTGTGGAGTAAGCTCCAACCCAACACATATTGCAACTCCATCGCAACTCATGTGTATGTTAGTGCCATAAAAAAATATGACTATTACAAAAGAATCAAATAAAAGGAATAATACAAAAGAGTAGAAGATATATCTTTATACTAAAGTAGAAACAATAACTAGCTTGAATCAATTGCAGAAATCATCTTCCATAAAGGAAGAAGTCGTAAGAAGGCTTGAATTGCCACTTATGGTAGAAGACAAAGAAAATGAATAGAAGCTTCTTACTGCATTTAGAATATTTGTGGATTCAAAAGAGGGTATAAATGCTGAGGTATCAACAACAGATAGGGAGAAGATAATTTTGGCCCTCACATCTACATATTCTAAATCTAGTGATTTTAGGAGACTTGGTCATACCTTCCCTCTGAAATATAGAGAAGGGGGAGTCCTATAGAGATCTGGTCATACAAAAGCATCCATGGATCTGCCAACATTAGCAAGATTAAATCCTACTACAATGCTTTATGAGATAGTTGATGACAATGGTTAAATGGCTCGCTTACAAAGGTTTCAAAAATTTGCAAACGATCATAATTTATCACTTATATCTATTGCAGATCTCATTGGTTACATAAAGAAACGTGAAAAGATGGTTGAACTAAGTGCTATTGTTAGGTTGCCTACAATGTTGAGACGATTTCAAGCATATTGCTACCATTCAAAGAGGGAAGGCATGGAACATATTGCGATGGTTAAGAGTAACATGCATGATGGACTAGATGTATTGGTAAGGGTTCATTCTAAATGTCTCATGGGAGATATCTTTGGGTCGACTAGGTGTGACAATGAAAACCAACTAGAACTAACTATGCAATAGATTTAGCTAGTTGGGAGAGGAATGTTGGTTTGCTTGTGTCATGATGATATTGGTATTGGTTTGGGCCATAAAATGTCAGCTTACAATCTTCGCGATGAAATCCAAATATTGTTTAACCTAATGTGCCTCTTGTTGGCTACTTATTGACTACCATGAATAACAATGCTAGGGAATCGAAAAAGAAAACCAACTTTCACATGTTTCTTAGCAGATTGAACAAGAGGAGCAACAAATGTTTTAAAAAATGCAGGTTCTCTTAGTGCTTTTGATATGACATCCTCCACAACTGCTTGAGATGGCTGGTCATCATATATGAACAAGGTCTTCATGATTATATCAACTAATAGTCTATGGGTAGCTACGAGGAACCCTAGAGTCTATTGGTAGTTTTTTCCTTGTCATAATATTTATAGATATGAGGACTTCATTACATGTGCAAAATTTTATCTTCATATTGGCATGGGAAATAGCTTTCCAAGTGTGATTCACTTGAGACGTGTACTATTTTTTACAAATAGACCCTAAGCACTAGTGACATAATAAAAGAGTTTGAAGTAATTCGAAGGGAATTAAAGAAAATATCTAGAGAAGTGAAGACTAGGAGATAAAATGGGAAGTAAAAAACATAGATAGGAGGCAAAAATAGGAAACTTGGAAATACCACTTAATTCCACTGAAAGTAAAAAAACTGAAGAAATAAAAAATACTCCTTACAAAAAGGAAAGGGACAATAAGGATATCAATAGACATGGTAAGATCTAGCAGTAAGTTGTGGCTCCACCAGGAGTATGAGGTTGCTTTCAAGCATAATTATAATAGATTGTGTAGAAAAATAGGCAAATGTGATATGTCCAACTATGTGTTGTGGATGAGAATTGAAACTAGGAGCAAATTATGGGTGATTTTGAAAGGGTAAATACACTTCAACTGCTGCAAATTAGCTAAAAGAAAGGATTGTTGTAATTGTTTTGTACACTACCCATAATTATGAGCCTTATCCTTCCTGTACAAACACCCCTAACGATTTCAAACGATGCATATCCCTTTGCACACTAATTTTCTGAATGCTTTGCTTCGGAGAAGATATTACAATTCAAAGGGACATTTTGGTATTCAAATATGTTTCTCCCACAAAGAGTCATTTAGCTTCAAGTGGAGTTAAGGTCGATAAAGGCTAAATATAGCTTAAAATCCACACCTAATATTGTGTATAAGACATTGGTTCGTTCTATTATGAGTTGTGCTGGAATCAAATAAGAACCTAGAGTTTTGCACCCAAGAAAACACACATTCATGCCATGGCTCTGGTAGTAAGCTGGGGAGGCTAAGCCACACTATGGTAGAAGAAAACAACTCTTCAAAGTGATAAAATATCAAGCTCTATAGTTTCATAAACAAAGAAACCTAACTAACCATTCCTATCATCCGTGGATGCTCTTCAAATGGTAAGCCTATGTTTGTAAGATTTGAGAATAAAAACAAGAAATATTCCATCAGGATAACTCTTGCTACTACACAATGTTTACAGGGTTTGTCATTAAATTTTATCCATTTAGACACTATATCAACAAATTTTTGGAATAACTACCACATCTCTGGCAATTGATCCCATATTCTAATTGTTATCCTGGGAACACGGGATTAACTATTCCTGTAAGATGACATTACTGATTTATCATGCATACATGAGAATGGACTATATCATTTATCAGTGACAGAAATAGAACACATAAAATCATAAAAGTATTTCATCTAACAAAATTATGTATGAAGACTTGTGTCTTAGACTCTTACAGAAAATGTCACATGTCATTCTTGATGTATGTATGAGTAATTCTCAGGGTAGGTGTCCCATGTGTGGGTGCAAATCTCACATATTTGGTAGGGGAATGACAACATATCCTCCCAGGCTAGTGGGCATCCCCAACCAACAAATAAATGCATGATTGGTGGGCCCTGTTACCCATCATATGGCATGAGAATTAATCTAGTTGAAGACCCCAACCAAGAAAGATGCACTTGGAGAATTTTGGCTTTCTAGCTTGTTACCTTTCATGTTATATGAGGTCTCAACTTGTGAATATTTTCACTACTGTTGTCATTTCCATCAAAAGGGGATATTTACAGGATGACCTTTAGATGGACCTAGAGTTTTGATTGCATTTGATGAGGTTTTGGTGATGGCATCATCCCAATAGCCAACAAGCATGTCTATTTCATTCAATTCCCTCACAATCTACCAGAACTTCTACCCAAAATACTACAACTTATAGTGCCTTTAAGATGGTTCCTGTGTGAGAGAAACCTCCAGAAAGTGAACAAGTAGACAAAATGTACAAAAATGTATTATTACAAGAAAAACATGACCAACAACCTACAAAAGACGAAAATTATAATCAGACCAATACCATATACTACTGTTAGAACTATATAAGTAATGGGAATATACAAATTTGTTAGAATTATAGGTTAACGATTTATCGTAAGAAACCAAAAAAAACGTATTCACATAAATAAGAAGGACAAAGGAATCAACTGCTAAGAAAATGAGTTCACTTTCCAATGGTGTGTAGAGTGCTAAAATATTTGTTGGATAAGCTTAAGGAATTTAGGCAACTCCATTGGGATAAACTAAAATACAACAGTTTCCAACCTTTCAATATAAATGGTCATGTGGCAAGAAAAATTGCTTAACAAACGTCAAATAGCTCACCGAAGTAGTAAGTGTGCTTAAGTAACAACTCCTATATACCTAGGAGATCACACGATGTTGCAATAACCTAAGACTTTGTTGAAGGTTTTTAAGAATTGCTTTAGAAAGAACATATATTTCCTTCAGATAAATATTAGAAAAGTTACTTGAAATTATTAGCTTCTGCAATTTGGATAATATCTTGACTATCATCTAATAACATATTGCGAGATTCCCAACAATCCTCTATAGCATGGGGTCTTTACTATTAAGCAAGATGACTCTACAAAATGCGTCTTCATCATTAAGCATGGTGACTAGTAGAAGAATACAGTCTTCAACTCTAGATTTTGTTGCCAATATTTTTTATTTATTAACAACTCTAATAGTAACACCACTTCTTTCTTCCCTTACTCTATATCCCATGCTAACGCACCCAAGGGAATGCTAGATTTGTTATCACTTTTCATCAAGAACAATTAAGAGGAACTAGTTTTGATAGGTGACAACCAGACATTTCGAAGACACTTGAGGGGCATCTACCCATCGTCAGGGACATTTACATCATCAGTTTTCTAGGATGTGGGAAACATCCCAAAAGAAGATGAGATGTCCCCAATTGTTTCTTTGTACCTGATGGACAGGGAAACACTAAATTCTAAGCCAACCCACTTTAATCTTGCATGTGATGGTGGATGAATCCATTCAATCTCAGTTGAAAATCGACATAGATCCACTGATTGATCCATTAGTGGATGCATCCCTTAGGGGTGGGACACATTCTTATTGCAACTAGGTCCCATTTAAGATAAAAGAGACAAGGATAAAAAAAAAAATTCATGCATACATGAGCATGGACTATATCATTTACCATTGACATAAATAGACTAAAAGTATTTCATCTAACAAAATTATGTAAGAAGACTTGAGACTTAGACTCTTACAAAATTTGTCACATGTCATTTCTGATGCATGTATGAGTAATTTTCAGGGTAGGTGTCCCCATGTGTAGGTGAACCTCTCACATATTTGGTAGGGGAATGACAACATATCCTCCCAGATTGGTGGTCATCCCCAACCAATAATTAAATGCGTGATTGGTGGGCCTTGTTACCCATCATATCGCATGAGAATTAATCCAATTGAAGAACCCACCAAAGCAAGCTGCACTTGGAGAATTGTGCCTCTCTAGTTTATTACTTATCATGTTACTTGAGGCCTACACTTGTGAATATTTTCACTACTCTTATCATTTCCATCACAAAAGGGAGGTTTACAGGTTGACCTTTAGATGGCCTTAGAGTTTTGATTTCATTTTATGATGTTTTGGTGATGGCCTTGTCCCAATAGCCAACAAGAATGTTTCTCTACTTCAATTCCCTCAAATCTACCAAAACGGCTACCCAAAATGCTACAACTTCTAGTGCCTCTAAGCTAGTTCTAGTGTCAGAGAAACCTCTAGAAAATACACCAACATACAAAATGTCCAAAAACATATTATTACAAGAAAAACATTGCCAACAACCTAGAAAAGACGTATAATCAAAAGATATGTATGATAAAAGGAAACAGAACAATACACAGCCAATACCATCTACTACTATCATAACTATAGAAGTAATGGTCATATACTGATTTGTTAGATTTATATGTTAATGGTTAACCATAAGACACCAAAAATATTATATTCACACAAATGAAAAGGAAAAGGAATCAACTACTAAGAAAATTACTTCACCTTCCAATAGCATGTAGAGTGCTAAAATATTTGTTGGATAAGTTTAAGGAATTTAGGCAACTCCATTGGGATAAACTAAAATACAACAACTTCCAGCATTTCAATATTAATGATAATGTGGAAGGAAAACATGCTTAACAAATTTCAAATAGATGACCAAAGTAGTAAGTATGCTTATGTAACAACTTCTATATAACTAGGAGGTAACACAATTTTGTAATAACCTGAGACTTTGTTGAAGGTTTTTGTGATTTCCTTCAAAAAGAACATATATTGCCTTTAGACAAATATTAGGAAACTGACTTCAAATTATTAGCTTTTGTAATTCGGACAATATATTTGTTCTCATCTAATAAAGTATTGTGAGATTCTCAACAACCCTCTACATCATGGGGTGTTTACTATTAGGCAAGGAGACTTTAGAAAATGGATCTCCTTATCAAGCATGGTGATTAGTAGAAGAATATAGTCTTGAACTCTAGATTTTTTTGCTAATATTTTTTTATTTACTGATAGCTCTAATAGTAACACCACTGCTTGCTTGCCTTCCTTTGTATCCCATGCTAGCACACCTACAGGAATTCTAGATTTGTTTTCACTTTTCATCAACCTCTCTTATGATGAACTAGTTTTGAGAGGTGGAAATCAAACATTCCTAAGATAGTTGAGGGACAGTTGCCCATCCTCAGGGACATTTACATTACCAATTTTTTTGGATGTGGGTAACATCTGAAAAGAAAAAGAGATGTACCTAATAGTTTCCTTGTACCTCACGAATAGAGAAACAATAAAGTCTAAGCCAATCCATTTTCATTTTTCATTTGATGGTGGCTGGATCCATTCAAGGTGGGTTGAAAACAAGCATAGATCCACTTATTTCTCCATCAGTGGATGCATCTGTTATAGGTGGAACACATCCCTAATGCAACTAGGTCCCATCCAAGATAAACGAGGCAAGGATAAAAAAAATTCTCATGCATACATGAGAATTGACTATTTCATTTATCAGTGAAAGAAATAAAGCACATAAAATCATAAAAGTAGTTCATCTATCACATTTATGTATGAATACTTGAGTCTTAGACTTATAAAAAAATTGTCACATGTCATTTTTGATGTATGTATGAGTAATTGTCAAGGTAGGTGTCCCCATGTGTGGGTGAACATGTCACGTATTTGGTAGGGGAATGACAACATATCCTCCCAGGATGGTGGCCATCTCAAACCAATAAATAAATGCATGATTGGTGAGCCCTATTACCCATCATATGGCATGTGAATTAATCGAATTGAAGACCCCACCCAAGCAGGCTGCACTTGGAGAATTTGTCTCTCTCTCTTGTTACCTCTCATGTTATATGAGGCCTAAACTTGTGAATATTTTCACTACTCTTGTCATTCCGATCACAAAGGGAGGTTTACAAGTTGACCTTTAGATGTCCCTAGCGTCGTGATTGCATTTAATGAGGTTATTTATGTAGTAATCATAAGTGGCTTGATGATGTTGATGTTTGGGTTGCCTTGATGATGATTATTTTCTTTTCATACTAGTTGACTTAGTTGTGAAGCCCCTGTGATCATTAGATGGTTAATGATACATGTTGATGTATGACTCACTTGATGAAATTCCATATCATTTTTGGCCTAAACCAACATCTTTTTCGCATAATCATTTCAATAGTTTCATGATGGTGTCCAATACTCTACCATTCTCCTCGTGTTATCACTTGAATTGAAATTATTCTTGGGATGATTTAATATGCTCTACCATGGTTTTATGCTCATGAGGTAAACACCCTTGTCCATATTTAAGGATTATAAGCATATTATGGTATTCCATGGTATATACTATAATCATTGCCCTCTTTACAGTTCTATCTACGTAGATGCACTATGTATGGGATTGGTTGGCATGATTTGAGGAATGGCCCAGATATTATTGGCACAGATGTTGAGGTCACCCTTTGAGGAGTTTTCATAACAACTATTTGACCATTTCTTGCCCACTTATCTATGATATTTACTTATGGAGGAGTGTGACAAATTTATTGGAGGGGCATCCTAGCTGTTGAGCATACACCCTTTGACAAGTTCCCAAATTTTTTCCAAATGAGTGCCAATAAATGCAAAATTGTTGCAAAAATTTAAAATGAGGGTCATAATTGAAATTTGGACAAATCTTTCTCAGAGCTATGGTGGCTACAAATCCATCACCTTAAAACCCTCACCACATTTTGATCAATGTTTGAGAAATGCCCAAGCTTTGTTGCTTGATCATTTTGGTTATCTGGGAAGATTGTGACTACAAAATGAACATGATGGAAAAAAAATTGCATAGAGGGAACGAATTTATGTGTTATGAGGCCATCATCGAAGAGCATTCCAAAGGAGAAGAGAATAAGCAACATGAGGTGTTTACTTGTTTGGTTAAATATGTTTCATTGAAGGGGTTGTTTTTTTGGAAAAAGAAACATGTGGCATCCCCTTCACCATTGTCACTCTACGTTGGTTATTTTTGTCTTGGAGAGACCTATGGTGTATTACTACAGTCTTTTTCTTTGAGAAATCCTTGAATCTAGATAGGTTGGGAGTGAGAACTGAGCCATCAAAAAAATGGTAACTTCTCTTAATTGAGGAGTTCCTCAAAAAAAAAATTGAGTTCAACAACTGCTAAAAGATATCCCAGAGTATCGACTACAACAACATATAAATAAGAGGCCAAACGCAACCCCATTCAGTGGAATGGTGAAGCAGAGCCACTACTGATTGTTGTCCATTAACACAAAGCAGTAGAGGCATTTGAAGAACATGTTCTGACTGCTTCAGGCATTATATCATTTCAAGAATGGAACCCCACTAAAATTTGTTTTATGCGCTGTCAAAAAAAGACCTTTTACCTATTCTTGTTTACCCATTTGCTCTTGGAGTCAGTCTTCAAGCTAGCTATTGGTAGGCCAACTATTCCATGCTATATATTTGTAGGCCAACTATTCCATGCTTCGAGTATGCATATACACGAAGCAAGCCTATTCTTTTTATTTTTGGCCGATAATTCTATGGTTAAGGTTCTTTGTAAATGTTGGGATCGATGTCGGTGTATGATATGATTTGTTGGCTAGCATTTACAACAGTTAAGATATTTACTAATATCCAAGTGCCTGGTTGGTTGATGTAATACTCTCTTGGGAGATAACAAGATCACCATGGATGAAATGGCCTTTGACAAAACCTGTTTGCTTAATAGTTGAATAATTCAGGGAGTTGTATGCTTGATGCAAGTAGCCACATTAAGCAAAGTGATAAGACTATTAACCTCGAAACTAAAAGACATACAGAATGATTTATAGACTCAAATACCCCTATAGGAAGTTCAAACTTCAAATAAAGCCTTTAAATATCATGGTTGCAAACTCTAGAAGAGAGTCTATGAGTCATCAATGATTTGAATGCCTTGAATCGTCACAATGTGGGAGTCTTGTGGGGTTCAAACTCTCATTTAATAGTCTTGTCAGAAACATTCCCAATAAAATATGCATTCCAACTTCTATGCCTCACATAAATGTTAAAATGAATTTTCTTATGGGATTTTTCTTGACGAACTGGGGGACTATGAAAACTTGTAGTTGTTGGATGTGGGCAATAATTTTCTCTTTTGGTCTCTACCTTCTAGGCTTCTTAGTTTGAGAAATCTCAAATACTTGGCTGTAGTGGAGAGAAGATAAGATAATTATATTTATGTCCAGATGTTGACCAAAAAGTAGGTCAAAGGAACTATTGAGTACAATGATGTCCATACAATGTGGGTGAACCAAACGGTCTCGTGTACAAAATATAATGTATGAATATAAAAGACACAATGTAGGAACATAAAATATACAATGTATAAAATTTCGTGGCTGAGAGGATCAAGAGCTAATGGGACTAAGGATCAGAACCACCTCTCTTAACATTGGACGCTGAATGAAAAATACTGAAGAAAACTCCACAAATCTTGTTGCTGAATAAAATTCCAGAAAGTATATTGGCCCGATGAATGGTTAGTGTAAAGTGCCTACTATCCAACAAATTGTTGGCTGGGGGAGTATGCACGTTGTTGAGGTCTAGAGGACCTAGTCTATCTCCTAGATGAGGGATTTCACTACGGATCTTCTTCCTGATATTATGGTCTAATCCTAAGCCCCAAAGCCAGATCCGTGCATATGAAGGGATTGGCAAGAAAACTAAATCTATAATGCAAATTCTTGAAACTCACTAAAATTGAGCTAGACAATTGGTTTCCACATACACTATAAAAGGTTAAAATTTTTTAGATATCCCAATTCAGGAGGAATGTTCCCCTCAAGATGATTGTTTGGTAGATATACAAGGCTTAAATTTTTTATGGAACCTAACAATGCATAAATCTCACCTATTAATTGGTTGTTTACGAGATTGAGGTCCGAGAGGCATGGAATGTATGCAAGCTCGTGAGGAAGGGGCCCAAACAGTTGGTTATTTCCTGCACTAAACTTTAAGAGATTCCTTAGTTGTCTAATCTATGCAGACATCATTTTGTTGAACTAACTGTTGTCAATCTTTAGATATTGCAGATTAATACAAGAGTCCAAGCAATACAAATTCCCACTGAAATTATTTGCAAATATAAGTAACTCAAAAAAACTTCCTCCTATGTAGATTTCAAGGTAGAGGGCCCTCAAAATCATTTCCTCGAACATCGATTAGACAAATATTAGAATGTGTACCTAATTTCTATGGCAACTACCCACTCAACTTGTAATCAGACAGATTTAAGGTTGTTAGGCTAACAAGCATTTCTAGTTGTTCATGGACAGGCTCATCAATCACGCAGGCTAGTCTCATGGATGCAATGTTGAAGTATCCCCATGCTGAACTATAAAAAATTATAATCTCACAGTCTTTTATTTCTCTAGAAGGTGATCCTTTTTCTCGTAACATCCGAGGTTGAATGAAGAACACTAAAAAAAACCATACAAAGTTTGTTGGCATGATGAAGGGTCGGTGGAAACTGTCGACGGTCCAATAAATCGTTTCCTCGGGGAGTATGCACGTTGTTGAGGGCTGGAGGACCTAGTTTGTCTCCCATGAGAGTGATTTCACTGGGGACATTCTTCCTGATATTTTGGTATAACCCTAAGAACCAAAGTGAGATCTGCGCATAGGTAGGGATTGTCAAGAAAACTATATCTATAATGAAAACTCTTGAAACTGGCTGAAATTGAGCCAGGCAACTTACTGTGAGATGCGCTATAAAAAGTTAAATTTTTTAGATATCCCAATTCAGGAGGAATGTCCCCATCAAGTTGATTGCTTGATAGAGCTTCAATTTACTATGGAACCTAACAATGCATAAATATCACCTGTTAACCAATTCTTTGCGAGATTGAGGTCTGAGAGGTGTAGAATGTATGCAAGCTCACCAGGAAGAGGCCAAAACTATTGGTTATTGCTTGCACTAAAATTTAACAGATTCCTAAGATGTCCAATCTATGCAGAAATCATTCTGCTGAACCGATTGTTGTCAATGTTTAGATATTGCAAATTAATACAAGAGTCAAAGGGCTACAAATTCCCACTAAAGTTATTTGCAAATATAACCAACTCAAAAAAAAATCCTCCCTATGTAGATTTCTAGGTAGAGGGCCCTCAAAATCATTTCCTGAAACATCGATCAACCAAATATTAGAATGTGTACCCAATTTCAGTGGCAACCACCCACTCAACTTGTTATCAGAAAGATTTAGGGTTGTCAGGCTAACAAGCGTTTCTAATTGTTCATGGACAGGCTCATCAATCATGCAGACTAGTCTCATGGATGCAATGTTGAAGTATCCCCATGCAAAAATATAAAAAATTCTAATCTCACAGTATTTTCTTTCTCTGGAAGGTGATCCTTTGTTTTGAGCAACTAGACGGTATGGGTTTGTGGTTCCTTCTTTCCTTCCCTGGAGGGTTTCCCATGCCCAATGTAGGTCCCTTTGCTATAGAAGAGTGGAATCTACAAATTTATCAAATCAGTCATTCACAATGGATTATTGATATCGCCCAAGACTTATGAGCCATGATGAATACTTTCTTGAAATGAGGTGAAAACTCGACTTGAATGGTTGAAACTCACCCAAAATTCTGTGAAACTTGCATGGAAGTCATTGTGTAATTTTTTGGAGGCCAACAAAAATAATGTTTAGGATAGGATGGGGTGAATCCCGCCTCAAGTAAAAATGTTTATAAAACTAGAAATTGCATGAAGAGTTGCGATGGAATGCCAAAATAAGGAGCCATGAATGTGGAAGGAAACTATCTCCTTGTCCGACATGTCACGATACATCATCAATGTTACCTTATGGGGTGCACAATGCCACATTGAAGGGGAAAAACTTTCTAACCTCCAAACATCATGAACCACTCTATTCCTTGCAATCTAAAGGGGTCATGTCAATGGATGTGATCTATACTTGAGTCTTATTGTTTTATAGCATTGAAAGATGGTTTCCCATCTGTATGTTATGAGACCAAGTTATGAAATTGGATAAATAAACAATGATAATGACTTTTTTTGTCCTTTTAGAGAGAGAATAAAGTTTTATAGATAATTTTACTATTACAAAAATGATTTGAACCAAGTTATCTCTTAATGGGCCTAATTTGATTATTTCCCAAAAGATTAGTGTTATACTTGATTCAACTCAACCCTCGAGGAGTTTGGTGGAGAGGAAATTAGAAGACCGATATAGTGGCAGTGGGAGAAATATGTCAACTCCAACACAAAATGAAGGGGAGATAGAGATATAACCTAAAATATATATACTTTCAAGTTTCAACCATTTTACCATAACAGAGCACCAATGGTATCAGGAGAAGAGTGGCTCACCTATGCAAATTTGTTTTCACTGATCTTTTTTTCCATCTCATTGGGTATCAAAACGAAATGTTTGTGATAGAATATGGTACAGTTTCCAAATTTACGAAATTAATAGTAAGAACAAAACCTGGGCTGAGAAATATGATAACCAAAAGGTGTCATGAATTGTCAATCCATTGTCGTGACCCTCTTGGTCTAAAGTGTTGTACAATTTATCCATCCACATAGTAGAATCATCTTCCCTACCCGGAACTTTGAGTCCAATATGGCCGAAAGAAATGCTTGTCTTGCATGTTTTCATTGTTGTGTGTTGGAGTCGTCAGTCCCCAGCAATTCTCTGAGATTTTCTTGTGATTGAATCCTGTGAAACAAAACCATGGCCCCCACATCTGTCGAGAATTCTCCTGTGGAAGGAGTTGTTATCGCCACTGAGGAAGTTGTTACGATGAAGCCTGAAGAAAATGTCAAGGGGCCCAAGGCTGCTAAGAAGGTGAAGGCTCCCAAGGGGTCCAACAAAAAATAACATGTCGTGATGTTGGGTGTAGAAATAGGGAAAAATAAATGATACATTCAGCAACTGCATTGTCCAGATGAGTGTTGGGAAGCATCTATCCTTCTGCAACCCTCCCACAAAAATCGTCATGGAATTGTTGGAACTTCCTTCTGCAATAATCTTCATGGAATTGTTGGAACTTGTTGGAACAAGATGAAGGCGCAAAGGTGTTTTAAGAATGGTATTGGAATTTATATCACTAGAACCTGTGATCCAATAGTTCTATATGTTTTATATGTGGAGTAAACGAGACTCGAAGAACCCTGTTCCAGATGAATGGACTCATGACAAGGAAATAATGGTTTTCACATGTTGCATTTTGATGGGAGAGAACAAAAAAATGGAGCGAAGAGATTTGTTGGGCTAAACAGTGTTTTCCCAACCAACTCTATAGACAAAACACTTTTTATTGTAAATTAAAAATCATGTTAAACATGTGAAAGATATTGTCAACAAAGGCATTGTATAAGGACCCATGTGGGGTGTTATTTCAAAGGAAGGAAATAAGGAAACCTTTTAGTACCCAATTCTTTTGATTGAATCTATGCATTCATTAATTAGAGAAGCTCCATAAAAGGTTTCGTAGTTTCTCAGTTGTCTCACATATTTCCCACCCCTTCTCATTTGTTTCTTGTGAGACTATTTTCTTTTGAATCAGAAACATGGAGTCCACAACTCATGTTCAATTGAAGATTGAGGAGAACAGTTGGGTTATTCAAATCAAGGGAAGTTTTTATTGAGAAGAATAAGAAGAAGTGAAGGAATTATGTATGTTTATTTTTAATGTACCCAAAGAGTTATTGGTAGTGAAACCTAAAGCATACACTCCTCATTCCCTTTCCATTGGCCCCTATCATCATTGGAGATTTCAGATCTATGACATGGAGCGCTACAAACTTCAACCTACTCACAGATTTAAAAAAGAATCAACATACTAAAGTTTGAGTCAGCGGTTGTAGAGGAGATTAGGAAGCATGAATGGTGAATCCAAAGCAGCTACCATAAGTTCCTCCACTACAAGGAAGAAACCTTGGCATGGCTTGTGGTTCTCAACATAGTCTTCTTTCTCAAGTTTTTAAAGTTTTATGTGAGACATTCTGATAAAAAATCTGATGCAGACGTCAAGCAGCTTGCATGTGTCCTAGACCCAAGAGGCACCAGTGTTACCCACAATTCCATTGCTAGATATCTTATGATGCTTGAAAATCAATTATCTCTCTTTTTGTTGCAAAAGATTTTGGAATTACAGTTGGGTTTTATATGTGTAGTAAACGAGACTTGAAGTACCATGTACGAAGTGACTGACAAATGGTTTCCACACATCGAATTATGATAAGAGGGAACGATGAAAAGGCAACGACGAGATTGGTTGGGCTAAACAGTGTTTTCCCAGCCAATTCCATAGAGAAAATGCTTTTCGGCATAAAAATGACATAAATATAACTTTTAAAATGTGAACATGTTTTTATTGCATAAGCATATTACTATGTGAACTGATGAGCCAACTACATATTATCATTTTTTTACCATATATATATATATATAGATGATTGTTTTTATTATCAATGAAATTAAATAATATTATGAAAAATACAATTTAATACAATTACAATTAAAGAGGGAACTGATGAGGCTTGCCACCCTTTTGTGAATACAATTCTATCGAACACATGGAGCATGATATTTTGGATGGTTCTCTTGTAGCTTCTATATAGTGGAGAGGGCTTATAATACCCATTGATGAGAGTATTATATGTTACAATATGAAATTGAAAACCCTCTTCGAAGTTACCTTCTCTACATAAAGAATGAATTATTATATTGAAAGTAAAAGCATTGGGAGGTATTTGTTTCTTACCCATTTCAATATAAATTTCCTAGCACAGATTGATGCAATTGGACTTAAATAAACCATTCAGAATCTTACTGCAGGCAGCGATGTGAGGAAGAGAATCAATAACTTCCATTAGCCTAAATATCTAAGCAATGTCTTGCACCCTCCCACGCTAGGAATAAGCCTTGATGAGCATATCAAACACCACAGGGTTCCAATTGCACTAGTTTGATGTCTCTACAAGCTCATCAAATACCTCAGTGCAGGTCTCATCACCTGATATTGAGTGGTGAATCAAGGTTATTACATCTGAAACATTGTCATAAAGCTCAAAATATCGACCATGATGCACCAGCTCTGTAAACTATGCCTTACTCTGTTTTTCCATTCTGTCTAGTTGAAGAATTGGAAGGCCATTGCTAGTTCTAATTGTGTCCTCAACAGAACTTGTGTGATCATCAATGGGGGTAACGTGGAAGGCACTGAATCCTACTGTAAGAAATCCCATCTGGACCGCCTCATATCTTCGCAGATTTTATTAAGAAAGTTGTTGTTGTGGTGGGAAAAATGTCTTCTATCTAGAGGCCTCATAGTCCAATAGGCTATAAGGAAAATTTGTACAAGGAATGCTTTTGCTAATCTATATCATGAATTGTGCAGGGACCCAAAAGCAGCAAAAAATAATGTGGGTATGTATTCCGAGGGTTCATATAACATGTCTTTGCATAACTACAAATGGGTATCTCTAGCGTAATGTATCTCAAGAATGTTATATGTTGGTGGCAGGAAAGAATTCGATGAGATGTAAAAATTTTGGAGGTCGTGGGGTTTTTTGAAAGAGTCCATTCATGGTCTCGGTCAATGCATTCTATGCCCTTCAAAAGCATGGCATTTTGATGGCAAATTCTCTGTCATGAGATTGTTTTAGGTAAGATGTCAAGCAGCTTGGATGAGTACTAGATCTGGTGGCACCAGTGTTGCCCACAATTCCATTGTCTCGGATCTGAACATGCTTTAAAAATCAATTGCCGCTCTTTCTATTGCAAAAGATTTTAAAATCAATTGTTGCTCAATCTCTTGCAAAAGACTTTACAATTACAGTTGGGTTTTATATGTGGGTTTTGATGTGTTAACTATATCTAGGTTTTATATGTGGTTTATGTGTTAACTATGATAAGAGGGAACAACTAAAAGCGAGTGAAAAGATTCGTTGGGTTGAACATCCAATTCTCTAGTGAAAATGAAAAGATAAAGGGCCTTTATCTTTACTAATATGACCATATTTTGTACACTAGGAATAATTCTCAAGGCCTTTACCAGTGGACATGAAAAGGGCCTTAGACTATGAATATGGGCATCATTACTATTCTTTGAATAATAAAAATTAGTATTGGGTAAGGAGAAAAAGGTCTCTACTTCTAAAATGAAGCTTCTCGTGCTCAAGGGCCATGAATTTGACATTGAACAACCACATAGATCATCTCTAAATAATTTTAGGGATAATATGGGATATCAATTCTATTAGGATTTTTTTCACACCATGTATAGGAGTCAAGGAATGTACCATGGGTAGGGGAGGTAATCAAGGGCATTAGGCCTTACAAGAATATTTTTGGTCTCAAGGGCTGTGAGATAGACATAAAAACCACATAGATCTTTGGTCTTAAGTTAGTATATGGGCACCATAAGAGGTATTTATCACCACATATGGGAGTTAGTGTCTATGTTATGATTAGGAGAGGAAAGCAAGGGCCTTGGTCCCTAAATTAATATTTTTCATACTCAACTTCCATGAACAAGACCTCTAGCTGGGAATATGGCCATTTAGTATGTTTTACATAATAAGAATGGGTCTCATGACCTTTACTATGGCCAAGGAAAGAAATTTTATAAAAGAGACTTAAGTCCTAAATAATTTGTGGTCATTAAAAAGGCTTCGAACCACCACATTAATTATATTCTTTAAGGGATATTCTGTGGTCTCTATGAGGAATGTGTCTTCCATTAAAAGGTTTTGCACATCATGATTGGATCTTAGAGCCTGATCATTGGACCTTAATGAAATTAGGGGGTTTTTAAATCACATATGATGCTTGCAAGTGTAGAGTTGGTCAAAATAATAACATAAGGGCTTAGGCCTTATTTGAATCTTTGATGATTAAGATTTGCGAAGTAGTTCTCAAAGAACCATACATGACCTCTATAGGGATATTAGGCCTCTATGGAAGATCTTTAGTGTCATTGGTATGTTTTACATAGTCATAATTATGGGTCTTAGGCTTGTACCATGGCAAAGGAATGAAAACAATGGCCTCAGGCCCAAAATGAAACTTCTTTACCTTAAAGTGCATAAAAAAGACCATAAAGAACAATATAAATCATCTTTGAGGGAATTTAGGCATCCATCTAGGATAAAGGCTCCATTATGAGGTTTTCCACATAATATATTGGAGTTAGGACTTATATCTTGACCAAGGAATGAACAATTGCCTTAGGCCTAAAACAAATATTTCTCAAGTTTAATGTCCATGGAAAAAATATTATAATGGTAATATGAGCACAAGTAGTATGTTTTGCATAATAAGAATGGGGTTTATTGCCTTTACTATGGATAGGGAATGAAAATAAGATCCTTCATCCCTAAAAAAAATTTCTCTAGTAATTCAATGGACATGAATAAGGCCTCAAACAACCACACATATCTTATCTAAGATATATCTAGCCTTCAAGTGTGACATTATGGGTGTTATTTCAATATTTTGTGTGCCATAGTTGGGTCTTGGGGCCTCTAAGTTTGGCCTCAATATCATTAGTATTTTTTTTGCACCATGTATGGCACTTGGGGTCTTAACCATGGTAAAAGAGGACTCATAAGGTGTTTGGGTCATATTTGAATCTTCCCATGATCAATCTTCTTAAACAAGTATTTAAGAATTATTTCTCTCTTTCTTGTCCCTCCTTCCAAAGAGAGTATAAAACTATTATATCTTGTAAACTTATACTCTATATTGTATAAAATTGTTATAATATTAGCATTATATATGGATTCATGGACCCCTTTATGGGGGTTATTGAATCCATCTACCTAAATAATTTTATTGTTGCACACAAACTTAGAGATCCTCTTAAAGGGGTCTCTAAATTTTAACACTACAAATTGATTCAAAGAAGGGGATCTTTGAATCCATCTAGAGTGTTAAAATTTAGAGAAAAAAGGGTATTCATAATTTTAACACCGTATATGGATTCATAGACCCATTCGTCTCTAAATTTAACATTTCAATATCAAAATTATAATTTTCCATTTTCGAAGCGACATAATCAATAATTACTAATATAAATGAGTAATTCATATACTTGTTGTACTTGTTATTTGGTCATATTTTTATTCTTGGACTATAATAGTCACTTATGTTAATTATTATTAATTTTATCACTTATTACGTAGTCATATATTTTAGTCCTTGACTAAATTAGTCATTTCAGTTAGTCGCTTTTAGTTTGGTCACTTATTATCTAGTCGTATATTTTATCCCTAGACTAAATTAGTTATTTAAGTTAGTCACTTTTAGTTCGGTCACTTAAACTTGCTAAAATTTAGTAGTAATTCACTTGAAATGATTGCGATGACTATCTTTTTTAGTCACCTAGTCACTAATTTCATCATTTTATACTAGTGTAGTACAACATCAACACCACCCATTGGAATGGAAAGCATTGAACTATTCAATACATATTCTCCCATGGATTGCTTGATATTATGACACTTTCGATAGAAATTTATGATTCTTCCATTTGCAACCATCACTTGACTCTCTAGTGCTATATATAAGAAGCAATTCAACTCCTTGGCTGTCTTAAAATGAATAAAATTATGGGTACGACCCGATCCATCAACACTATTACCATTTTATTCTTGGTATTTCCTTGTATCTTAAGAGTTTGAGGGGTGGTAATTACCGTCAATACATTACAAGAAATGGTCAACTTCATTTATTCTTTCTCTAGTGTTGGTTCTTGGTGTATATCCTCTTCTTTTGATGTTCCTTTTTCCTTTTATTCCTCCCCTTAATAATCTATGTAAAATATTTTCTTCTAAGCACAATTATGACCTTTAGTGTATTTGCTACCACAAGTGTAACAAAGTCCTTTTGTTGTTTTTTCCTCCAACTATTGTGGTTTCAACCTTGTACGTTGTTGAAGACTAGGAGAAACAACAATTTTGGCTTTAGAATTGTGAGTGGTAGACTTTCTTGTTGCCATGATTTTTCTTTCCACTTTTTTGGCCACCGAGAATGCCTTCTCCAATGAATCACATTCCCAAAGGCAAACATCATGTTGGATGTTATCCTTTAAAGTCCATATGAAGACTTCAATCACATGCTTCTCCCGAATATCATTTACTCTTATGTTCAATTTTTGGAAGTCCTCAATATGCTCTGCCATTGAACCATTTTGTTTGATATTTATCACTTGGCCAAAGAAGATGTTGCTCTTTGTATCCTCATAATGTGCTATCATTTCCTCCATCAAAATTGACGAGGTAACAAGTGGTTTACAAAAACAAATCCATCTATACCATAAAATTCGATTTGATTCTAAATATAAAGATGTAATGCATACCTTTTGTAATAGTTGCACATCATGTAGATAAAAATATTGCTCCATATGTAGTACCCATGTTACGGAATCCTTGCCTTCAAACTTCCTCATATTGATATTTGGAATATGGTTGGTCTTCAATCCAATGTTAGGTTCTATGAAATCATGATTAACATTTCTTTTGTTCTCATCATGAGTTTCCTCTGTAACCACATTTTCGCCATTAGGAAGCCTTTCTGGTAGCGACTTTGTCCCACATTCCTTAAAACCTTCCATATCTTTCTTCAAATACTCCATGTTTCCATTCAATTTTTCTTCCATACCATTGATCTTATTAATCATATCTTCGATCACATTTTGCAAATCATCTCTCCAATTTTTCTTACTAGGTGTTTCTATTTTCTTAATTTGAATCATTCTTTTTACTTGCTTTTATGAGTTCAATATTGAATCTGTTGTATCTGAGTAATTTAGGATTCCCAAGGTCTTAAAATTTGTCCTTGAGTAGCCCTATGAGTCCTATTTCGAACCCCACAAGTCTGATTGATATTGGATTATTCAACAAATAGTTATGCCCAATCTCCCATGATGACCTCGTTATTCCACGTGTCACTGTTTCGACCTTCAGCCATGAAAAGCTACCAAAAAAATATAGTGTGTCCTCTTTCTTTTGCTTTTTATGAAATTTCAATCTGATGATCAGAGAGAAAGTTATGATGGTTTTCCCAAGGTCACCTACTTGAGATGGAGTTGAGAAGCGTGCAAAAAATCTAACCTACTTAGTTCATATCTCCTAAAATATAGTTAGACAAGATCATAGATTGTGACACATGGTGCATAAATATTTCAGCTCCAGTGGGTTTTAATTTCATCTTATGAAAGCTTCATAGAAAAAAGGTTAGAGTGAAAATTCCACAATTAACGGTTTGAAGTAGTAAAACCCTAGAATCAAAAGCTTTGATACCAAATATTAAGCAACGAGTTGA
This sequence comes from Pinus tabuliformis, assembly GCA_031772625.1. NCBI lineage: Eukaryota > Viridiplantae > Streptophyta > Pinopsida > Pinales > Pinaceae > Pinus > Pinus tabuliformis. Next base: position 418,611,365 of record CM062813.1, read on the forward strand.
AGAGATAGATCAACTACTTCAAAATACGCCTCTTTGAGGGGGAAACCTCCTTTACATTACAGAAATGAATAATTCTTGGATGATATAAATGACAATGCCTCCTTTCTATATATAGGAGCCTAAGGGGTTACAATATAATGAGAGCCTACATAACAATAATATTGTAAGGGCACAACAATAAAAATAGTGGGTTTCTATGGGGCACAATAATAAAAATGTGGGGCTTGCACTATGAGACTACATGGGTGTAATAATACAATAAGGGGGTTGCACTAATAACAATAAGGGGCTGCACTAATAGTATAGGGACCTAACATTGAAGAATCACAATAAGATTCTTTTTTTTTGAGGTCCAATAGACCGCATTGGTGTTAGTGGATGTTAAATGATCACCAATGTTATAAATATTTAAATAACTTATTTTGTATTTTGTAAAATAAAATTGGTCAAATTTCTTATAATAAAATTTAATAACACCAACATCACCAATCAAAATTACAAATGCACTAAAAGTTCAGTATTGGTGAGGCTACATCAAAATGGTCATGTCATAGAATAACAGATGAATAAGGAAGGGAATTGAACTAATGACCTAACATCAAGAAGTGCCTTAAGAATGCAATCATCGTTGTTTGTCCAAGAACCCATGGACTATTTAACTTAAATATTAATTACTCACTAAAATTCCATGATATATGAATCTGTACACTCCAAAAGATAGGATAAGGAATTTCTAAAATACAAGTCCTATCAAACTTAATTTCCTAAGGCTTCTTATTTCAACTTAAGGTGGATGAAGATCTACTGATTTTTATTTTTTATTTTTTTAATTGAAGGCCTAGATTAATTGTCAAGATAATAAATTTTGATCAATTAAATTATAAATATAAATAATAATTAATTAAAAATAAAGTATTTTAGTTATATCAATTAAAGAGCATGAGTCAAATTCCACTAGCACAACGGGTTGAGGATGGCCCTCCTTATCAAGGCCACCTACGATCAAACCTGAAGGAGACATCTCTTGCTATGGGGAGGAGACATGCTAGAATCTAGTGAGCTTATGGTTGGTGAGGCCAAGGCAGGGTGTTATGGGGAGGAGACATGTTAAAATAGAGTCAGCTTAGGGCTCGTGCTATCCCCAAGATCAAGCTTTCTCAAACCACATATTAAACCTAAAAAAACACACAATTTAACAAAAAAAGGGTAAATTAAATAACACCAAAACAAAGTTTTATTGACATAAAATTATTATTAAAATCAAATTAAATAACACCCAAACAATTTTTTATTAACATAAAATTATTATTAAAAACAAATTAAATAACACCAAAACAAAGTTTTATTGACATAAAATTATTATTAAAAACTTCACCCTTTAAATGGGAAGACAAAAGTTTGATTCTTTATATTGAGATTTGTAATTTAACGTATAGTTAAATTATAATAAACAACAAGATATTCACTTAAATACAAATGTAATTACAAATATAACCAATATATATAATTATTAAAGTTGTGAATTATTTTTGTGGTCTAGTAAAATATGAAAATGAAAATATAGCATACATACTCGTGTAACTCTCTTAATCAGCACATACTCATGTTGGATTAGACTTCTTCGAGAGAAGTCTCATTACGGTTGAAGTCAGCCACAACTCCCTATGAACCTGCCAAAATTTAAGGTTTGCGTGGCCAACGGAACACAACTTTTATTTACGTGGAAGATTTCATTGTCAAAGTAAACGACATTTAAACACCATTTCATTTAAGTGGAAATTATTATCGGGATTATACATTTCAAAAAAATGAAGAGGTTGCACATGCTATGCTACGAATTTATTAAATTATAAACGTAAATAATAATTATTTATAAAAAGAACGTGAATAAAACGTAATTATTTATGAGATTATGTATAACATATTTCATTCTAAAAATGAAAGTTATATATATATATATATATATATACTTCAGTTATATAAATTAAATGATATATCAATAATTAAATGATATATCAATATTAATAAATATTGATGAGTGTGTTTTGCCAAAATGTTTTAATGACAACTTTCATTGTTACAGAAAAGTTTCATAAATTTAAATGATTTTTAGTTATGATAAGATTTTACATTTTATTAATTTTTACAGTGACTATCAACAAATATCATTATAAATTTACAATATGAAAATTTAAATATTTAAACAATATTATTTATTGATTTAGATCAGACTAAAACAATATACCAATTTTCATAATTTTTCATATATAAATATAAAGTAATCACCATAAATAATGAAAACTTAAATATAAAATGTGATTACCCATGTAGGCCATGTGTATTACCATTGAAGTTTTGAGGTATTTATCTTCTTTAATAAAATATGAAATAAAAACATAAACTAATTCTTGTACTGATATTATGTGACTCTGAGGGACGTCTCACCACTGTTCACATTGCCCACTTCATTCATTGTTGATGCCTTTTCTATGTACTACAACTTTGAACCAAATTTCTGTAGCTTAGGGAAATCTCTCCTCAAATGGTTTTCTCCACACACCAACACCAATAGGGTCTTTTCTACTAACTATGGATTTTTGATGTTGTTCACTTTTGGTGAAGTTATTAAACTTTCTACCCTCTATTCCTTTATTATATCCTCATGTTCTCTACCTTCCTCTTTTTCCTTTCTTCTTCAAGTTAGCTTAGACGTAGATCTTATGCTTAGACTATTCATAAAAGTGTTTGGTATTTAGAATAACCTCACCTAGTGTAGTAGATTCATGGTATTCTATTTTGTGTCAATATGCTTGTTATGACCTTCTGAAATACCTCTAGATCTTGGTCTTCTCATTCTTAATGTAAGGTACATACCTTAGCAACTCCAAGAATTTGTTGTTGTATTCTTCAGGTGTCACCTGTCAAAGTTTGTGTTCATAGAACTCTTTTGCTGTGGTGTCATAATATTTTTCACACAAGTACTTCACTTGAAAGTACTTTTCATACTTTCTCCATGTTAGCTCTCTCTCCTTGATACCTCTTATATTCCTGAAATACTGCCACCATATATCATCCTTTCCTTTTAGACTAAAAAGACCACCCTCACATTCATGTTCTTGGCATACACATGTAGCTTGAAGTACTTTTTATTTCCCAAACTCTAAGCCCCTACTTCTTTCTTTACCTCTCCATCAAAGGTAGGGGCTATTGCTTTCTTGAATTCTTCTTGAATGGGAGTCTTTCTCCTCTTCCTTGCACTGCCCAATGATTGGCTAAGACTACTTTATATAATTTTATTCCTCCTTTTGCATGTATTCTCCTCTATCTTGATTATCTTCCATATGCTTTCTTATAGTCCAATTTATACTTTTTGATCTATCATGGGCTTTCCTTAGGCTTGATCTTGTAGTGATGGATATCACCAACCTTATGTTGTCTTTGTCCTTGTAATTCTAATAGGATTTTCCATAATAGAGCATTTACTTGGGTGTTCAATGAAAATATTATCATTGTTTTCCTTGCAACTACTTGTCTAAGCTCTTATACTTCTAAGAGTTTCCATGAGTTTAGGAGTGTCTTTCTCTTTGTCTTTCCAACTTACTCCTCTTGGAGACTTCACACAGTCATGTCCATACAAGGTTGTTCAAATCTGCTACTCATAGCAAGTTGTAATTGCGAATGAGGTGTAATTATCAATGGTGAATAGTGAGTTTGTGTGTTGAGACTATCTAGCTATTGTTGTACCTCCTTGTAGGCATGGTTACAATTGACTTGTATTTTTGTTACTCAATGATGGCTCTTCAAGTTTATTGGCAATCCAATGAAATTAGTTGCCTAGCTTTCAATAGCTTAAATCAGTATTTCGAACTAGGGTTTTATGAAAAGTTCTGGCTATGAGAATTATGCAAAGAAAATTTACAAAATATTCTTGCTTCAAGGGAGTTATGAAATCCTTCATATAAATAATGGGTCAGTTTTATCAAACCCTCCTTTCAAGTATTACTCCATATCTTCATGGGATTCTTCCTTGTCTAAACTCATTGTTTTGGTTTATGATCGTAAACCCCCTTTAAAAAAAAAAAAAAAAACCTAAACATCACACCATTTCTCATTACTCTGAGTTGTTATAACTATGTTTTAAAAATTATATTCAATTGCTATCAATATTAAAATATGCCACAATGAAAAGATCAAACACACCACCAAAAAAACGAATGAGAAAAAGAGAAAAATCAAACAACTCTAATGACATGTCTGTGGAAATGAGAAAGGCATGTTTTGACCCCATTATTCACTATACTCCTTTCTCTCACTTCTCAAACTATACTTAGTGATCCATCTAGTTGTTCCTTCCAACACTTCTTCACATTTTGGTAATATTCATCTTCCCTCATCCCTTCTTTAATCCTCTCGTGGATGTCAAAGGAATACGTTAAATGAGGTGTGAGACCTTCTTTAATACTGTCCTATATGTCAAAGGAATAGGTTCAAGGAGGAGTGAGGTAAGACCATCCTTATGAGTCATTAATAATAATATCCTTCCCAATAGGTAATTCCTCTACATTTTTAGTTCATGCACAATGGCTCGTAGGTCCAAGTAGTGGGTGACATAATTTATTTCATTCTCATTTAGCTTTATTCATATCATATTACATGTTCTTATTACATCACGACTCTACCAAGTCTTTCCTTGCAAGCATCAATGCAGACAAAAAAATCTTTTTGTGGGTCAGTTATTTTTAAGATAGGTGCACAAGTGAGTCCCTTCTTTAACTAATCAAAATTAGATGAACTTCATTCCTTTTCATTGCAATGTAGTGATAGGATGCCCAATATTTGAGAAAATGGCAATGAATATTCCATATTAACCATGGGACCCCATAAATGATTTGACCTCTGTCACATTTTGAGGCATGCGCTAATCACTTATCTCTTTAACCTTTTCTAGTTACACAACCACTCCCTATTTTGAGATTACATGACCCAAGAAGTGAATCTCACTTTGAAATAATTCACACTTGTTGATTTTGACATATAATTTATGCTTAGTAACTAATGTAGAACAACTCTAGGTGGTCCTCATGTTCCTTTTCATTTTTAGAGTACATAAAAATGTCATCCATAAATACTAGTACAAGTTTGTCCAACTATGGACTCAGCACATTGTTCATTAGGCATATAAAGGTTTTTGGGGAATTTATAATTGTAAATGGAGCTACAATGTTCTGAATGCAGCCTTGTGAATTCCCTCTTCCTTGATTATGACCTCATGCTAACTAGACCGAAAATGGATCTTAGAAAACACTAAATCCCCTCTTAATTGACCAAATAGATAATCAATATTAGGAAGTGGGTACATACTCTTCACATTGGATTTGTTTAAATACCTATATTTGATGCATAGACACAAGATTCCATCCTTATTAACAAAAAAGGCTCGGGCTCCCTATGGTGACAATGTGGGTGGTATATACCATTTTTCCATTAATTCCTTGAGCAACAAGTTTAATTCCACAAACTTAGGCATGCTCACGCCATAAGGGGCCTCTTTTGTTGGTGTTGTTCATGGAATCAACTAATTCTAAATTCAATCTCCATGTTGGGTAGCAATTCTCACAATTCTCCTCCAAATATGTCACTATACTATTTCAATACCAGATAATTTGCAAAGGGATATATGGCGGCCTCCTTTTCCTTTGATATTTTAATGGCATACAAGGTACAACCCTTCTTGCTACAATGCTTTACTTGTGCTATTGAGATCACTCTCAGTTCTATTGGCCTTTTGATTCCTTTCTATAGTATTAGGTCACCACCATCGTCCGAAATTCAAACACTTTATTATAGCAATTGAGATCGGTTATATGAACTCCCAAGCAATCCATGCCAATTTAAATGTTGTACAATCTTAATGGAAACAAATTCAATTTAACTATTGCAGTGATGCCCCTAATTTGTATAAGGAAATACACAACCATCTCTGGTATCCTCTTGTTTTCCGATGTGGCTAGCTGAATGAGCCATGGTTCTTCATAGACTTTTTTTGTCAATTCACATTTTTTTCAATCTTATGACTAATATTACATCCTCGATCAATAAAAAATCAGACCATGCAGTTATAAACCATACCTTCATTTGAATTATTTCCACTTGTTGTTGCACCTACCTATTGTCCAATGCAACTTATATTTTGGGGATTCTTAGGGCCACATCATTTACTGTTGATGCCTCTTGTATGCTGTGCAGCTTTGTACAAAGTTTCTATAGCTTGGGGAAATCTCTCCTCAAATTTTTTTCTCCACACTCCCAACAAAAATAGGCTCATTTCATCCTTTCGTTCCATGATTTCCATTATTCATTTCTAATAACTATGGATTTTTGCTATTGTTCACCTTTGGTGAAGTTATTAAACCTTCCGCCCTCTATTCCTTGCATATACTGTCATGTTCTCTAGCCTCCTCTTTTTCCTTTCTTCTTCTAGTTAACCCATACTTCGATCTTATTCATAGACTATTCATAACACTATTTGTTTGTTCGAATAACCTCCTAAGGGTCTTAGGTTCATCATATTCTATTTTGTCTCAATATGCTTATGGTGACCAGGTGACATACCTTTGCACCTTGGTTTTCTCATCATTAATGTAAGGTGCATACCTTCACAACTCCAAGAATTTGGTGATGTATTATTAAGGTGTCATCTTCACCAGTTTATTTTCAGGGAACTTCTTAGCTCTCATGTCATAATATCTTTTAGACAAGTACTTCGCTCGAAAATTACTTTTCAAACTTTCTCCATGTCATATATCTCTCCATGATACTTTTTCTGTTCTTGAAATCCTCTCACCATATATCAACCTTTCCTTTTAGACCTAAAAAAACCACCTTTATCTTCATGTTCTCAACATAGTTATGTAGCTTGATGTACTTCTTAGTTCCCAAAAGCCAAGCCTCTACATCTTATACTCTCTTTACCTCTCCATCATAGGTTACAAAGTTTTCTTTCTTGAATTCTTATTGCGTGGGAGTCTTTCTACTCTTCCTTTGATGATGATATCTAGTGGTTTCACTATGGAATGATTTGCTAAGACTGCTTAATATTATTTCTAGAGAGCTAAGCAATTTTGTTCCTCCTTTTGCATGTATTCTACTCTATCTTGATTAGCTTCCCCTTTATTTCTCATTATCCAATTTATACTTTTGGATCTCTAATGGGTTTTCCTTAGGCTTGTTCTTTCCTTGATAGATAGAACCAACATCTTGTTGTCATTTTCTTTATAATTTTGATAGGCTTTGAAACAATAGAGAATTTACTTTATCATTCCCTAGAAATCTTATCATTATCTCCCTTGCAACTTCTTATCTCAACTCTTATACTTCTATGTGTCTATGAGTTTAGGAGTGTCTTTCTCTTTCATCTTTCCAACTCACTCCTCTTCGAGGCCTTATAGGGTCCTTTTCACATAATTTTGTTCAACTGTGCTACTCATTCTTTCCTTTCCTTGTTGTATTTTGATGCATGTATTTATGCTTTTTACACACACAATCATTTTAGCCAACAATAAAGAACATGCACTTGACATATGTACTATTTTCCTTGGTTTACATTGAGCTTAGCCATTTCATTTGTAATCATATTTAGCTAGAGAATCTATCAAACCATGTATCACAATATTCTAAATCCAACATAAATGAGGCTAAGAGATCAAGCATATCATTCATATCAATAAATTATTTACAGTGTGCATGTGAGGATCTTGAGATCTAGTGTAGGAAATAATGTTGTGATACCACTTTGCAACATAACCTATACAAACCCTAACCCCTATTAAGGGTAGCAAGAGGGAGTTACTAGTGGAACCAATCTATAATATCCACGTATGGATAAGGGGTATATATTTTTATCTTATTTCAACTCTTTCAAAAAACTTAGACTAACGTTATCATAATGTTCGTCTGGTTGATACCTTCCCAACGGTATACAATTTGTCCCAATATGACTATCGGATCAATGGGTATGGCTCTTCCATGATTTCACATTTTATTCTTAGCAATTTAATTAAGGACTTGCTACATGGCACCCACGTGATTCCCACCTGGTCCCTACATGATGAATCGACACATCATATGAGCCTAGATGCCACTATTGAGGAATTAAAAGTTGGCCTTCATGTAATGTAACCTATAGCACACACCTTTGAGACCCCAACCCACAACCTAGCTTGGGTCTTGATCCACTTTCTCTTCGATCTCACTCAAGTCCCAGCCCTCAACCTAGCCTAGGTTCTAACCCCTTTATTTTCGAATCTTTTTGAGTTACCAAGCACCACTAAGGTCAATTCCAACCACTAGTCATGACTCGTGTCCAATGAAGTTTTATGAGGTTGCCTTGACCTCTAAAATTATTGGCCTAGAAAGGTCCCGACCTTCGTCATTTCTCATATACTTAGTCGATTTTTCATGTTTCACATATACTTTGTTGAGTTGGCCAAATTCTATGAAATATGGGAGTGAAAAGAAATTTCAAGGCCACACCTCTATCTACCCCGATTCAATTAGATATGGAGGAAAATACGAGTCATAAAACCTTCACACTCACCATTCAACAAGACTAACAATCTTGTATTTGGAATACAAATAAAATATAAAAACAAGCACGAGGCATAGAAATGGCATGATTTTAGGCAACTCAATACTTTTACATAAAAATTTGAAGAATGTAACTTATAGCTCCCTAGCAAAGGTTTATAGAATTTCACAAAACATTTGAAGGAAAATTCAATGAATTAGTTCATATTCTTGTAACAACCCTAGTCAAAATTCCATGTAATAAGTTTAATAAAGGAAAAATAATAACCAAGGTTACAGGACACTTATTCCAGGCTAACTGTTGGGAAAAACATCCTAGTGTGGGTGTTCATTTGGTTTTTTATGGCTAAGGAAATTGGCAAAGGCAATGGCAAAGGATTTGGAAAGGCAAAGTGGAATTAATTAGCATTTTATTTATGACTATAATGCTAAATAGGAGAAAAGGAAGAGGAAAGGTCACGAATTTCATGTGAGGAGGAAAATGAAGGAAAATAATGGAAAATGAAGAAATTAGAGGCCTCATTGATAAAAAGGCTTATGAGGATCACTACAGAACCTTTTTTTAGTTCAGTTTTGGGTCTCTCTCTCTCTACTCTCTCTCTCTCATACTATAGGACAGTTAGAGCATTCTTGGAGCACTCTACAATTTGAGTAAAGAAGACAAAGGAATATAAGAATGTAAGATGAAGAAAAATATAAAGCAAGAAAGGGGAGGATCAAGTGACTACAATGGGATTACTTGAAGGTATCAAGTTGTATGTATAATTTCCTTGCTAGTTTTGGCATGCATAGTACATGCATGTGTGTTTTTGGTTCCTTTGTTTTTATTGGCATGCGTTTTTTGAGGTGTGACAATGTTCTTCAACCTTGCCTTGACATTTTTGGATAGCCATGGTGTGATGTGTTCTCTCGTTTTGGTTGAGATGGATTGTTGGATGGATTCAAAGTTAAGTTGGGTGGTCTTAGCATTTATCACAACGCCTTTGACTTCGAGGGTGGGATATATGGTAAAGACTCATCGTGAATACCCTTGATTGGGCCTAGGAATCCGTTGACCGATAATGACGGGATACATGGTAAATCCCAGAGAGTGGTGACCTCATAGGCCTAGGAATCCATTGACACATAATGGAAGGATACATGGTAAAGCTAAGAGGTTGATACAGAGAAATTCCTCATGATTTAGGTCTAGAGATTCAGAGGCACCCATGCCTGTGTAGGCCAAGTGATCTCATGGGATTGAGGTAAATATTGGTTGTATTGATGAAGGTTTTGGGCCTAGAAATGCCTTCGTGGGATATATGGTAAAGCCTGAGGTAACCCTAGTTGGCTTTTTATGAGTCCCACATTCATGCCTAGAATATGGCATGGGGGTGATTGGCTAAAAGAAAGATTTGGTTTAGTCCAATCTATGGCCAGGTGGTTTGTGGAATTCTTTGACTTTGTTGGCTTATGCATTCATTATTAAGAGCTCCTTCTCTTCTGGTATTTCATGCGTAAATATACTTCTTCATATGTGGTCTTATGAATATTATATCCTTGTTATTATTTTTGGTTATATGTTGGTCATAATTATGGTTTAATACAGACTTTGGTAATGGATCTCATCATGTTTTTATTAGTACATGAGATGTGAATGAACATATGAACTAATAGATGACTATGGAGCTAGTTTGTTAAGATATAAATCATCCTTTATGAATATAAGATAAGTATGAGACCCCTATGCTCATATATGTTATTATGACTTGTAGATTTTATATTTATGATATGTTTGACAAAATTCTTGTCATGGATAGTAGGGGTTAGGTCAAGTCCTTTTACCAATGTTTTCATTAATAGCTTTAATTCATGGTTATTTAATATTTCTTGAAGTTTCATCAAGTTTTCTATAGTGGCCTAAGCCTCGGCCCTCAAAAGGTGGCATAAAATCTCGGGTCGATGTCACATAATTTCTTGAAAAATTCCATAGTCACTGACATTCCTTGCTTTGGGAGTGATTGGAGGGTCTCAGCTGCATTCATGGATTGTCATATGAGTGATTGGGGGTCTAGATCAACAAAAATACAATTTTTCTCAAAGGTTAGGCACCTGGAAGCGTTGGTTGTCTCATGAAGGGTCTGTAGTTATTAAGTAAGGTCCTATTGGGTTTGCTTTTTTGGTTCCACTTCCTAAACTGTGCATGGGGAGTTGAATCACATAATATTAGCCTCTCATCACATGTTTACCCCAATGGACCGGTTAGCTTGGGTAGAAGTGGGAGGAGGGTGTTATAGAGTGGTAACGGAGCATGGTTCACACCTTGGACTAGGTTGTCGAAATGTGTTGGTCACGGACACATGTCAATTACATATGTTTTATTCATGCTTGTTGTCTATGTTCTTATGGTGTATGCATGGTGGTGGTCATGGTTGAAGTTGTGTCACCCTGTGAAAATTGATGGTGTTGTTGTTGGATGTGGCCGTCATGAGTGTATGTCAATTATGCATTTGTTATGCATGTGAGTGTCTATATGTCATTATGCATACATTGGCATGGTTATAGTTTTTGTGCATGAGATCATGGTAGTGGTTTGTGTGGTCATGCATTGATAACTAGATAATGGTTGAAATGATGATTATATGCTGATATGATTATATTTATACATTTATTGTGCTAATCTAATAGATCTTGTAGATGAGATATCCTCCCATGAACTATACTGAGGTATACTAATTATGTTTATATTTTGGTTTATATAACATGGTATACTCATAGGAATAAGATAAAAAAAATGAATAGCAAGATGATAGGCTACAGTTCACGAGACTCTCCCTATGGATTAGATGAGCAACGTGGTGTTGGGAAGTATTTTGACATAACAGAAGCATTGAGAAGCCTGAAGGAAGAAATAATTAGTTACAAGGAAAATAATGATTGAACCATTCATAAATGGGAGAAACAAGCAGGAGTCAATGCAATAATCCTTTAGAGCTTGCCATAATAGTAGAGATAGGAACCACTTAGGATCAGCCATGTGCATGCGGATAAGACTAATGGGGTATATCGCAGTAGGTCTAATGGTGGGCACAGGTTGGATATTGATGACTTAATCATAGGTGATAGGCTCTTGGACACACGAGATATGAGAGGTGATGGACAAAGCTTATATTATATTTCTCGTTGTGACAGGTACCATGATCGTCATCGTTGTCATCCTTACAAGAGGAGTGAAATGGGATATTTTTGAGATGATTTCAGGAAATACAAGCGACCTATGTTTGATGGGGATTTGAAGAATTCGAAGGATGAAGAGGCATGGCTAGTTAGGAAGATTAAATTATTTGATCCACATGATTACACGAAAACATCATACTCAAAGGGAAATAGGACATCTGGTGGGAAGATGTGAAGTGGGTTAGAGACATCAAGACATAGGATGTTAGTTGGCATGAATTCAAGAGAATTTTTTGGAGGAAATATTTATGAGAGAGGTACTACAATAGAAAAGCCAGGGAATTCTATGAGCTAAAGATGGGTTCAATGACAGATGAGGAATATACAACCAATTTCCTAGAGTTGTTGAGGTATGTACCATATCTTAGGGATTGAAAAGCCCAAATTCAGAGGTGAGTGGATTTCCATTAACATTTAGAGATCAGACTGATTATGATGTGCCTCTATCACTCATAGAATTAATTGGGAAATTGAAGCACTATTATGAGCAATCAAAGCGTAAGACAAAATATTAGCAAGGTTGGAAAGGGAAAGACAAAGCTAAAGATAAATGGTAGCCAAAAAGAACACGATCTCAAATGAAAGAGAGAAGGAAAATGTTGTACCTTACAAGAAGTTTAATGGGTCACAAATTGAACGGAAGCATAATAAAGGTGATGGAAAAGGAATTTTCCAGTGTTGGATATGTTACAAGGAGCATCACAAGAGAGATTTTCCACATAATCAGGGTGGTAGGCCTCAGATTTATAGTGCATGCGAAGTAGAGATAGTCGGGGATGTTTGGTAAATCATTCCATATATCTATGTAGCATTGGATAATAGGAAGGTGTATCATGAGGCATATATTATCAAGATGGATGGTAATCTTTGTGATCAAGTTGTTTCTATTTTGATTGACTCTGGTTCTAATTATAGTTATTTAAGTCCTCACCTGATGGATAAGTATGGTTTGAATAAAGAACTGCACACAGAATCTTGGTTAGTGCAGTTGGCTATTGGTAAAAAGAAGATATTTCATCATTGGGTAAGAGTTTGTGTATTCAAGTTGAATGGTATTCCTACCTCAACACATTTGAATTTACTACCATTGGATTCATATAGTATGCTTATGGGTATGGACTGGTTGTATCTTCATAGGACCAAGTTAGACTGTTATGAAAAATCTATTGAGTGTTTGGATGAAAATGGAGAACAAATAATCTTGCAGGGTAAGAAGAAGGCAACATTAGTTATAATGGTGACAACTATGAAGGAAAAAATAGTCACAAAAAAGGGTGTGTGTTATTTGCAGTGCATATTTCTAGTGATGGAGGTAAGGATGTTGAGGATGCAGAGGTATTGAGTAGCTACCAAGTTTTACAATAGTTTCAGGATTTGTTTCATGTATATATTTAAGAGTTTCTATCTCATAGAGAAGTGGAATTTTCCATTTAGTAATTGGTACGAGGGGCAGCACGAACATCAAATGTACCATACAATATGAACACACCAGAGTTCATAGAGTTGATGTTGAAGTGAAAGGAAATTCTTGACAAGGGATACATTCAACCAAGTGTATCACCTTGGGGTACACCCGTGTTGTTTGTGAAGAATAAGTATAGTACTCTAAGGTTATGCATTGATTATAGGCATTTGAACAAGGTGACCATCAAGAATATGTATATATTGTTGAGGATTGATGACTTGTTAGACTAGATGAAGGGAGAAACATTGTTATCAAATATTGACTTGAGATTCAAACACCATCATATACACATTAAAGAAGAAGACATCTACAAGAATTTTTTTTCAAATCAGGTATGGGCATTATGAGTTTGTTGTAGTTCCTTTCGGTTTGACTAATTATCCAACTAATTTTATGTGCTTGATGAATAGTGTGTTGCATCCTTATCTCAACAAGTTTTTTATTATGTTCTTTGATGATATATTAATATATTCTAAGAATGAGGAAGATCATACAAAACAATTAGCACTAGTGTTGAGATTGTTGAGAGAGCATCAGTTGTATGAAAAGCTCATTAAATGCATTTTCATTCAAACAAAGGTATATTAATTGAGCCATGTGGTTTTGAAGGAAGGTATAGTAGTAGATCAAGAGAAGATAAGAGCTATCATGTAGTGGGCGGTTCCTAGAAAGGTGGATGAGGTAATATCATTTATGGGGCTAGCAGGTTATTACAAGACGTTCATCAAGAACTTCTCTTCGATTGCATATCCTATTACATCACTACAGAGACAAGGTAGGAAATTTGAATGGACAGAGCAATGTCCAATAAGTTTGTAGTAGTTAAAGTAAATCTTGACAAATGATCTAGTGCTAAAGATTAAAAATCCAGACAAAGTGCTTTTGGCATGTACAGATGCCTACAAGAGAGGACTTGGTGGATTCCTAATGTAGGAAGGACATTTAGTATTCTACGAGTAACAAGAATTGAATGAGAATGAGAAGGATTGTATTACACATGATCTTCAGTTGTAAGTGATCATCCATGCATTGAAGATGTGGAGACACTATATTCTTGGTAGGAGGTCTATATTGATGAGTGATCACAATGGATTAAGGTATCTATTTTACTAATTGAATTTAAATGACAAACAAGTTAGATGGTTGGAAATAATCACTGAGTTCGACTTTGAGATTAGGTATATTAAGGGGAAAGAGAAAAGGGTTGCAGATGCTCTTATCATTAGGATACATGTAAATCATATAGCAGCTATGAGCTCCTATGGGACCGATTTACAGGATCATATTTTATAGGCAGGACACCAGGATGAATGGTACATGGATCTTATCCATAGTTTATATCACAGTACAGGTGGTCAGGATATGGAATATCATCTCATAGGATATGGTTTGGTAAACTTTAGGGAGAAAATATATGTGTTGAATGACAGTGAGCTCAAGAAGATTATCTTGAGAGAATTTCATGCAAAACCATATTTATGTCACCTAGGATACTAGCATACATTGACATAGGTGAAGATGTTTTATCATTGGCTGAATCTGAAGAAAGAAGTGGCAGAATTTTTTTCTAGATGCCTACACTATCAACAGGTGAAAGAAAAGTGTAAGCATTGAGGTGGGTTGCCTCAGCGGATTCGGATTCCAGAGTGGAAATGGGAGGTCATGTCCATGCATTTCATCATTGGTTTTCCAAGGACACCTAGACAACATGATTCCATCATGGTCATTGTTGGCAGGTCGACGAAGGTAGCACACTTCATTCCAGTGAATTCTATTTATTCATCTCATGATGTAGCACAGGTATTCATCAAATATGTAATAAGGTTGTATGGTGTTCCAAGGAATATTATGTCAGACAAGGATGATAAGTTCACTTCCAAGTTTTGGAAGGAGATTCTTGTAGGTTTGGGGACAAAGTTTTCCTTCAACACAACATATCATCCATGGACAACTAGATAGAAAGAGAGGGTCAACACGATATTGGAGGACATGTTGAGGATGTATGTGATGCATTAATAGATGATATGGGAGGATTATATTCTGGTGGTTGAGTTTTATTAAAATAATGGTTATAAGGAGTAACTCAAGATGAGTTTGTTCAAGGAACTGTATGGGTGGAGTTGTGATACTCCCATCAGTTGGAGTGATATAGTGAACATGGAGTTAGTAGGACTGGACATGTTGGTAGATATGTAATAGGAAATACAGGTAATCAAGAAGAACCTAAAGGCAACATAGGACATGAAGAAAATTTATTAAGTTCAGAATAGGATGTCTAATGAGTTTCAGGTTGGGGAACATGTGTATTTACACATAAAGGCGAGGAAGAGCAACTCGAGGATTAGATCATGTTCCAAGTTGACACCTCGGTTTTGAGGACCTTCCAAGATTCTTTAAAGGATTGGACTAGTAGCCTATAAACCTGCATTGCCTTTGACAGTGAAAGCCTATCATGTATTCCATGTGTCATTTCTTAAGAAGTATGTTAAATATGATGACCATGTGAATACGTGGTCTTTATTACAGGTTGAGTTAGATGGAGAATTATAGCCAAAACTTCGATGTATTTTGTAGAGAAATATGCTCATGCTCTGTAACAGAGCAATCAATAGTTTAAAGTGCAATGGAGGAAATTTGAGCCCGATGAGGCTACATGGGAGATGGTTAATCATATGCAGGTTATGTATCCTTCTCTATTTCTTGGTTGAGTGATTTTTTTTGGCATATGTTTTGGTGTGATGTTTTTGTATATATATATATATATATATATATATATATATATATATATATATATATATATATATATATATATATATATATATATATATATATATATATATATATATGTATGTATGTATGTATGTATGTGGATTTAAATATGACCATGAGATGTCTTATAAAGGTCCAATAAGAAATCTATGTGTCATGTCATTATGGTTATCATGTTTTATGTGCCTGATGTTGGTTTTCTTCTCAACAGGATGATCATTCTAAATACTACATCGAGCTAAGTTATAAAGCTCCATTGGAAGTATGTTTTTCTTATAGTATTCTTGTTGGTTTTAGGTGTCATTGAACACCAAGGATGGTGTTCCCCCAAGGGGAAAGGTTTTTTAATGGACTTAGTCAAAATTCCATGTAATAAAGTTAATAAAAAAATTAATAACCAAGGTCATGAGACAATTATTCCAAGCTTAATGTTTAGAAAAACGTCACAGTGTGCATTTTCATTTGGTTTATTATGGCTAAGGAAATTGACAAAGGATTTGGAAAGGAAAAGTGACAATAATTGATATTTTATTTATGAAAATAATGGAAAATAGGATAAAAAGAAGGTGAAAGTTCACAAGTTGCATGTCGAGATGAAAAAGAAGGAAAATAATGGAAAATGAGGAAAATAGAGGCCTCATTAATAAAAAGGCTTCTGAGGATGAATACAAGACCTTTTGTTAGTTCAGTTTTGGAGCTCCCTCTCTCTACTCTCTCTCTCTCATACTCTTGGACACTTAGAGCATTCTTGGAGCACTATAGCATTGGAGGAAAGAAGGAAAAGAAAGGACAAGAAAACAAGAGGAAGCAAAAGTTCAAGTAAGGAAGAGCATGATCAAGCAGCTACAATGGTATTACTTGAAGGTATTGAATTGCATGCATGATTTCCTTGATATTTTTTTCATGCATGTTACGCGCATATGTCTTTTTGGTTCTTTTCTTGTCATTGGCATGGGTTTTAATAGGTGTAAAAACGTTCTTCAGCATTCCTTTCCATTTCCAGATTGCCATGGTGTGATGAGGTTATCTTGTTTTGGTTGAGTTGGATTTTTGGATGGATTAAAATCTGAGTGGGGTGGTCTTAGGATTGATCACAAGGCCTAGGAATCGTAGGGGTGGGATATATGGTAAAGCCGGATTGCCAATACCCTTGATTGGGCCTACGAATCCCTTGACTGGTAATGGTAGGATACATGGTAAATCCCATAGTATGGTGACCTCGTAATGCTAGGAAGCCCTTGATCGGTAATGGCGGGATACATGGTAAAGACAAGAGGTTGAGATAGGCAAATTCCCCATGGTTTAGGTGGAGAGGTTCAGAGGAATCCATTCCTATATAGCCCTAGCGATCCAGTTCTATTTCAGTAAATCCTTCTTGTATTTATGAGGATTTTGAAGCCAGGAATCCCTTGGTGGGATATACCATAAATCTTGAGGAAACCCTGGTTGGTTTTGTTGTGAGTCCCATACTCATCCTTGGAATATGGCAAAAGGGTGATTGATAGAAAAAAAGATTTGGTATAGCCCAATCTATGGTCGGCTGGTAAGTGTAAGTCCATGACTTGGTTGGCTTATGAATTCATTAATACGATATCCTTTTCCATTGGTATTTCATGTGTAAATTTACTTTCTCTTATATGGTCGTATGTCTATTATATCCTTGTTATTTATGTTGGTTATACGTTGGTTATAAGTATGGTTTACGACAAACTTTGGTTATGGCTCTCATCATGATTTGATTAGTACATCATATGTGAATGAATATATGACATAATATATGATAATGCAACTATTGCGATAATACATCAATCCTTCTTTATGAATCTCAGATATGTATGATGCCCCTATGAGCATATATATTTTTATGACTTGTAGATTCCATATTTGTGATATGTTTGACGAAATGTCTGTCATGGATAGTAGAGGTTTGGTTAATTCCATGTACCAATGTTTGCATGAGTATCTTTAATTCAAGTTTATTTAACATTTTCGTAAGTTTCATGAAGTTCTGAGCAGTGGCCTCAACCTTGCCCTGAAAAAGTGGCACACAATCTCGGGTCGTTGGCATAGAACTGCCTGAAAATGGCCACAATCGCTAGCACAAAAATGCTTGAGAAACACCAAAATCATTGGCATTCCTTTTTGTGGGAGTTATTGAATGGCCTCACTCATATGCATTTATTTTCATGGGATCAACTAGTAGTCTCGCTCAAATAAAAAAGCAAGTTGTCTTAGGCGTTAGGCACCTGGAAGGGTTGGTTGTCTCATAAAGGATTTGTAGTTCCTGAGTAAGGTCAGACTCGGTTTTCTCTATTGGTTCCACTTAATTGTACATGGGGAGTTGAATCACATTATAGTAGCCCCTTGTCACATGTTTACCCCAATGGAAGATTAGGCTGGGTAAATGTGGGAGGAGGGTGTTACAGTTCTAATTTCTACAGCCATTCAAAGTTCCACACAACTATATAATAAATTAAACACAACATAGTCCATCATATAACATCCTCTAGATAAAGGTACTTATCTGCACTCAGACTCTCTCTCAATGTAGAAAACATAGAGTGCTTGTTATATACACCACAAAGAAATTCCCAAGAACTAAACTTTCAGTTGAATGATAGAGGAATTCATAAAAAAAAACCATAAATAATCAAGAAAATCAATCAATAACATCAATGCACCAACATGATTCTACCAAGCCACATTATTCATACTTGCATATAGTCTCAGAGAAATTCTTTAATTCCATAACTCTTAGTTAAAATAATTCATTTACATTTTAGAAAAAGGCCAAATTGAAGGTCGTACTTCAATTTTTCCACCCAAACATACACCTACTCTTTCCCGAATTACTTATAGCAGTCAACCTTGAGGGATATCCACAATCTAAGGGGAGATTTTCCTTTCAACAACATCAACAGGAAGCCATATTTGGATACATCGAGAATAGGAATACATATGACAATGTGTGGTTTGTTAGCTAGTCATCAAAAACTAAATTCATAGTAATGGGTGGTTTATTAGCTAGGTGAAGCACCCTAGGAGTGGTTTGTCGACCTCGAGAAAGCACCCTAAGTGGTTTATTAGCTAGGTCAAGAATTGAATGAGTGGTTTATTAACCCACAAAAAACACCCTTCTACAAGTATTTTATCATCCCTAGAAAGTACCCTAGGTGATCTATTAGCTTTCAATCATTTGATTAGTGGTTTATCAGCCTTCAACAAGCAACAATCATATTTCATTTTCATCCTCTTTCTCTTGTCATCACAATTATCTCTTTTTGAGTAATAACCCTATCTCTTTTAGAGTAATAGCCCATCATTGATTTCCATGTAAACAATATAAGACGAAGGTCATGGAACACATATTCCAAGCTTAATGGTGGGAAAAACATCCTAGTTAGTGTCACTTTCAGTTAATTAATGACTATGGAAATTTCCAGATGCATTGGGAAAGGAAAAGAGGAATTAATTGGCATTTATGTATGAAAATAATGGAAATTATGAGAAAAGGATGGTTAAAGGTCACAAATTTGCATGAGGAGGAAATTGGAGGAATAGAGGAAATGAAGAAAATAGAGGCCTCAATCAGAAAATGGCTTTTGATGACCACTTCATGGCCTTTTGACAGGTTTTGGGTGTATCTTTCATTCTATTCTCTCTCTCATAGTCTTGCACACTTAGAGAATTCTTGGAGCATGCTTGTAGCACTCTAGTATTCACTTGGAATTGGATAAATAAGGCAAAGGAAAATGTGAAAGAGCAGGGGCATAGTTGGATCAAAAGCTACAACTGGATTTCTTTATAGGTATTGAGTTGCATGTATGGTTTCCTTGCTAGTTTTGGCATGCATGATACATACATGTGGTTTATTGGTTATTATCTATCATTGGCATGGAGAATTACCTGGATTTAGAGTGGTTCTTCCCATCCTTTCCATTTCCTGAATAACCATGATGTTGTGGGTTTTTCCATTTATTTTTTATTGGTGCTCATTTTCCTTATGGTTGTGGGTTGAGTTATTAGTTCTTGGAGCCTTGGTTGGAAAAACACTCTGGAATCCCTATAACAGGTTGTTAGGTCCCTATACTATTAGTGTAACCCCTTTATTGTTATTAGTACAACCCCCTTGTTATATCTTTGTGCCCATGTAGTCCCCATATTCTTATTATTGTGCCCCATAGAAGAAAACTATTGTTATTATATTTCCCTTACATTATTATTGTTATCTCGGCTCTAATTATATTATGACCCCTTAGACTCTTATATATAGAAAGGAGGTCTTGTCATTGGTATCATCCAAGAATTGTTCATTTCTGTAATATAAAGTAGGTTGCCCCCTCGAAGAGGCTGAATTCTAAGCCATTTATCTTTCTTTTCTATCTTTTTGTGAGCTGGTTTCACAACATTTAGTATGAGAGATTCGGATTCTAGGGTTTCACTACTCTAAACAGGTCATCGAGGCATTTTCGCTATAGCTATTTTGCTACCAAGGTTCAAAAGCTAAAAAAACCCATTTGAGAAGAAATCATTCTGCACCTCGAGTCCGAATTTCAGATCTTTTCTCGCTATATTTATGGAGATATGATCTGAGGAAGTTAGGGATTTTGCAAGCTCTAGAATTCCATCTCAAACATGTCATTCGTGGAAGGTTTTCTATAAATTTTTCAATACAAAGTTTTTGAATCTAAAAACAAAACCCATTTTATAAGCGATCGTTGTAAACCTCGGATCCAAATTTCAAATCTTGTATCACTATATTTTCTGAGATGTGATCAGAGGAAATTAGGGTTTTTGTAGACTCCCGAATTACATTTCAAATACATGGCCTTGGGAAAATAATCATAACTTTCTCTACAAGCGTCAGATTTGAATTTCATTAGAAGTTACAAAAAGATGATGGACTGTAGTTTTTTTTTGTATCGATTTTAGATCCTAAGTTTGAACCAATGACACGTGGAAATTCGTATAGGTTCTCTCTACCGAAGCAATCTATAATCAGGTCATCATGGGAGATTTGACATCACTCTTCCTTGAAGAATCCAATATTGATTAGACTTGTGGGGTTAGAAATAAGAGTCAGAGGGCTATTGCAGGATGCAATTTTAGAAGTTGGAGATTTAAAAGTACAGATTTACAGTCGTTACAATATCGAGCTCCTAAAATCAAGAAAAGATGATATGAGGAAGTTTGATGGCAAGGATACGTTAAATTAGATACTACAGATGGAGAACTATTTTGATCTACATGAGGTGCAGCTATTAAAAAAGGTACGTATTGCATCTTCATATTTAGAACGGGATCAATTTGTATGGTATATAGGGCTTTGTTCTTGTAAAGCACTTGTCACTGGGTCAATTTTCACGGAAGAAATGATATCACATTATGAGGATACAAAGGGTAACACCTTCTTTAGCCAATTGATAAATCTCGAACAAAAGGGTTCAATAGCAGAGCACATTGAGGACTTCCAAAAACTGAATATAAGGGTAAATGATATTCGAGAGAAGAAAATGGTTGATGTCTTGATAGGGACTTTAAAGCATAACATTCATCACAAGGTTCGTCTTTTGGAACCTGATTCATTAGAGAAGGCATTTAGGTTGGCAAGAAAAATTGAAAGAAAAATTATGGAAACAAGGAATCTCACCACTCATGACTATAATTATGGAAGTGTTTTTTATCCTAGCCTTCCACAACCTACAAGGTTTACACCACAACAGTTGGAAGAAAAAATATAAAAAGGGCTTTGTTACAATTGTGATAGAAAATACAATAAATGTCATAAGTGTGCTAAGAAGAAATTATTTTACATATATTATGAAGAGGAGGAAGAAAAAGATCAAGAAACATAAAAAGAAGAGGATATACACTAGGAACCCACGCCTAAGAAATAATAAATGAATCTAACCATATATTGTAAAGCATTGGAAAGAATTACCACTCCTCAAACTCTCACGATAGAAGGACATATCAAGAAGAGAAAGATTCAAGAAGTGAAAGATCACATCGAGAAATAAGAAATGAATCCGACCATATCTTGTAATGCATTGGCTGAAATTACCACTCCTCAAACTATCAATATAGAAGGACATATCAAGAAGAAAAATTTCCAAGAAGTGAAAGATCATATCCAGCATCAAGAAAGGAATCCGACTATATCTTCTCATCCATTGGAAGAAATTACTACTCCTCAATCTATCAAGATAAAAGGATATATCAAGAATAAAAAGGTAATAGTGTTGATTGATTCAGGCAGTACCCATAATTTTATTCATTATAAGATAGCCAAGGAATTGAATTGCTTCCTATATCCAACACCAGATTTTCAACTGATGGTTGAAAGTTGAGGAACCATAAATTGCTCTAGAAAGTGCCATAATATCAAGCTATCCATGGGAGAATACATATTGACTAGCCCAATGCTTTCCATTCCAATGGGTGTTGTTGATGTTTCACTAGGAGTGCAATGGCTACAATCTTTGGGTATGATAGCTTTATATTTTCAAGAACGTTTCTTGAAATTATTTTGGGAAGGAAAGGAAGTTGGATTGAGGGGTATTAAAGGGAAAACGATAAAGATAATCAAATCTAAAAGCATGATGAAGCTTCTAATAAAGAACAATGGGGGTGTAATTGCACAATTATGTTCACTAGAGGATCCCACAATGAAATCATGTATTTCTGTAGATCTCCAAAATGTTTTGGACAATCATTCCAAGGTATTTGAGACTCCCAAATTCCTGCCACCTATTCTTTATCATGATCATTCTATTGATTTGATTCTAGGAAGTGTTCCTCCAAACATGAGGCCTTATAGATGTCCATATGCCCAAAGGAGTGGGAACTCATTCAAAAGTTGTAGAAGATCCTAGTTCAAATAGTATTGCGAGAACTTTACAAGGAAGGAAAAATCATATTGGAACCTAAAGCAGTCCCAAAACCAAGAAATCAACAGATGTGAAATAGATCAATTTTAGAGTATCTCATCAAGTGGAAGAACTTACCTGCTGAAGATTTGACATGGAAGGACAAGAATTTATACAGAAGCATCAAGAACTACTCAAGCGTTGAGGACAACACTTTTTGAAGGAGAGGGGCATGTTAGGTCCCTATACTACTAGTGTAACCCCTTATTGTTATTAGTACAATGCCCTTATTATATTGTGCCCAAGTATTCCCCATATTGTTATTATTGTGCCCCATAGAAGCCAACTATTGTTATTGTTGTTCCCTTACATTATTATTGTTATGTTCGCTTTGATTATATTATGACCCCTTAGACTCCTATATATAGAAAGGAGGCCTTGTCATTGGTATCATCCAAGAATTGTTCATTTGTGTAATGTAAAGGAGGTTTCCCCCTTGAAGAGGCTAAATTATAAGGCATTTATCATTCTCTTCTATCTTTTTGTGAGTTGGTTTCATAACACAGGTTGGGTTGAGTTACTAGTCCTGGAAGCCTTGGTTGGAAAAACGTTTTGGATACCTTGGTGCATTGAGTTACTAATTTTGGAAGCCTTATTTGGACAAACAATCTCAAGCTCGATGGTATTTTTGGGTTGAGTTACTAGTCCTAAAAGCCGAGTTGGAACAAACGCTCTAGAGAACTAGATAACTTGGATAGAGACTGATTTGTTTATGATTAGAGATGTTAGACCATGAGGTGTAATCAATGGTTGTTGGTTGATGTGGTTTTTCCTTTGGAAGCCCTATTTTTGGATTGTTTTGATTATTCCATGAGCTCCCACATCCATGCTTGGAATATGGCACGGGGTGATTGAATGTAAGATATATTTGCTCAACCGAGTCTATGGCCGAGTGGTATGCGGAAGTCCTCGAATTGGTTGGGATTTTCATATGTTAATAAGAGGTATTTTATATTGTGATCTACAATAATATGTATTAATTTAATATGGTGAAATTATGACTAAGCTTCCATGGTTTATATGTTGGTTATTAGCTAGTTATATGATGTATATTATTTATGGATCTTGACATGTTTGATGAATATGTGATTGATTATTGAATGCATGGCCTAATAGATATTATTGAAACTAATATGAGAGTGTGTTAGACATTCTTGAAAATTATTCAATAATTATGAGACCCCTATGTTCATATGTGTATTTATGATCTATACGTTATATGTTCATGATGTGTCTGACAAAATTTATTTCATGGCTAGGCTTGGTTAGGACAAGTCCTTGATCAAGTACTATTTTAGAAGCTTTGAATTCATGTCATTTATTGTTCTGGAAAATTTCGTCGAGTTCTCGACAGTGAGTTAGAGCCTAGCCGTGAAAAGGTGGCACACATTTCATGGTTTGAGGCAGAAAACTAGAAAAAAAAGAATGCAGTTGCACACTTGCAGTGGTTATGCATGCGAATAGAGGCCTACAGTTGCATGGATGGAGCCGTGTGTAGCTGACACAAAATCTAGATCAGTGAAAAGGAAATTTAAGGGTTTGGACACTTGGAAGGGTGGTTTAGGCCATGGGGTACTTGTAGCATTGGAGGAAGGACAATAAGGTTTTGTTTTATAGATTACACTTCCTTAAGGTGATCTAGGAGGTTGAATCATATCATAGTAACTCTTCATCACATATTTACCCCGGCGGAGTAGTGAAATTGGGTAACTATGGAAGGAGGGTGTTACAGATTGGGATCAGAGAAGGTTCCATTCTCTTCACGTGATCCCTAGTTTTCATTCTCTTTGGGTAATATCTAATACCATAGAGTGGTATCGGAGGATGGTTCAACCATTTTACTCGATGGGTGGAATGTGGTTTTCATGCATGCAGGTAGGTTATATATGTGCTTGTATGCATGGTGATGGTTGTGTAGAAGTTGATGATGTTGATGTTGGGATGTGTTTGTCATGAATGCATGTCAATTGTAGATTATTTTGTTATGCATGTCAGTGTCTATATTTTGTTATGCATGCATTTTCATGGTTATGGTTCTACATGTATAGTAGGTCAGACATGCATCATGAGGTCATTATATGGAATTGTTGTCATCGTGATGCTATTAGTGTAACGAGGTTGATATGTTGGCTGAGATAGAGTAGGAGATGTAGATCGTCAAAGCGATTTTGTAGCACTGGACCTTGGGGTAAGAGCATATCATCATATAGGTATGTATGGTAGGTATCGAAGTATGTTGGTGTTGATGGTGTTAGAGTCACCAACATTCAGGGGGTATCCCCAATATGAAGTTCAAACTAGACCTCACAGGGTTTGGAGTATGAGTCCCAACAGTGGGTTGTAATGTTATGCCTTCACTGTTAAAACGCATAGAGTGAAGTATGAAAACTTTGTGTCAGATAAAGTGTGTGACCCTATGAAGAGTCAAGTGCGATGCATGAAGGTTCCAACACATGAAGGGAAAAAGAAGTGTTCACATCAGAAACCTATAATAGTACGCAGCGCAAAAGGAACACATGAGCGTAATGACATCACAAGCTAAGATGTGGAATAGTCCACAAGTTAAAGTGATGAATTAACACAACAACATGTATTTAACAAGAATCATACAAATGAATATGAAATAGTTTATAAGCATAAGCAAAGATAAATAACATACATTGAAAATCCAACAAGAATAATCCTACTATATTCACAACATATGCATGAAAACATGTTGGCTCTAATTTTATTATAAGTGAAAGTTCCATTCATACATACACCATTGACGGATCACTATACCTAATAGTGGAACACTAAAGTCAACAACACTTGCTCCTCCAAAGAATTATACTCTCTCTATTCTGTGGAGAAGCCAAGGCTCTTCACAATCCTCCCAAGGTCCTTCTAATCCTAAGCCTAGCCAATAACTTGGCTCCAAAAATCCCCTTACATGAGTTATGAGTTTCTATTTATAATAAGAGGGGGTGACTCTTCAACTCCCCTTTGTCACCTTTATACTACCTTCATGACTCTTCAACTTATTTACAAAAAACAACTCATTACATTACATCATCACTCTTCAGATTCCAATATTGACACTTGGAATTTCACTTACAACATAACTAAAAATAATATTACATTTTACACTTGTACCCATATAAGACAAAATAGTGTAGAGAAAAATTGAAAGCCTAACAAGACACAACACTATGATGCTTGAGTTTGGGAGAAATGTAGCTCAACAACCTCCACTTGCTACTTCTTAGTCACATATTGATGCCAAGCTTGGTATTATGTGATGATATTACCAAACTGTGTGATGGTTTCTCACTGGAAGCAAACTCTAGCCTCCATGGCATCTAGGTACAATGTCTTGGAACCAATTTGTATTTTGTTCTAGAGCATGAGCAACAATGTTCTGACTTGGATAGAATCACCGATGTAATTCTACATGTTCTATCTATTCAACTCTAAATCCTCCTTGGTGGCAATCTATCTCATCTGCTCCAAGTATTCTCTGATCTCATCCTGGACTTGGTTCCTAGGTTTTCCTATGATGAGTGAATTGACTAATAAGATCTAGTGTTTTCTCACCAAGTCATCCAAACTACTGAACATCGTACATATGAGGCTTGAATGCTCCCAATCAATGAGGTGAACTAATTGCCATTCTGAATAAACATCTGAACTTTCGCTTACTCAAGCTCTTCCTATGGATTCATTTTCTTCACCAAGTCAAGCAGTGCCCCTTTGTATCTCATTGTCCACTCTTGGACATAGCCAATTGAAGCTTATACGTTCTTGTGAGTTTCAAAAAACTATTTTCTCTACTAATATAAGTCATGCAAACAGACGCCTTCTTTACCTATAGTCACAAACCCCTCACAGAGCTTCTCCATGCTTTCTCTAAGTGTTTATACTTTAGAAAGTATCATTACTCTTATCTCTTCTAAGTAAACCTATGTAAAAATTGCATTATGTGATGATGTGTGGAGTTGTTCTTCCTCTTGCATACCGACTTGCAAGCTCTGTGCCAATTTCTCATTGTCTGCTATCAAATACCAAATGTTTGATCTTGTTTCTTCTGCATAGGCCAAGTTTGCTTCAGTTATGGAATTTGGATGCTTCCTGGGGTCCAAAACTATCATCCTTTCTCTATAGAATCCATGTGATGCATGATCATCATGAAAATTATCTCTCTGTGCTTGTATAATTCTTGTATAATCCTCTTTTGGAACTCATGAAATGATAAATTGTACCCATCCATCATCAAATCACCATCAAGTGGAACAACACCCCCTTCTTCCCTTGGGGTTGGCTCTACTTCTCGAGGTGGGGGAAACTGAGGGATGACCTATCGTGTAGTCAAAATAAGATCAACATCTTCATTCCATGGCTCTTGTTCTATCTCCATGTTTGTTACTTCCATCAAGTGCTCAATCTGGTGAGAAAGCTCCTAATCCTACATCTGTTAACCTTCCTTCTTAGTTACTAGCTGGTTCTTTTCCAGGTTTTCAACCTCTATCAGGATTACTTCCTTTGTCATTGTGCCTTGAATTTTTTATTCTTCTTGCTTCTGATTTTATTCCTATTTTCTCCTCCTCAGCTCCTGTTGTTCCTTAAGTTTTTTTATTTGTCTCATGAAGCTCCAGTTTCGCTTCCGACAACCTCTGCTTTTCTCACTTTCTCCTCTCTGCACTTTATATATGTTGCTTCTTATTTTCTTCTTCTACCAAATATGGTTTCATGAGAATAAGATCTACTTTGATATTACAACTTTGTTCACCATCGGGACATTTAGAAATGTTCTTCTTTCCCTTTTCAGGCATCGGATTGGTGCCTTCTACTATTGTCTCTTCTCAAATCGTTGCCATCTTTGGCGCTCCTATGATGTCCCTACTAAAATGATCAACTCACAAAGTCTAGAGGCATTGTAGAAATTCCTTGATGGATCCTCCTCTAGCCAATGGAATTCCCTATTGATCCATAAAAATTAAACACTCGCATGATGTTCTTTACAAATACCATAGGGATCATACATATTAAAGTCTTATGTACCAATTTTAAACTTCACTATCTCCATTACCTCGATACCCAACACGTTCAAGTAATTTATCTCATATAATCCAACTTGTAAAGGAATAGTGGGCCATGGTGATTTATTCTTCGTATGCAAAGCCACTGACAACCCTGTGCCATGATGATATGACACTTATTACATGACAATTTGGTTGGTGGCATACCTTGGTAAAACAGGAGAAGGATTCTCTTCGCCAAACACTCTAAGGAAGGTGCCACCTAGTTAGGCATACCAAACTGCAATGTCTTCTATCATCTCCATTGCTCCTCGTGACATGCAAGGTGAATCTTCTTGAAATATGATCTTGTAAAGTAGGATAGTGAAGTGGTAAGTTAGTTCTGCCATTAATATTCAATGACTACAATCTAAAAGCAACTTGAAATAAATATGCATGGAAAATTCTTGTGGTGTCCATTTCTAGTTCATGATAGGGAACTGCTATTGTGCATAGGTTTCATCCAATAAATATGCATACATATAGAACCTTTCTTACTCACTATCAGGAGGAGTCAAGCCTATGCTACATGGGCACTCAATTGTCGAGCCTATAGATCTGACGAGTTGCATGACTTCCCCTCATTCACCACCTTATTGAATTAGACTACCCACCCTTCAAGAAAGGTTTTCATGCTATACTAACCATGGATCTTGCAAGCTAATATAACCAAGAGATGGTAGACCATCCTCAAGGATTTTCTCTTATATACATGGGTGGGTGTCTGTTGAAACATTGATCGCTCTTTCACCAAACCTTTGACAATATCTCTTGTATTCACATAGTTTTGGGTGGCATAGAAAAGTGAGTCCATGATCTTCACTAACTCAAGAAAGTGATACATGTGTTGATAATATTCTACCCAAAAGTTAGCAAGCTTCTATCTTCTAGGACTGGTTAATGTCATGGTATTCTCATCAATGTGTGAGACAATCTAGCTGATGACATCTGCACATGGGAAGGTTGGATACCTGCATGAAAACTTGTATAGTCCTCTTTGTCAAATATTAAGATAAACCTATTGGTCCTCTAATTCTTCCTAAAATTCATTTAAAAAATCATCTTTAATTGATTGCCATGGGAGTAATGATCCCTTTTCTATAAACAACTTAGTGTATGCATACACTGGAAACTCTACTCGCGCCTTCTCAATTACTTCCTGACTACTACTTTCAATGGTTTCTTTTGAAGCATCTATCATAGGTTCCATGGTAACAGTGACTTCTTGAGAGGTTCTCAACAATTGTTGTACCTGTGGGACAGAAAATACACTCATGGAAAATAAACATCATTGCTATGAAAATCTACTTCCGCGACATGTTCAAGCAAGAAACAAGATATCTAATGGGGAGGATTGCACAATTCTCATTGATAAGAGGGACTAGATGCCTATGGGAAATGCGCACTGCATAGTTCCAGCATATAGGGTTGAAGCTTGTGGCTTGAAATTGGAAAATGAACATTTCACCATAGGTACTAGTCTGGGAGAGAATGGAAATTGCACAGTCTCAATGGCCAAGGCGATAGGCCGGCTCCCAAAACTATGTAATGCATATTCAGAGTGAGCCTATAATATGAACTATGCAGTTCCAAAGGCCAATATTGTGGTTTGAGCCTTAGGATTGCACAATGCTCAGCTAGGCAAGGAAAGATCTAGCCAAAGTAAGTCCATACCTCCCTGTTGGAAGTGTGAAAAATGAGCAAAAGTGAGTGATCATATGAGGTTGGGTGAAAAAATGAATATATATGAGTAACTCCATGTAAATTAAGTGTAATAATTTATCAAGCAAAAGAAAAATCATGTATGTGAGAAGATCGTCGCAATGACGACCATTGGTGCAAAAATAGGAAAACCAATTCGACACTTGTGAAAGGAAACCAAAAAATAAAAAAAAAAACTTCTACAAGTTAAAACAAGTTGAAACACGAGAAAATATGAACAAAAATATGTAAAACACCACTCAAACAAGAAAAACAACAAAGACTGATAAAAAAGTCACAAAGGATCGTACCGAAGGTTCCTTGATCTCCTCGGGAATGCTAGAGCTCCAAGATCGAATGTGAAAATGAACTATAGAAGCATTGATTAAATAGATTTGACTGAATTAGGATTTATGATGCATATGCCTAAAATTAAGGAGAAGTGACACTTGGTAGAAGTTTCTAAAAATACTGATAGTGTTTCCTTCATTATACTAAAAATAGATCCCTATTTTTTATGAATGTTTTTCCTTTTGGTTTTTCCAGGAAACTTTCCACGCACACTTTCAGGGAAGGTTGTGCAGTTTTCGTGAACTTGGCAACTTTCTCACTCAGTGCACTATGCAATTTATGAGGTCAATGATTGATTGCACAATTTATGGGCTCAATGTTGAGCTTCCTGCCATGATTGTGTAGTTCCTGAGCTCAAGGCTCACTTCTAGTTAGAAGTGTGCAATTTCCATCATCATGGTAGATTTCCCTTAAGAATTACACAGTTTCTGGAGGCAAGCCTAGAACTACTGTGAGACAAGTTGGGAGATCAACTTGTGAGTTAGAAATATTAATTAGCTGTGAAAAAAAGAAAAATGAAAAACATAAGTCTTAGTCGAAACATGAATACCTAGATCACTCCAAGATGAGCTCGTGGAGATAAGAAGGAAGGCACCAAAACCAAAGCACAGGAAAAATTTTGGAGGGCGGTTGTAGTCACTACGACACTGGTGACAAAATCATAGAACTCCAACTCACTCTATGGATATTGTCTCATGTAAAACATGTCCAACTCTTTTGGAGGTGTTGTTCATTTCATTGATTGTTACAGTGTCTTCACTTAGATTAAGTTAAATATATAGTCCCTACCATTCTCTTCCTCGGTATCACACTTACCAAGGAAAGTTAGAGTGATTTTTTTTGATTGGGGATGAGGAGTTTATAAATGCACAAGTAAAATAGATTGTTCGAGTCTTATTTTTCATCTTTGGTGTTGCTCCATTGCCAGTAGGCATGGAAAGTACCCTGACAGAGTCACTTCAGGAACACAATCATTGTTCCATTACCTGTGGGCCTGGACAGTGCCTCCAATGGAGTTGCTTTCTTCACCTCTCTACAGAGGAAGCCTTTCTCTTCTTTCGCCCTTTATTTCATTTTTATTCGTTTTATTTTTATTGTTCAAATAATTGTGCATAGGAACTTATTTATTTCATGGGGCGGAAGAGGGATATCGACTTATTGAGAGGATAATAGGTTTTCCCTTAAGAGAAGGATATTTATATATCTCTCTGACCTACATGTTAAGGTTTTCCTCCCCTCATTACTCTACTCAACCTAGCTAACAAGGATTAACTAGAAATAGAAATCGATTAGAGTAGGTGGTACTAATTAAGAGTGCAAGCATCATGATTTCACTATGACTCTCTCTGAAAGGGATGTATTTTCCATCAGAGTATCAACGACTAAAACAATGAAAGGTTCACATAAACAGAAGGAATAGAAAGATAATCAAGCATTGATAGCAGTACAATTTCCTCTTGGACTTCACCAAGCTTGCCTAATAAGCCAAACATAGTCTCATGCATAACCTATCCTATAAATGAAAAGAAAATAAACAATCAAAAAGAAGTAGACAAAAAGTGAAACAAAGTAAAGAAAATCAAAGGAAACAACAAATAAAAGAAAAACTAGTCTTACTCCTAACCTAAATAGAGCATAGGAAAAAATTATGTAAAGTGATACTTCCAATGAAATCACCAACACATTGGATGGCCTATGTAGGTGAGGGAATGCATGTCATGAAGGATATACAAGCATAACAACAAATAAGAAATACAAGACAATAGAAACAAAAATGTTCAAACTTTGAATGAAGATGTGAAAGAGTAAAAACAAAAAGTGCATGAAGGAAAGTCTATGGATGTACCATGGTGTTTAAACACATTGTGAGTCAAATACATGAATGCACAAACTTTCAAACTTTTAAAATAGGAAAACATTAAGAAAGAAGAAAATTTATGCTTTACAACCGTGTTTTCCAAATATGACTCCTCCAATGGATGAGTGATAGGATCATGGGATATAGATGGAGGATGAAAAAATTGTGAAATAGATGGATTTTCAATGTGTTCAATAGAGTGATGAGGAGCCTGGAAAGATTCAACACATTTTTTATCGGAAGTGGAACTGGCCTCCATACTACTAGAACCTAACATAACCATCAGCTCGAGCTAAAGTGCATTGAAAGCTTGGGGAAGTTCCAATTGATCAGAATATGGATCATCAAATATCGATGACTTCGAAATATCAATAGTGGAAAAATCAAAATCGTGATCGAATGAATCAATGAAAAGATCACAACAACCATGATAAGAAATTTCAAGATCACAAACAGAGGCATCCTCATGATCTGACAAATCGTAAATAGGGGATGATAGAGAACAAGAAATTTTACCCTGTATATTTCTAGAAGGATAAAATGAGAGATTGGGATGATCAAGAATAAAATATCTATCCTATCCACATTCAGATGTAAAACTGGCATTCCACGCGTTCTGAGAATGATTGGTGGTAGTAACATCAACATAAACTGGATTTTCATAATATTTGACACAAATGAAAGAATTGTGGAAAATGTTAGGATAATGCGGAAGAGGTGAGAATAGAAGGAGGTGATCCTTCACTGTATATTTTTGTTCAGACCCCCATACATACTCATCGAAATGATACTACAAGTTGGATGTTCAACACCAAATCCATCTAGAACTTGATCCTCATGACCATTGCAAGAGAGATTTAAAATAGGTGAACACAACACATCACAATCCAAAGGATCACATGGACCAAAGGATGGAGGATAGGAAGAATTTTAGGGGCTAATATTTGTAGGTGGGCTAATTTTCCGAGTTTTTTCTGAAAAGAAAGATTCACCAATTTCCATTTTTCTAAAAATGGTTCACCCATATTTTGTAGTACAAATTTATTTTACCTTAAAAATCGCCAAAACTTTACATAGAATAATATAAAACCATTATAAATATAAATATTTTTACACAAATATTGCCAAACATTTTAGAATTTACATATTATGAACTCGTAAGATTCGCCAAGGTTTCTAAACTTTATGATAAAATTCCATCCTTAAAATTTGCCTTCACGAAGGACGAGGAGATAAAACTTCATCACAACCATTAGACTAATAGTCCAAACCTGCAATGAAATTATGGGCATGTGAGATGGGAAAGGATGGTGGTATATCAACAAATGAATTCTCAAATTCTCCCACCTCAAATTGTAGCACTAGAGTTGTTTGATGAGAATGGGACAATGTGTCATGTGGAACAACAACCTCATCCATTGCAGATTTAGAATCACTAATGCTCAGGCATGTTGGGAGAGATTTGAAAGATTCAAGTTCATGTGGATTTTCTAAAATGTGAAAAATATATTGAAATCTTCCTATCAATAACTTCCAATCAACTTCATTTTTTGTAAATTCAAAACAAAATGCATGAAACGATTGTGAAAATCATGTAGTGATTCATCAAGTTTTTTTTGCAATTCCAAATTTTTCTTGCCCAGGTGTTTACGATCATACATATCAAAATCGTGACACTATTTTGTGACAAGATGTTCAAAAGAGTGTATTGGGGCATCAAGAAATTTGTGACACCATTTCCTTGCATAGCCTTCGAATGTGAGATTAACAACCTACAACCAAAATCCTCACAATGGATGTTGTGTTCTATGCAGAATTTATGGAAACAAGTAGTATGCTCAAATAAGTTTGTTTCATCCTCGCCATTGAATTTAAGATTTAACAAGCCATCTACAATACTCTCTGGCATTTGCAGTCTTTCATTTACGGAAAAATATTTCAGGGTTATGATTGTGGAAGAATTCATTAAATTAGTGTAGAAATTCAAAATAAGCTTCAAGGTCTCATCTTTTCATCTGGCCCTCCTTCTAGTGCGAGAAGTGTTGACGGTCCTGGACCCGCCAAAAATCGAGGGATCTCCCCATTATGAAGCTCCAACTAGACCTTAGACCATTTGGATTAGGAGCCCCAAAATTAGGAGGTAATCTTTTTCCTTGACTGCGAAAACATGCAGAGTTTGGGATGATAAGTTTGGGCAAGAGAAAGTGTGTGACCCTAAGAAGATTCAAGTGTGATGCATGAAGGTTCCCACACACAAAGGGAAAGAAAAGTGTGCCCCTTCGAAGCCTGTAACAACATGCATCTTGAAAGGAACACATGAACGTAATGACATCACAAGCTATGTGGAATAGTCCACAAGTTAAAGCGATGAATCAACACAATGATACACATTCAACAAGATTTATAAAAATGAAAAAAAACTAGTTCATAAGCATAACCATAAGTTAGATAACATACATTGCAAATACAACAGTAATAGTCATACTATATTCATGACACATGCGTGAAAGCATGTTGGCTCTGATTTTATTATAAGTGAAAGTTTCGTTCATACATACACCGTTGACAGACCGCTATTCCCAATAGTGGAACACTTGTCAAGAACACTTTCTCCTCCAAATAAGTATACTCGCTTTACACTACAAAGAAGCCAAGTCTCTTCACAGTACTCCCAAGCTCTTTCTAAGCCCAAGCCTATCCAACATATTGGCTCCCAAAATCCCCTTACATGAGTTATGAGGTTCTATTTATAACAAGAGGGGGTGACTCTTCAACTCCCCTTTGTCATCTTTGGACTTCCCTCGTGACTCTTCAACTTCTATAGAAATAATGACTCATTACATTACATCATGACCTTCATATTCCAATATTGACACTTGGAATTTCAGTTACAACATAATTACAAATAATATTACATTTTAGAGTTGTACCCATATAAGACAAAATATGGTAGAGACAACTTGACAACCTGACAAGACACAACACTATGATGCTTTAATTTTGGATAAATCTATCTCAACAACCTCCACTTGCTACTTCTCGGTCACATATTTGTGCCAATATTGATATTATGTGATGGATTTCCCAAATTGTGTGATGGTGTCTATCTAGAAGCATACTTTAGCATCCATGGCATCTGGGTACGATGTATTGGAACCAGCTTCAAGTTCGTTTTGAAGCATGAGAAACATTTTTCTAACTTGGACAAGACCACTGATGTAATTCTTCATGTATGTATGTTTAGCTCCAAATCCTCCTTTGTGACAATCTATTTGAGCTTCTCTACGTATTATTTGATCTTTTGTCAGACTTGGCTCCTGCGTTTGGCTTTCGTGAGTGAACCAACTGATGGGATTTGGTGTGCTCTTACCAAGACATCCAAACTACTAAAAGACCGCACATATGAGGTTTGAATGCTCCCTATAAATGAGGAAAGCTACTTGTTTTTCTGAATCAACATACAAACTTTTTCTTTCTCCCGATCTGCTTAAGGCTTCATTTCCTTCACCAAGTCAAGTGGTGCCCATTTGCATCTCATTTTCCACTCTTTCACATCGAAAATGGAAGGGTGTATGTTCTTTAGAGCTTTAAAAAACTCTTTTTTATGCTACTATAATCCACCCCCTCATAGAGCTTCTTCGTGGTTTCTCCGAGTGTTGATACTTTAGCAAGTATCCATGGTCTCATGACTTCTAAGTAAACTTGTACAAAAACTACATTTTATGTTGTTGCACAAACTTGTTCTTCCTCTTGCCTAGAAGCCTGTAAGTTCTATGCCAATTGCTCATTATCGACCATCAAATACTGAATGGTTGATCTTTTTTCTCCTGAATATGCCAAGTTGGATTCGGAAATGTCATTTGGATGCTTCCTGGAGTTATATGCCTACCATATTTTTATCTTTTCCCTATTGTTTTTTCTTCTTCCCCTCCTTAGAAGATTCATGTTTCTCCTTCTACTGCGATGCACTTGATTGCACTCTTTTTAGGCCTATGTTTTCTAGGTACTGTGCCTATACACAAGCCTCGTCCACCGATTTTGGATTGAACAATATCACTTGCTCACATAGATGGCAGTGTAGACCCACCAAATAATTGAGGAGTACATCTGGGTTCTTTCGAGAGATTCTCATCATCATATCCATCTTTCTTAATTTTATGGTGTACTCGTGCACACCTTGGCCTGAATTTTGCCTAAAGTAATTCCACTGGATCCACTCATCCTCCATATAGCCAATGGGATAAAGCTGTGACTTAATGAAGGTTTTGAAATCCTACCACTTAGTCACTCGAGGTTCTCCATCTAACCTCAAGGTTTATGTGTGGCTCTCCCAGTAAGTCAGTCCATGGCCCTCTAATTTTAGTAATCTGAATGAGATGTTTTTCCCTTCCTTAATCTGATGGACGTTGAAATAAACTTCGAGTTGCTGTAAATAGAGGTTCAACTTCAGAGCATTGATATTTCCATGCTACATCTTGATATTGACTTTTTCTTCCATTTTAAATAGTGGTTACGATTAGTTCACGCCACTCAAACTTGGTTAATCTTGTTTGGGTCCTTTCTTTGACTAGTTCTTCATTTCTCCCTGATATTCCTGTTCTGATTTTTCCTCTGCATTGAAACTCCCATCTTCTCCAAATATGCGAAACTTGTTTCTTAGGGTTTCTATGAGGAGGTTTACATTATGTATTATATCCACGACTTGTTGTTCAAGCATCGAAAAACTCACCCATGCATGATCACGAGGTTTGTTTAAACATTTGTCGCCCATGCTTAGGGTTTTACGATTTTCAGCCCCAGTGATTTAGATCCTCACAATCTCCAAAATATACCCAAATAGACCTGCTTTGATACCAAATTATTTATAAACTATCATGGATATTCCACTAGATAGATCGAGGCAATAGATCTCACAATATTATATTAAAATCATGAGATTTTACACTATTACAGTTTTATTTAATTTCTAGATATGTAAATTTTACAATAATTAGTGCATGCATGCGAATGGAAATTATACAGAAAATTAGAGAATGAAAAAATAATCTCACACACATAGAATACACGAGATATTCTCTCTAGGAAACCCTTTTGGGAGAAAACCCAACTGGAAGGTGAGGTCACTTCACTCTCTTTCCCTGTATGGAAATATGGCTGCATGTACAAAGAAGACTTGTTTCCAGTGGGATTCTAGAATTCACATATGCTCTTTGTGTGCTCTACATCCTATCTATCCTCGCCATATTTTCTCAGCTATGGTATAAAATGGCCTCAAAAGAATGGAATGTGTCTTCCTCCTAGTGGCTCGGTTAAAACACAACCCGATAGCCTACCAGTGGTTAATTTTGACTACATCGTCTCTTAACTAGAGTTACAAAATAGACACTGATATAGTATATTACATCAAAAACACATGGATATCCCCTTTTCCATAAATAACGGGGGCTAACGCAACATCTTCTCGAATTATAGGTGTGAAAACAGGAAGCTTAACATCTCAGTGGCATAAGTTTTACATACAGAATCTCATTGACGCGCTTCATGGCATGTTGGAAAGGTCTCTATGTGTAGAATAGCATGAAAAGGTGCATGACAAAGTGGAAATTTTTTACCCCCAAAAAACATCGTTTGATGCCTCAAAACACTCGCGGAAGGTTTCAAAAGACATTTCTCCAAACTCGGTGTTGCCGATAAAAACATTCTCGTCATCTAATTCCTTCACATTTTTCACTCCAAATACATTGAGATGGGTGAAAAATAATATAATTATCCAATTCAAATCATTACATGAAACAAATAGGAAATAACATTGTGGTGTTAACTGTAAAGACACTTAGCTAGGATTTTCTACTATTATTTTCACTACTTTCTTTATAGACTCCTCGATTGAGAGTGGCATTTCTAATAGCCAATTGGTTCTCTTATGAAGTTAACATATTATTCTTTGATACCTTCCATAAGGCCTCTTAATCTGATTCCAAAATATCAATTTTATTGGGTATTTTAATGCCCCCTGCCTCACTAGGAGTCACTTCGATCTCCTGTACTTGAATTGTGGTTATTTCTTTTACTATCCCTTGCAAGGTATGAATAATTTTTTCCTTATGCTCTAATCCTCTATTGATAGATGAACCTTGTGGTTTTTGGGCATCTAGAGGGTTCTCCATTGTTCAATCATCCTCCTTTTTTGCGAATTTTTTCTCCTGAAACTGCCAATCATTTGGGTTTTAGGGTTTTATTTTATCCTTTTTTAGATGTTTCTTTTCCTGTGGAAATGAGTTTTGTAAATGGCTACTTTGGAGACAAAGATGACATCAAAATTCCATATTTTTGTAACCTAAATATTGGGCCCACCAATTTTTTATATGATTCAACTCAATATGTTCATTCAAACCTTTATTATGGTCTACCTCAAATGAAAAACTTGGCACAGGTAAAAAAACCCTTTAATGATCTATCAAGATCCATCTTTACAAACTTCCCGAGAGTGTTTTTAATTCCTTATAAAACTTGGTGGTGCGAGAATGGAAGAGGAAGGTTGTGTAATCTTATCCAAAATTGAATTTTAGACACCACCATGGTATTTTCCAACCATGAGGTTATGAATAGTCTTGTAATTCCCCAAAACCATGGGCCCTCATTTAAGGCGAAATGCATATCCTTCATATGAGTAAATTC
This sequence comes from Pinus tabuliformis, assembly GCA_031772625.1. NCBI lineage: Eukaryota > Viridiplantae > Streptophyta > Pinopsida > Pinales > Pinaceae > Pinus > Pinus tabuliformis. Next base: position 418,649,975 of record CM062813.1, read on the forward strand.
TACAATAACACAAAACCATTAGCACAAATAAACTTGACAGTCTTGTGTCTGATTTAAACATACACATTGATGCAAATCCTCCACTTTTGGCCAAAAATCAATAAATCTACAAATCACTGAGCTTGATATTGGAGATTGGAAAACCATTGTATAACTTATGTAGCATTACCTTCCATTATTGGAACCTGATATATAAGATACATGATGTAAGGTCTAGGAATATTGATGTTTAGATCATATTTGATTTGTGACTCACCTTATCTTTTCACCATGTCCCTAAATGAAGTTGGTCGCTTAGTGTTACTGGGGCTAGACATACCACCCCTCAAGCTAAAAATGATGATGATAAAGGAGTTTCATTTTATGCCATAGTATTGTAGCAAAGAATCATATTACACATATCTATCAATGCAAATCAGATTTTTGGATATTCTGATTCAGATCTAGAACTAATTTTGTAGCCTTAAACCTCATGAGGACCAATCACCCATCTAGGGTTTTCACAAAAAACAAAAAAAAAAAAATTCTTCTAGATTTGATTAAAGACCCTCACATGGGAGTTGCAAAAGATCCCTTCACTCATCCCCTTTAATATCCACAACTGAACCAATGTCAAGCCTTTGTTCAACTCCCACATTTGTCTCTTTGCCAGAAACCACACAAGAGTAAAAAAAGAGACAAGTACAATATTAAAGAGGAGATATATGCCACATCTAATGAAAAATATTCAGATCTACATTAAGGGTAATTTTTTTATGCATATCTTTAAACAACTAGTTAGATTTGAAACTATCAAGAATCGACCTATCTGCCTCACTCCAAACAAAAACACTAAGAGCCAAATTCTCACATGGCCGATCTCCTCACATGCCACTCATCCTACATCTTAGCTAGACAAATCTCCGTGAGTTGCTCCAGCTATTGGCAATGGCAGAAAGCATGTAACTACAAGCCCTTACAAACACCATCTTTCCCCCTTTTTGCCTACTGTTCCAATAATATATCCACCTCAAAATATATATATATATATATATAATAAAAATTTTATATTTTGTAAAATAAAATTTAGTAACACTAATATCACCAATGGAATTTAAAAATGTATCCATCCCTTATAAAATTTGAAACTTAAATACTAATCACTTGCTAAGATTCCATTATGTGATTTAAATATTGATTATTCACTAGGATTCTATTATGTGTGAGTCTCTACAATGTTTCATAATGTTGTAATATCCCTATCTATAAAAAGTCATGCATTTACATATTGCGAAAACATTACTCATTTAATATGTATAATGATTATTCCAAATCAAGAAACTTTATAAATTGGTTTGTAACTAATATGAAGAAGTTATTTTGCATTATTGAATAAAAAAAATAAAGAAGGCCTTTTCTAATGATTCACGTGTGATACGTGCATGATATGGATCAAATCAGTATGAGTAAAAATCATATTTATGCACTCAACATTACAACTGAAGAAGTACACTCTCAAAATAAATTGCTATATTTTTCAATTTATAATTATTATGTACCACAAGGCACTTCAAGAAGTATCCATCATATCAATTTTCATTTATTGTTTTCTTTAATCGAATATATTTCCCTCGCTCATTTCGGGTTTGAACTAGTTGTTATAATACATAGATGTGAGTCAGAAGATCTTTTTGGAAAATATTTTAAGGTATGCGTAGGTAGGAAGAAGCGTTGACATTAATTGGGAAAAATTGGAAAAAAAAAATTGGAGGCTTACCAATAGTTTATAAGGAGACAAAATTTTCTCGTTGTGTCATCCAAAGTTCTACTATTACAACTTAATCGAATCAAAGTTTCATTCCATTGAGTCATTGAATTCAATGATTATATATATATATATATATATATATATATATATATATATATATATATATATATATATATATATGGGGGGAACTAATTTAATGACGTGGTTATTATTAAATTCAGAGACCTTAGGATTTATCTTAATGTTGATATTATGAATTCCATGAAAGTCTATGGAAAATAATAGCAAATATCATTTCAATAATGGTGATAGCCTATGCGTTTTCATCCATGGGAACGAGTCCAACAGATGTTAGAAGGCTGCTTCTATTATTTGGAGTTTTGGATCCTCCCAATATTGGCTTTGAAAATCCATTACGAAAGGAAACACCGACATTCATATTCTTCTTATGAGAGTAAATTTGGGATGGGGCTTGTAGGCTATAATGGAGGTGAAGATAAGTAGCCATGATATTTTGAAAAATATTGCATATGCATCTCGTGCATGAAATGATAATAATCATGGTTATTTTCTTGAAAGGTTACATATGAATCTTGTGCATGAAATGATAAGAATCAAGGTTATTTTGTTGAAAGATTACCTATTAATTCCTAGAATCAAAATTATTTTCTTGAAATATTCCATATGAATATCATGCATGAAACGATAAGAATCAAGATTGTTTTATTTAAATGTTTCATATGAATCTTGTGCATAAAATGATAAGAATCCATGCTAGCTTTTTCGAAAAATAATATGTGTTGGTATAGACAAAAGTAATAGCTATTGTGTTATAAGCTTCCTTTTGGAAAAAGAATATGTGTTTACATGCACCAAGATAATAGTTGTTGGGCTATTTTCTTTTGGGAAAATAATATGTATTTGTATCTACAAAGATAATAACTATTGTACTAATTTTCCTTTTGAGAATAATATGGGTAGTTTTGGTGGTTTTTCTTTTAGAAAAGAATATGTTCAAGTGTGAAGAAATAATAGTATTGTGGTTACTATCTTTCGGAAATATTTCTCTTTTCTTGTGCGAAGAGATATTGATAACCATGGTGATTCTTTTAAAATATTACCCTACTGCTGTGGATAGAGGTAAAATGTAACTATTATTTTTTTATAATGCATGTGACATAAGGATAGATGGGCATGGCTTGCTAATATTTATACATTTTACTTTATTCACGTGAAATTTGAATGGGTAGACATGCACCATACCCACACACATGCATATATAAATAAACATGTTTTTTTAATTGTGTGCTTTTAATGAACGCATGTGCAGTGTCAATAAAGAAACATGAATCCTTATTCTATATGCATTTTATTTATGCACATGAAAATATGTTTTAAGAATAAGAAGTAGAGATTTATTATTTGGGTTTGATAAAAAATTTATATAATCATGGCGTCAAATTTTCTGACAATAGTAAATGCAGGAAATAAATGTGACTTATGTGAATGATGAAATAATAATGTCTAGCCCATCCTTTATACAACAACTAAAAATGGATTATAGTTAACATTATGATAGGTGATGGGGTCATTATGCTTGAAAAATGGTCCAAGCATAGTGAAGGATCATTAAATGAAGGATATTCCATTGCCAGAGAAAACCAAGATGTAAAGATACATTTGTCAAGGAATTGTGGGGTAAAGTGTATTGATAACAGGATTAATGTAATGGATTCTACCTAGTTATGCCGGAATTCAAGATGCAATTTTTTGTAAAACTTTTAACAGTAAACAATGGATGGTCTCCCCTACTTCCATTAACTAAGGGGTGAACTCCCTCATGAAATGTTTAATAAAAAAGTTCTTGATATTTTCTCATTCTAGGTTTCTAGGGTATATTGGTGTCCATCGACGTGTTTTCCTATTTTTTCATTGTGATGATATTACTACCTTGCTTGATGTTGACACTTACACCATCAAACATGTTTTTAGCTAGCCTATGTAAATGAACAATGAGAATGATGCAAGGTTATAACATGAAGCTTTATGTAACATGTTGTAACAATGGTTGTTATGTTATGTGACTTGCAATTCCAATTCTAAAGTTAATTTATGTAATGATGGTGATTTTGTATAATGTTCAATTAAGGAATATGCAATAAGTGAGTGGGAATATTACATGGTAGTAAATTAAGTGGATTTTTTTCTAATCTTATGTATTTTTACATCAGGTTTATGGAGGGATGTTACAAGTGGTATGAGACTGAAGTTTGCAGCACTAGTTCCTTATGGGTTCTGTAAGAATGTAGAACAGAGATATGATTCTAATGGATATAAGTTCATGTATGACACTAACATAAATTACATGGAAATATATGTCATAGACTGCATTTGATATCAAATGCATGATGGTGTTAATAACTGCAATAAAGAGTGATAAGTGTTAATGTTTGCTTTAAATAATAACTGTGCTCATGGAATTTGAGTCCTTATGCAGATAAAAGAGAACAATAAATTTTGTCGCATTGCTTGTCGATAAATTGTGAATAATTTTGAATACTCACACTGCAATTAGTGATACTGTGGATTAACTACCAACCTTTTCTTGCATACACTTGTGATGTTGTTTAATGGTGCATTTAAAGAAAAATTATTAGATTTACTATGCATTACTTATAAGAAAAGAAGAACGCATGTATTGTTTTGTGTGATGGAGAAGGAATGCAGAAAGGTGGGGGTTGTCCTTGGAGAGGACAATATAATGATTTAGAAACATTAAAAGAACCCCTTTGAATGTTTAATATAAATAATGGTTCAAGTGGTATATTTTGACTATAATGACTAATTTTCAATTCTGTCTTGTCGTGGATTTTGATTGAGTTTATGATGGTTGGTAGCATTTCTTATTTACTATATTTCAGTACCTTTCATGAATTAGTATTGCATGACATCATTGTTTGTAATTCAAATACTAATAAATTATATGTGATTTTTCCACAAACTATTAAACTTAAACTCAAAGGTATAATGTAATTTGCATAATTCGGTTTTTGATTGAAGATTATTAAAGGTTTTAAATAATGTGATAGTGGTAGTTCATTTCAATGCTATTGGTCCAATGGTGCCAATATGTGGTTGAATTCAGGGCTGATTGAATTGTTACCATAATTGTTAGTTAATCTCATGTACAACTAATAAATTAGTGTTTTCTATGATTAAATATTTGTATAGGATTTTTTGCATATGAAAGAAACTACAACAATGGTTGAAGTGGAAATTTGTTTAATAATGCATATGCATGAATATAAGTTCCTGAATGTTACAAAGAACTTAGATCATAATAACAATAGTGTCTTTAAAATCAACTGATTTAATAGAAATCGATTGTTATGTCTATAATAATAAAAAAATGGAAAAGGGTTGTGGCTTTGCATATGAACATACATAAATGATAATTGTAAGGATGAGGGCAACCAAGAGTATTAGATATTTTAATAATGTACTGAAATGCATGCATGAGATGAAATAAATTATCTATGTTCTACCAACTCAATGAAAAAACTAGTAGTAATTGGATTTTGTTGATTACATTGTTTCTTCAAACTTCACAAATCTACAAGTTGATGATTCAATGATTATAATGTTAGTCGATATTCATCGTACATCTAAAGAATATGTTAATTTTATCCTTTATAAATCTATCTAGTGCGTGTGAATATTGTGGTAACATTATGTATTAAACCTAATCAGTTAAGTCCATTATGCTATGGAAATATGGTGTCTTCATTGTCATCGCTAAACAAAAAGCTCAATGGAATTTTGAATATATTAGCATTATTAATTTATTTAACCAAGAAAACACTATATAATTAACTTCAAATTAATGATGTTGCAGAATAACTCATGGTTATACACATATGCGTAAAAGGAAATGTCATTTTTCATAAATTAGAGTTATGGTGAATGTCAAGGATTGTATTAAAATGGCTATATTTTTTCTTAATTGTTGTTGTGGAAAACATATTCATGGAAACATTGTTGTAATTTTGATATATATAGTCTCTAAGAGATATTCTAACTCTCTATTCTTAATCTTAAATCATGGAATTGGTTTATGAAAAAGTAGCAAGACCACTACCTTTCTACAGTGTCGTAATGTTGAAGAATATTGATGCATGTGCAAAGTGAAATGCATCCTTAATGTACTTAGAAGGATTTTTTATAAATAAGAATATTTTGTAGAAGGTATGTTTTTATAAAAAAGTAATTATTCCCAATGTTTCTAGTGTGATTAAACAACGGTAGCTTAATGTCAACATAGTGACATCACTAAAATTCGAGTAACATAGAATATAAGAACCAATGAAAGCTAAAATGTTGCAATGTCACTTGCAATTGCAAATATGAAGGTATACTAAGATTTGTGAACAAAATATTTATTAATGTTTTTTTAAATGGAATGTTTATGATTATGTGGAAAATTTGAAGTGAACACCACGTGTGTGACCTAATATGTTATTTATGATTCTTGTCAAATTTACTTTCACATACTATGGGACCCATACTGAGGGTCAAGTATGAGCACATGATGTACATTAATTTTCTTTATTATTTAATATTAATGCACATTTGGTAATACATGTAAATTATAGTGGGAAAAGGTGATAAAGATAATTTCACATCTCATACAATTATAAGATAGCTCGGAAAGACCTATGTAGGGCCATTGACAGAGGAAATTTCCTGCCTGAATTTCCTCTCCCTAGAGACAAATTATCTTAGTAGGGGAAAGGGATTGGAAAAGAAGGTGGGAAGGGAAAATCTTGAGGCAACCCTGTTGATTTTGGACCTTTATTGGAGAAGGCCCAAATTCTTTTGTTGAAGGAAAAGGAACGACGCTGCCAAGAGGAATCTTGTGCTGGACCAAGTGTGGTCACTTTCAAGGAACTGTCATGGATGCGAAAATATATCAATCTATTAGTAGAAACCATTTCTCATTAGTTAGGAGTAGCACTCTTTTGGCCACCATATGTTTTGTTGAAGAACTAGTTAACGAACCATATAATTGACGTGTTATAACTAGATTTATGTATGTTTGTGTAAGGAATTTCTACATCGTGACAGGAAAAGATCCTAGGACTTGGGAATGAACTACTCAAAGTGTAGTTACTTTGTTGTATTACTGGTGTTGTGGATGTCTTTTGTGAGGGACTAAGATAATATGCACTTGCTGTAGTTATGACTACTTTAATCATTTTGATGATTATAGAACTATGTGCTATGTGTGTATTTGTTGAGGTATTGTGATTAAAAATATTACCTCATATTACATAAAATGTTGTGATTAAATGTAATGTAATTATGATTGAGAGATATTAATTGGATTTGTTAGTCATACACTACACAATGCTTTCCATGGAGGCTAATAAACCACCCTAGGTTTTTGTTATCGAGCTGAAAAGAAACTCTTAGAGTGCTTGCCACAACTCATAAAGCACCTAAAATTATTACGCGAAGTGCCCACGATATCAACGATTATTTGCAAGTAACAATAAGTTGGAAAAAGGACTTTTCTATGTTTCTATGAAATCGAATAATGGATAAATGATTGAAAGTAAAAATTAAATAAGTTTCTAGTTTTCAGTATTTATGATTAATAATTAAACATCATTAATTTTATTTCTTAATATTTCCTAAAATAAAATCCTTGATTTTGAAGGGGAAGGAACCTATTTTTAGTTGTTTTGATTGCATAACTAACATGACTAGAGATAGATTCCATGATTGATATATGATTTATAAAGTAGATTATGAAGATAAAAACAATATGAATGAAAAGACAGTTCTATTGAGAAATAAAGAATGGGCAAAAACATAGTATAATGATAAAATAAAGAAGAGATGAACAACAAGAATGGTGGTAACTTTAATGGAGGAGTATGTAATATCATTATCTGTAAAAGCTCATGCATTGAAGTATTAAGAAGATATTACTAATTTAATATTTATAATGAATATTGGCCATCAAGAAGTGCTATGAATAGTTTGTAGCTAATGTGATGAAGTTATTTTTCCGTATCGAATCAAACAAAGAAAGGGTTCCTTTCTAATGATTTATGTGTGGTGCATGCACAATATGGAGTGAATTAATATGAGTAAAAATTGTAGTCTTTTTTGGTCAACATTACAACTTGGGAAGAGCTGTTGAAGAATGTAAATGGTTTCAATCTTCATAGTGGTATTTGAGTCATGTAATGTATTTATCAAAATAAAGAAAAATAAATTGACTTATTGAAACATCGGTAAGGGATACAGGGAGGATGAAGATAACAACATTTCAAATTCCTAATTTTCTATTCATTAAATAACGGTGTACGGAATAATTTCAAAGGACAAACTATGAATGTTTATCTATCAAATATTGAATGCTATAATTGTCATAGGATGGGACACTACAAAAGTGAATGCCCAAGAAATAATAAGAGAGAAAGGGAACATGAAAATATTTTCAATAAAGATCCAACTAAGAAGAACAAGAATAAAGAATCTAAATTCAAAGACTTAAATGATTAATTATTCTCTTACAGTTCCATCTAAGTCTACTATTTCAAGTTTTGCAATGTTTTATTTTATGTTATGATTCCTAGAATTTGTAGATCTAATATACCTTGTTACAACTTTTTGGAATGTTTAATTTGTATGTATCCCTCAGGAAGACTAGATTAAGTGGAAGCCTCCACCAATTCACCATAATATAAGTCTATTTTTATTTGTCTCATCTTTCATGTTTTCTTTTCCTCATCACTTCGAGATTTGCTTGTATTGTATACTCATAACCATTTTCTTTATATTTCCCTTGACAGAAAAGCCTGCAGAATATAAAAAGATTATAGAGGAAAACTTATAAAGAAATACTTAAATCATAGTAGAATTTTTTTTTTCAAAGAAAGCCCTTGTCAAAAGGTTAGTTAAAGAATAACTCAATGTATGTCGTAAACTACTAGTTTTGTTGCAAATTTTTCTTCATACTATGATCGTTCTCATTTGAAATTTGCTTTATATTTCTAATTGTCTTATATATATGGTTTTGAATCATAGAGATTCTTGTTAGGGGGATCAATCGTTATATTGAATCTACCCTTGTTATACTATCTCTTGTCATTTCTTTTTGAAACCCTAATATGTAGGGTTCACTGTAAAACCATAGCCTCTTGATGCTAAGGGTATGTCAATATTGATTATAAAACCTTAATTCTTTAGGGTTTGCTGTCAATGTCTCGATTATGTAAGGAAACACTATATTTTTAGAGTTTGGTTATTCGTGGTCTATAAACAAAATATTGTAATAATTATAGTAATATTATAGGAATGAAAACCTATGTGTATATTTTTTTTGTATGATTGAAACCCTAACCTCTTCAAAATTTCTATCTAATTTTGGAATTTTATGTTTTCATATAGGGTTTACAACATAGAAATAATTTGATATAAGTAATAAAACACTAGAAATGAATTTCTCATAAGCTAACTTAGTTATTGATATTCATGTTTTGGAAAATAGGGTTTGTAACAAAACCCTAGTAGAGATTGATATTCTAGGACATGATAATGAAACCCTAGAAGTATATTATTTTCGATTATTGATCAAATTTAGTTTTGATAATGAAATGCACGGTTTGATAAAAAACCATAGTAGAGTGTGATAATGCATTGTTGAAAATTTTGATTGAGTTGAGGATATCTAAAGATTTATGTCCCAATGATGTAGTCTATATTTTATTATGAATCCCTAGCAAGATGTTGAAGTATAGTATATAAAAGATGTGACTCTTGTTAATTATGAACCTAAATAGGTTTAGGTATTTGATGTCTAAAGATTGAATGTTTTGATCCTTCAATTTTAAGAAAATGATTTTGATATAGTTGACTTCATGCTTTTGTATATTTGTATTTATTTTTACTTTCTATTAAAGGCCTGCAAGTACATACTCTTCAAGATGTTGAAGATGTTCATAATATAAGATGATAATAATGAGGAGAATGATGAAGGAAGATATAAGAATTATGATCATAAAGACTATCTTAATTCAATGAGAATGAAATAAATCCTTAGAAGATTGAATTCTCTCCATTTTCATAAAACAAAGAAGCTGTTAATTTGAGAGAGAGCTTGATAAGAGAAAGGGTATACCTCCCAGATTAAGAGGGAGGGCATATTATGTGAACCATAGTAAATACCTTGAAATAAGAATGCATGTAATTATATTAGATAGATGTTTATGATTCATGAAGTTGCAAAAGAAATACTTGAGAAACACTGAGGCTGTATTTGGTGATACTGAAAAAATGAAAGAAGAAGAATGCTTCCGATAATTTATATTTGGATAGTTTGATGATGATAAAAGTAGCATCTGAATGATTGATGATCGTGAATTTTTTTTTTTGCTTGCATATATACCTGAAGGTTTATTACTCATTGGGGTTGTGATTATGAAGGATCTCTATGTAAAAAGATTGAATTCTTAAAGCATGCTTAGAGAAGTGGATATATATCTAATTTAATTGATAAGGAGAGATGAAGCATCTTGTGGAAACAAGATGCTTGGGAGGACATATAGCCAACATATGTGTTGATGTATAGATCCCAAATAAGGAAGGTTAGCGTTGGACATGGAACTCTTAGGTTGGATACACACCTAGATCCCTGGGTTGGTGTTATAGCATAAAATCCTGATTGTACCTAGAATGGCTAAATCTTCAATACACCTTAGTCCCACCCAATTAGATTACCCTTGTTAGGTATCTATGTTGTAGAACCATGTGCATTGTCACTCTTTATAGAGTATATCATTTTGATATCTTCCATGTACTTATGTCATTATGAGTACCTCCCTAGTTAAGTGGGAGTGTTGAAGAATTTACTAGTCTTAGTGTTCACAGTTGTATTTGAGTCATGCTGTAATGTATTTATCAAAAGAAAGAAAAATAAATTTTATTATAAAATAAACTGACTTATTAAAGCACGAGTTTCATCATTAGGTATATAATTTTAAGGTCAAAGCCTCTTTGTAGGTTTCTAGGGTTAATGTCAAGATTCCTTGTCCTTGTCATCATGTAAAATACCCTTCTTAGGCTTCATCTATCAAGAAATAAATTTATTTTGATGTAGATTATGTCTTTTAGATCTCCTCCACTATGTCAGCCTCAAGAAGGACAAGTGGTCCTAATCAATGGAATTCAACCACACAAATTCACTATATAAAGGAAAAAACTTAACCTCATTTTGAAAAAATCTCAAGCATGTTCGATCTGTAGTAGTTGGAGGGAGGAAAGAGAGTGAAATCCCTAATAAGAAGGAGGAAAACTTAGAGTATGAGAAGGAAGCATTTTTCAAGAAAAATAATTCAAAATTTATATCTCTACTACCACATATGTAAAGGTTCTGAGATTCTAGAGGGGTTGAAATTGCAAAACTATAGCTAGGCTGAAATTCTGAAGTACCTAGGCCAAAATTATGTCTTTGGTGCAGTATTGATGCAATATTTTTGCAGTTTAGCTTTGGTGGTTGGAAAGAGAGTTTGAGGGCTAACTTGGTGGAGTGAGGAAGGTATTTAAGTCTAAGGTCTTGGTCTATCTCAATTTGACTTACTAGTGGAAGAGTTTGACTAGGTTTTCCCCTATAGAGGGGTTTTACCAGTGACTGAGTGGCTACATCTTGTGTGGTTGATCTTCATGTTTTTATTTGATGGTTGCCTCATGAAAAGAAGATAAAAGAAAAACATAAAGAAAATTAATAAGAAGTGAAGAATATCACAAGTAATTATCAACATAAGAGAATATTTCGTCTTTTCAATTTTATAGCAAAAAGAATACCAAAATACATTTTAAGAAGTATTCATGAGATAACTCTTCATTTTCTATTTTATTTAATTGAATATTGTGCCTTGGCCCATTTAGGTTTTGAACTCATTATTATAATACTCGAATGTAATTGAAAAGATCTCATGGACAATCTTTTAAGGTCTACATAAGTAGGAAGAAATATCGACATTAATTGGGAACAAAAATTAGAGGCCAAACAATAGTTTGTAAGAAGACTAAAGTTATTGGTAGTGCAGGCTAGAGTTCAAGTACTACAACTCGATAGAATGAAGGTTTAATTCCATTGATTTTCCACATTCAATGATTGTAGGTCTCTACAAAAAATAATATTATATTTGAGGGTATTTGTGGACATTGCGTTTTCCCTTACTTCACCAAACAAATAGTTTACTATTTATGGAAGCCATGAGGAAAATTGGGGATCACTAATTCAATGACGTGGTTATTACTAAATTTAGAGACCTTAGGATTTATCTTAATGCTGATATTGTGCATTTCATGAAAGTCTATGTAAAATACGGATAACTACCACTTTAGTAATGAAAGTAGCGTATGATGTCATGGAAAGGAGTCTGAGGGATGTTACAAGGGTGCTGGTATTATCTTGACTTTGGGATCCTCCCAATATTATCTTTCAAAATCCATTAGGAAGGGAAAATTTGCCATTCATATTCTTCTTATGAGAGTCAATTTTGGATGGGGATTGTCGACTATAATGGTTGTGAAGATAAGTAAAAATTCTCTTTTGAAAAATTTTGCATATGAATCTTATGTATGAAATGTTAAGAACGAAAGGTATTTCCTTTAAATATTATGTGAACTCGTGTGCATGAAATAATAAGAATCAATACTATTTCTTTGAAAGGATGCATATGGATCTTATGCATCAAATGATAAGAACTAGGGTTATTTTATTCAAAGATTACATGTGAATTGATGTGCATGAAATGATAAGAATCAATATTATTTTCTTGAAGGTTTTCATATGAATCTTGTGCATGAAATGATAAGAATCAAGATTATTTTCTTAGAAGGTTGCATATAAATCGTGTGCATAGAATGATAAGAATTCATGGTAGTTTTCTTCAAAAATAATGTGTGCTTGTATCGTTGATGTGTTAGCATCAATTTGGAAAAAGAGTATGTGTTTAGATGCACCAAGATAATATTTGTTGGGCTAGTTTCTTTTGGGAAAAGAATATGTATTTGCATGCACAAAGATAATAGTTATTGTGTCATTTTTCCTTTAAAAAAAATAGGTAGTTGTGGAAGTTTTTCTTTTTGAAAAGACTTTGTTGTAGCGTGAAGAAATAATAGTAGTTGTCATTACTACATTTTAGAAATATTTCCCTTTTCTTGTATGAATAGATAGGGATAACCATGGTGATTCTCTTAAAATATTACCTTGTTCTTGTGGGTAGAGGTAAAATGTAACTATTTCGTCTCTTATAATTCTTGTGAAGTAAGGACATATGGGATGGCCTTGGTAATCTTTATATATATTATTTTATGCATGTGAAATTTGGATGGGTAAACATGTATCATAGCTATACACACGGATATATAAATCTACATGTTTTTGTAATTGTGTGCTTTTAATTAATGCATGTGCCATGTCAACAAAGAAGCATGCCTCCATAGTCTATATGCATTTTATTTAAGTGCACATGAAAATACACTTGAAACTTAACTAGTATAGATTTAATATTTCGGTTTGATAAATAATTATTTAATCATGGTGTCAAAGTTGTTGACTGCATTGAAAGCTAGAAATAAATGTGACTTATCTGAAATAAGAATTAAAAGTTTCTAACCCATACACTACTTTCATTTTCCACTCTTTCACATCGAAAATGGAAGGGTGTTTGCTCTTTAGAGCTTTAAAAAACTCTTTTTTTATGCTACTATAATCCACCCCCTCATAGAGCTTCTCCGTGGTTTCTCCGAGTGTTGATACTTTAGCAAGTATCCATGGTCTCATGACTTCTAAGTAAACTTGTACAAAAACTACATTTTATGTTGTTGCACAGACTTGTTCTTCCTCTTGCCTAGAAGCCTATAATTTCTATGCCAATTTCTCATTATCGGCCATCAAATACTAAATGGTTGATCTTTTTCCTCCTGAATATGCCAAGTTGGATTTGGAAATGTCATTTGGATGCTTCCTGGAGTTCTATGCCTACCATCTTTTTATCTTTTCCCTATTGTTTTTTCTTCTTCCCCTCCTTAGAAGATTCATGTTGCTCCTTCTACTGCGATGCACTTGATTGCACTCTTTTTAGGCCTATGTTTTCTAGGTACTGTGCCTATACACAAGCCTCGTCCACCGATTTGGGATTGAACAATATCACTTGCTCACATAGATGGCAGTGTAGACCCACCAAATAATTGAGGAGTACATCTCGGTTCTTTCGAGAGATTCTCATCATCATATCCATCTTTATTAATTTTATGGTGTACTCGTGCACACCTTCGCCTGAATTTTTCCTAAAGTAATTCCACTGGATCCACTCATCCTCCATATAGCCAATGGGATAAAGCTGTGACTTAATGAAGGTTTTGAAATCCTACCACTTAGTCACTCGAGGTTCTCCATCTAACCTCAAGGTTTATGTGTGGCTCTCCCAGTAAGTCAGTCCATGGCCCTCTAATTTTAGTAATGTGAATGAGATGTTTTTCCCTTCCTTAATCTGATGGACGTTGAAATAAACTTCGAGTTGCTGTAAATAGAGGTTCAACTTCAGAGCATTGATATTTCCATGCTACATATTGATATTGACTTTTTCTTCCATTTTAAATAGTGGTTACGATTAGTTCACGCCACTCAAACTTGGTTAATCTTGTTTGGGTCCTTCCTGTGAGTAGTTCTTCATTTCTCCCTGATATTCCTGTTCTGATTTTTCCTCTGCATTGAAACCCCCATCTTCTCCAAATATGCGAAACTTGTTTCTTAGGGTTTCTATGAGGAGGTTTACATTGTGTATTATATCCACGACTTGTTGTTCAAGCATCGAAAAACTCACCCATGCATGATCACGAGGTTTGTTTAAACATTTGTCGCCCATGCTTAGGGTTTTACGATTTTCAGCCCCAATGATTTAGATTCTCACAATCTCCAAAATATACCCAAATAGACCTGCTTTGATACCAAATTATTTATAAGCTATCATGGATATTCCACTGGATAGATCGAGGCAATAGATCTCACAATATTATATTAAAAACATGAGATTCTACACTATTACAGTTTTATTTAATTTCTAGATATGTAAATTTTACAATAATTAGTGCATGCATGCGAATGGAAATTATACAGAAAATTAGAGAATGAAAAAATAATCTCACACACATAGAATACATGAGATATTCTCTCTAGGAAACCCTTTTGGAAGAAAACCCAACCGGAAGGTGAGGTCACTTCACTCTCTTTCCCTGTATGGAAATATGGCTGCATGTACAAAGAAGTAAGACTTGTTTCGAGTGGGATTCTAGAATTCACATATGCTCTCTGTGTGCTCTACATCCTATCTATCCTCGCCATATTTTCTCAGCTATGGTAGAAAATGGACTCAAAAGAATGGAATGTGTCTTCCTCCTAGTGGCTCGGTTAAAACACAACCCGATAGCCTACCAGTGGTTAATTTTGACTACATCATCTCTTAACTAGAGTTACAATATAGACACTGATATAGTATATTACATCAAAAACACATGGATATCCCCTTTTCCATAAATAACGGGGGCTAACGCAACATCTTCTCGAATTATAGGTGTGAAAACAGGAAGCTTAACATCTCAGTGGCATACGTTTTACATACAGAATCTCATTGACGCGCTTCATGGGCTGTTGGAAAGGTCTCTATGTGTAGAATAGCATGAAAAGGTGCATGACAAAGTGGAAATTTTTTACCCCCAAAAAACATCGTTTGATGCCTCAAAACACTCGCGAAAGGTTTCAAAAGACATTTCTCCAAACTCGGTGTTGCCGATAAAAACATTCTCGTCAGCTAATTCCTTCACATTTTTCACTCCAAATACATTGAGATGGATGAAAAATAATATAATTATCCAATTCAAATCATTACATGAAACAAATAGGAAATAACATTGTGGTGTTAACTGTAAAGACACTTAGCTAGGATTTTCTACTATTATTTTCACTACTTTCTTTATAGACTCCTCGATTGAGAGTGGCATTTCTAATAGCCAATTGGTTCTCTTATGAAGTTAACATATTATTCTTTGATACCTTCCATAGGGCCTCTTAATCTGATTCCAAACTATCAATTTTATTGGGTATTTTAATGCCTCCTGCCTCACTAGGAGTCACTTCAATCTCCTGTACTTGAATTGTGGTTATTTCTTTTACTATCCCTTGCAAGGTATGAATAATTTTTTCCTTATGCTCTAATCCTCTATTGATAGATGAACCTTGTGGTTTTTGGGCATCTAGAGGGTTCTCCATTGTTCAATCATCCTCCTTTTTTGCGGATTTTTTCTCCTGAAACTGCCAATCGTTTGGGTTTTAGGGTTTTATTTTATCCCTTTTTGGATGTTTCTTTTCTTGTGGAAATGAGTTTTGTAAATGGCTATTTTGGAGACAAAGATGACATCAAAATTCCATATTTTTGTAACCTAAATATTGGGCCCACCAATTTTTTATATGATTCAACTCAATACGTTCATTCAAACTTTTATTATGGTCTACCTCAAATGAAAAACTTGGCACAGGTAAAAAAACCCTTTAATGATCTATCAAGATCAATCTTTACAAACTTCCCGAGAGTGTTTTTAATTCCTTATAAAACTTGGTGGTGCAAGAATGGAAGAGGAAGGTTGTGTAATCTTATCCAAAATTGAATTTTAGACACCACCATGGTATTTTCCAACCATGAGGTTATGAATAGTCTTGTAATTCCCCAAAACCATGGGCCCTCATTTAAGGCGAAATGCATATCCTTCATATGAGTAAATTCTACAATAACACAAAACCATTAGCACAAATAAACTTGACAGTCTTGTGTCTGATTTAAACATACACATTGATGCAAATCCTCCACTTTTGGCCAAAAATCAATAAATCTACAAATCACTGAGCTTGATATTGGAGATTGGAAAACCATTATATAACTTATGTAGCATTACCTTCCATTATTGGAACCTGATATATAAGATACATGATGTAAGGTCTAGGAATATTGATGTTTAGATCATATTTGATTTGTGACTCACCTTATCTTTTCACCATGTCGCTAAATGAAGTTGGTTGCTTAGTGTTACTGGGGCTAGACATACCACCCCTCAAGCTAAAAATGATGATGATAAAGGAGTTTCATTTTATGCCATAGTATTGTAGCAAAGAATCATCTTACACATATCTATCAATGCAAATTAGATTTTTGGATATTCTGATTCAGATCTAGAACTAATGTTGTAGCCTTAAACCTCATGAGGACCAATCACCCATCTAGGGTTTTCACAAAAAAACAAAAAAAAAACTTTCTTCTAGATTTGATTAAAGACCCTCACATGGGAGTTGCAAAAGATCCCTTCACTCATCCCCTTTAATATCCACAACTGAAATAGTGTCAAGCCTTTGTTCAACTCCCACATTTGTCTCTTTGCCAGAAACCACACAAGAGTAAAAAAAGAGACAAGTACAATATTAAAGAGGAGATATATGGCACATCTAATGAAAAATATTTAGATCTACATTAAGGGTAAATTTTTTATGCATATCTTTAAACAACTAGTTAGATTTGAAACTATCAAGAATCGACCTATCTGCCTCACTCCAAACAAAAACACTAAGAGCCAAATTCTCACATGGCCGATCTCCTCACATGCCACTCATCCTACATCTTAGCTAGACAAATCTTCGTGAGTTGCTCCAGCTATTGGCAATGGCAGAAAGCATATAACTACAAGCCCTTACAAACACCATCTTTCCCCCTTTTTTCCTACTGTTCCAATAATATATCCACCTCAATATATATATAATATATATATAGATATATATATAATGAAAATTTTATATTTTGTAAAATAAAATTTAGTAACACTAATATCACCAATGGAATTTAAAAATGTATCCATCCCTTATAAAATTTGAAACTTAAATACTAATCACTTGCTAAGATTCCATTATATGATTTAAATATTGATTATTCACTAGGATTCTATTATATGTGAGTCTCTACAATGTTTCATAATGTTGTAATATCCCTATCTATAAAAAGTCATGCATTTACATATTGCGAAAACATTACTCATTTAATATGTATAATGATTATTCCAAATCAAGAAACTTTATAAATTAGTTTGTAACTAATATGAAGAAGTTATTTTGCATTATTGAATAAAAAAAATAAAGAAGGCCTTTTCTAATGATTCACGTGTGATACGTGCATGATATGGATCAAATCAGTATGAGTAAAAATCATATTTATGCACTCAACATTACAACTGAAGAAGTACACTCTCAAAATAAATTGCTATATTTGTCAATTTATAATTATTATGTACCACAAGGCACTTCAAGAAGTATCCATCATATCAATTTTCATTTATTGTTTTCTTTAATCGAATATATTTCCCTCGCTCATTTCGGGTTTGAACTAGTTGTTATAATACATAGATGTGAGTCAGAAGATCTTTTTGGAAAATATTTTAAGGTATGCGTAGGTAGGAAGAAGCGTTGACATTAATTGGGAAAAATTGGAAAAAAAAAATTGGAGGCTTACCAATAGTTTATAAGGAGACTAAAATTTCTCGTTGTGTCATCCAAAGTTCTACTATTACAACTTAATCGAATCAAAGTTTCATTCCATTGAGTCATTGAATTCAATGATTATATATATATATATATATATATATATATATATATATATATATATATATATATATATATATATATATGGGGGAACTAATTTAATGACGTGGTTATTATTAAATTCAGAGACCTTAGGATTTATCTTAATGTTGATATTATGAATTCCATGAAAGTCTATGGAAAATAATAGCAAATATCATTTCAATAATGGTGATAGCCTATGCGTTTTCATCCATGGGAACGAGTCCAACAGATGTTAGAAGGCTGCTTCTATTATTTGGAGTTTTGGATCCTCCCAATATTGGCTTTGAAAATCCATTACGAAAGGAAACACCGACATTCATATTCTTCTTATGAGAGTAAATTTGGGATGGGGCTTGTAGGCTATAATGGAGGTGAAGATAAGTAGCCATGATATTTTGAAAAATATTGCATATGCATCTCGTGCATGAAATGATAATAATCATGGTTATTTTCCTGAAAGGTTACATATGAATCTTGTGCATGAAATGATAAGAATCAAGGTTATTTTGTTGAAAGATTACCTATTAATTCCTAGAATCAAAATTATTTTCTTGAAATATTCCATATGAATATCATGCATGAAACGATAAGAATCAAGATTGTTTTATTTAAATGTTTCATATGAATCTTGTGCATAAAATGATAAGAATCCATGCTAGCTTTTTCGAAAAATAATATGTGTTGGTATAGACAAAAGTAATAGCTATTTTGTTATAAGCTTCCTTTTGGAAAAAGAATATGTGTTTACATGCACCAAGATAATAGTTGTTGGGCTATTTTCTTTTGGGAAAATAATATGTATTTGTATCTACAAAGATAATAACTATTGTACTAATTTTCCTTTTGAAAATAATATGGGTAGTTTTGGTGGTTTTTCTTTTAAAAAAGAATATGTTCAAGTGTGAAGAAATAATAGTATTGTGGTTACTATCTTTCGGAAATATTTCTCTTCTCTTGTGCGAAGAGATATTGATAACCATGGTGATTCTTTTAAAATATTACCCTACTGCTGTGGATAGAGGTAAAATGTAACTATTATTTTTTTATAATGCATGTGACATAAGGATAGATGGGCATGGCTTGCTAATATTTATACATTTTACTTTATTCACGTGAAATTTGAATGGGTAGACATGCACCATACCCACACACATGCATATATAAATAAACATG
Source organism: Pinus tabuliformis (assembly GCA_031772625.1). Classification (NCBI taxonomy): domain Eukaryota; kingdom Viridiplantae; phylum Streptophyta; class Pinopsida; order Pinales; family Pinaceae; genus Pinus; species Pinus tabuliformis. The sequence goes on from CM062813.1 coordinate 418,669,633, forward strand.
TTTTTTTAATTGCGTGCTTTTAATGAAAGCATGTGCAGTGTCAATAAAGAAACATGAATCCTTATTCTATATGCATTTTATTTATGCACATGAAAATATGTTTTAAGAATAAGAAGTAGAGATTTATTATTTGGGTTTGATAAAAAATTTATATAATCATGGCGTCAAATTTTCTGACAATAGTAAATGCAGGAAATAAATGTGACTTATGTGAATGATGAAATAATAATGTCTAGCCCATCCTTTATACAACAACTAAAAATGGATTATAGTTAACATTATGATAGGTGATGGGTCATTATGCTTGAAAAATGGTCCAAGCATAGTGAAGGATCATTAAATGAAGGATATTCCATTGCCAGAGAAAACCAAGATGTAAAGATACATTTGTCAAGGAATTGTGGGGTAAAGTGTATTGATAACAGGATTAATGTAATGGATTCTACCTAGTTATGCCGGAATTCAAGATGCAATTTTTTGTAAAACTTTTAACAGTAAACAATGGATGGTCTCCCCTACTTCCATTAACTAAGGGGTGAACTCCCTCATGAAATGTTTAATAAAAAAGTTCTTGATATTTTCTCATTCTAGGTTTCTAGGGTATATTGGTGTCCATCGACGTGTTTTCCTATTTTTTCATTGTGATGATATTACTACCTTGCTTGATGTTGACACTTACACCATCAAATATGTTTTTAACTAGCCTATGTAAATGAACAATGAGAATGATGCAAGGTTATAACATGAAGCTTTATGTAACATGTTGTAACAATGGTTGTTATGTTATGTGACTTGCAATTCCAATTCTAAAGTTAATTTATGTAATGATGGTGATTTTGTATAATGTTCAATTAAGGAATATGCAATAAGTGAGTGGGAATATTACATGGTAGTAAATTAAGTGGATTTTTTTCTAATCTTATGTATTTTTACATCAGGTTTATGGAGGGATGTTACAAGTGGTATGAGACTGAAGTTTGCAACACTAGTTCCTTATGGGTTCTGTAAGAATGTAGAATAGAGATATGATTCTAATGGATATAAGTTCATGTATGACACTAACAGAAATTACATGGAAATATATGTCATAGACTGCATTTGATATCAGATGCATGATGGTGTTAATAACTGCAATAAAGAGTGATAAGTGTTAATGTTTGCTTTAAATAATAATTGTGCTCATGGAATTTGAGTCCTTATGCAGATAAAAGAGAAAAATAAATTTTGTCGCATTGCTTGTCGATAAATTGTGAATAATTTTGAATACTCACACTGCAATTAGTGATATTGTGGATTAACTACCAACCTTTTCTTGCATACACTTGTGATGTTGTTTAATGGTGCATTTAAAGAAAAATTATTAGATTTACTATGCATTACTTATAAGAAAAGAAGAACGCATGTATTGTTTTGTGTGATGGAGAAGGAATGCAGAAAGGTGGGGGTTGTCCTTGGAGAGGACAATATAATGATTTAGAAACATTAAAAGAACCCCTTTGAATGTTTAATATTAATAATGGTTCAAGTGGTATATTTTGACTATAATGACTAATTTTCAATTCTGTCTTGTCGTGGATTTTGACTGAGTTTATGATGGTTGGTAGCATTTCTTATTTACTATATTTCAGTACCTTTCATGAATTAGTATTGCATGACATCATTGTTTGTAATTCAAATACTAATAAATTATATGTGATTTTTCCACAAACTATTAAACTTAAACTCAAAGGTATAATGCAATTTGCATAATTCGGTTTTTGATTGAAGATTATTAAAGGTTTTAAACAATGTGATAGTGGTAGTTCATTTCAATGTTATTGGTCCAATGATGCCAATATGTGGTTGAATTCAGGGCTGATTGAATTGATACCATAATTGTTAGTTAAGCTCATGTACAACTGATAAATTAGTGTTTTCTATGATTAAATATTGTTGGAATTATGGCTAAAGTGTTGTCCTTGATGGCAACCCATTCAGGTGATAGATCACAGTACTTCAAGTCAGCAGCAAAGATTGATGATCAGCTATCAAATATTGAAGAAAATAAGGGGTACACAGGTACACCTTATATAAGGTGCGTACACGCAGGTCAGTGTTACATAAAGTGCGTACATACCCGCAGTTATCCCGTTCAGGAGGTGCGTACCCCCAGTGCACACATTTCAAGGCAAAGAAATTCACATGTGGGGTTTTCTTATGTTTTACTCTTGGTATTTAGCCGACGGTATTGTGTTATTATGGTGTCGGCTCGTGGTATTGATCCATGATTTAAGGAAGAGATTTCCTATATAAAGCAAAGGAGATCATTTGGCTTGAGTAAGTTTTGGGTTGAATATCTTATGAGGGCTAGATCTGACATATTATGATCTCTCTTGGGAGTATGTCTAGATCTAAATAAGGCGAATCTACTGATGGATTGAGATCTCTTCGGCGCATGTTCAGATCTGTAGATCTGACTGTCTGGGTTATTTCTGAAGTCTTGAAATCATCTATGCCCGAAGGTACGTAGGTACAGTGAAAGAAAAGTGCGTACATACGCAGGCACAGAAGGGTTGCAGGTGCGGAGGTCCGCAGGCAGTTCAATGGACTCAGAGCGAGGTACGCAGGCTAGCAGTTGAGCAGGGTGCGTACGTAAGCAGGCGAGCAGTTGAGCAGGGTGCGTACTGTAAGCAGGCAAGCAGTTGAGTAGGGTGAGTACTGTAAGCAGGCAAGCAGTTGAGCAGGTTGCTTACGTAAGCAGGCAAGCAGCTGAGCAGGGTGCTTACTTCTCTTAAAATCTTTGTTTATCATTGTTGTGTTCTGGGTTTGGTCCTATTATTGTTGATCTGGTTACTACAGTTGACTGGGTGATTCTCTTATACTTGATGATCATTTGATGCTTATGGATCCAGTTTGAAAATTTATGAAAAGTGGTCCTTGTAAGAAAAGAAGTAGGGGGTTGTAGCTCCCATCCAGGAGAGACTGGAAAACGAGAGAGAGAGTTGTAGCTCTCTGCAGGTTGCAGCCTGCGTACTGGTAAAGGACTGCACCAGTACAAAACCATTGTAAAAGGAGTTTCTAATTTGAAAGAAGATAGAGACATATTGCAGCAGGTGGTTTTCACCCACATTGGGTTTCCACCTTACATCTTGTGTTCTTTGGTGTGACTATCTGTTTTCTTTTGTTCATGCTCATTATTTTATGGTACTGACATGCAAAAATAATTCAAAGAACAAATAAAGAAGATTTATTAAAAGAATTAGATAATACTTATTCACCCCCCCTCTCAGTATTATTTCCAACAAATATTTGTATAGGATTTTTTGCATATGAAAGAAACTACAACAATTGTTGAAGTGGAAATTTGTTTAATAATGCATATGCATGAATATAAGTTCCTGAATGTTTCAAAGAACTTAGATCATAATAACAATAGTGTCTTTAAAATCGACCGATTTAATAGTAGTCGATTGTTATGTCTATAATAATAAAAAAATGGAAAAGGGTTGTGGCTTTGCATATGAACATACATAAATGATAATTGTAAGGATGAGGGCAACCAAGAGTATTAGATATTTTAATAATGTACTGAAATGCATGAGATGAAATAAATTATCTATGTTCTACCAACTCAATGAAAAAACTAGTAGTAATTGGATTTTGTTGATTACATTGTTTCTTCAAACATCACAAATCTACAAGTTGATGATTCAATGATTATAATGTTAGTCGAGATGCATCATACATCTAAAAAATATGTTAATTTTATCCTTTATAAATCTATCTAGTGCGTGTGAATATTGTGGTAACACTATGTATTAAACCTAATCAGTTAAGTCCATTATGCTATGGAAATATGGTGTCTTCATTGTCATCGCTAAACAAAAAGCTCAATGGAATTTTGAATATATTAGCATTATTAATTTATTTAACCGAGAAAACACTATATAATTAACTTCAAATTAATGATGTTGCAGAATAACTCATGGTTATACACATATGCGTAAAAGGAAATGTCATTTTTCATGAATTAGAGTTATGGTGAATCTCAAGGATTGTATTAAAATGGCTATATTTTTTCTTAATTGTTGTTGTGGAAAACATATTCATGGAAACATTGTTGTAATTTTGATATATATAGTCTCTAAGAGATATTCTAACTCTCTATTCTTAATCTTAAATCATGGAATTGGTTTATCAAAAAGTAGCAAGACCAATACCTTTCTACAGTGTCGTAATGTTGAAGAATACTGATGCATGTGCAAAGTGAAATGCATCCTTAATGTATTTAGAAGGATTTTTTATAAATAAGAATATTTTGTAGAAGGTATGTTTTTATAAAAAAGTAATTATTCCCAATGTTTCTAGTGTGATTAAACAACGATAGCTTAATGTAAACATAGTGACATCACTAAAATTCGAGTAACATAGAATATAAGAACCAATGAAAGCTAAAATGTTGCAATGTCACTTGCAACTGCAAATATGAAGGTATACTAAGACTTGTGAACAAAATATTTATTAATGTTTTTTTAAATGGAATGTTGATGATTATGTGGAAAATTTGAAGTGAACACCACGTGTGTGACCTAATATGTTATTTATGATTCTTGTCAAATTTACTTTCACATACTATGGGACCCATACTGAGGGTCAAGTATGAGCACATGATGTACATTAATTTTCTTTATTATTTAATATTAATGCACATATGGTAATACATGTAAATTATAGTGGGAAAAGGTGATAAAGATAATTTCACATCTCATACAATTATAAGATAGCTCGGAAAGACCTATGTAGGGCCATTGACAGAGGAAATTTCCTGCCTGAATTTCCTCTCCCTAGAGACAAATTATCTTAGTAGGGGAAAGGGATTGGAAAAGAAGGTGGGAAGGGAAAACCTTAAGGCAACCCTGTTGATTTTGGACTTTTATTGGAGAAGGCCCAAATTCTTTTGTCGAAGGAAAAGGAACGACGCTGCCAAGAGGAATCTTGTGCTGGACCAAGTGTGGTCACTTTCAAGGAACTGTCATGGATGCGAAAATATATTAATATATTAGTAGAAACCATTTCTAATTAGTTAGGAGTAGCACTCTTTTGGCTACTACATGTTTTGTTGAAGAACTAGTTAATGAACCATATAATTGACGTGTTAGAATTAGATTTATGTATGTTTGTGTAAGGATTTTCTACATCGTGACAGGAAAAGATCCTAGGACTTGGGAATGAACTACTCAAAGTGTAGTTACTTTGTTGTATTACTGGTGTTGTGGATGTCTTTTGTGAGGGACTAAGATAATATGCACTTGCTGTAGTTATGACTACTTTAATCATTTTGATGATTATAGAACTATGTGCTCTGTGTGTATTTGTTGAGGTATTGTGATTAAAAATATTACCTCATATTACATAAAATGTTGTGATTAAATGTAATGTAATTATGATTGAGAGATATTAATTGGATTTGTTAGTCATACACTACACAATGCTTTCCATGGAGGCTAATAAACCACCCTAGCTTTTTGTTATCGAGCTGAAAAGAAACTATTAGAGTGCTTGCCACAACTCATAAACCACATAAAATTATTACGCGAAGTGCCCATGATATCAACGATTATTTGCAAGTAATAATAAGTTGGAATAAGGACTTTTCTATGTTTCTATGAAATTGAATAATGGCTAAACGATTGAAAGTAAAAATTAAATAAGTTTCTAGTTTTCAGTATTTATGATTAATAATTAAACATTATTAATTTTATTTCTTAATATTTCCTAAAATAAAATCCTTGATTTTGAAGGGGAGGGAACCTATTTTTAGTTATTTCGATTGCATAACTAACATGACTAGAGATAGATGCCATGATTGATATATGATTTATAAAGTAGATTACGAAGATAAAAACAATATGAATGAAAAGACAGTTCTATTGAGAAATAAAGAAAGGGCCAAAACATAGTATAATGATAAAGAAGAGATGAACAACAAGAATGGTGGTAACTTTAATGGCGGAGTATGTAATATCATTATCTGTAAAAGCTCATGCATTGAAGTATTAAGAAGATATTACTAATTTAATATTTATAATGAATATTGGCCATCAAAAAGTGTTATGAATAGTTTGTAGCTAATGTGATGAAGTTATTTTTCCGTATCGAATCAAACAAAGAAAGGGTTCCTTTCTAATGATTTACGTGTGGTGCATGCACAATATGGAGTGAATTAATATGAGTAAAAATTGTAGTCTTTTTTGGTCAACATTAGAACTTGGGAAGAGCTGTTGAAGAATGTAAATGGTTTCAATCTTCATAGTGGTATTTGAGTCATGTAATGTATTTATCAAAATAAAGAAAAATAAATTGACTTATTGAAACATCGGTAAGGGATACAGGGAGGATGAAGATAACAACATTTCAAATTCCTAATTTTCTATTCATTAAATAACGGTGTACGGAATAATTTGAAAGGACAAACTATGAATGTTTATCTATCAAATATTGAATGCTATAATTGTCATAAGATGGGACACTACAAAAGTGAATGCCCAAGAAATAATAAGAGAGAAAGGGAACATGAAAATATTTTCAATAAAGATCCAACTAAGAAGAACAACAATAAAGAATCTAAATTCAAAGACTTAAATGATTAATTATTCTCTTACAGTTCCATCTAAGTCTACTATTTCAAGTTTTGCAATGTTTTATTTTATGTTATGATTCCTAGAATTTGTAGATCTAATATACCTTGTTACAACTTTTTGGAATGTTTAATTTGTATGTATCCCTCAGGAAGACTAGATTAAGTGGAAGCCTCCACCAATTCACCATAATATAAGTCTATTTTTATTTGTCTCATCTTTCATGTTTTCTTTTCCTCATCACTTCGAGATTTGCTTGTATTGTATACTCATAACCATTTTCTTTATATTTCCGTTGACAGAAAAGCCTGCAAAATATAAAAAGATTATAGAGGAAAACGTATAAAGAAATACTTAAATCATAGTAGAATTTTTTTTTCAAAGAAAGCCCTTGTCAAAAGGTTAGTTAAAGAATAACTCAATGTATGTCCTAAACTAGTAGTTTTGTTGCAAATTTTTCTTCATACTATGATCGTTCTCATTTGAAATTTGCTTTATATTTCTAATTGTCTTATATATATGGTTTTGAATCACAGAGATTCTTGTTAGGGGGATTAATCGTTATATTGAATCTACCCTTGTTATACTATCTCTTGTCATTTGTTTGTGAAACCCTAATATGTAGGGTTCACTGTAAAACCATAGCCTCTTGATGCTAAGGGTATGTCAATATTGATTATAAAACCTTAATTCTTTAGGGTTTGTTGTCAATGTCTCGATTATGTAAGGAAACGCTATATTTTTAGAGTTTGGTTAGCCGTGGTCTATAAACAAAATATTGTAATAATTATAGTAATATTATAGGAATGAAAACCTATGTGTATATTTTTTTTGTATGATGGAAACCCTAACCTCTTCAAAATTTCTATCTAATTTTTGAATTTTATGTTTTCATATAGGGTTTACAACATAGAAATAATTTGATATAAGTAATAAAACACTAGAAATGAATTTCTCATAAGCTAACTTAGTTATTGATATTCATGTTTTGGAAAATAGGGTTTGTAACAAAACCCTAGTAGAGATTGATATTCTAGGACATGATAATGAAACCCTAGAAGTATATTATTTTCGATTATTGATCAAATTTAATTTTGATAATGAAATGCACGGTTTGAAAAAAACCATAGTAGAGTGTGATAATGCATTGTTGAAAATTTTGATTGAGTTGAGGATATCTAAAGATTTATGTCCCAATGATGTAGTCTATATTTTATTATGAATCCCTAGCAAGATGTTGAAGTATAGTATATAAAAGATATGACTCTTGTTAATTATGAACCTAAATAGGTTTAGGTATTTGATGTCTAAAGCTTGAATGTTTTGATCCTTCAATTTTAAGAAAATGATTTTGATATAGTTGACTTCATGCTTTTGTATATTTGTATTTATTTTTACTTTCTATTAAAGGCCTGCAAGTACATACTCTTCAAGATGTTGAAGATGTTCATAATATAAGATGATAATAATGAGGAGAATGATGAAGGAAGATATAAGAATTATGATGATAAAGACTATCTTAATTCAATGAGAATGAAATAAATCCTTAGAAGATTGAATTCTCTCCATTTTCATAAAACAAAGAAGCTGTTAAGTTGAGAGAGAGCTTGATAAGAGAAAGGGTATACCTCCCAGATTAAGAGGGAGGGCATATTATGTGAACCATAGTAAATACCTTGAAATAAGAATGCATGGAATTATATTAGATAGATGTTTATGACTCATAAAGTTGCAAAAGAAAGACTTGAGAAACACTAAGGCTGTATTTGGTGATACTGAAAAAATGAAAGAAGAAGAATGCTTCCGATAATTTATATTTGGATAGCTTGATGATGATAGAAGTAGCATCTGAATGATTGATGATCGTGAAATTTTTTGTTTGCTTGCATATATACCTGAAGGTTTATTACTCATTGGGGTTGTGATTATGAAGGATCTCTATGTAAAAAGATTGAATTCTTAAAGCATGCTTAGAGAGGTGGATATATATCTAATTTAATTGATAAGGAGATATGAAGCATCTTGTGGAAACAAGATGCTTGGGAGGACATATAGCCAACATATGTGTTGATGTATAGATCCCAAATTAGGAAGGTTAGTGTTGGACATGGACCTCTTAGGTTGGATACACACCTAGATCCCTGGGTTGGTGTTATAGCATAAAATCCTGATTGTACCTAGAATGGCTAAATCTTCAATACACCTTAGTCCCACCCAATTAGATTACCCTTGTTAGGTATCTATCTTGTAGAACCATGTGCATTGTCACTCTTTATAGAGTATATCATTTTGATATCTTCCATGTACTTATGTCATTATGAGTACCTCCCTAGTTAAGTGGGAGTGTTGAAGAATTTACTAGTCTTAGTGTTCACAGTTGTATTTGAGTCATGCTGTAATGTATTTATCAAAAGAAAGAAAAATAAATTTTATTATAAAATAAACTGACTTATTAAAGCACGAGTTTCATCATTAGGTATATAATTTTAAGGTCAAAGCCTCTTTGTAGGTTTCTAGGGTTAATGTCAAGATTCCTTGTCCTTGTCATCATGTAAAATACCCTTCTTAGGCTTCATCTATCAAGAAATAAATTTATTTTGATGTAGATTATGTCTTTTAGATCTCCTCCACTATGTCAGCCTCAAGAAGGACAAGTGGTCCTAATCAATGGAATTCAACCACACAAATTCACTATATAAAGGAAACAACTTAACCTCATTTTGAAAAAATCTCAAGCATGTTCGATCTGTAGTAGTTAGAGGGAGTAAAGAGAGTGAAATCCCTAATAAGAAGGAGGAAAACTTAGAGTATGAGAAGGAAGCATTTTTCAAGAAAAATAATTCAAAATTTATATCTCTACTACCACATATGTAAAGGTTCTGAGATTCTAGAGGGGTTGAAATTGCAAAACTATAGCTAGGATGAAATTCTGAAGTACCTAGGCCAAAATTATGTCTTTGGTGCAGTATTGATGCAATATTTTTGCAGTTTACCTTTGGTGGTTGGAAAGAGAGTTTTAGGGCTAACTTGGTGGAGTGAGGAAGGTATTTTAGTCTAAGGTCTTGGTCTATCTCAATTTGATTTACTAGTGGAAGAGTTTGACTAGGTTTTCCCCTATAGAGGGGTTTTACCAGTGACTGAGTGGCTACATCTTGTGTGTTTGATCTTCATGTTTTTATTTGATGGTTGCCTCATGAAAAGAAGATAAAAGAAAAACATAAAGAAAATTAATAAGAAGTCAAGAATATCACAAGTAATTATCAACATAAGAGAATATTTCCGCCTTTTCAATTTTATAGCAAAAAGAATACCAAAATACATTTTAAGAAGTATTCATGAGATAAGTCTTCATTTGCTATTTTATTTAATTGAATATTGTGCCTTGGCCCATTTAGGTTTTGAACTCATTATTATAATACTCAAATGTAATTGAAAAGATCTCATGGACAATCTTTTAAGGTCTACATAAGTAGGAAGAAATATCAACATTAATTGGGAACAAAAATTGGAGGCCAAACAATAGTTTGTAAGAAGACTAAAGTTATTGGTAGTGCAGGCTAGAGTTCAAGTACTACAACTCGATAGAATGAAGGTTTAATTCCATTGATTTTCCACATTCAATGATTGTAGGTCTCTACAAAAAATAATATTATATTTGAGGGTATTTGTGGACATTGCGTTTTCCCTTACTTCACCAAACAAATAGTTTACTATTTACGGAAGCCATGAGGAAAATTGGGGACCACTAATTCAATGACGTGGTTATTACTAAATTTAGAGACCTTAGGGTTTATCTTAATGTTGATATTGTGCATTTCATGAAAGTCTATGTAAAATACGGATAACTACCACTTTAGTAATGAATGTAGCGTATGATGTCATGGAAAGGAGTCTGAGGGATGTTACAAGGTTGCTGGTATTATCTTGACTTTGGGATCCTCCCAATATTATCTTTCAAAATCCATTAGGAAGGGAAAATTTGCCATTCATATTCTTCTTATGAGAGTCAATTTTGGATGGGGATTGTCGACTATAATGGTTGTGAAGATAAGTAAAAATTCTCTTTTGAAAATTTTTGCATATGAATCTTATGTATGAAATGATAAGAACGGAAGGTATTTCCTTTAAATATTATGTGAACTCGTGTGCATGAAATGATAAGAATCAATACTATTTCTTTGAAAGGATGCATATGGATCTTATGCATCAAATGATAAGAACTAGGGCTATTTTATTCAAAGATTACATGTGAATTGATGTGCATGAAATGATAAGAATCAATATTATTTTCTTGAAGGTTTTCATATGAATCTTGTGTATGAAATGATAAGAATCAAGATTATTTTCTTAGAAGGTTGCATATAAATCGTGTGCATAGAATGATAAGAATTCATGGTAGTTTTCTTCAAAAATAATGTGTGCTTGTATCGTTGATGTGTTAGCATCAATTTGGAAAAAGAGTATGTGTTTACATGCATCAAGATAATATTTGTTGGGCTAGTTTCTTTTGGGAAAAGAATATGTATTTGCATGCACAAAGATAATAGTATTTGTGTCATCTTTCGTTTAAAAAAAATAGGTAGTTGTGGAAGTTTTTCATTTTGAAGAGACTCTGTTGTAGCATGAAGAAATAATAGTAGTTGTCATTACTACATTTTAGAAATATTTCCCTTTTCTTGTATGAAGATATAGGGATAACCATGGTGATTCTCTTAAAATATTACCTTGTTCTTGTGGGTAGAGGTAAAATGTAACTATTCCGTCTCTTATAATTCTTATGAAGTAAGGACATATGGGATGGCCTGGGTAATCTTTATATATATTATTTTATGCATGTGAAATTTGGATGGGTAAGCATGTATCATAGCTATACACATGGATAGATAAATCTACATGTTTTTGTAATTGTGTGCTTTCAATTAATGCATGTGCCATGTCAACAAAGAAGCATGCCTCCATAGTCTATATGCATTTTATTTAAGTGCACATGAAAATACACTTGAAACTTAACTAGTATAGATTTAATATTTGGGTTTGATAAATAATTATTTAATCATGGTGTCAAAGTTGTTGACTGCATTGAAAGCTAGAAATAAATGTGACTTATCTGAAATAAGAATTAAAAGTTTCTAACCCATCCCTTATACAACAACTGAAAAGAGACTAAAGTTAACACTATGACATACAAAGAGGTCATTATCCTTGACGAATGGTCAATCCACACTCAAGGATCATAAAATGAAGGATATTCTAGTGTTGGAAACAAAGAGGATGCAAATATACAATGCTGTGGAATTGTGGGATAGAATGTTTTAGTAACATGATTAATGTAATGACTTCTAGCTAGTTATGCTTGAATTAAAGATGATATTTCTTTGTAAAACTTTTAACAATGGACAAGGGATGGTCTCCCTAGCTACCATTGAGTGAGGGCTAAACTCTTTAATGAAACATTTAATAAAATAAATGTTTGTTGGGTTTTCCTTTCAAACTTTCTAGGGTACATTGGTGTGAATTGTTGTGTTTGACTATTTTTCTATTTTGATGATATTACTAACTTGCATGAGGTTGACATTTACATCACAAACTATGTTGTTAACTAGCCTAAATAAATGAAGAATGATAAGGATGCAAGGTTACAAAAGAAGCTTTACGTAAGCTGCTGCAACAATAATTGTTACTTTATGTGATTTTCTCTTATGATTCTAAAGTTACTTTATTTAATGATAGTGATTTTTTCTAATTGTAAATTAAGAAATATGGAATAATTCATTAACAATATTACATGCTAGTAAATCCATTATTTTTTTTAATCATTTGTTTTTTTAATGTTACAAATTTCAACTAAAAAGTAAATCAAACTCTAAAACCTAATTAATATATATATATATATATATATTTAAATCTTTACATCAACTTTCTTAATTAAATTTATAATTTTTTTAGTTAATGACCTAAATGACACATATAAATAATAATCATTTATATGGTAGGAGTGGATAAGATCTAAAAAGTAAATAGTAATCACTCATATTATATATCATAGCACATTTTTGAAATGAAAATTTGATTAGCACATTTAATATATATTATTATTTATATTGATTCTTATATTCAATTAAATTAGGAATGTTGCAAATGTAAATAATAATTAATTAAATATAAACTAATTTAATTATATAAATTAAATGAATTTCAACCAAACAAAATTCTAAGAAGATATTCTCATTAATCTTTAAACATATAATAAAAAAAATGTATATATAGTATTAAAAATTAGATTTTTTAAAAATGTAACCACATCTTTCATTCTTACCATAACTTTAAGATTTGTAACCAAAAAAACATCATAAATATATAAAAATAAATTATAATAAACATAAATATTACTCAGTTAAATGTAAATTGTAATTACAAATATTAGTGGTGAAGTTTTGAATTATTTATCTTTCCATAAAATATGAAAATAAACAAAATAACGTACCTAAATGTAACTGTCGTAATCAGCGTCTACTCATGAGGGTCCAAGGCAGCCACAACTCCCCAAGAAACCGGTTCTATTGTTCGAAGGTTTCCAATTTTCCAATTTTTTAATTTTCAAAACAGAAGTTCGAAGGTTTCCAAAGAAACACAATTTCCTTTCCGTTGAAATTGTGAAGAAACTAGTGTTCCAATCTGTCAGACAGAAAGAAAAGGAAAAATTAAAATTTAAAGTTTGCGGGGCCAAAGAATTTCATTTATGTGGAAAATTTCATTGTAATAATAAATGAAATTAAAATTTAAGGTTTTGCTTGGAGTTACAAAGCACAGTTTCATTTCCGATGAAATTTAAATAAAATGTAAACACAATTTCATTTACGTGGAAATTTTCATTGGGATTATACATGTAAACAAAATTTAAGAGGTTGCACATGCTCTCCTCTGTCCTACGTATTTTCGCTTACCCATTTTGCTTAATCAAAATCTTCCCCATGTTCAGAATATCTATTGTTACAAGGTGTCCAAAAGAAATTATTGTTACCACCTCTCAGAAGGGAACTAAAATTGAAAGTCTGGGTGGCAAACAATATACAACTTTGATTTAAATGGAAATTTTCATTGGAAATATGAAACGAAATGAAATAATTATAATTATTGTTCCAAAAACATTATTGTTCCAGCCTCTCACAAAGAATGTACAGAAATTATTGTTCTCTCCCTGGAGTAACTAAACACCAGCTAAGGGTCAAGCCAATCCTCTTAAAGGTAAATATGAAGCAAAGCCTGGGACTGTGGAATGGAATCGACGAGACTACTCGTGACAATATCTTGCATAAGAGATCAAATCTGGACCTTTAACCTTCACATCCCTCTAGGATAACCATTCTTCAGATCTGAAATCGTGCCGGAGTTTATTTTAACCTCTCCAAGTATGCCATTCATATGATATGGTTAAACCCCTTGTTGAGTTAAATAACTACAGTACACAGAAACACTCAATTGGCCATATTATATAGATCATGGAGCTAAGCCATAACACTTCTCACACCGTATATTTATCATTATAATCAATTAATTATATTGGAAAATTGAGGGTAATGTTAATATTAGTTGTAAACAAAAATGGTATATTTTTATAAATGGTAACAGGCGACTAGCGGAATTGTGGTTGACATATGTATATGTTTCATTGTGTTGTTTGGTATTGTTTAGAAATTGATAACTGAATTTAAATGGTTGTTTCTATAGAATTTATGTGATAAATTCATTAATGAAAAATATCATATCAATGTGTAAACAATAGTTTATTAGCTATAATTAAGAATTTTCATTGTAAATATTTTCATTATATTTTATTTGTCTTTATAAAATACTTAAACTAGTATCATATATATTTAAACTAATAAGATATAAATTAAAATGTAGATAAACATCTAAAAGATTCAAATTCACTTGGTTATTCTTATATTTAAGTAAATAAACATGATTACTATCTTTAATCACCCATTAAAAGTAGATATGAGTAATCAGACAAAAATCTAGATAAGAAGAATTATCACACACTTAAACTAGTAGCATATAAATTAAATGGTAGATAAACACCATAAGCTTCAAATCCACTTTGGTTATTCTTATATTCACCTAAATGAACATAGTCACTATCTTTAATGCCCACTAAAAGTGAATAATAGTAATCACTAGTAAATGTAAATAAGAAAAATTAACTAGATTTAGATGAGAAACATGAATACCTTCACTAATTATAATTATATTACATATGATATGATATTTTCAATGGTAGCTTGTAAACCTTAGTTATGAAGTAATATAAGATATCTTGTAAAACCTCACTCTCTTTCTGTCTATATAAATATATAAATTAAATGTATAAAAAATTGTATGAATTACAAAATTATTTATTTCAAAATAAAACAAAAAATTGAGATGAATTTAATAAATGTTACAAATAAATTGATAAATAAAATATATAAAAATGAATAATTTTATTAATGGATTTTTTTTAAATATTAAAATAAATTAGATAAAAATTAATTAAATTATATGATTAAATCATTCTAACAATAAAATATAAAATTGATTTCTTATTTATTTTTATTGTTTATTAACATTAAATATAAATCATTATATAATCAATTATATTTTAAATATTGAATGAAGAAATAAATATGGTTTAATCTTTAATTTATATGGTTAAATTATTATTAAAAAAAAACAATAAATAATTAATAAATTTTAATTTTAATCATTTCATTAGATACATATTTAATATCTAAAAAAATATATCTTGTATTTTAAAATTTAGCGTGTCAAAATTTTTATTATAAAATTGAATAACAAAAATATCACTTATCCAATTTAAAAATACATCTAAAATTTAAAACATAAATATTAATCACTCATTTTAGTGATACAGTGATATAATTGATATACTAATTATTCATTTATATTCATATATGCTAGAAAATTTATAATTATAATCAGCTTTATATATATATATATATATATAGATATAGATATATTAGAATATATACATTTTAAATTATTATGAAATATAGAATGAACATTAAATTTAACATATATCACAATTATTTATATTCAATTTTATTAATTTTAATTAATTGAATTTATAATTTAATCCATTAAATTATAAATTATAAATAATAATTATTTACTACAAAACAAAGTGAATAAGAATAAAAACATAAATATTAATCACCAAAATAATATATAACATATTTTTGAGATTATGTTTAATATCTAGTTTAATTATTAATCTTCAATCACGTCACTTAAATTTCTAATTTTTTATGAATTAAATTTATAATTTAATACATTGAACTAAATTTAAAATTTAATTTATTAACTCTCATGTGCTTGGAAATCTAATAGAGGTTTAATGGACTATACTAATACTACCCCACACTTTATAGGCTATGGGTGTTGCGGCCTTGTGGACGATGGCATGTAGGGAAGGTGGGAAATGTGGCAGTGAGAGTTATGTTAGTGATGGTTTTAAGAGTAATGAAGTGTAGTTGGAATAGCTAGTGGACAAAGAGGGTGGTGCAAAGGAAGGGTTATGTTATACCATCCAAAGCACCAAGCTAACCATGGCTCATTGTGGGCCCAAGGGACAAGGACCTTAACAAGTCTAAGGGTGGAGAGGTAGGAAATTTGTGGAAAGAATTATTATGGAAGGGGCAAAGGTAAACCTTGAAGGCATAAGTGAAGGTATTAGCAAAATTCTAGAGGAATGGGGAGATGAAGTTCACAATGAAATAGAGGAGTGGAGGACCCTTGTAGGTGACCCTCGCAACACTAGAGGCATTATCACTCAATTCAAAATGGTTGATGAAAAGGGTGGTGGGCAAGGTTATGGAGTAGATTTAGATGGACATGGCTCTCACTATTCAAGGCAAGCGAAATTATAAATAGGAATTTAGAAGGTGCTGTTTCAAATTCACAAGCACCATGTTAGACTTGGTAGAATTGAGAGACACATTCCTTGTATCTTGGAACTTGTAACAAACACCAAAGACCTAGCCGAAGTGGAAGAATTTTGTGATGAAAGCATGACTACACAATCTCTTATTAGTTTTGTTGATATATGCCTATAGCTTTTACATTTCCTTCTGCAAGTATTTGTATAAGTAGATATCTAGATTATGAGCACGAATCCGAGTCTTATATAGCTTGGACAGAAAGACTCAAACTTTTTTGTTACTTGATAGCATACAATGTGGCCAAAAAACATGGTTTCCCACTACCCAAGTTGAGGCCACCTAACCAATCTATGTGATATAAATTTTCTTTATAAACTAAAGAAAAAAAAGAATCTACCAAACCTAACCAAAAAAACTAATTTAATCTATTAAATTCTAAACATAAATAATAATTATTTATAAAATAAAATGAATAAA